>JAZKJV010011859.1:1200000-1906649 GCA_037367405.1 Ottelia alismoides
CGGAAATGATGTGGGTTCGAGATGTACTAGAAGTCTTGCATGTAGATGTACCTCTACCCATGCAGCTACAGTGTGATAATCAAGCCGCATTGTTCATTGCCAATAATCCTGCCTTTCACGAGAGAACTAAGCATATTGAAGTAAACTGTCACTACACCAGAGACATGATCCAGAAGGGACTGATTTCTACTTCGCATGTTAGTTCTGGGGAGCAGACTGTCGACATCTTCACTAAACCGTTACTCAGAGGACCATTCCAGAAGTGTACTTCCAAGCTGAGCATGATCGATATCTATGCTCCATCTTGAGGGGGAGTGTCGAAAGAATTATGTAGTCTGTGTACCGTTTGTGCTTTTTATTCTTCTATCTTCCGTCTTATGTAATGTACCCATGGGTTTTCTCTATATAAGAGACCCTACCAACAGTTTTCATTATGGGTGGCAGGTGGGCTTCTGTGAAGGTGGAGAAGACTCAATCCCCATGGGCAGTGCATGGTCCGTTGTAGGTATTTGCGAGGCTGAGGATGTTTGTTTGGAGTCTCAGAGGTAATCGACACCATTGGCCAAGCTTTTGCTAACAATCAATCAATTTAAAGGATTCGATGGTATGCACTTGTGGGCTTTCAAAGATCCACGTGTTGCTTCTCGTAAAGGCAACGTCAGGCACAAAGTTGCCTTCCTTTCCTTGGGGACATCCTCTCCTCAACGATGGTGTTCAGTGTTACCCTAGTCATTGGCTGGTTCGGATGGAAGGGGTGGCTCTCCAGTTTACGGAGATGGTGCTCTTGAGAATGTCACAGGTGGTGGCTGATGGTGATTAAGGAGGTGTCATAGGTGGTGGCTGATGGTTTCTCGCCAGGAGACCCTCCAGTTGTTATTGTTGAAGTGGTTGGACTCCTGTTTCCAGCTCTAGTGGAGGTGATCCTCATGGTTGGAAGGTTTACATTTCCGCTCCTATGTCGAAGGTGACGGATATGCAAGAGATAAGCGATGAAGTAGCAACAGCATTGAAAGGGTTCGAAGCTCCTACAGTCGCAAAGATGGTGACCATTATGGCATTTCGCGTACCAAAGCTTATAAGATTTGACTCATTGACGTTTGTAGTGGTAAAGAATTCAGATTTCATCAATTAGTTGGGCATTTCCTTTCCCCGTAACAAAGAGATTGAAAAAGCTGCCACTAATTTTAAAACCTTTTTGCCCTTCGATACACCATTTTGGTTTCCTCCTTATGGGGAAAAGCGAGCAAGCCCTTCGAGGGTGGCAAACCAACCATCACTTTTTCATGGGTCTGAAATTGCAACAGCTTTGTGGTCTAGACACACTTGATCCAAGTCGTATCGGTGTTAGACCCTTCTGGAGATTTACTCTTGAAGGAAGGATCCACATCCGAGCTTTATCTCAGGGACAAGTTCGAATGAGCATCTGATTCATTTGGTAAGAAATTGATGGTTGTCAAAGCCACCTTTCTCGGGTGACCTTGTTCCATATCCAGCACTTCTGATTTTTTTTGAAAGTCTGCTGGTCAGGGGGCAGTGCTCGGAGGCACCCTCCCCATCAAAAATTTATTTATAACAAAAAGCGAAATAAAGAAAAATACATATTTAAGAACAGATTAACCCCTCCTTACAAAAAGTAAAAGAAGCCCTCCCAAACAGAGCAAAAGCGCTACAACATCCAGTCCTCGACTAGCCTTTTCGCAAGGAAAGCCACGTTTTCCTCATAAAATCTTTGCCCGGAGAATAGGAGGTCATTTCTGCCATGCCAAATCGCCCAAAGGTAAGCCATCGGAAGAAGGCGATCTGCTCTAGGTATGTCCTTGTTCAGGTGGATCGAAATCCAAAACGAATGGAAGTCATCTAACCAGCACCATGGGATCTCCGAGTTCAGCCAGATCTGAGATACCACAGGACAAGCAAAGAAAAGGTGATCAATTGTCTCGATCGCATTGTCACAGATCAAACATTTGTCCGCAATTATTCCCAAAAGCTTGACGCACCGGTCGCGAGTCAAGAGCCACTTGCGCCGAAAGAGCCACAAGAAAATCCCCACACGTTCCGGGAGGCGAAGGGACCAAATTGAAGCGCAATCCCTGATCAGGGATTCCGAGTTCGTTGGCGGGGGTCTGCAGATAGACCCATATGCCCCCTTAACCGAGAAAGGGCCTGCTTTCCAGTCCCAGTGATCTCTACCCCCGTTGGGAGCTCCCACGTTCCTCAAGGCCTCGAGGGGATCAAGAAACTCAACGAATCTACCGTCGGAGAAATTGGTGGAGAAGGTGGGGCACCAGGTACCATCAACCCAGCAGCGCGCCACCGAGCAAATCTTGTCAGTCGCCAAGGCAAAGAGGCGGGGAAAGCGAGTAGAGAGAGCACCCGCCCCCGACCAATCGTCCATCCAAAAAATAAAGTCATTTCCACCCCCCATAGCAGGCTTGAACAGATGAAGATTTTTCAAGAAAACTTTCGTGACGCCCCTCCAGAAAGGCGTAATGGAGCTGCAACTAATAGGCTGCGAATGAGGCATGCCCTTAACCCCATAAATCTCGCGAATAGCCATAACAACGAGGTCGTTACCCGAGCCCCAAACCCTGCTAGCCCATTTGAGCAGGAGAGCCTCGTTGAAGTCCTCCAGGGATCTCACATCCAGCCCCCCCCCCAAAGCTTGGAGCGTTGAATATCCTCCCAACTGACTAAGTGGATGCCCTTCCTTCCAGTGGCACCGTTGCCCCAAAGAAAGCCACACATCTTCTTTTCCAACCTTGCGCGTATTCCCGTCGGGATCTTGCGGGAAGCAAGAAAGTAGACAGGAATGGCCGAAAGCACTGCCTTGAGAAAAACCAATCTACCACCTCTTGAAAGAATGTTAGCTTTCCAACCTGCCAATATCGAGTCGAGCTTCTCCACCACTTTCAGCCAATCGCGGAGCCGCGCCCTCCCCAAAGAAAGAGGCATTCCGAGGTAGTCCATAGGGAGCTCAACGCATGCAGACCCCAAAGCAGTACTCAATCCATCTATCAATAGTTTTACAGCACCAAAAGTGACAAAAGTAGATTTGTTGTTGTTTTTGCACAGCCCAGAGAGTTCTGAGAAAATTTCAAGCGTCGTGGCCATTCCGCTTGCTTCCTGGACCCCGCCCTCTGAGGAAAGTGTGTCATCCGCATACTGGATAATAGGAATTCGCAAACGCCTCTGGTGTAGCAACCAGAAAGTCCATGGTCAATCACGCCCTTGGCCATGTCAGCAAGGATATCAGCCGCCAGGATGAACAGTAGAGGAGCGAGGGGGCAGCCTTGGCACACACCTTTCTGCGGTTGGATCCACCCCCCTTCAGTTTTGCCATTGATAAGAACCATAAACGAGGCCGTGGTAATACAACGCCTAATCCAGGTAATCCAAATCTCAGGGAAGCATAATCTCTTTATAACCGACCATAAAAACCTCCAATCTAGGCTGTCGAAAGCCTTAGCAAAGTCCACTTTCCATAAAATGGCACTTGATCCCCGCCTGCGCCAATCCGTGATGAGCTCCGACGCAAGAGTTGTACAGTCCGATATCTGGCGACCCGGGATGAAGGCGGATTGGGCTGGCGAAACCAAGGCATCAATGACGCTAACTAATCTAGTGGCAAGAACCTTGGCCACAATAAGATAAAGAGCATTTGAAATTGCAATTGGGCGATAGTCCCCAATCGAGGTAGACGAAGCATGCTTAGGAATAAGTACAAGTAGCGCCCTGTTAATGCGATCAAAATCGACACTAATTGAGATCACAGGCGATCCCATTTATTTAATTAAAAACTCGACGACTCAAATAAACGTAAATAAAATTAAAGACTAAAATTAAGTAAATATGTGGCCCTATATTTCGGGTCCACACTGCATCAACTCTCCTTCGCTTTTAAAAATCCGTCTCCCGACGAATTGCTGGATCTGCAGGCTTGGAGGTTCGATCCACGTCGTCAATCATTCCCTGGAAGAATTGATGCGAAGCGAATAGCGGGATCCACACGCGGACGTGGATGACGCGGCCTTCGTGGTGAAGAACAAATGTGGCGCGAATGGCGGCGTCTTCGCGAATGTTGTCTCCTCATTGCGATGATTGAAGAATTGATGAGGCATAAACAACATGTCTCTTGGAGGGATTGATGCAAATCGGTTTCCGGCGTCGACGATAAAAATTAAAATATTTGTGAGGTGGAATTTCGGTGGAGAGAAGGAGAGGTTGAGAAGAAGAAAACTCGTCGGTAACGAGGGGTTGAAGAAGAAGAACCGTGAAGACCACGTGGGGGGGAGGAGAGAAAATAGAGAGGGAGATAAAATCTCAACTTTTCATTAATACTTGACTGAATAAAAACACTAGACCCTCATCCCTTTATATAGGAGGGATGGCATTACAAAAATAGAAAACTACTTTAATTTGACCACTAATTATCCTAATTGACTCTAACTAATTAGCCGGCCAAATCTAAAATCAAATCTACGAATAATTGTTGGAGATCACAGTAGAGATACGATAATTTAAATAAACGTAAATAAAATTGACCATTAAAATTAAACTAAAAATTCGGCCCTATCCGTTGGGTCCACGCTGCATCAACTCTCCTCCTGCTTTTAAAAATTCATCTCCCAACGAATTGCTGAATCTGCAGGCTTGGAGGTCGATTCGGCGTGCTCAATCGTTGTCTGGAAGAATAGGTGCGGAGCGAACAGCGGAGTCCATATGCGGGCGTAGTTGACGAGGCCTTCATGGTTGAAGAACATGTATGGCACGAATGGCGGCGTCTTCTTGATCGTTGTCTCTTCCTTGTGGTGACCGAAGAATTGATGAGGCATGAACAACATGGTCTTCGGAGAGTTCCATAGCGAAACAATGACACAAGGAGAGGAGGGGAGGAGATGTGTCCAAGGAATGAAACCATGGGATCCTTATATATGGGAAGCCCAAGGCTCTAGTCCTATTAGGATAAGGAAGGTCTCCAAATTTTTGATTTGCAGCTTTCTTTTTTAAATATTTTTTCGGCCAGGGGTTGAGCGCAAATTTCGCAACCCTTCACTCTTCTTAGCTTTCCTATTCCTTTTGGCTCTTCTGCAAATAAGTGGTTCATATGATTTTATCTTGCAAATTTTTCCACTCACTTTCCAATCCCACATTCTGCGGGATTCACGATGCGCAACCATCGGAATTCTCGTTAGGGCACGCTCACGTTCCTCGCGTATATGGCACAGCCTGGGGCAGCGGGGGTTGACCGGGGCTTCGCGCGGGAGGCGCGGCACTGTGGGGCGGCGGGGGTCGACCGGGGTTTCGTGCAGGTGGCGCGGCACTGTGGGGAGGTTGCGGCGTTGTGACAGGCGTGCAGGGGGGGTAGCGGGTCTGGAATGGCGAGGTGTGCGCGGGAGGGATCGCTGGCCGATGAGGGAGGGGCGGGGGTGAGGGCGGCTCGTGAGGGAGTAGAAGGCGGAGGCACAGGCGGGATGGGTGGTCTGCTGGCGTGCAGGCGCTGGGCGCGGGACGGGGGAGGCGAGGCGCTGATGGGGTTGGGAAGAGGGAGGGTGGCGAGATGGGGTGAGGTCGCGAGGTCGGGGAAGGCGGTGGCGCGGGGCGGCGCAGAGGCGGGGCTGGCAATTGCGGGATGAGGAGGGAGGGCGCGGGATGATGGCGAGGCTGGTTGGGTCAGCCCTGGGTGGTGAGGCGTGGGTGGGGAGTAGGAAGGATGGCGAGGGAGAGGTTATCGCGGGGGGTTTGGGGGTCGCGGGAGGGGCTGACGTGGCCAGAGGAGTCACTGGGGGGCCGAGGCTGCAGCGGGGGTTGGCGGCAAGGTTGCCGCTGAGGCGTGGGCCGACTCCGGGGGGTTTTGCAGGTCTGAGATCACCTGGACAGCCTGTTTTCGTTGCTTTTTTTCTTCCGAAATGGCTGGGACAGCAGCGGATCCTTCGTTGACAGCGGGTTTCTCGTCTTCCATGGCGAGTTTTTCTTTGTTAAAACTTGCGACAGCGGCTTCGACGATTGAAGGCTTTGATTGGGCGTCGCGGAAGGCCTCAAAGTTAGCCATTAGATCTCGAATCATGGAATGGAAGTTGGTTTGCAAATCACGTAGCATGTGCTCCGTCTCCTTGTTGTAGGCGTCGATGGTGGAGATGGCTCGTCGTGTTTGTTCGGATGAACGATGATCCCTTGATGCATGCCGGTGCGAGCGCCTGGACGGATTGTTAGATCGTGAGGACGACCTAGATGCCATGCTCTGATACCAAATGATGCAAATCGGTTTCCGGCGTCGACGACAAAATTAAAATATTTGTGAGGTGGAATTTCGGTGGAGAGGAGAGGTTGAGAAGAAGAAAACTCGTCGGTAACGAGGGGTTGAAGAAGGAAGAACCGTGAAGACCACGTGGGGGGAGGAGAGAAAATAGAGAGGGAGATAAAATCTCAACTTTTCATTAATACTTGACTGAATAAAAACATTGGACCCTCATCCCTTTATATAGGAGGGATGGCATTACAAAAATAGAAAACTACTTTAATTTGACCACTAATTATCCTAATTGGACTCTAACTTATTAACCGACCAAATTTAAATCAAATCTACGAATAATTGTTGGAGATCACAGGCGATCTCAATTATTTAATTAGAGATACGATAATTTAAATAAACGTAAATAAAATTGACCATTAAAATTAACTAAAAATTCGGCCCTATCCGTTGGGTCCACGCTGCATCAAGGATCCATGGCAAAGCAATAGCACAATGAAAGGAGGGGATGAGCTGTGGCCAATGAAGGGAGCCATGGGGTCCTTATATAGATGAACCCCAAGGTCCTAGTCCTAATAGGATAAGGAAGGTCCCCAGATTTCTTATTTCCAGCCTTTTTCTTTAAATATTTTCGCAGTCAAGGGCTTGGGCGCAATTTTCGCACCTCTTCCATAAGAGCCTTCCTGTGAATGTTGTTTTGAGGAGGGGTCTTGAGGCAAATTTTCCCCATCAGTTCCCTAATCTCCAGGAAGGGGCTGTGTCGTTAGCCCTAATTGACATCAGTTTCTTTTTCTTCCTAATTTGGTGGAGGCGGCGCAAGGAACGGGGAAGGGGGCGCACGTGGGATCGCGTGCAGGAGCTCGGCACGGTTGACGCCTTCCGCAAAGGCGGCGAGAGGGACCACGGTCGGTGGGGTTCTTGGCGGCAGTAGGGATGGCGGTGGAGGTGGATTCGCGAGGGCTGGTACGGCACTGTGGGGTGGCGTAAGGGAGGGGTTTTGCGTGCGGAGGTGGTGCGATGGGGTCGCGGGCCCGTGATGGCTGGTGGCGCGCCGAAGTGACGGGGAGGAGTGGGCGGTTCTGGCAGGACACCGGTGGGAGGAAGGGAGGGGTGACGCGGGGAAGGGTCAAGGGTCGTGGGGGAGGAAGGGTTGATGCAGCGTGGACCCAAATTATAGGGCCACATGTTTAATTAATTCTAGTCGTTATTTTTTATTTACGTTTTTTAAGTTGTCATAATTTTTCTAATAAATGAGATCGCATGTGATCTCCAATTAGTAGTCAATTTCAAATTTGAATTTTAAATTAGTCAAATTAGGATAGTTAGTTGTCCAATTAAAATTGATTTCTATTTTTGTAACCCCATCTCTCCTATATAAAGAGATGGTAGTCCAATGTTTTTAGACAGTCAAGTATTAACCAAAAGTTGAGATTTTATCTCTATCTCCTCTCCTTCTCCTTTCCCCACGTAGTCTTCACGGTTCTCCTCCTTCAACCTCTCGTATTTCAGACGAGTTTTTCTCTTCTCAAACCCTTCCATTCTTCTCCACCAAAAATCCACCTTCCAAATATTTTTCTATCGCCGCGCCGGAATCCATTTTGCATCATTTGGTATCAGAGCATGGCCTACAGATCGTCCTCACGATCTGACGATCCGTATTTACATGTGCGCCGACACGCACCGACACACCATCGTTCATCCGAACGAACACGACGAGCCATCGCCACCATTGACGCCTGCTACAAGGAGACGGAGCACATGATACGTGATTTGCAAACCAACGTCCACTCCATGTTTCGAGATCTAATGGCTAACTTTGAGGCCTTCCGCAACGCTCAATCAAAGCCTCCAACCGTCGAAGCCGCTGCCGCGAACTTTGACGAAGAAAACATCGCTGTGGAAAAAGAACCGGCTGCTGTCCAGATTTTTGATGAAGAAAATTTCGCCGTCAACGACAAACCGGCCGCTGTCCAGGCCATTTTGGAGGAGAAAAATGCTGAAACGCTTGCTGTCCAGGTGATTCTCAACTCGAAAACATCTCAGAATTCCATTCTACAGCCCACGCACGCCCCCTCGCTGGACCCCTCCACTCCCCTCGCACCCCCAGGGCCCCTCTCGTTGCCGCATACACCACAAGTTCCCCTCTCTGTGGCCCTGTCTACCACAGCACCGCCGCACATCCCAGACCCCGCCTGCGCCACCCTTCGTTCCCCGTTGACGCCGCCCCCAACTTGACGACACCCAGCGTAACCCCGCCGCCCGATCTCGCCAACTCCTGTCCCGCCAGTCGCGCGCCTCCTCCCATCGCCTCGCCATCGCCGCAAACCCGCAACCCCGCAATCCCCACTCCCGCATCTCGCCCCCTTTCCCACCGCACAACCGCCGCCCCCACCCCTGCTGTTACCGCCCCCACCTGCAGCCCCATTCCCCCCTTCCCCTCCTGTACTCGCCACCCTCACCCTGCGCCCTCCCGTGCGTGAGACCACGCGACCCCTGCCTCCCCGCGGCTGCGCCACTGCCTCCCCACCCTTCCCCCCCCATTCCGCGCCCCTCCTTCTCCCCACGCGCCTCCCCGCTGCCCCCTTTCCACTCCTACCGCCGCCCCCTGCCCAACCCCACGTCCTCACGCTGCTCCCGCCCTACCGATTGTCCCTGCCACCTCGTGAAACCAACCCCGCCACCATTCCTGCTGCTGCGAGGAACGCCGCCAACGACGCCACATGGACTCACGACCCCGCCGCCTTTTGTTGAGGAAAAAAGAAACCCTATCGGGGTCTCAAGGAACCGTATCCCTCAACCTTCGGAAGATGAGGCTAATTGGGAAAATTGCAAAAAAAGATCCCGTAAAACCCATATTTGCAGAAGGCCCAAAAAGAGTAGGAAAGTAAGAAAAATGAAGGGATGCAAAATTTTCACACACACACCTGGCGGCAGAAATATTTAAAAAAAAGGGCTACCAACCTGAAATCCGGGGTTCCTCCTTATCCCAATAGGACTAGGGCCTTGGGCTTCCCCTGTATAAGGACCCCATGGCTTCAATCCTTGGACACATCTCCTCTTCTCCTCTCCTTATGCCATTGCTTCACTATGGATTCTCCAAGGGCCATATTATTCATGCCTCATCAATTTTTCCATTATCACAATGAAGAGGCAAAATTCCAAGAGACGCTGCCGTTTGCGCCACACATGTTCTTCCACGACGAAAGCCGCGCCCGCATATGGAGTCCGTCATTCGCCCTACACCAGTTCTTCCAGAAGATGGCGGACCGTGCATATTCGACCTCCAAGCCTACATCGAGCAATTCGTCGGGAGACGAATTTTAAAAGCGGAGGAGAGTTGATGCAGCGTGGACCCAAATTATAGGGCCACATGTTTAATTAATTCTAGCCGTTATTTTTTATTTACGTTTTTTAAGTTGTCGTAATTTTTCTAATAAATGGGATCGCCTGTGATCTCCAATTAGTAGTCAATTTCAAATTTGAATTTTAAATTAGTCAAATTAGGATAGTTAGTTGTCCAATTTAAATTGATTTCTATTTTTGTAACCCCGTCTCTCCTATATAAAGAGATGGTAGTCCAATGTTTTTAGACAGTCAAGTATTAACCAAAAGTTGAGATTTTATCTCTATCTCCTCTCCTTCTCCTTTCCCCACGTGGTCTTCCACGGTTCTCCTCCTTCAACCTCTCGTATTCCAGACGAGTTTTTCTCTTCTCAAACCCTTCCATTCTTCTCCACCAAAAATCCACCTTCCAAATATTTTTCTATCGCCGCGCCGGAATCCATTTTGCATCAAAGGGTGCGGGGGAGTTGGGGGCAGCGTCGCGGGGGGGGTTGGGAGCAGGACGTTTGAAGTGAAGTTCACAAGGACGGCCGGCGTTGGAGTAGGTTTTGCGGCTGGGAGCTTGAGGTGGGTTGTTCGTGGCGGGATTGGGAGCGGTGGCAGGGGGGGGCCGTAAGGGGTGGCGAGGAGGAGGGAGAGGCTGGGTGCAGGGAATACGAGGGCTTGGCCTGCGGGGGTCGGGGTTTCGGGTATGGGGGCTGTGGCCGTGGGGGTAGCCGGCGTTGGGGTTGGCGGTGGGTCTGGAGCCGCAGAGGCTGCGAAAAGGGAACCCGAGGGTGCGGGGCTGCCAACATTGGTTTGCAGCAGGGTTGAGGCTGACATCGGCGACGTTATTGGCGATGGGGGCTGATCTGAAGTCTTCTGGACAGCAACCGTTTTGGCTTCCTTTTCTTCCGAACTAATCTGAACAGCGGCTGGTTCTTCGTTCACGGCGGGGTTTTCTTCGTCAAAACTCGGGATAATGGCTTCAATGATCGGGGTCGTTGGAGCCTTCAATCTGGCGGCGCGCATAGCCCTGGATTCAGCGAGTATTTCTCGACATCCGGCTATGAATTCTTGACATTTGGACCGGAAGTCTTCGTCGGCTTGCCGTTTACGCTCCGACGAACAATGGCCCTTCGTCGCATGATGATTGCGTGAACTTTTGTATGGATCGACAGATCGTGAAGACGATCTGTAGGCCATGCTCTGATACCAAATGATGCAAACACGATTCCGGCGTTGCGCGGGAAATAAATTTGAACGGTAGAAATTATTTGGTAGAAGAAAATAGAGGGGTTGAGAAGAAGAAACTCGTCGGAACACGAGGGATCGAGAGGAGAAAACGTGAAGACCACGTAGGGAGATAGAGACGAGAGAAGGAGGGAGATAAAATCTCAAATTTTCGTTAACTTTGAACTGACTAAAAACAATGGACCCTCATCCCTTTATATAGGAGGGATGAGATTACAAAAATAGTAAACTAATTTAAATTGACAATTAATTATCCTAATTAGACTCTAACTAATTAACCGACCAAATTTAAAATCAAATCGACCACTCTAATTGAGATCACAGGAGATCCCATTTATTTAATTAAAAACTCGACGACTCAAATAAACGTAAATAAAATTAATGACTAGAATTAAATAAACATGTGGCCCTATATTTCGGGTCCACGCTGCATCACTGGACAAAACTGCACAATCGGGATGAAGGGATGTGGAGATCTATGCATGGTTTGAGGTTATCTAGTTTTAGAAGGATCGACTCGGTGGAAAACTGTGCAGATTTCTCATTTGGATGGGATAATGATCCTCTCCGATTTATTGATGAAGTACTTGGATGCAAAGCGCTTCTGGTTGTGTTCAAGATATTGTTTGATTTATGTTATGTCTACCATCTATGATTAGAATGATGCTACGAGAAGAATTGAGCTTTGGGGAGACATGAGAATGGAGAGTTTGAAACTCATGTTGGCTCTGTGGAATGGTGGATGATGAAGGGGGTTCTGTGAGATACATGGGTGCTTTCCTAGTGAAAGAGGTTCTCAAATGGTCTGGAGGACAATTTTTATATGATCGGCTTCAGGAATTGGAGTTGAATGTTGTCTGCTCAGTTCAGGCCGAAGGCACATCGACTTTGATTTCTCTCTCTAGGAAAACCACGATTTCTCTGTGAGGTGGTGGCATTGAATCGAGATCACGACAGAAAGCCACTTCAACAAAGCCATCCATGGTCTCTGACAAAACCCAAATCAGGATTGATGAATGGTACCTGAAAGCGTTTCCATGACCTCAACAAACTCCTCCATCCTCCCAGCTTGTGCGAGCCTCAGGCACTCCATCTTGAGGGCCTCCAACGCGCCCGGGTCAATCAGCGTCACCGCACGGATCCCCAGACCCTCCGCGCCCCTCAGGAATTCCATCACCTGCCCGAGGTTATCTCCTTGTCGGAGCACCTCACTCACGCCCATGGCGACAAGACAGGTGTCAATGCGGGTCACGAACAGGGACGGGGAGTGGCCGAGAGCGTCCGCGGCGAGGGCGCTCTCGGCGAGCATAAGGAAGTCGCGGAAGCGGCCAGAGCTGGCGAGGTTGGAGGCGAGGGAGGCGTAGTAGAGGAGGGTGGAGGGGGGAGAGGAGGACAGGAGGGGGCGGCGGGTGGAGGAGAGGAGCGGAGGGCGAGGGCGACGAGGGAGGTGGTGGGGGAATTGGGGAATGGCGGTTGGGAGTCGGGATGGTTGAGGTGGTGGTAATGGCAGCGGTGACAGTTACGGTGAGAGATGGCATTGTGTTTGGCCGCGGGAGGGGAAACTCGGAGAGGTGACCCGAGGAGCTCCTGTGGTTGGGGGAGGGACGAAGATAGGCCACTTGAGGTCAGTTCTTGTTTGGAGTTAGGCGGCGTTCGGGACGCGGTTTAACCCGCGAAATCGCCGGTAACCCGCCCCCCATGTGCGAGTAAACCGCGGGTTTTGTGGGCAAAACCCCGGCCCTCCGAGCCCCTCCCCCCGTGACCTTTCACGGAGCCCTAGGCGAGTTGTCTCGTCTGTCAAGTCCGCACGATTTCCAAGCGCGTCCTTCACTTCCCGTTTCCCCCATCTCCCCTGCGATGGTCTCCTCCTCTGAATCACGGTGCTCGCACTTCTCGAGTTGAGGAGGAAGCGCAGAAGATCAGAGCTTGACTGGAGGTACGAGGTTGTCCTTGGACTCCATCTTCTCTTGCACGAGTTGGACGATCAGCTTCGTGGGGCTCCTTCCTCTCCTGGAGCTTTCGACTTCGTTCCGAGGTATTCTCGCCCCCTCATGCCGACGCTATCCGATTTCGGGCCTTGTTTTCGATATTATTTGGCCATGGGGGGTGCGGGTTATCTCTGTGGCCTTTTTTTGGTCATCCGGCGGTGGTGTTTAGTTGCTATTCCGGCGGTGAGGGTTTGCTTGCTATTCTGGCGGTGGTGGGTTGGTTGCTAATTTGGCGGTGGAGTGAAATTTGGGGGTTCCGACATGCACATATTATTACCTCTTTGAAATTTGGGGGCGGTGCTGCTGGCTTTGGTTCGAAATTTTGGGGCGGTGCTGCTGGCTATGGTTCAAAATTTGTTGCTTGCGTTCTTGTTGATACTTGGTATGCCTGCATATCTACTGTACTCGAGAATGTCTTAATCCATCGTGCTCTGTGATGATGCTCGTTTTTATGTGAGTAAATTCGATTCATGTTGTTCGTTGCGCCTCCTACGAGTATCTGCTACTGCTTGCTGGTATGTGGCTATGCCATTTACTTGGCTTGATATGCTCGACTTGCGTTGATTTGAGGAGCGATGACAATATTATGAGCTCCTGTGATGATCTTCTATTAAAATCTGGAAAGCGTGGATGCTATCCATAACCCTGTCATGCTGACATTGTGTTTGCTCTCTGATTTGTTGGCTTCATAACTCATACGAGCTTCATGCTGACATTGTTGAGTTCCTGTGATGCTCCCTTTCTTAAAATGCTGACAATGTTGAGCTCCTGTTCTGAGGAGCATAGATGTGTTGAGCTCCAGTGATGAATTTCTTGTGATATTGGTATTATGTTGATGGTTGTCCATTACGCCCCCTATGATGCATTCCTTTGTCTTGTATGTGAACGTTTGTCATCTATCGATGTGATCCATTCGGTTGTTGATCTCGAGCAGCGTTGGTCTGAGAAGCAATGATGACATGAGCTCCTGTGATGACATTTTAATAAATAACTTCAACTCGGTGCTGCTAGCCATTACACTTGCGATGATGATTGAATTGTGTACTGTGCGTAACCGTTTGCTGCCTGCGGCTGTGAGAACTACGCTTGATCATAATGGAAAGCCTTGTTCTGAGTAGCGATGATGAAATGAGCTCCTGTGATGATAATTTTCTAATTACATTGGTATGATAGTAGCAATGTTGATATGTTGTCCATTACACTTGGTATGATGATGGTATTCTATACTGTCTATGAACGTCTGTTCCTATGATTGTTGTTGAGATTGTGGTGGTCGTGTGATTAATTGCATTGTTAAGCCCGACGAGGTTAGTTCTAAGGAGCATCGTTCCATGGAGCTCCTGTGATGATCATATGTTAACATCTTACAGCCATTCATGGCCGAGTTACAATTCCAGTGAAGATGATATTGTGTTTGGTCTGTGAATACTTCGCTTCACATGGCTTACGAACTTATTTCTGAGGAGCAATGATTTTGTGAGCTCCTATGATGATAATATCTTTACATTTCACTTCCTTGCATCCCTATCCACTACTGCCCATGCGTTTATGATGTTGTCTTTGATTTGTGATCTTTTCCCGAAGAAAATAGGGATTCCTATGATGAGATTTTGGATAAAGATGCTGAATATACTTTCTCAAGTTTTAAACCGGACCATGGTTACAGCATTTCATATGTGATAACATCAACCGTACTTTTTTGAATGTTACGAATAGAATTGATATGCCTCCTCGGTGTAAGGGAAAGAATGTGGATGAGGGTGGATCAGGGAGGGTTGCAAACTGGACACCCGTACAGGATAGGTTGCTGATCATGTGCATGTTAGAGGCTCGTGACCAGAACTACTGGTCTGAGAAGTCTTTCACCACCATTGGGTGGAATGCGATACTGCAACAGTTTAACGAACAGGCGGGCCTTCACTTCACGAAGGACCACATACAGTCGAGGTGGAAGATATTCAAAAGGGACCATGCTGCCTACTTGTATCTACGCAACAAGTCCGGCTGGGGATGGGACAACGTCGGCAACCGTCCTGTCGCCCCAGATGAGATGGCGTGGTTGGAGGTATTTATTCATTGCAAATCGAATGTCTCTTTTGTAAAGTGTTATGATAGCGTTGTAATTGAAGTCGATGCATATTGCAGGTCGACAACTGCTACCGCAAGTACAAGACTCGCCCGTTCCTGTACTTTGAAGAAGTTGCGTACATCATTGGGGCGGGAACTGCAACAGGACGGTTTGCAAGGTCATCTCGAGGACCGGTCAGGACACGGGATCCAGGGATTGCTGAAGTTGAGCAAGAGGAAAATGAAATGGATGAGAGCGAGGACATAGCCGAGGTACCCACGCCGCCCGTTGCCACAAGGGCCACTCAGCGATCTTCGAGCCCTAAACGTCAGAGGAGTGGCGACGTGAAGACAGCCCCACTGGAGTTGTCCCAATTTGTGGACATGATCCAGGACAGGATTGGGGCCCACCGAAGAGAACAGGATGAGGATGTCAAATCCGCATATCAAGAGCTGAAGGACGCATGCCCTCACGTCTCCCCCACTGCCTTTGTTAGGCTTGCAGATGCATTGGCCCACCCAGCAAAGAGAGAGCTGTTTCGACAGCTGAAGGCAGACCCAGAGTACCTACAGGCTTGGGTGCAGCACATACTAGACCAGCAGTAGGCGTCCGTGGGATGATTACAATAATATCGTTTCCCGCTGAATTTATTTATGCTTAGAACATTTCATTTTGTATAATGCCTGGTACTGGTTTACATTTCCGTAGTTGTTGTTTATCTGCTTACCCAATTTATGCTTTATGACATTTCAACGAATGTTTGACATTTCAATGCTGTTTATCTGCTTACTTTATTTCTGCTATGTTAGATGTTGCTATGCTTTATGATGCTTACTTCTTGCTTTTCATTCAATATGTTTATTTCCAATATCTGAAGTACTGTATGCTTCTATACATAATTTGAAGTTAATTGGGTACTTGACACTTACACATGTTTACTTAGATCGATGATCAGCTCTATAATCCATTCGAGGAGGTTCTCACGGAGGCAACAGAATTGTCATACGCGTTGGCCTATTACATTTTCTTCCTGACATCACAAAGTGTTGGGCCGTCTCGAGTGCCCGTTCCCCTTAATACGAGGCCTTGGACAGGACGTGCGTGGATCGAGGATATGATGTTGGGGCATGTGAAGCGGTCTTATAGATGCTTTCGAATGGAGCCTGCAACTTTAATGAAGATTGTATAGCTGCTTGAGCAGCGAGCAGGCTTAACCAGCACGCGCAACATGGATACAGTCGAACAAGTTTGTATATTCTTGTTCGCATTTGGACATGCGCAGCCGAACCGAGTGCTACAAGAATGGTTCCAACACTCTGGGTCGACAATCTCATGGCACATTCATAGAGTACTTAAGAAGATTCTGCAGTTGGAGGATCTGCTCATTCGTCTTCCGACGACAGAGACCCCACGACGTATATCGTCCGATCCTCGTTTTGCGCCTTACTTCCAGGTATACTCGTTGTGCCTCAAATTATAAAATTCCGTGACATTTATATTTGTCTGTCTAATACATACTCATGCTCTACAGGGAGTCATCAGTGCTATCGATGGGACTCACATTAAGGCAACTGTCTCATCAGGTATAGAGGCTGCCTACCGTAACAGGAAGCAGGTCATCTCGCAGAATGTAATGGCAGCGGCCTCTTTTGACTACCTATTCACATACATCCTTGCTGGTTGGGAGGGATCCGCCTCGGATATGTCTGTATTGAGGGACACAATAGACGGGGGGGGGGGGGGGGGGCTTAATCGTACCAGAGGGATGTAGATATCTTGTGGACTGTGGCTATACTAACACGGACTCATTTTTGGCCCCATATCGCGGCATCACGTATCATCTTCCCGAGTGGAGGGTCCTGGACAAGGCTGAGCGGTACATCTCGCACAAGCACTTGTTCAATCATCGGCACTCGAAGCTGCGCAGTGACGTGGAGAGGACCTTCGGCGTTTGGAAGAAGAGGTTCCATTGTCTGTCTTGTATGCCTACGTACGCTTTTGAGACGCAAAGGGACGTAGTCACGGCCACTGCAATAATTCATAATTTCATTAAGTTGTATGGATCTGACAAGTGGTTTGACCGAGTAGAAAAGTATTTGGTGCCAGAACCTCCAGAATTAGATGCTGAAGCTGGCGTTGAGGTTAGGGTCACGCGCACGAAAATGCGTCTGGGTGAGCAACATCGAGATCGCATCGCCCATGCGATGTACGACGACAGGCTAAGACGTCTACAACAGCAGGAGTAAAATTATAGTGCGCGAACTTTTTTTGAAAATCTGCATTGTAATTTTGTTATGGACCTTGGTACCTTGTTATTCACGGATGTTGGACATTGAATCTTGTTTATGATGTATTCACGGATTTTGTTATGAATCTTGTTTATGATGTTATGGACATTGTTCTTCGCATCGACGCTCGGTTTCCGAAAGATCCAGCAAACCTGCGGGATCAATATGTAAAAATACCGTCCTCCTTAACACATTGCTTAGAAATTTATTGGTCCATATTAACATGGAAAACAAGGGTACAAGTTGCAAAAGTTACACTATATAAAAGCCAATAATCCACCAACAACCCCATTAACTACTAACAATCAAATTCCAATCATTACTCCAAACTCCAGTAAAAGTCACATCACAGACAAACCCTTTCAACAGTAAAACCCCTCTTTCCAAACACACAAACAACAATTCAGGTTAACCCTCAGGTTAGCAATCCTTGGAGTGGGTTAACCTCCCCCAGTTTACCTGCGAACCAAACGCACCCTTAGGTGATCCTCTCTCTGCCAGTGATTCGCCGTTCGGATGGTAACCGTCACCATGGATATCCGGATCCCTATGGTACCAATTAGCGATCATGGACATGTCTGAGACATGGACTTGATGTTGACACAAGTGTTTCTTTTTTCTCTTTTTTTTTCTTTTTATTAACACTGTTCTTGTTTGTTATTGAGTGAGAAATTATTGGTATAAGATCCACTTCTACAGTAGTAGTCAATATGCATTGGTTCAGAGCGTGTTTCAAATAGTCTCTTGACTCGGTTAGTGCTCGTTTGGGAAAATCAAGAAATATGGACTTACAAGAATTGAAACTAGTGAAGCTTTCGTATGGACACTTGCACGAGAGAGAGAGAACCTCCTTTATGATGACTTGGACGAAGTCCAAATGCTTGTTGCAATAAGATTTGGGTTGCAAACGTCTATCTTATACCTCTTCATAAGGATTTGATGAGCAAAAGAAAGTAGTTAGAGAACATGGATTCGTCAGTTGACTCTTCAAGACACAAGACCTTCTTTGAATGAATATGAATGGTGTACGGGTTAAATGGCACTACACATGGGAGAGCTCTGATAAGTGACCTAGGATGGCTTTAAAAGAGTCGTAATTATCTTACGATAGACTTAATGCTTTTAGCTATCTTTCATGAGTAACATCCGATGAAAGAAGTGCACCATTTATTTCCTACTCTATATTTAAATACTAGGACCATCTATCGCACTTCCTCTTTGATGGGTGTCTATCTCATCAAGTCAACATGTTAACTAGTTAAAACATTACTTAAAACACCTATAAACATTCTCAATTGTAAGCCCAAATATCGAAATCCTAAATATACATTAATAACAAAAAAATTACTAAAAATGTGCAAAAATATGCTTATAATACATAGAACAAACATTCCGGTAGAATTATTATACAAATTGTCGAAGAAGCCTTAGATGTTTCATGGGTTCTGCCTGATAAGTCGACCTAATAAATTCGGTCCATTTTTCTATTAATAAATACTATAGAAGTACACGTATAGAATATATATAAAAATATACATAAGATATAAAAAATGAATTAGATTATATAAGTATAGTATACAGAAAATGTACTATATGCGCCTCGAAATAGAGGAATTTAATGTATAAACACACACATATACATATATATATATGAGTATTTTTATCAAAAAAAGATGAATTTGTTTTTAAATCAAAATATCCAAAAATATTTTTTTTTAAATATCAAGTATACAATGATATCAAATTGCATACTTTCACACACATATTACAAGGTATACATGTGATGCCCCGCCCTGTGGAAACATTGTCAGACCCAATTCCCTATGATCCAGATACTCAGCACTAACCACGTTAATATGTCATGATTAACATTCAGAATGTAAAGAATGAAAAGTAAGAATAAAATGCTCCGACAATATTTATTTATTTATGGTTCCCAAAATTTTATAAATTTTGAACAGAGGCCATGATATATTTTTACATGATTAACAACTTAATATAAAGAAGCAACACAAGTATAACAACAACTAGTACAACTCTGCAAGTAAAACTGTACCCTGTGTCTAGTACAAACTATGAAAGCTCAAGGCAATACTGTTGCTCAACAACATGCAAACCTGTATGGGTTTCCAAAGAGGTACATATGAGCAGAAATCTCAGTATAGCTAAAACATGCTAATAGTAACTACACTAACAAAAATGTAAGAGAGTAAAGAGAGTGATGTTCATGTTTCATTATTATCCTTACACATGTTGTTCACTATCCGGAACCATCTGTAAAGGTTATTATTGTAAGTTGCATGTATTCTACTACTTGTGCTCCAAAGTCTTTGTATTGCTTGTATTGCTATATATATATATATAGGAAAAACTTGAATTGAGGTGGCGCCTCATTTCAATCACTGTGCGACAGATAAACTTACCCGTCCGATTACCATCGACGGTTATAGTAAAAACCACCTTTGAGAGTCGATACCACTACGACTCTATTAATGATGTTCTATTTATAGAAAATTATCATATTCTATTAATGATGACAGATATGGTGGAAATCAATTGAATTCTTATTTTCTAGCGGATTGGTTATGTTCGAATGGAATTCTCTTTATTCCTAAAATATGTTTTTCTCATTAACGTTTCGTTGAAGTAGTATTCAGAATTTCTAGTCATATCTCCGTGAAACTCAATGGAAATCGGCGAAACATCAGATCCTCAATTTTACAGAGATAATGCCCAGGTAATGTACGTTTTTCATTTCCCTGTAATAATGTTACGTATGCAAATCACCAGAAATATTTTAATTTTGGTTGAAAGACGATCTGGTTTTTGAATCGAAGTCGTTATATGCGTTAACATTTTGGGCTTTTTTTATTTTAATACGTGACATTATTATATTTTGTATCTCTAGTTATCTAACGGAGAGGGTGAACTTATTGGACTCGGGGCACGAACTGATGATAATTTACATCAAACAGGTATGTTGAACTACACCCATGTTTAAAACTTTGCAACCTTTGTTCATTTATATGTTGTTGTTAATAAAAAATCGCAAATTACTTAAATTACGTATATTTGGTCGTATAGTTCAGTATTTTACATTAATGACCTACAATTTACAATCTTGAACATCATTTTACATCATACGATCCTATGTGATATCGTCCAAATGGTGACATTTCCAGTCCATTATACCAGTTAAATTACATATACGTGCATCATTTTATATTATCTGTCATTATTTTACATTTATAGGTAATAATTTAAATTAAAAATAACTAATTTTTGCAACTACATTTCTAATAAATTTCAGATAACTGCTCTATCAGTGACCCCGTCAATGCTATCACACCGCATATAGGCCAAATATTTCTATCTATTCAAGATGCATATAACTTTTATGAGGCATACGCAACTGAGATTGGATTCAATGTTAGGAAAACAAGCTCTAGAGTTGGTAAAGATAAGATTTCCAAGGAGCGCAAAGTTATATTTAAATCTTTTGTTTGCTGGAAAGAGGGGTTTTCTAAAAATACAGATAAATCAATGTCAGTGGACAATGCAAGAAGTGATGAGAGTGATGAATGTATATATTTATAAGGAGGAGCGCCGTGTTGGCATATCAAGGACTGGGTGCAAAGCTTTCATGTCTGTATCATATAGGCATGATCTCAATGATTGGTTTGTATCGAATTTTGAACCTGATCACAATCACAATCTTGTTTCTCCATCTAAACGCAGATACCTCAGACCAAATAGACGTTTTTCAAAAGCCACTAAAATGCTTGTGAAGTCAATGAATGATGTAAATATACCTGTATCCAAGCAGTCAGCTTTCATAAACATGTCCAGTGGTCAAGTTGGTAGCATTGTTCGAGATATTTATAACTTGAACAGAAAGGAGAAGAAACAACGTATTGGGATGGATGTGCACCTTCTAATTGAACATTTTGAAAGTTGTAAGGCCAATACCCCTGAATTTTACTATGCGTACACAACCGATGATGATAACATGCTTACTCAGTGTATATGGATTGATAGTGCCTCCATTGAGGATTACAAATTATTCGGAGATACAATATCGTTTGACACAACATATAGGACCAATGAATACAACCATGGTATTTGGATCTTTTTGTGGTGTTAACCATCACGGTTACACAATCTTCTTTGGGAATTCGTTCATGAGCAGGGAGACAACCGAGTCATTCTCGTGGTTATTTGAGAGATTTTTAGAAGTAATGAGCAAACATCCAGTATCTATAATCACAGATGAAGATCCGGCAATCTGTGCAGCTGTTAGGATATGCTTACCATATACTGTTCATAAATTCTGCACTTGGCATATAATGGCCAAGCTTAAAAGTAAGCTTGGAAAGATTAAAGATATAAACGAAGTTCTATCTGCGTTTTCCATAGTTGTATGGAAAAGTATAACTATAAGAGAATTTGAGCAGGGTTGGTGCAAGATAATTGATCAGTATGATCTTTCATCTAATGTCTGGTTGAACGAGAAGTATAGTATAAGATTTAAATGGATTAGTTTATATCTTAAGGATTTTTTTGGGGCTGGTCAGCGTAGTACACAGAGGAGTGAAAGTATGAATGCATTTTTGCAACATCACATCACTAAACCAGAACTCCTTGCTAGAATTTGTCTGTAGATTTCAAAGTGCAATTCAACGACGCAGGGAAAGAGAGAATGACCTGGATAACATGGGCGATGTTTACACTCCAAAATCAAACTTCAAATGGAAGATGGAGGTACAGATGGTTCGTATATACACCAAGTTCATATTTTATAAATTTCGATATGAATTGAACGAAGTGAAGGAACTTAATGTTCGAACGCATATGAACTCCCTGGATTACTGTCAGTATTTTGTGTCATATATTGGGAAGTCTGATGAAGAATTATGTGTTTCATCGTCAACGGAAAGCGACGTTCTTGTTTGTGAATGCAAGAATATGCAATTCTTTGGATATCCATGTAGGCACATACTTGCAGTATTGAAGATACAGAACATGGAGCGTTTGAATGAGGAATATATAATGAAAAGGTGGACAAGAACCATTAAAAAATCAGGAAAGTATCCTATTTATGTGACAGTTGCACACCAAGAAAGGTCGTCTCAGCTAAATCAATTGTGTTCTCATATTATTTCAGCTTCTGTTGAACATGATGAGGATATATTCTTATTTGCCAAAGAAAGATTAAGTGATTTATGTAGCAGCATTGATCGCATGATAAGTAACAAACCTTCGTCGAGTTCTACAACAGTGAACAATACAAATGTTCCATATATGATTACGGAACCAGCTGTTAAAGAACCTAACGTTGCTAGAACGAAAGGAAGTGGTCGTGGTGGTAGACCTAAGGGCGTTGGCAATCGTATAAGATCGGAAACTGAAATGAGAAGAAACAGAGGCCGACAATGCAAATCTTGCCTCAAATACAATGTTGGTCACGATTCCAGGAATTGTCCTAATAACAAATCTGCCAGTCATGGTAAATATTTATCATTCGTTGTTTATTGATATGTGTTTTTTTCCACTAATCTTTGTGTTTTATTGTGCAGTTGAAAATGAATGAAATTAAAGTGATTTGATCAAATTTTAATAAAGTAAGATTATATTTTTTGATAATTTGTTGCCACATTTTATACAGCTAATATAAACCATATTAATATTGCTTATTATTTTCCTTTTTATTCTGTCTGTGTCTGCAGGTTTCCAATCTTCTGAAAGATTCATGGATGCAAATGACCTTTGAAGTTTGGATGCTTATTAGACTTAGATTATCTATTTATATGTATGTTTGATGATTTCTGTTTTTTGATCATTTTTTTGTAGAATTCAAACAATGTGATATTTATGTTCTATCAGATCAGATGTATCCCTTGGTATTATGATATCATTGAATTTATCTATTTATGTTCTATCAGATCAGATGTATCCCTTGGTATTATCATAACATTGAGTATTTCAGATATTTGATTATAAAGTTGACACATTGCAGTAAGCCAGTTGATTATAAAGTTGGTCATAAATCATTAATGAAGATTAACAAACAATTAGTAATCAGCGTGCACCCATCATCGTGATGTTATTCTTTAATATAGGAAGTTTTTTCTATTATTGGAAAACTCTAATTTTTCAATAATTTACATACCGCGTTATTATTTTACAAAACGTTATCATATTTTACAAAACGTAACAATATTTTACAACTATTTTATTGATTGAAAGATTGAATTAGATGAAGGGTTCTTTGATGAAAGGTTGCAACTTTCTGAAAGTTTCATTATTTTACGACTAGATTATTGGCTGAAAGTGTCCAATTGTTAACATAATTGTTTCCATACAAATGACCAATTGAAATACTTTACGTAAATTTTAATGATTTTAGAAATATGTAGATGATATGAAGAATAACAAACAATTAGCAATCATCGTGCACCCCTCATTGTGATGTTAATCTTTAAAGTAGAAGAAGTTTTTCTATCATTGGAAAACTCTAATCTTACAAGGAAGTCTTTTATATATCGAGCGTTGCAATGTATCTCATATGTTTTACAAATATATTCAATATTTTACATACCACGTTATTATTTTACAAAGCGTTATCATATTTTACGAAAAGTGACACGTCCTTTCAAATTTCAGACGTCGGTTATACTGACTGTTGAATGGTTATGGGAAAGTAGAAATAATGATGACGATAGTACTTCGGATATTGGAGCAGGATTTCGGCAGGAGATAGTAATTTTTTGGCCCTTTCTCGAGACAAAAAGTGACGTTTGGCATTTCTTTAATATATATAAAGCGAGATATGCTCTTGTTGTCAACCTACATATCAAAGGAATGGCGACTTCCATTGTGTTCGGGCGGCAACTGGAAGGAGCAGTATTTCAACACCAGGTTCTTAAATCTGAAGCTTTACTTTTCCTTCTCGAGTCTTCAGATTCGTTGCTTGATGTGCTTATGAATGAGTTGGAGAATGAGGAGAATGAGTTCATGTTCTTATATAAAAGGCTTGGGATAGCAGAGTCCAGATTCTTTGATAATGTCTATCCCTTCAAATTATTGGCAGCCAAATACAGAATGAGTCTTATTAGTCAAAGAAATTTTTTGAATGCTCATTTGATTCTGGGAAAAAGTGTAGTCTTAATGATGGAAGCAAGGCTTGACTTCTGGAAGTACAATTTCGACATAGATGAAATTATTCCGCCTATTAAAGTTCAGTTCTTTAAGCTGATGAACAGAACTATTTCTCTATTAATCAACCGAGTCAATTCAGATTGGGAATTATACATTAATGTTGGGAATGCTTACTTGGACTTAATGGAATACTGGTATGAACTATACCATGCGGGTGTTGGTCTCATGACTGCTATTTCTATCTACCAGTTCTATTGGAAACTTTTGGTTGATTTTGACTCCAGATGCAGTAATGACTATATTCAGCACTGTTCAACGCCAGATTTTGTTGACTTATTAAAGTGCTCGCTACTAAGGGAGTCAATTTATGCTCCGATTACGGAAGAAAAGGGTTCACCTGATTTATATAAATCAAAAATTTATGAGAACTACTATTTCTCTTTCAAAGATATTCCAAGCCAGAAAAATATTGAATCTTTTTTCCACAATAACTCTGAGAGGGATCTGTTACAATGGAAGCTGGAAGATGCAAAATTGATTCTGATGGAAGTGTTTAATGCCTTATTATCCCTACAAAAAAATTTCCTGGATGCTGATGGAAGAGTGATCAATAGGAAATATACTCTAATTTGGGTCATACATGTTAATTGGATGGGATATCCAATTCATAACTGGATTACTGATTAGCAAAAAAGGAAGAGGGCACTGGAAAGAGGCACTAAAAGAAAAAGGACATAAGAAGCTGATATTATTGGGTACTTAAAGCCTGGATGACTCCTTGGCGATGAACTAAGGAAGTGCACGTATCCATTGGATACGTGAAAGTCATTATGAAGGAGGCAAATACAAGCAGGAAGAAGACCCAATTACTGGGAAGAAGATGGCTAAGCAAATATACTCTGTGCTGGGTCTGTAAAGACCAGATTCTGACTTAACAACAGATTGTATTGTAGTTACTTTTTTGTATCATCTCCTGTTCTAGATGACTCTTATATGTAATCCCCCATGAAGGGCTCCGCTTGTTCTATCATGGTTGATGAAATAAAAGGCAACTACCTTGGCTGCAAAAACCAGGTTTTGGAAAAAAAATACAACATGTAACATATAGTCAATGCAAACATAGGTTACTCCTCAGATTTAAATGAAATGTTTGGTTCTAAAGAAGTTATAAAGAAGAAAATGTGGAAACCTACACAATTTAAGACAATTAAAGAGTACATAGTTCTGACTTAAAATAAAAAACCCTAAGATATGTATTTAATATGTCATTTAGCTTTATCATTGTGTCGCCGAGTTCTCTATGTGACCACACGTCAACAACAATGAAGCTATTTCAGATCTGAATCTGTCGATATCATCGTAGGTGAAGTCCAACACCCTTCCTTCACATAAGTACTCCATCATCTTCATCACGTAAATCCCACAATCCAGACTCTGTGAAGGTTGCTGCGGGCAATCTTGCACGTAAATGATCTCCCAACCTGCAAGGCAGTCATCTGGTATGCTGTCCATGAAGTACTCAGAAATCCATCCATGCTGACATGTAATTAAAAAAGAATATTATTAACAGTCAATCAAGAAGTTTAATAAAATGTAAACTTTAATTATCTCATACCCATTTCAATACATCCTTCTTATGGAATTTTGTTCCTTTCATAGAATTGTATGAAAGGAACTTTCTTGCTTTAAAATCGGTAACAAGAAGGTGCCAATGGTTTCTTGTGTGGATAACAGTGAAGATTTTATCCAACTATGTCATGAATAATCCCTCTTTGTATAGCTCTTCAAGCTTATCAAATTCACTTTCCGTAACATTGACCACCAGGTTTACAAAATATTGCTGCAAAAATACAAGTAATAATACTAAATTATGATGATTAAAGATATTTGAGATTAATTACATCAGTAGTCATAATCTCACCATTTGAAATATGGGTGTGAATACAAATGGGACAAGATCATTAGTTGTGCAGTATTTATGGTGCAGCACATCCATAAACATGTCGATTATCTACAATATCAAAAACAATTTGGTCATAAACAAATATAAAATGGTAGATATTATAAACATACGTACCGTATCCTCAATCATTCTTTCGTACAAGAAGTTATGAATATCCCTTCCTTTACAACTCCGATTTCCCGGAGTGAAGTATGTGGCGTTTAATCTGATGAATTTTATTTAATTAAGATTATATATCTAAAGTTAATGATTTCTACATATAAAAGATGAAATCTGTGGTAAATTACTTACTTGTCGGCAGGATCGCGAAGAAATTCTTGGATCGTTTTCTTTGTCTGTTCAGACACTTTTTCGTAACCAATGAAATCAGTTACTAGATCGCAGAGATATTGATTATTATTCAATCAATTATAGACAAGGTTAGAAACAATTGATATCATAATTATAATATACATAGTTGTGTATTCAATGACATAAAAGGATTTGTTTTATTTTTCAGTGGCTTACCTCACTGCATGTGTCACTCTCTTGTCTTCCAATTTCCTCTTTCCCTTGCTTCTCTGCTTCTTGTACAAATTTTTTTGCCTCTCTTCTTTGTTTCAATCTTTTTATTATTGAGCTCTGTTGCACAGTGACTTTTTCCCTCTTTTTTCTTTTTGTAATAGGCTGTGTGTTCTCATTTTCTGATTTTGAATGGTCACCAATGTTCAGATCGAAAGAAGGCATGTCACTCTTGAGAGGTGAATCTTTTTTTGTTGTATCTTGAGATTGATACAGTGGATCTTCATCACAGATTTCAGAAATCAAATTCTGAAGTCTTTCTCTGATAACTGAGTCACTAGGTTCCAAATCTCCTGCATTGACATCAGATACATTTCGTGTTGTTGCATCCATCCCTTGGTCATTGTCATCAATGTCACCTTCATCTTTATTTCCAGATATATTCTTCAAAGTTTCTTCTGAATCTAATGTTTTATGACCAAGATCATTCATATCATGATCAGGAACCATTTTTATTTTTTTCATTCAGCTCCGTAATCATAGTTGTCAACCTAATATTCTCCTTCTTCAATTCTGAATTTATTCTGATATGTTCTTCAACTTTTATCCTATATGTTTCACTTATTTCTTTGATCTTCTCTTTCAGCTCCTCTATCTCAATCGAAAATGCATCACACATACATGTTTTTTGTTTCTTTTTTTTTACAATGTCTGCACTGGAAACCCAATCATCTTTTTTTTTGGACAGTCATTTCTTCCAGCTGTTGCTTTCCTTTCCTTTTTAAAGCATCATCTGGTACTGGGATTGGCTGTACGATCAAAATTTCTGGTCTTCTAACCGCAAAACCATCCATTGTAAACTTCTCAAAAGGAAAGACATACTCGTCTGCTCCTATCTTTACAATTTCATTTTTTTGAAGTTGTAAAGCAGGCAATATCTATATAAACAAGATAATTTATTATTGGAAAAAAATCAAATTACGAGTCATTCAGTATTTTATTAATCATCTCAAAAAGGCTTACTTGATCACAACTTATTGAAACCAATGCTCTTGAAACTCCTTTGATTGGTCCAGCCCACTTCCTTATTCGTGGCCTAAGATCTCTACTGACCACAAGCTCCTTGCAGCAGTACTCCATCATCCATACCTGATACATTGGTGTTATTAATATTTTTTTTATCATTTAATAAAATATATTTTCAAAATACTCACATATAAGCAGGCAACACATCCTGTAAGGTAACCAAGAGTTACCCTTGATGAACCTGCTCTTCTCTTCTGAACTCTACTCACAACATCATCCATGTTGAATAGTATCATCCTTGCTACAGCCCCAGACCAGTTAAAGTATCTTGTATCTTCAAGTGATTCTACGTAGTGTAACAAATCTTTCGGAAAAGAATATGAACTGTCTGGGAAAAGGAATGTCGCAAACATCAAAAGTATCAAGCATGTAACATAAATAGAGACAGAGTTGTCATCATCTCTATTGTAGTAGTCCTCGAGTATGTTATTCAACTTCCTTCTATTGAAAATCATTCCTTCTGCAAACATTTTGTGAGATATAAAAGATTTCCATTGAAGGTGTCTTCCTCTCACTGTTATTGAAAATCCGGAGCTTGGCAGGCCCAAAATTGCCCCAACTTCTTCATCACTGAAACTCACTACCTTGTTCCCAAATCTGAAATTTCTGCCTCCTTGGTATTGCTCAACCAACCATTGAAGATTTTTTCTTTGTATGTCAACATGGCTAATGTTAATTATTCTCCCAAAAGCTGTCTTTGACAGTAGTGCTTGTTGTTTGGGCGTGGGTCTATGGTTATCAATGAACTGAACAAAATGTTCAATGTAGCACCTGTGTTGTACATAACCTTTGCCTAAAGAAGAGAAAAAATATATTGTGTTTGAAATAATCAGTGATTTTGTTCTTACAAATAAAAAACCCAATTTATATCTAAGTAAAAATAAGTACTCATACTTCCAAAATCATCATTAAGCTTCAGAGCATCCTTATCAACATCGAATTCCTTTGTTTTGATAAATTGTAGTTGTTGTCCTTCTGTTCATACCAGTTACCAGAGATAAAATTTGTCTAAAATTGTTAAAATAGTCGTATAAAAATGAAAATATACTTACTTTTGATTTCCTACTTCGGCCGATGGATCTGGAGTTCCATCTTCGCACCCCCACTGTATTGATCTGAGTCTTCATCCCGTTCCCTCGTTGGTTCAACCAGGTTGGATTGCATCTCCTCCATCGTCGCCTGATGTCCCTCTTTTCTCCTAAGATAGTGATTTCTCGAGTGGAAGCTCTCTCCTGGATCGAATAGCTAGAAGATCGCCCGCCTTGCCGTCGTCGCCCTTATGCGGTAAGTTCTTTTTGATTAATTTCAAATTAGGTTTTCTTGTAACTTTATTTTATGAATATACTTCATATGTTAATTTCCTTAAATTCGATTCAATTTACTCACATAACTCTTTATTTGAATTATTGGCAATTTTGTATTTTTTGAAATTAAAAGGGAGCTCGTTTTCGGTTTTGACTAAAAATAGAAAGAATTTGAATTTTTAAATTACAAATTGATTTAACTTAATCAATGAGTAATCATTAATTTGGTAATTAATTAATTATCGAAAACTTCATTTCCCCTTTTTCCTTTGCTCTTCAACCATTGGTAGCTAGCTTTTGCTTTTGAGAATCATTTCTGCTTTATCTTCTCCAAGTCTAAACAGGTCAGTATTTTATCTTCATCTACTCAATATGTTTGTTCTTCATCTTTTTTTCCTTTGTTTAAAATTCCAGTATATGTTTTCATCAATCTTTATGCACAATTTTAATGTAAAAGATTCATTTTTGCGTTTAGCGTTTGATTCTTTGAATCAGACATGTGTTTCTCGCAAAAAAATATTCATATCATATGCAATCTCATTCTAAAGCGAAATTTTCCTGTTGTATATAAAATCACTAATTTAATTTTTCAAATCCGTAATTCAGGATTTCATACATTCTTTAGTTATCAATGCTTATGTTCTCTATTGAAAGCATCAAAAATTTCAAAGATAAATTTTTTAATATGTTATATAATTCAAATTTCACCATGAGAGCATCATTGTCAGCATGTACCATGTATATCTTCCCATTTTATTTGTAGAATCGGGAACATAAAACCAAGCGAAAACTCAAATTGTAGAATAGAAGATGAAGATGTAAAATATAACATGCTTTTGTAAAATATAGACTGATAATGTAAAATAGATGCAACATTGGAAATTACTTAATGCAAAATGTAAGAGAACTCAGTAAAATACACTCAAATCTTGTAAAATAAATTTTACATTTGTAATATATTAACATACAATTGTAAGTATAGGTGATCAAGATTCTGAGAAAATAAATATACATTCCTATACGTTACGTTCATATATTAATTGAGATATACATTAACATAATAGTGTAGCCTTTTGTAAAATATACAATTTATACGTAAAATATGAAAAGTGTTGGTAAGCTTGTTTAAAAGTTTGTAAAAAATATTCTACAGTTATCATAATGACATTGTAAAATATTTTATAAAATTGTAGTTGTTGTTTGTATCGTGTAAATTATAGATATATAACGTAATTCAATGTTACATTTCCTTATGTCTAAATTTCTAATTATGTATATGCGTATACGAGAGTTTGCAATGTCTTTTTCAATTTCGTATTTTATTACGCAGCCGAATGTAATTTTTTTTACTTAATATGTGTAAAATATGTCAATGTCTTTTAGCATTTTTTCCGTATAAGGGGTAGATTATATGTTGTAAAATATGACATAAAGATGTAAAATAGCACAATATTTTGTAATATCATAACAGATTATCTCAAAATAAGTTGCTTTTAATCAACCGAGATTTTGCCGAAATGCTGTGTTCTTAACCATGCTTATTTGCTAAATATAGAATTATTAGTGACGTGTAATATTTTATTTAGCATTAATTTAACCATCCCTCATTTTAGGAATGTTAGTTGTCACGAAAACCACATAGTGGTTTCAATCTCCTTCGTACAATCTTCATCCCACGGCCTAAGATGAAACCTTTCCTTAATCAAGGAAAGGTGCCACCTCAATTCAAGTGCACCCTATATATATATATATATAAAGATCATCAGTTACACATTTAGCTACATGATAAGTTAGGATTGATCAAACATGTATCTACATGTCATGGTATTATTCAAAGCATCCTTCCTCATTTAGTTGTTGAGTTCAAAAATCATAATGATATTATCTCAACATTCATATAGTGTATACTAAACAATCCAAGCAATTAAAAACCAACTTTAACCTTCAGTCCATTCCCCCAGTTTATCCACCACAAGGCAAAAACCTAAGGACGAGTACATTGTGGCCAAACTGAAGGCAGGTTTTTAAGCCTCGCACATCACGGAAACGTGTGGATCGAATCATATCCGATCAAATAAAAGGATTCATCATACGAATCAAGTGTTGGACATGCGAGCCCACGGCGAGCCATTATGCAATAAATGTTATTGCAATTCACTCCTCAATTTGAAATGAAGAATAACTAATTTTTCATAATAGGTCCCTTAGCACAATTAGGGTTATGTATCATGGCCATCTTAATGATCATATAGATGTTCATTCAATTATTGAATCATAGAGGTCGGTGCTTAGATGAATATCTAAAGAGTTAGATTGATGACTCATCAAGCACCGTTAAATGATTGTCAAGATGTGATCTCCAGCCTGAGTAGGAAATGGAAATCCTTATCTCTAAAGGCTGATATCTGACCGACCTCTTGATGCAGGTCCTCTGCATAGGAATAGAGATTCGGAGGTGTCAGATTAGTTAGGTCAAAGAGTTGATTAACGAGATCGAGATAACCAAAGACCTATATCGTATGTTGTCACGGTATAGGAACGCATCCTATGATCGGAGAGAGATGTGTTACTATATGTCTGAGTATGTACATTTGGTAGACCGATAGGTTGATGGCCTAATCAAGGTCTATATACCAATGAGTTAGTGTGCATATGAGGGCGTACAAGTAATACGATCTCTCAAAAGGATCATACAGGTTCATTTACTGAACCGGAAGACATGAGCTCACTCATGAGATATTGGGAAGATCAAACTACGTACACGGCCATCTCGTTTTGGAAGCTTGATTGAATTTATAGGTTTGATATATACTTTTGGAAAGTATATGATCAACACCTGGGTATGATATATATTTTTGGAAATTATATGATCGATGCCAACTCGCAATGATCGAATGAGAAAACTTAATGATAAAACCCTGAAGGAGACAGTCTAAAAGTGATCTAAAACTTCAGGTTTAATCTAGGTCTTCCAGTATGCAGGATGTACAGGTATTAGGAATAACTGAGGGTGATGTGATCATAAACGATTGTATAACCATGACGCTTACATTCCTAGGAAGTGATGAAATGGGTCTTGATTTTAGTGACTCCTCTCATAGAGAAGTAATCTAATCTTAGTCCAAATGTTGGACATTGATCTGAGTGTGATTCAGATGTAATGAGAAGATTAGATCTACAGCTTTGATTTAATCAAACATTTACATGAGGTCCGCAAGATCTGGATTTGAGATTTAATCTCAACATCCAAGTCACTATACGTGGAACAATACAATCGCCATGTCCTTATCTCCAAGTATCCACGGAGAAAGCGCATTACCCTTGAAAGAGTTCAAGAATGATTCCTTTGTTTGATTAAAGGAGATCCGCTGCTTGGATCATCAACATGGATTACGAGGGGTATGTGTCTCATCAACATGCTCACAAACATCTCCTCCGTTGGATTGGACTTGAGACAGGAGGTCTCTTGGTTCAGAGACTCGATCACAACCACACTTCAAGAGGTAACTCTAGTACCTATTTGTGGTCTAGATGAAATGATCCAAGAAGTGTTCTTGGATCATGTGGCTTCATCATTTAAAATTTTTAAATTCCGTTGTCCGGAGCAACTAGTGTGACTAGTCACTCCCGATCGCATACGATACGATCCACGCGCTTCCGTGATGCGCTTGAGGATCTTTTCATATCCTTCAAGTGGTATCGGAGCCAGGTTGTCGAAGGTTTTGGATTTGATCCATGAACCTACGAAGATTTGGGCTCGTTGGGGTTCGTGAAAATTTTTTCCGCATTTCAATTTTTCGTAGCTCTGTTTTGTGATATTTTTTCGACCCTATTTAAAATAGTTAAACATGAATTTATCATATGGATTATGTTTCCATAAAACAAGGAAAGTGTGATATTTGAGTTTGTGTAATTTGGATTTGGTTTGCTCAAGATATGATCATTTTAATGACCATATGTCCACTATTTCGAGGATGGCGGTTAGTGACGTAATTAAGATGTTAATTACTATTTTAAATCACTTGAAAATGCATGCTAATCAAATGATTTCTGTTTTAAATCAATTATCAAAATATGAAAATTGATTTTGCTTAATTTGGATTTAAAATAAATGAGATATGTTAATTTCAGTGAGTAGGGGTCACTACTAACAATTACATACTCAACCATGAAACTTGTGATTGTCATTTAAGAATCTTGTGAAATTAATGATTAATTTCCTGGAATAATTATGGATAATATTTGGTAAATATTATAATAATAATTATTCTCATAAATGGCATTACCTCAACCAATAAATGATTAGATTTGATCTAGATCACCAATTGGTTACTTGATACACTTTCAACAAAGTTGCTACTTGAATAGGTTTGGGAATTTATCTAGCAAATTTCCTTATAATCAAAATGATTTTGATTGTTACTAAATGGTATAATTTCGGTTGAAAATCGATGATCATCTCAAGTACACAAATGATCGATTTGGCATTATCCTTTCCTGAGGTGGATATGGTGTCTAGTTGGGGAGCGTTGGGGTAGCAGGTTGCACCGTATGCGATCTGTCCCACTCCCGTCGTTACTAGCTATGACAGCGTGTAGGGACTCGATAATGCTTGAGGAATCATGGTGTATTTTCTAATTATTAAAATTTGAATTAACATGTACTTTGAGATAATACTATATATTCACAATCAAGTTTGTTAATTGAATTGGATTGATAATTGATTTAATGTGATTAAATCAATTATATCCAATTAAAACACTCTATTATAAATAGAGGTGTATTTCTCTTGGAAGAATTAATTACATGAATATGATTCATGGTAATTAATTAAAATTTGAATACGATATGGAGGATCACATAAGTGACATCCATGGTCTCCCGTCAAGGCGAAGGGTTCCATCGTCAGGTATTGTATGTGGGAGACGCATGTCCGAAGTGACAGCTCCTGCATGCAAGCGTATCAGGATCGGACTCTTTGCTTCTCGAAAGAGTAAGGTCGTATGCGTAGTGACCCTAGTATCGGTTCCTCATATTATTGGGGCGATATTAGATTGCGCATAGCGAGTTTCATTCCTGTTGATGGTTGGTTCAATTAACAACGGGTCAACATTACCTTAGGGGTGGTAGGCTCAGGTGTAAAGATCGAATTGGGAAACGCAAGCTGGACTTTACAAGGCGGAATGAGTTCCTGCTTCTTTTTATATGAGTGTTAGTTTCTCATATTATTGGGATGCAATAAAGATAGGAAAGGAGATCCCAGATCTTGCTAGAGATATAATGGTAATAATATCTCTTACAATGAAAGTGATTAAGGGAATGAACTTTCAACGTTGACAAGGAAAGACAACTTTGATATAAAAATTCATAAATCAAAGTAAAATATGTATATATGTATATGTATATGTATATATATATATATATATTTATGCAAATTTCTTATTTCAGATAATCCTCATTAAACCCACTCAAAGCTATACTCAATAATAACCAGTAAAATATCATGGATTGGATCCATGATCAATATATTGTACTTGCAGTTGGACACATAATGTATGTGATTGGAATGTGCAAGTTTCCTCATACTAATGAGGAATAACAATTAAATAGACAATAGGACTACAACCCTAGTGTTTGTGTGTCTCTATTGTCTTGATCTCATCGAATGTACTTTGGAAGTGACGTGTCGATGATGATCACAATTTTCAAATAATATTTATAAAATCTAAGAAGATGTTATGGCATACATATGTGCTCTTGACAATTAATCATGAATGACATGGTCCACTGCATTATGCAGAATGGTGGCTCTATAAGAGATGATGTATTCAAAATGTTTGAATACCTACTTGAACCTAAGTCTTTAAGAGTTAAGATGTATATAGATATGATGAGTGTCATCATCCTACTATCTATAATCTAGTCATTCATGAAGCTTCATAATATTCATATTGTATGAATTAAATGAAGCATGTATAAATGTCGAAATACTTTTATATTGAAATCTTTTGAATTCAACATAAGAGATCTTTTGTCTTAAGCAATGGTTGTTTAGAGATGAAAGGAGCGCAGTGGAAGGATGGGTCGGACCTAGGTTAGAAGGAAAGTCGAATTCTGATCACTAGATAGAGAAATATGCTTAATGTTTGGTAACCCGCTTGCACACTTCAGAACTGAAGGGCCCCCCCAGTGGGAAGCGGGTGAGCGGTATGAGCTGACTAGAGCCGGTTCCTGATCCTAAGGGGTTTGGAATCAAGGGGGATTCAACTTTTTTTGCCATCCGACTTCCCGGACTCACTATCTGCCCTATAGTGACACACCTCTCACGTACTTGAAAGAGAGAGCCTTCGCCCGTTATGATCTTTCATCATCATCTTCCCTATATATTATCTAGTTCTATTCGGGGAGGCACTTTCTGAGCGGGAAAGACCGCTTGCCTCATTATAAGGATGTCAGCATATTGGATAGAAGCCGGCTTTGCTTCTCCACTTTCTTTCATGACGATACAAGTTTGCCTTATCTGGGCGCAGGGTTCGACCCGGTGATTGACCGTGGGATGATTGGCACATATCCTTGTCTTTCTGTCTGTGCGCTGATTTTGCTTCACATTTGTCTGGATCCCCGCTCCTGGTTCTAGGGTCTTCGATTGATGGCTTTCCTTTTTCAACAATCCCTTATTCCAGGGTCGACTGTAAAGCGAAGAAGTCCGAGCTCTCTTAATCAGTTGGGAAAGAGCTCGGCCAAAGTGTTTCATATATAATAGGGGAACTCATTCAACTGCCGCTTAACATCTCCCTCTCTAGAAGGTTGTCTTCCTATCGTGGAAAGATGGATCGGTCGTCCCTGCTCACTTAGCTAATGGTGATGTTGGCGGGGGCAAGCCTTCCGATTTTCCGCCCTGGGACTCGAGACCTCTGATTTCGCCCCTTGCATAAAATGTCGAGGAGGGACTGTTAGAGGTGTATATAGCTTGTCTTGTGATCTACACGACGATTCCCTGTCTCCCCAGTTAGTAGTTAGGAGTCAGACCTTCTTGTTATTGGTGCCTACGCTTCTCAAGCAGCAGAGCATGCTTCCGCAAGCTTCTCTTCCTGGAAGTTCTTCTCAGAGCTATATATATGTAGTAGAGTTGAGGTTTCATCTAAAGGGTCCACCGCTGGAGAAATCCCTTTGGCAGCTAATCCTTTTGATAGTACGGTAGTATCTATTTTTGATAGTGGACAACCAATTCCAATTCTATTAAAACATGGAAATAAGTCCCTATTATATAACTATTTGTAGCAGAATCAGATCCTGGATCATCGGGCAGGGCAGGTGCATCCCATCCACACATATACTGACTTTCGACTTGAACCAGAAAAAAGAAAGGTGAACGAAAAACCAAAGGTCATCCCATTTGCGTAGAGGACTATGCAGAAAGAAGAGCCCTGAACTCCTCTTTGACATCAACCCACGAACTCAAAGCAGATCTTTCCCTTCTTTGTGATCGTGCTTGAGTCAAATTTCACGTATAACATCGTTCTTGAGATCTATTCTTCGTTTCAGACCGGGCGGTTTCGCTTCTTCTTCGTGTTCTAGTGGTTTTCACTTGGTCTCGGTCTTGTTGGAAATTCAGCCTGCACGGTTCGGCTCATCAAGTCTCGAATCTATCTATATGCCTAGTCGTTCTTACGAAAGATGGAAGGACCACTTTCAGTCTTTTATTGCATTTCGAAATGCCCGCAATTGCTGGGAGCGTCAACTAATGGTGATATGGCAGTCAAATAATATGGATTGAGACCTCCGTCAATATTTATATGATGCTCTGGCATCCTCTCTACTGCCTTCCGAGCCTTCGTCGAGACTGATCTCCGCCTATTATCTTATCCAGACCCGCGGTGGCAACATGAGATAAGAACTGGTGGGATTCGACCCTCTAATATAGCTTTTGGGGGTGGGATAAAGAACTAGATATATAAGCCTGAGCCGCACACGTGAAGTGCTTAGACTTCCTCAAAGGTCTAGCCATTATTTCTCCCATGAGGCACACGATCCCACAACTCAGACGCGGGAACAGACAATTGAAAGGTGGCGATCCCATTGGGAAAGCATTTCGATCGCAATCACTTTCTCTATATGAATCAAATCATCAACCCTTGGAAAAATCACTGCCGCCTTAACCTCAGTCGAGACCCAACCTTCGACTCCCTCTAGTCTAGCACTGTGACTGACCTGGGGACCTGAGTTCAATGTGTACTGGGCCCCGAATCCAGATGAATAGAGTCCTAGCAGGTCAGTCTTTCCCGCTCAGATAGTGCCTCCCCGAATAGAACTAGATAATATATAGTAGCGATGCAAGGGAAAGCTGAGCCCTGGCATACCTTACCTAATTTGACCCTTGGGGATGTCCACGTCATTGTACAACCCAAAAGAGAAGAAGTGAGATCCAAGGACAGTGAGTGCGTATTTGACCTTCGACGAGGGTTATAGATTTAACTGCTTCGAGAAGTGCTCAGCCAAATGGGAGGGCTTTCGCATCCCATAAGCACTATATTGATTGGTCGACTTGCTTTCAGTGATGAAGACTGACTTCCAACTAGTATATAAAAGCTCCAGTCAAACTAGTGAGAAGTAGGCTCCTAGCTTCGGGTCGTACCTAGCCCCGGGGATCAAGATTGCTAGAACGCATCATCCAAGCACGAAAAACGAAAGAGGCCTCGTCATATCAAAAAAGTACCCAAGTCTAGAAGTAGTGGTATGGATGACCAAGAAAAGTCTGGAGAAGAAGCAAGCTTCAACACTCCCCAAGACAACAGAGTCATCATTGTGGGAAGGTATGAGTTCCCCTGCAAAGGGACCCCCCCATCCCACCTTCCTTCCCCCCTTCCCCCCTCAGCCATGGCGAAATTACTTGTATTATCTAGTGCAGAGGAGGCAAATATATGATCATTTAGAGCGACAACGGTCGCTGCCCCCTAACCCCCCTAAGTCCCTCCTTCCCTCGCCGCCTTTCGACCTGCGGGAGTATAGAATGCAGACTTCCGGACACTCATGCCCGATCGTGAGACTGCTTGTTTCACGTCTGATGGCACGTTGCTCCGACCTGATGCCGAAATGAAGGAGGATGAGGTCGGAGGGTGGATATGGATATGGCAGTCGCGCGCAAGAGGATGGCTAAATTCTCCAACGCGGGAGAGTAGGAAAAAGACTCGCTCAACTCTCCTAGCTAGACTCCTTCACATGCCTAACTGTAAAGCAGAAGTGATGTCTGCATCATTGTACAACCCAAAAGAGAAGAAGTGATATATGAGAACTTTCTTGGTATATAATTGAGAACTAGCCTGGTATATATCCTAGTTGTCCGAGATGTGTCACTAGGGGCAGGCGATAGACGAAGGTCCGGGCCCTCAACGAACTTGAAATCGTAGGCGAGAGACAGAAATAGGCTGAGCTTCATTTTATAGCGTCCTAATATGAATAAGGTGCGATTCTCCTGATTTCTCTCGATTTCCCCTCTCTTCAAAGAAGGACTAGTGAGCTCGTTGACCAAAGAATGGGCCGGCAAGAAACCATCCCGCCCGCCTTCCTTGTTATTATGAGGCTGATGTTCTCAAGACCAAACTCGACTCACGAAATGACAGACCAAAAGGAACTTCAAAAAGCTCTTTTTCTCTTCTCTTCTTTTAGTCAGCTCTTACAAAGAAAGGAGCCCTCCTGGCCCACCAGCGGGTCCAGGTATTCCTCACTCTTTCCGCGAGGGCGGATTCGCTATCGCGAGGGGCGGGTCTTTGTTCTCGTTGAACTATAAAAAGAGTACGGTGCTCATCTCTCGAAGGTGCGAGTGCAGGCAGTGTGGATTAATTAGGTCAATTAGGGGTTACGGGAAGATTCGACGCACGATACTTCGTTCTCAATTTCCTTTCCCAAATCGCCCCTGCGTCTCATCCCCTATCCCGACATGGCTTCCAACTCTGGCCTTCCACTTTTCAAATCCGCTCCAGAGACCTCAGACAATGATAGAGGCAGCTGCTCCCCCCAAGGGGTCCTCCTGTGGCTTTAGTAGTCTTTCCGCTTTGCTAGGAACCTTTAAAGCTAGTGACCTTGGTCTCAAGGTAGTATAAAGGGGAAGGTAGAGGTAGTCCCGCTCAACAATGGAAGGGTGTCTCAGACTAATGTGAGGAATGTCTCCCTAAAGTAGATTATAACATTTCTCATTTGTGTGCATTTTAGAATAATGAAGGCCAATCAAATTCGCTTTGCAATACACACCTACAACGCCTCCGTTTTCTTTCCAGAAAAGTGGCATGGGCAAGTGAGGGCAAGCAGTATTTTGAAGCTTGAGCACCTTCGTCGAGACTGATCTCTGCCTATTATCTTATCTAGACCCGGCCAATTTGCTCGATTGGATATATAGTGATGCCAAGAATTGGGTAAATGGAAATGGAAAAGAGATGTTTTCGAGGGTTCTAAAGAATCCGCCTTTCCCAGGGATGGGGTTGGGTCCACCCTCAAGGGCCTGGAACAACTCTGGAGCGCTTTAGTTACGTGTTTTTCCTTCGCTGATTGAGTGCGCCGTCGCGGAACTGCTTTCACCGCATCAACAAAATGCTAACTAAGAGCCGAACAAAGACAAGCTTGCTTCTTCTTTTCCATCTCGATAGATTGTTCCAGGCTGAAAACCCAGCCTTTCTAGTTTTTTATTGATTGTTAGAATTTCTAGTCTTTTTGATCAACTTCTATCTATCTCTCAGCATGACCTTGAAACATCATCAGTGATGTCGACCTTACTTGACTAAGGAGGTCCTGACGGATCGTCGAAAGAGAAAGTGCGCACCTTTTTCTGGTTCAAGTCGAATTCTGTTGGGAAAAATGAACGAGACGTTTATTCCATAAGCCCTAGGCTCTCTTATATAGGAGAGTAGCCTATGGGTAAATTACATAAAGCATACAACTGAATTAACACATAGACTACTATATGCGTTAACACTCCCCCTCAAGATGGAGCATAGATGTCAATCATGCTCATCTTGGACGCACACTTCTGGAATGGGCCTCGTAGTAATGCCTTGGTGAATATATCGGCAGTTTGATTCTCTGAGGCAACATGAGATGTAGCAATGAACCCCTTCTGAATCATGTCACGTATGAAGTGACAGTCAACCTCAATATGCTTGGTCCGCTCATGGAATGCTGGGTTGTTTGCAATGAACAAGGCTGCCTGATTATCACATTCCAAGTTCATAGGAAGTGGTACATCTAGACATAGGTCTGTAAGTACAGCCTTCACCCACATCATTTCTGTGTATTCGGATTCAGCACTAGATCTAGCTACCACCGTCTGTTTCTTGCTCCTCCATGAGACTAGAGCATCTCCTACATAGACTGCAAACCCTGAGGTGGACTTCCTGTCCTTGGGACATCCTGCATAGTCTGCATCCGCACATGCTGAGATAGAAATCCCCTTTCCCTTCTTGAATAGCAAACCTGCACCTGGAGATGATTTGAGATATCTAAGAATCATATGTATTGCATCCATATGAACCTGACGTGGTTGCTCCAAGAATTGGATCACACGACTCACTGCAAATAATATATTGAGTCTAGTGATCGTGATATACAACAGTTTGCCTACCAGTTCTCTGTATCTTCTCTTGTCCACCTCCTCTGTGTCATCATCATAGAGCTTCATGCTGGGATCCATTGGTGTCGTAGCAGGCCGACACCCAAGCATACATGTTTCACTCAACAGATCTGTAACATATTTCCTCTGCAACATTACTAATCCATACGAATTTCTAGCAAATTCCAGCTCTAGAAAAAATCTAAGGACTCAAAGATCCTTAGTGACAAATTCGCTTCCCAGCTTTTCTTTCGCCTGCTTTATGCCTTTCTCATCATCTCCTGTAATCAAGATGTCATCTACATAAACCATAATTGCAGTAATACCTCTAGAAGTCTTCTGTACAAACAAGGAATGATCAGCATTGGAGATTTTGTATCCTTGTTTTTCAAAGAGGTCTGAGAGCTTCTGAAACCATGCTCTGGGGCTCTGCTTAAGGCCATAGATAGCCTTATGAAGTCTGCACACCTTGGAACACTCCCCCTCAACAGCAAAATCGGGTGGTTGTTGCATATAGACTTCCTCCTGCAAATCTCCATATAAGAACGTGTTCTTCACATCCAACTGATACAACGGCCACTCTCGATTGACTGTGACTGACAACAAGATCCGGAGAGTGGAATGACGGGCTACAAGCGAGAATGTATCAAGGTAATCCACCCCGTATCTATGTGTAAAACCACGTGCAACAAGGCGTGCTTTGTACCTGTCAATAGAACCATCTACATTGTGCTTCACCGTAAACACCCACTTGCAGCTCACCGGGGTCACATCTGGAGGTATAGGAACTAGACTCCAAGTTCCTCTAGATTGTAGTGCCGCCATTTCTTCCTCCATTGCTAGCCACCATCTACTGTCCTGCAGAGCATCTTGATAATTCTGTGGAATATCTATAGCTGATAGGGCCACCACAAAGTTCCTAAAATCCGCAGATAGTCGCTCAAATGACACAGAAGCAGACAAGGGATATGTAACGCAACTCCTCTTCGATTTGCGTATAGCAATAGGAACATCTAAATCAGCTGTGTCCTCATCTGGCCCCTGCAACACATCCTGCTCATAAATATCATTATATCCATCAATAGAAGTATCTTCATTACATACCATAGGCGAGCTAGGAGACGAGTCATGGCCATGAGAGGGAGGTTGCCTGCGGGTATAATGAAACGGTAGTGGCGAGACGGGGATTTGTGGTGGTGGCGGTGGTGGTGGTGGTGGTGACGGTGGAGGTGGTGGTGACGGTGCTGGAGGTGGTGGTGTCATGTGTATGGCATTGGTAGGCAGTGGAGGTAGCTGATGATCACCCGAGGCTGAAAAATACATTACAGATTCAAAAAATGTAACATATGCACTGACCATATACCGCTGACGCAGAGGATCAAAACACTTGTACCCCTTTTGAGTTCTGGAGTACCCAACGAAGACACACTTGACAACCCTAGGAGAGAGCTTGTTAGTACCAGGAGACAACTGATGGACAAACGCGACTGAACCAAACACACGGGGAGTAAGAGAAAACAGATCCTTCCCAGGATAGATAAGGGAAAACGGAATCTGTTCATCTAAGACAGAGGACGGCATACGATTGATTAGGTAACATGCAGTGAGAACTGCATCACCCCAGTAAGAGTAGGGAACATGACTCTGTATAAGAAGTGATCTTGTGACATCAAGTTGGCGATGTTTTCTCTCAGCAATTCCATTTTGTTGAGAGGTATGAGCACCGAATGTTTGGTGAATAATCCCTTTTGAGGAATAATAGTTGGCAAGGACATGAGTGCACAGTTCTAGGGCATTATCACTTCTCACAAACTTCATTTTGAATTTCATTCAGAAAATGGATAATAATATTGCCTGCTTCAGATTTATTTTTCATCAAAAATACCCATGACACACGAGAGAAGTCATCCACGAAAACTATATAAAATCTGTGTCCCTGATGATCAGGTACACGACTCGGACCCCAGACATCAATATGAAATAACTCGAACTTGGAGGTACTACTCCGACCTGGACGACTGGGAAAGATCGACCTGTGATGCTTTCCCAACTGACATGCCTCACATTGGATAGGTGTGTGAGGAAGACCCTGGGGTAACAGACGATGCAACTTCTGAAGCGGTAGATGTCCAAAGCGCAGATGCCACAATAAAGGAGATTCTGATCCAGTGGGAAGGGATGAAGTTCCCGCGAATGGAGTCTGATTCAGGCGGTAGAGGCCTCCTTGCTCATAGCCACGACCAATCACGTTGCCCGTATGGATGTCTTGAAAAATAAGAGAAGATGGATAAAAAATTGCCCGACAATGTAGATCCTTCGTAATCTGACTAATTGACAACAAATTCATTCAAAAGTCAGGTGCATGAGCACATTCTTGAGCTGCATAGAGGATGCCAATCTAATCTCCCCCTGACCAGTGATGGGGGAATGTGTACCATTGGCAATGACTACCGTTCGGCCTGGAGGAATCTGAGAGTATCCTATAAGTAAACTCTGATCGCCACGTAGGTGATGTGTAGCGCCCGAGTCCATAATCCAAGGTAATGAATCTGATCTACTACTGGTAAATGCAAGTATGCTACTTGAAGCACTGGTCGACGCAGAGGCAGAAGCAGCAGCATCAGATTGACTCTCAGTAGTGGGTGCTGGGCCAGATGGGGGAATAATGCCCCTCAGACGGGAAACTAGATCATCGAACCGCTGATCCAAAGTAGCAGCAGATGGAGGCTCTATCTGCTCAGCGACTCGTGCAGATGCAGGAAACCCATGCTTCGAGTAGCATGTGTCTTCATTGTGTCCAACGCGATGACAGTAAATACATGTTGGCCGAGTATGGCCTCCTCTTCCACGGGGTCCACGTCCACGGCTTTGATGATGAAATCCGCGACCCCTGTTGGCTGCCATGGCTGAAGTATTCTGATTTGTGGCCGTGGAAGGAACTGCGATCTGACTCAGTCTATGGAAAGCTTCCTCCATGGGAGGAATAGTGGAGTCGGCCAAGATATGGGATCGTGCCGCCTCATACTCTGGATCGAGTGCAGCAAGGAACACGCCCACCATAGTCACGTTCCTATATGTCTTCTGCTGTTCTGGCATGGCTGTCAGGGGCATGAAGCTGTAGAGCTTCTCGAACATCCCTCTTAGTGATGTGTAGAGTGAATGTAAAGGGCGACCATTCTGCTTTATAGTGAATATATCATGATGGAGTTGCAGAATCTTTGTCTCGTTCTTCACCTGTGAATATGTTGCCGCTAGAATGTCCCACATATCCTTAGCCGTGGGTTGATGTAGAATATCATTGGAGATCTAAATCGCCAATGTACCAGAAAGCCAAACTTTGGCATATGCGTCATCAGCCTCCCACGAGGCATTGGGTCTAGTCTTCTCAGCAGGCACTGGTTCGGTAAGAATATGCTTATTACCCGTTGACTTCATCATGCTCATGAACTGCATCGCCCACAGTTCATAGTTTGTACCGTCCATCTTGACAATGGGCGCTGGACCACAAAATGCGCCAATGGATGGGATATCCGCCTTGCTTTCTGACATACTGAAGACTGGAGCAATAGACTGAAGATGAGGTTTGTCTACAATGACATAGACAGGTTTAGTTGCACGTGTAGACCTCAAGCAATTAAACCCATGTCGATGACGATGTGCGCTTTAGGGCTTAGCACACGCGCACGCGCACAGGGAGCACGCGCGCAGGGAGCACACGCACAGGCAGTCGCGTGCTACTGGAGAAGGCGCACGCAGGCGCTACTGGAGAAGGCACACGTGTAGAGTTGTGTGCATAAGCACTGTTGGAGTCGCACAGTCGCTCGCACAGGCGCACGCGCGGTCGCGCACACAGGCGCGCAGGCGCTGTTGCGCTTGGAGAATCACGCGCACACACAGTCGCGCGTGAAGGGCTGGCGTGCGCGCACAGGCGCAGTCACGCGTGGAGGTGCACGCGAAGGTGCTGGCGGAGGCGCGGCGGGGCTGAGACGCTGGCGGAGGCGCCATCGATGGGAGAGAGGCTTGCGGGTGGGGTAGGGTAGGGTTAGGGTTTCGAGAACTCTGGTCTAGGACCGTCGCTCTGATACCATGTTGGGAAAAATGAACGAGATGTTTATTCCATAAGCCCTAGGCTCTCTTATATAGGAGAGTAGCCTATGGGTAATTTACATAAAGCATACAACTGAACATAAAAATAATAGAGAGACACATAGAGACTACTATATGCGTTAACAAATTCCAATCTCCGTCTCGCAAGTCCGGGTCGAGGGGGTGGTTTTGGCTTCTCATCCCTCCAATCTTTTGAGAATCTTATAGTTTTTTTGAGAAAACTGATTCTGATCTTTCCCCTCCTATGCTAATATAATGCCATGGACTTATTTTCGAAGGCCTCTTTCGGCCAGTCTTTTGTCGAGCGGCTTTCTTCGCCAGTTTCACCTCGTTAAATGGAGTGGATCAGGTATCGCATCTGTCTTCGCTCCTCTACTGGACGTTGATCAACCCTGCTTTTATGAATAAATAAGGAGGGTACCGGTGGTGAGGTGGAGCGCGAGGGGAGCCTGCAGGGTACCGAGCCGAGTGATCCCCGGGTGGGGAGCACGAGAGTGAGGGTCGAAGGGGTATTTGACTGAGGCCTCAGTAGTCATTTCTGTGGATCCTCTAAAGGTTAGTAGAATAGTTCTCCTTGACGCACTTCTCGATATCCCGCGAAGTCAGCCTTTGCAGTTCCAGCTGCAACTATCCTCTTAATTAATTACCTCAGCATTCTTTATTTAAACCTTGGTCAAATCATCTCCGGTCAATCTTAGGCGGAGGAAAGCAAGACTAGAAAGAGGGGGGGGGGGATGGAAGCCTACTGGTGTAGATTCTGTTCCCATTGAATTGAGTAGCTTTGCTTCCTATCTTGTAGCTTACTCTTTAACTTGTGCACCGGCCTAAACGAGGAGCAAACATTCGAACGTGAGAGCAAGGGATCACCGCTCCGAGTACTAGCGGGGTCCCAGGGTCTGTATTCGGATCTCAGTACCTTAGGAAGCGGTAATTCAAAGGATAAAAAGATAGGATTCGAATTCTCCCTCTTTTTAGTAATGAACAAAAAAACATAGACATTCGACCCAAAACTGGGGATCGAGTGGGGGGTCACAGGGGTCTCTTCTATCTTTCGTGATAGTTCAAAAGTCGTTGACAAGATTTTCTGGCCTCGATGATGATATATGAGGATGACAAGCTCTCACGCCTCAATTGCATGACGGGCTGCTCGCGAGGGTGAGTTTCAAATGGGATTCGAGCAGGGAGTTCACCTCTCACCCTTCGCAGGAAAACAAGCCCCTGAGATATATAGTAGGAAAAGATCTTCCAGTGGCAAAAAGTGATCATTTCTCATACGAGTAGAACGACGAGAGGCGTCAGACGAGAAGAGGTACGAGGCCATTTTGGAGGTCAGCTGAGGGTATTATATTCTCAATATCTTCAGTCAAAAGGGCTTCGTCAGTTCGCTGCTTTTCCCAGGCCGTAGAAGGAAGGGCCCCCGGATTGCCGCCTTTGTTTGATATGTGTTCAATTCAGTACAATACAAACAACAACTACACCAAGAATTTCTGTCCTGACGTCTGCCCGCTTTCCGCGATTCCTAAGCGCACTTCAGCCGAGGGAGGATGACCCAAGGACGCGGAGCTTGATCGATCAACGGAGCAATATCAGGGACTTCTACGACCTTCTTCTTATAATATAATAGTTGTGCTTTTCGAATCCAAGATCTGTGTTTTCTGCGAGCGCGGTCCGTTGGAATCCCGACTTTCCTAGTGTCGATTGGCCCAGCAGAGTGCTTTCGCTTCTTTCCGATCTCTACGCATTTCACCGCTCCACCTGTCTGTTCCTACCGTAGAGGTGTTTCAGAAATGTATGTGATCGAGTAAATAGCCCTACGAACGAATGGATCGAATCGAATTGGAAAATGGAAAGATTTGTTCACTCCTTGTAAGAAGTGTCTAATTCTCCTTTTCTTTGATTTCGTCGCATGGAAAAGGGAGGACGATAGGAGGCAATCGTTGTGTATCAGTTTTATAGAAGTTGTAATTAATTATCATTCATAAATGATAATTAGGTAAATCACTGTTATAATGATCATAGTTTTCCTATGACAAAGGGAATCAGATGTTGGTCCCACACCTAATGCCCCCTTCTTCGCACCAGTCGCTCTGCAGTCAGACTACTGACGGGTGAAATTGCCCTGATTGACGCACGAAGAGAGCTGTCACACACCCTCTCTGAAAAAATTCGAAAAGCAGCCGGCAAGGAACCAGGGGTTAGGAGTCTTCCCGACGTATCTGAGTGAGAAAGTAGAGTAAGTCGGTCAAGATATTAAGAGAGGTCCTTCTTGATGCGTCCCGCACTAGAGAGAGCCTCTATCAAGAAAGGTCAGGTTGGTGTCGCCACCTCTCCCAGGACCGTCGTGACTGCGATAAGCGAGAGCAAAAAGCTAATTCCGAGGTAGAGGACGAAGGCGAAGGAGATTGGGTAGAGTCGACCATAACTAACCCCCAAAGAACCCTACGAGTGAGCAGAAAATGGAGGAGCTTTCGCGGTCGCCCTCACTGAACCGACTTACTAGAAAGACCAACATTTCCTTGCTTTGAAAGCCAATTCCACCTTCCTGGATGGTCAGGAAGATCCAACGATTCTCCTCTTCATTTTTACTATATCAAACTCCCGATTAGCAAGTCAGCTCCACTTCTTATTATACTGGAGTTGAGGTGTTTCTGTTGGAAATGCGAGCCCACGGCGAGCCATTATGCAATAAATGTTATTGCAATTCACTCCTTAATCTGAAATGAAGAATACATAATTTGCATAATAGGTCCCTTAGTACAATTAGGGTTATGTACCATGGCCATCTTAATGATCATACAGCTATTGATTCAATTATTGAATCATAGAGGCTGGTGCTTAGATGAATATCTAATGAGTTAGATCGAGGACTCATCGAGCACCGTCAAATGATCGTTAAGAGATGATCTCCAGCCTGAGTAGGAGATGGCAATCCTTATCTCTAAAGGCTGATGTCTGACCGACCTCTTGATGCAGGTCCTCTGCATAGGAATAGAGATTCGGAGGTGTCAGATTAGTTAGGTCAAAGAGTTGACTTAACAAGATCGAGATAACCAAAGTCCTATATCGTATGCTATCATGATATAGGCACGCATCCTCTGACCGGAGACAGATGTGTTGCTATATGTCTAAGTATGTACATTTGGCAGACCAATAGGTTGATGACCTAATAAAGGTCTATACACCGGCGCGCTGGTGTGCATATAAGGGCATATGAGTAATACGATCTCTCAAAGGGATCATACAGGTTCAGTTACTGAACCGGAAGACATGAGCTCACTCATGAGATATTGGGAAGAATCAAATTCCGTGCGCACGGTCGTCTCGTTTTGGAAGCTTGACTGAATTTGTAGGTTTGATATATACTTTTGGAAAGTATATGATCAAGACCTAGGTATGATATATGCTTTTGGAAAGTATATGATCGATACCGACTCCCAATGATCGAATGAGAAACTTAATGATAAAAGCATGAAGTAGACAGTATAAAGTTGATCGAATACTTCGGGTTTAGTCTGAGTCTTCCAGTATGCAGGATGTACAGGTATTGGGAATACCTGAGGGTGATGTGATCATAAACGATTGTATAACCATGACGCTTCCATTCCTAGGGAGTGATGAAACGGGTCTGGATTTTAGTGACTCCTCTCAGTAGAGAAGTGATCTGATCTTGGTCCAAGTGTTGGACATTGATCTGAATATGATTCAGATACAATGAGAAGATTCGATTTACGGTCTTGATTTAATCAAGCATCTATGGGAGGCCCGCGATCTGGATTTGAGATACGATCTCAATATCCATGTCACTATACGTGGAACAATACAATCGCCCTGTCCTTATCTCCAAGTATCTGCGGAGAAAGCGCATTATCCTTGAAGGAGTTCATGGATAATTCTATTGTTGATATATGTATCCGAGCATTGAGAAAATGGATAATTGAATGTGATTTAATTATCATGAGTAATATGAATTTGATTCATATTATAAAGAGAGTTATCTTAGATAATTAAATGAGATTTACTTATCAAAGATGTAAATAATGTGAATGTGATTCATATTATTTGGACACAAGAGAATAGAGATCCAAGATGATTAAATATGATTTAATTATCATGGATATGAATAATGTGGATAGCAATATCCATATTAGTCATATATATTATAAATGTGATTTATAATATATAAGAGAGAGCTATTTGTAATTTACATTTGTTAATTAAATGTTAATGTGAATTGGATTCACATTGGACATCAAATTGAAAATGTAATTTACATTTTGTTTTGGGTTGTGAATGTGATTCACAAATTTTCAATGGCATGATTGCAATGTTCACAAAATAAATTGGATTTATTTTTTGTGAAATAATTTGCAACAAAAGTTGTTGCAAATAATGGAGATTACATAAAAGGTGAAATAGCCACCTTCCTAATGGAGGAGGGTGGACGGCCACCACTCCCATTAGGAAAGGGAGGCCGTCCCCCCTCTCCACATGGAAGGAGGCTTTCTCTCCTTTCATTATCTCCATGTATTGATGATTTAATTTTGTAATTAAATTGTGTTGATTTATCAACATATATTTAATTTAAATTAAATTAATTGTTGTTGTGTTTTTAGCAACAAATCATGACCAATGAAAGAAACACAAATTAATGTGGACCATTGGATTTGTGTTGACACATGGATTGAGATCCATGGATCCCAAAACCCTATATAAGGAGAGGCACCCCATTGCTCTTCTTTACAAGTAAGTTGAGGCAACAAATCTCTCTCTCTCTCTCTCATTCTCTCTACACGTCCTCTCTCCATCTCTCTCATGTGGCCGTCCACCATGGATGCCCTAGAGAGGTTCTCCATCGCCGCGGCATCGTCGTTATGCTGCCCGATGGTTTGCTCGTGGATCTCCGTCTCCTTCGGTGCGCCCCGCTCGTGAAGAAGACATCGGATCTCGTGTGTCGAGATCAGGAGATCCGCCGCTTGGATCATCAACATGGATTGCGAGAAGCACGCGGTTCATCCCCGCGCTCGCAAGCATCTCCTCCGACGGATCGGACTTGAGACAGGAGGTCTCTTCGTTTAGAGACTTGATCGCAACCACGCTTCAAGAGGTAAACCTAATACTTGGTTGTGGTTTAGACGAAATGATCCGAGAAGTGTTCTCGGATCATGTGGTTTCGTCACATGACAAATTTTTTAATTTCCGCTGCATAGAACAACTAGTACGACTAGTCGTTCTTCGTCGTATTCGATACGACGCTCACGCTTCCGTGATGCGCTTGAGGATCTAACCATATCCTTCAGTTTCATATAATAGTCCCCTTCGCCTGCTGCTGATCCCTCCCTCCCGGCGGAGATCGTAGAGAGGCAGAGTCTATTGGGCGTTCGCTCCTAAAAATTTAGACCAATCCGTTCGAGTCCGCTTTTGCCCACTCCGACTAGTGAGGAAATTTATATCATAGAAATTCAAGCGGGGAGTCAATCCTGCGACATAAAAGGACTAGGAAAGGTATACATAAAACTATTTTAAAACGTATCAGCCGACCCGGTCGTATGAGTGCGTCATATAGGGGCAAGGGACTCAACCAGCTTTGATCTCTGCGCTTAGAATCTTGGGAGAGCTTTAGAGAGACGTCTGCGGATCTTTCCTGTCTTATCAGAAGATCACCCAGTCCGTCCTTTTCCTTTCCCTGTCGACCGAGTCCTGGGTAGGATGTGGTTTGTCAATAATCGGGGATCTCAGTTCTGTTTATCTTGTCTTCCTTGTTCTTGCTCCTGTACTCCCCTCTTAGAGAGACCGTGGGCTGATTGGCGCTTTGGCTGTTGAATTGCTTCCATTCTATCCCGCTTGACGCACCCCTGAGCTAGGTTTGGGGGGCAGTCATTCTTTGGAAAAGCCTAGGTAGGGCTAGGAAGTTCTGTCTTCCCTCCATCAACCTCGCTCTGCCTTCTGTTAATATAAAAGCCATCATCAAATCAAAGAAACTGTTTCATTTCGGAGAAAATATGTCATAATTGGAGTTTTGAATAAGACGAGAAAGAGGCTTACTGAGTGAGAAAGCGGGGAGACCTCAATACCCAAAAAGCGCTTGGGCCTTCTACGTACTTAGTAAAGCTGACTCCATCAGATACATATATCTTTCCTTTAAATGGCGTCAAGCAGAGTAGGATCACTTAAATCTTGACTGTCGCGGGTCAAAGGGACCAAGCAAGGAGTAAGCAGCGTAGACAGGAAAGTAGGTCCAAGCTGGCCGCAGCTTACCGTGGAACGTCTGATTCGTTGATTGGATTAGTCTCCCTTCCACAGGGGACTCTCGGATCACTATGGCCGACTTTCGTCTCTGCTCGACCTGTTGGTCTCACAGTCAGGCAGGCTTATACCATTATCATTTAGCCGCTCTTTCTAAGAGACGGGAATGCAAGTAGAAGGCGTCCCCAGGGAAAGCCTCTCGACCTGGCGGTCGGCGTAACAATAATGACATTTGGCAATATGCCACCGCTTGTTTACTCAAATCATCATATATGATTAATGTGTACATTCCATTATCGCGAAAATATTCCCCCATGGCACAACCAGAATATGGGGCAAAAAATTGGAAAGGAGCATGATCCGAATTTCCTCTCATACACGGAGACCCACATGTGCCCATAGTAGGCTGGCCGCCCTACCTAAACCAATCATCATATCGGTCCCTAGTCCTCATTGCTGGTAGTCGCTTGACTCTATAGAACTTTGATGCCACTCGGAGCGGGGAGGCAGGCAGCGCGGCCTTCGACCAGTCCTACCCCCACTCCCTGCAACTAGATATTCGGGGCCAATCTCACACACCTGCCCACGCGAAAGTACCGATGTTGCTTATTCTAGTTAGTTAGCCCTCTTTTACTAGAAATTCTGTTCCCTCTTGCTGACGAAACTACAGAGGGTGCCTTTCCGCGGGCCCATCTCAGCCTAGCCCCACGGAGCGATTAAAGACAAAGGAAGGCATGTGCAGAATTCAGAGCCCGGAAAAAGTGAAGTGCGCTTAGGAATCGCGGAAAGCGGGCAGATGTCGGGATAGAAAAGACTATACAAATTCTTTTCCCTTTCCCTCGCTCCTCCAAAGTTCTGTCTTCCCTCCATCAACCTCGCTCTGCCTGAGGTATTTGGACCAGATGCAGAGGCAATCGACACAACGAAAATATCTGCCTTTTCCAAATATATAGTGAGTTCTTTTTTCTTTTATTCTAGTCCTGTGATGCTACTATTGAGAAGGGGGTAGGGGGTCAGGGGGAAAGGAAAGGCTGACGAAAGTCTTTGCTTGCCGGACTGGACCTGATTCTATAACTGGACGTCGATGAAATAGGTCATTTTTTCAAAGAAATGCCTTCTATTCGCTTTCCCATTTCAATTGGAACTGGCTGTAAAAGACCTAAGGGCTTCTTATGTTCCGCCTTGACATGTTGACAAAGGAGACAAGGGCTGACATATGACGCCACATCACGCTTCATACCCCACCTTGTACATTTATAGTCTTATTGGTTTAGGATCATCAAAAAACGTGGGTTCAAGGAGAAAGATGTTTGTCAACATATATGGACAAAGAATCCCCATTATGGAACCATTCAGAGCCCATATCATTTCCCTTACACTTCTTAAAGAAAGTCTTCTTGATTTTAGAAGATACAAGAAATGCCTCTGCCACTACCTATGTACCCTGTGCTTCTTCTACCTACGCTTTCTCTGTCTGGGAGCCACCACTTCGTGGATGAGAGGCAACAATGAATCGAGGAAGGTACGACCTCTCACAAGAAGCATCGAATCCGCACTATCCGCTAGTTCATAAGATGGCCTTTGGCCTAAGTTATCTAGAATCATAGTCCCAGGGAGGACGCTTCCTGCTTTCGTGATGACGAAGGCCCTAACAGCGGCCCCCATCGCCGGGAGAGGAAGAAGGGTACGATCAATCGCAACGACGATATAGACTCAGAAATTTCGGCTTCTTTTTTACTTCAAAAGTTTGAAAAGGTCTCCCCTATACTCTGACCTTTATCCCATGGGACAGTGGGGATTTGAATACGGATTTGGTGCCTTTTCCCTTTCTTCTGTTCCGGGATCCATATTTCCTTCTGCTTACCTGTCATATAAGTCGCTTCCCTCTCCCTTAGGTCGAGCTTTCATCAAACCTCGACTTTTTTAGAACAACCTTGAAAAGGCTTCGTAATCCAATATATATTACGATTCGTTGTGCCCAGTTTCTTGTATCAATGCCCTATAACTAGCCAGCGGACTTTTCTGTTTAGGCGAAACAGTCCATTTTCCTATTCATCACTTCAGCAGACGAGGGCCTAGGACGTACAGGCTAGTATAGGTAGACGACAGACAGAGGTAGGCACTGAGCTACACTTCACTCCAGTAGGCCATTGCGGCTTCAGACGAGGCTCTTCTTAGCTCCTATGGAGTGATGAGTGCCAACATCTCGCTCACTTTAGAAAGTCATCTCGAACCTAAACAATTCCCCTGAACGCGGAGCTGATGAGACTGTGGAATGTGATGTTGTACCAGGTCGTTCAAATCACTGCTGCAACTACAATTAATCACCCAACTGCGGAAGCATCAACAGCTGGATTGTAGCGGGCTTCAGGAAAGTCCTATAAACTCAATATGATGAGAAATTCTATATGAAAAAGCACCTCAAAATGCAAAAAGATTATACAAGCACTGACAAAGCCAACTTAGCGTACCGGGGTCGACTGGTAGGGAATCGAGCTTTTCATAGGCGCAGGCTCGATGTGTCATGACGGGTCCGAAAACACCGAGTTAAAAAGTTGTTTTCATTTGTGAGTGAAAAATAATAATGTGTCGTTCGTTGTAGGCGGCGATCGGAAACGGTCAAGAAATAACCACAAATTTTTAATCAATTTTAATCAAGTGGTTTTTATGTTTATTTTACTTGGGCGAGTCCCAAGGTCGATCACAAGGAGGCAAAGGAACAACCTAGAGTTGTGTTTATCAAGGTTTGTACACGGTTTTCGAGGCGGTTTATTTTTGGAATTTTTGATGCAAATAAGAGATGCAAAATGCAATTTCGGCCAATTTTCAGGACTAAAATGTAAATTTCATTCAAATGATGTCCGAAAAATACGAAACTTGGCCACAAGGTAGATTATGATGAAATGAATGAGCTATAACTTTTTTGGAATTTTTGGATCAAAATGAATTTTTTTATGGATTTTAAATGCAAACAGAATGATTTTCAATATTTAATTATAATAAATATCAAACCTACTTATTTTTTAGAACCAAAATTATCTAAGATCTATCACTAGGTGATTGATCTCATAAAAATCCTAAACCTCAAAAATGTGAGATTAATACCTATTAAAAATTAAATAGTGAAATATGCAAAATGATTTTTACAGGGCAAATGATGCTTGCAAATGCAAATCTTTTTGGGCACAATGTTAAGCACAATTAACTCTACACTATGTGAATTTTGGGGGATTTTTAGAGCAATGGTTAATCAACTATAAATTTTAGAGAGCAAATTGGGGAAAATTCACAATTTTCCACAAAATAATTAATTATTAATTAACCATTAATAAAAAAATATCCACATCATGTCACAGTGTAGAGAATTAGAAGATGAACATCATGCAATTTTTGGATTAATAAAATAATGTAAGGAAGAATAAAAAATGACTGGGGAACACAGGTGTATATGTGCAATATAATTAAAAGAAATAACTATGAAAAATGCAACAGGACTATAATGCAATTACCGAAAGATCCGAGGGCGTGAATGCAAATTTTCTAGAGCTGGCTGGGGGGACTTGGCGGCAATATGGAGGAAAACCGGGGGTATGTGTGCAAATAACCCCGCGGTCACGTGCAGAGCACGTGACCCGGGGGATGACGCGCTGATGACGTCCCCCACCCCACGTGCGCGGCAAGTGGCGGGGTCTCGGCCTAGAGGCCGGGGCGGAGCATCGGAGGCGGCTGGCGCGTCGGTGATGGCCGGCGGAGGGAGCAGTAGAGTCGGTGAAGATGCGAGCGGCTGATGGATCTCCTAGCGGTGGAGGCTCGTGGTCGGGGAAGATCTTGGAGCGTGCGAGGAGGCCCGACCAAGGGAAGTGGCGAGGCGTCGTCGGCAAGAAGCGGCCGGTGGCGAAGCCCGCAGGTGGGTCAACCAAGGCGGAGCGAGGCGGCTAGCGGAGCTCCAATGGCGCGATGAAGGCGGTGTCGCAGTGGTCGGAGTAGGCGAAGTTGGCGGCGATGGCGGAGATGTTGGCGGAGTCGGAGTAGTTGTCGATGTTGCTGGCTTGACGCCAAGGGGCGGAGCAGGAGCAGCAGGCTTCAAGCCGTTCTGCGACGAGGCCTGGGCCTCGGACCTCGCTAAGAAGAAGGAGGAGGGGCCCTGTCACCGCCGCCTCCTCGATCAGAAGCTCTCGGCGGATAATCAGATCTCAGGGGTGGCGAGGTGATTTAATAGGAGAGGGAGGTGGCCGTTGGTTACGGAATACGTGGGGTTGGTTGGTTGGTCGGCGCGGGGATAACGGAGGAGGAGAGACCGGGGGGACCGTTGGGCAGCGCGGCGGAGAAGTCAGGGGCCGTTTGGGAGAAGACGAAGGCCAGCGGCGGCCGTTGCGAAAGACGCGGAGGGGTGGAGCGGTCAAAGGGGGTGCAAGAGGACGATGGTCAAGGGCCGTCCGATCGGCCGAGATCGGACGACCTGGATCGTGATACGTGGCTAGGGCGGTTAGGGAAAGAGCGTGCGGGCCGCACGTGCGGAGCACGTGCCTGGGGGCACGTGCGACGCACGTGCCTAGCTTTTATTTTTTTTATTTTTTATTTTTTTTATAAAAAAGAAATTATAAAATGGCCAAAAATGGATGACACGTGGCGGCCTCAGGGACTGCCACGTGTCAGCACCAGAAAAATCAGAGATAGAATCTTTTGTAAAATCAAAAAGAAATAGCAAATGACCTCGGATAAAAAAAGTTCCTTCACGAAAAATGCTCTTCTCGATGAAATCTACAACTTTCATGAAGACATCAAACCAAAATCGGTCAAATGTAAACAGTGATTTTTTGGGGTATCCCATACCTTGATTTTTGAATTTTTCTATTATTTTTTGTCATTTTTTTTAAAAAATAGAAATCCAGAAAAATATAGTGAAATCAGAGATAAATAAAATACATCTAAATCTATTTTTTTGGATTTTTATTGATAAAGAAAATATGTACATAAAATATAGGTCAGAAAACCGCTAAAATATACAATGTATAAAAGAGGCCCAAAACCCAACTTTCACATACGAGCTCCGATTCACTTGAACTTGGTCTTGTTTTGAAGGTAATTGAATGTACAATAGTTCAAAAGTGAGTAGGATAAAATCGGACACTGGATGGGGAAGATATGGAGCTTTTAGTTCGAAAATCCTGAAATTAGGGTTTGGGTTTTTGGTCCACTTAACAGGGTTTGTGATTTTTTTATATTTTTCATTTATTCTTGTTAGTGATATGTACATAGTGGAGGTGGTTTTGTGTCATTCGGAATTAGCATGAAGGAGTTAAAAATCTGGGAAGTTAGGCTATTTACAGGTCAAATTGGGCTTGGATTTTTGGCTTCTTATTTTGTGCAGAAATTATGGATAAAATGCCATTTTTATGAAAACATGCATGAATGCTAATAATGCAGAATAGATGCAGATATGCTGTTGATTTTGAGGGAATTGATCTTAATAAATGAGATTTAGAGTGATGAATCTGAGATTCATCATGTCACCACCCCCGGCCGTAGCCTCGTGCTAGGTGCCTCGACACCTTTGTTTCCGCTTTCGTTTCTCCCCTACTTCGACTTCAGTAGTAACAATACTGAATGTATCACACGCCAGGCTGGATGAACTCTGAGAGAGCGAGTAGGGAAAGAGCTAAGAACTCAGCCCTGACTCACTTCTTCTCTTTAAGCAAGCACAAGTATACATCTTCCATTTGCCCATCTAGTGGGGGAAGAAGGTCTTTAGATCCACTGATATCGCTCCCCAGAGTGGCAAGACAACTTTATAGATAGAGGGAGGGACTTATCTGGGCGCAGGGTTCGGCCCGGTGATTGACCATGGGATGATTGGCACATATCCTTCCTTCGCGGGCAAGTCATTTTTGAATCACATACCAGCTTATAGTGACCTTGCGAATATTCGCCCGGGAATTGTCAAACCGAAAAAGCAAGCAGGGAAGTTGAACAGGCGGGAGCGATGGGATTCTTGGCTCAAGCGCAGGGGACAAAGAACAAAAGCGCAAGATTGAAAAGGTTCCACCAGCACATGAGAGATTGCAAGAGTACAAGTCCCGAAGATTTGCGAGCGGAAAGGACACGAGCCACTTCTTCGTGGACCCTTCATTCGTCCTAGTCTTTAAAGGCAGGAATGTTCTGTTTTCGAAATTCTTGTTGAGAGCTTACTAGTCATATAGGCCCATTCCTTCGAAGCAAGAGCCAGAGCCTCAGAACCTGCCGAAGCCAATAGCAAAGGTAGGATCCTCGTCTCTGTCAGGTACTTTCGAAAGGGCCCTTTATACGCTTTGCATTCTCGAGAACCCTATCTACCAAGAGAGGTGAGGTGGACTGACAATTCTTTTTTCTAAAACAACATGCCCCTCTCTGGGATGAAAGATGAACTCCACCCCTTCATCAAAGAGCTCAAAGCCCAGAACTACTCCCACATTACTGACTAACGGTAGATAATCATCCTTCTCAGAGGTACTAAATACAACTCCATGAATGAGCAAAATGAAGGTAGCGTTAATGAGAAAGATCTCTAGGAAAACCGCTAAAAAACGATTGAACATGTGGGATGCTTCCTTCTCTCGAAGATCCTTGTATTTCATGTTTCCACAATCTCGATGATCAACATGCATTAGGCTCCATATTGTAATATTATTTCTTGGTTTTACATTCCACGATTTATACTTTCATATTGTTAGTGTTATTTCTTGCATATAATATGTTGGATACCATCGTGTATTCTTCTCCACCTATTACATTCTACCACTATTGTTTCTTCTGATGTTATAAGTCTTTCTGGGTGTAAGGTTGGCACCTTGTGGTCCAAGGTGTGTGGATGATGTATATACCAAACTACATATTAGTTTAATAGATTTCTTAGAATGTGACTTTTTTTTATTTTCTCTTTTCGGAACTGTGGCTAGTGCAAGATATTTCAGAAATGTGTGAACAAAATTCTCCATAAAATATATATATATATTGAGTTATTTACATAATTTTCTTAGCATGAAGAAAATAAGGATATATCAACCATAATGTGGGACTAAAATAGAAGCTCTTGAACCTATCCCCATCTTGAAGTTTTAAATTTTTGGGAATAAGAAGAATTACTTCTATAGAGAAAAAGCTTGAGACCCATTCATATAGTAATTTCAATCCTTAAATTTTTAGATGAATAGAGAACATATAATAACTTAACTTACAATTCAATCAAGAAGTTTTAATATTTTAATTGAGATAGTAAGTTAATTTATGTCATATATAACTCAATTTACAACTTAATTAAGAAATTCTAAATGCTCAATCCAGTTTCTTCTGTTTGACACATACTGTTAAGGATCTCCACTTTGGTGAATCTTATCCAATTTTTGAGAAAATATAGTGGCTAAGTTATAATGTAGTTAAGAATTTTAATCTTTTAACTTTGGTTTGAACAGAGAACATAAATCACTTAATTTATAATTTAAATAGTCTTTCAATTTCATAGTATAAATAGAACCCATAATAGTCACTGATTAAATTTATCGATCAAACAAAAATTCTAAGTTTTCAATTAGATGAGAAGAAAGACATAATGATAAATTTATCTAAAATTAATTAGGAATTTAATATTTTAAATTTTCAGAGGAGCAAGAAATGCATGCAAGTTAAAACCTATAAACCTCATGCAAAAACCTCTTAAATTCCACCTTTTAAAACTTAATAACATGGGATGAAATTCTATATTTTGAAAATTGAATCAAATTATGTGAAATTTACACAATTGATCAATCAAAAGGAGGTGAAATTTATTCATGCAAGACAACAATAAGGAGAAAAGGAATTGTACATAAGGAATCCTTCAATTGGATTTCCAATAATGGTGAAAATACTTGCATACATGAGCATAATATGGGTACAACAAGAGGAGGGAGTGGAATTTCACATGCATGGCAGCAAGAGAAGAGAAGAGGATTGTACCTATTTTATTTCTTCAAGAAAATGGAGGATTTTTGGCTCTTTAGTAGTTGCAACAGCAAGTTGGGAGCAACTCCAGGGGCTTCCCAAGCTGTTGGACAATAATTTCTGCAGAGAAAGACTTCGGTGGGAAGAAATGGAAGGGACAAGGGGGAAATAAAAGGGAGGGAAGAGGGGAAGCTTTCTAGAAGGTTTCTTTTTTTCCCTATGACATCAGCCATGATGTCACAAAGGACCTCATCATTAGTGACATCATTCATGACATCACAATCTTATAATTATATATATGTATATATATACATCTAATTATGTGTGTATATTAAACTTTGGGGATACAAAAGTCCCGCAAATAAGCATTTTGGGTCTCAGATTTCGATGCATAATATATTGATTTGATCATCACTGCACAATGATCAAAATGAGTGTAATATTGATATACTTCCGATTGGATTTTGAACCCCCGAAATTTTCGAGATACTGTTTCAATTTGGGGTTAAATTTTGTGAATTAAAAAAACCAAATGATATTCGATTGATGAACGATCGATTCCTTTGATCTTATTTCATCGAATCAGATTTTTACGTAGTCTCGTTTCAGTTCGCGGTTTCTGATTTTGCATCGTAGCTTTTTCGGGCATGCATTACGATGTGACCGATTTTTGGTCAACTTCGTCTGAATAAATTTTGATTCACGATCAATTGATCGATTTAAGTGTTTAGAATGACCAACAACTTTATTGGGTTAATCCGACCCAAATCGGATCAGATTGGTGTTTGAGCGAATCCGAATGTTACACATGCCGACAGGAAGAACTGGTCATAAGTCACCCTTGGGAATGTCTCCTTGCCTACGACAAGCCATGCCATTTGCATGTGGAATTAATTCACAAATCTTTATGGACAATAAATGTATGTAATTTGTATTCCAAGAAGGTCGGTAAAAACTAAAAGCTTGATCTGAATAGTCTCCTTGAACTTAGAGACTGTGCATATGACAACATCTTGGTGTACAAGGACAATGCCAAGAAGTGGAACGACAAGCATATATGCATAAATACTTTCGAGCTTGATCAAAAGTTTGGTTGTTCGATGCAAAGTTGAAACTTTTCTCGGTAAGTTGAAAAGCAAGTGGACATGGCCTTTTCTAGTGAAGCATGTGTGTAACAATGGAAGTATTGTGATATCTGCTTTGTTAGCTGACACACATCCATTCGTGATCAACAGACAATTGATAAGGCATATCTCGAGCATGATACATTCATGTCTGTTATTGATTCAATACATGTGGTATACCATGGTGAGCTTGAATCCGCAAAACCAGCAGAGTCAGACAAGGCCAACAAAATCATTTTTGATTAGTTAATCTTTTTCTTCTTTGCTTCTTTTCTTCTTTTTGAATTTCATTCTTCACATAAGGCGAAGATAAATTGTCGTTGAGGCAACCTACAAGAAATCTCGAGTCGAACAATGTATGAATAAGCAATGAATATCCAAAAATTGTGAGGCACAATTTATTATACGCTACAAACAAGATGTATAACGTGTAAGATGTAGGGGTCAAACCACTGAGAGCAAGCTAGGTAGCCTAATGGTTATTGCTAATCAATGTGATTTATGTACATAATTGTCTTTAAAATCTTTTATGTGGGTTTTTGGTTTTATAATTATTATTTGATTCTTCTTCTTCTTTTTTGTTTTTAAGTTTTCTGATTGTTTATTCCCCCTTTAATTTTTAATATTGGATAATAGGTATATATATCTATATAGGCATTTATATCTATAATGAATACATAAAATGAAGTATGTATTAGATACATACATAGATATATTATAGAAATACCTCGAGATTCAACCCATTATATAATTTTAAAGATTTTAAGAAATATTAAAAAGGTTGTTATACTATGTAGTAATAATATAGAATATATTTAGATATATATATATGTGTGTATTATACAATATAAGGTATATAATTATAAATGTAACTAAAAATAATAAAAATTCTTGAATTCTGTATTTTATGTTTTCATAACTACTTTTATTCTATGATTTTTTGATATTTTTTATGTATTTTTAAAGTAAAAATTATCCCAAAACAGGAATTAAAGAAATAAGTTGAATGATTTGAAGGTAAAAATAGCAAAAAAAGTATAAAAAATTATTCGAATCAATTTTAATAAATAAATAATATAGAGAAAAATTAGAGATAAACACAAATATTTTTGGAATTTTAGGTGAATTTTCCTATTTTTTTACTGGATTTTGAATTTTTTTTTAATTTTTAGTCTTTTCCTTTTTCTATTTTTCAGGATTTTTGGTCTGGAGTCAATATAGATGATAATAAGTACATAATCATTTTTCTTTTTCTACTTTTATGGATTTTTGGTCTGGAACCAATATAGGTGATAATAAGCACACAATATTTTTTTGTGATTTTTAAGGGTGTTTTGATATTTTTTTGGCATTTTTATAGCTAGAGTGGGACAAAATAGGGTCCATTTGTTTTTTCATAAATAGGAAAAGGTGCACAAAATACAAAAACTAAAATATAACGTGAAACAACAAGCATTCATGTACATTATCCTATTTTTGCATAATTTTTGGAGTACAAATGACATTTATAAGAATTGAAGAACAAGCTTAATTACATACTAGCAGCGACCTATTGGTAAATATCAAAAAGATTGCGTGCATTCTAGAACCCTAAAATAAAATACAGGGGTGTACATGCAATTTTTCTACAAATGAATAAATTAAACGTATCTGAGAAGGGCCTTTTTGCAAATACAAACAAGTTCAGGTCCTCTATACAATTTATCCACAAAACCTAACACATAATATACATTTTTTAGGACTAATTCTAAATACAAATTCTAGCAAGGGTATTGTTGCAAATTACCACCTTACGTAGGGTGTCACGTGAGGTAAGCTAGCACGAACATAAATGTAAATACCCCAAACTGTGAGGAGTCTTATGCAACTTTTACACATTTATTTACACTACAAATTATATTTACATTGCTCAAATTATAAACATGCAAAGGGGGAGTGGTAGAGTGAAATTACCACTTATTGTGCATTGATGGACTGTCATCAGTTAAGCAGTGAACGCCCCTGATGGACCGGTACCGCTTCGGTGATAGGCGTACGAGATTATACGTGGCCCAAGATCTGATGGTGTGGGGGAGGCAAGATCAGAAGACGTCTGCTTCTTCTGGAGCAGAGTTCTTGATCTGACGGTTCTGAGGTGTCTTGGAAGAACACTCCAAGAACATCGATGTGTATGTCTTCGATCCGTTGCTCCTATGGAGCGTCGGGCAAATGGGGTAGGAGTTATGAACTTCGAATGGGCTCAGATGCCCCTTCCACGACCTGCAAAGATGTACAAAGGCACCACAAGACGAAGGCAAAGAGTCGTGAGCCTTTATTTGTGGATTTTGCAGTGAAATGGGGTGAGATGGATGTGCTTTGACTAGAGGCGGTATAGGAGCACATATTCGTTGACCTGGGGGCAATCAGGTTGGATGAATGGGTCTAGAAGATGGAGAAGCAAATGGTAAAAGAGATGGGGCAAAAGGGAGTCGGAACAAGCTAACTTCACAGCGAATCACAGTGGTCGGAGCTCTGGAGCTCCGACGAACTACCTACCTAATCTAAACTAATACAACAATTAAAATACGAAATAAAATGCATAAAACTAATCCTAAGAGAAAAAGCTAGCTGGAAATGATAAAATGGCGTAACTCATACCTGGTTGTCACTCAAGGGAGCAAAGGTGGTCGGAGGGCTACCGTGGACCACCTCCTCGCCTCCTCGCACCGCTTGGACTCCAGGGGATACCCTCTCTGTCACTAGGAGCACACAGGTACATAGCTAGGAGTTCAAGTGCTTAAACAAGGATCAAATCGAGAAGGAAAGGAGGAGGTATTATTTATAAGAATGGAGCTAGTTCCTTATTGACCAACAGTTTTAAACAAAATCGATGATAAGCACATGGGTTTTTAGGATTAGGCGTGTATTAGGGATGATCTACGAAGATATTGCATGAAAATCTAGTCAAAATGAATGTTGAAACGTCTAGGAAATAAGGGAGAAGATGGGGTGTCTTCTCTGTTAGGTGGTTAGGTGGCCTGGGTCGAAGAGTTGACCTAGATCAACTAGGGTTTGCCTTTAGTTGGTCCACGTGGACCAACCCAAAAATTCCCATAGGAAAATCATTGGTAAAATCAACATTAAATAGATAATTAATTAATTTTAGGTTATAAAATAATTTTTTTATTATTTTATGCAATATTTAATTCCTATTTTTATTTATTTATGTTATGTTAGTTATTATGAGTTATTATTTACAAGTGAAAACATGGGAATATTTACATGTATATCGTGTATTTATTTTTATTTTGGATTTTAATTTCATTATTTTGTATACATAATTTATATAATTATAACTTTTAAATGTACATGAATATATTTTATTTTATATTTATTATATAATTTGTATACTTAAATAAATATGTAAAGTATCGTATATTCATTTATGTATTTTTTGTATTATTTTATTTTATTGTTTTTTATGGTTTTATTTAATTATATATTTACATGTATTATAAATAATATTTACAAAATCAATTCTAGACTTGGTCTCACTATTTAGGTCATAAATACATTTGGCATTTTATTTATTTTTCTTTTATTTTTTTATTTTTTTATTTTTACTTTAAATAAGGTAATTTATACAATAATTATGCAATAAATAATGAATGTTAATTTATACAAAATAATGACGTTTTCATGCATTTAGCTAGGGTTTAGAGGTCAAAATGAAAGAACAAAGGTGATGAAATGGGGATTCATTACCCATCCCATGTCTTTGCTAGTCCCTAGTAAACACTTATTCCTACAAGTGTAGAAAAGAAAAGAAAGAAAAGAAAAGGAAATAACTTGGAATAATTGTCGACTTTTAAACGAGCATTAATAAAGTCAAAGTTTGGAGCTCAGAGAAGGCCTTTGGATTAATGTTGTCTCCGGAACCACATGGAAGTCAGGAAGTGTGACATAATAGCCCTTAGGTTCCATACTCATATCATCCAGTCCAATTCATGGCCATGTCAGAACCATCCTCTCAGTCGCATACTCTTGCTACCTTGAAGTGATAGAACATAGTATGTGAAATTGTTCAGCTCTCCTGATGAATCCACATTTCATCATCTTTATTCTATCATTTTGGCACCAAAAACCCTAGCAAATGCATGCAAATAACATTAAAACCATCATCTTAGCATTCATGCATGCGCATTATATTAGTGTATAAAATATTGTAATTAAAGCCAAAATTATAGAATAAATAAAGAAAAGAAAAAGAATAAAATATTGTAAATATTTTATGACCCGAAACCCCCGAGACCTAGGCATCTTGATGAATAGGTCGACAAGGAATAAAGTAGGGGGAGATAAGGTCAGAAACACAGATAATATACCTATACATTCTATTCATTTTTTATTCATTTTGGGACCTATTTTTGGTTCCACTTTTTATACACCAAATAAAGAAACTTTGTACATGAAAGTTGTAGGTAATTAAATAAAGAAAAATACAAAATTGATTTCACAGAAAAATAATGTACAGATAAAAAGTTATGGTCTGAATAAAATTCCAAAATCCCAACTTCCCAGACCCGTATCTCACAAGTGACAACTCCAAATGCAGCATACTCACCTTTAATTGTATATAGAATAAAATAATCTATTTAATGGCGGTGGTTTCTCATTTGGCGGAGCTACGGTTTGAAAGTTGAGTTTTGGACCCCTATTGTATACCTGTACTGAATAAAATATTCAATTTATTCTTTATTCTTTATTTATTCATTTATAATATTGTAAATATTACTAATAATAATTATGTATATTAAAATCAGAATTAAAATGCAAAAGAAACACGAAATAAAATACTTGTATGGAGAATACATAGATACAATACTTATATACATACCTATATAACATACTCTTATAATTTATTAAATATACAAAATAAATCATAAAAATAAAATAAAAATATCTAAAAGTATTTTATAATTTTAGAAAATGACAAATAAAAATAATAAAATCAAAATACACAAAATAAAAATAAAATACTAAAATATATAGATATTATACCTATATGGGGTATAAATGCAAACTTGTAAAAATATAATTCATAAAAATAATTAAAAATCATAATAAAATACTACATAAAATAAAGAATATTTTTCATTTTATAATCATAATTTAATTCGGCTTATTTCTATTTTTAAATTAATTAATAAAATGTTTTTCCAGGGATTTTCCTGGTTGGTCCACGTGGACCAACCAGGAGGCCAGGACTGTTGACCAAGGTCAACAGTCTGACCTACACCCTGTAGCCCTGCGCGCCTCGTTTTTTTCCCCTCTTTCGCCCTTTTTTCGAGGCCACGCCCTTCGTCCTTTGCCGCCGCTTCCTTCATGGAAGTTGTGCACTGTACATCCATCTCCATCGCCGACCTCTTAGATCTGCTCAGATCTTCCTCGCCCACCCGTGACTTCTTCTCGAAGTCACGCATCCAAACCTCTTAAAATACGAGACCTCCACTTCCATCCTCGGGTTGAGTCCCCTTGGTCCACCCCTCTCCGCCTCTCTCATGCTCCGAGCATTGCTGGAGGTGACGGCTCCACCGCGCGCTCCTTAGCCAAGGCGAACGAGGTCGAGGGTGCCTCCACCACCTCCGCCAACCTCCGACGTCGAGGTTTGCTTCTCCCTCTGGCTCCGGCCATTGAGGGCCATCCCCAGTTTATTTATTTCTGCCATTTTATTCCTGTTAGCCGTAGGAACATTTCGCACCTCTTTCCTCGTCGAATCGCCCTTCTAATCGCATCATCGACCACCTCATCGGAGCGCAACTCCGGCGAGTACATAAATCGCCCTTCATTCCACTCCGAGAGCCACCCGAGGTCGAGGCATTTTGCCGTCGACCTCAGTAACATTTTTGTGTAGGTACTGGAGCATATTGACGTGTCTGGAGCCATTTTGACCCCTCGCCGGAGGAGGCTGGACGCCTGCAGCTCCGCCACCTCCGCACGAGAGCACCGGCGCACCCCGGTGATTTTTGCCGCTTCCAGACGATAGCTGACACGTTCTGGAGTTTCCCCGACCTTTTTGCGAGCCCAAACGCCGCCGAAGTTGGACGGAGGAGCACGGAGAACTTCGCTCGGTCGGAGCTCCTCCGTGTTCTTCCATCCGCCTCCGCCACCGTTGGATCGTGGTGGAGCCCCAGGTCTAACGTGGACCGTCCCATCGTCAGAACCCGTTACCGTTGGATCTCATCTGAGATCTGATCTCAGACGTCCACGAACGAACCGTCATCGCGCCCGGAGAAGATGCCACGTGGATAAGTGGTGTGCCCTACGCCGTTGGATCGCGCCCGAAAGCCCAACCGTTGGATGTCCGCCACGCGTCGTCAGCTTCGCCAACGTCGTCGGATCACCTAAGCGAGGGTATTTTGCAGTCAACCCCAGCTAATTTTGTAATTTCTATTTAGTCCTGAAACTCTATTGCGTAGTTTAAACATTTTTGTAATATTTGCACAAACACCCCCGTAGTTTATTTATTTGCGTATAAGTCCTTCGCCACGTCACCTCACGTGACCTGTACACGTGAGGTGTGGGCATTTTGCACTAGGACCCTCGATCTTTGTTGTATTTTGTTTTAGTACCAAAACTGTGACATCACGTGTTAAATTTTTGGATATTTTGCAAGTGAGCCCCCATGGTTTTGGATTATTACACTTTAGTCCTCGCCAGGCACGTGCAAGTCACGCGCCCTGGTGGGAAAATTGCTAGAACACCCAGGCAGGTTTTGTAATTGGATTTTGGTGCTATAAATTGAATATTCAGTTCAAACTTTTGTGGAAATTTGCATATATGCCCCTGGATGTTTTGAAAATTGCGTTTATATCCCTGCCAGGACTGTTTAATGTTGGGATGCTTGTTGTAATTATTTATATTATCATTTTAAGTCCAAAAATTCCACAAAAATAGGCTTAAGCTCCTGGTAACTTGTACTTGCACGCCACATTTTCACATTGCATTTTTATTGCATTTTCACATTTATTAAAAATCAAAAACATGCATTTATTTCACTGTTTGCATTAGAAAACCCATAAAAATTATAAAAACGTTTTGAAAAATTCCAAAAAAATTATATTTTGTGTGTTTTACCATTTTTTTTAGTGTCAGTCCAAAAATCACTAAAAATCTCAAAAGAAAAACACTAAAAATTTAAAAACACTCAAAAACTTCAAAAAAATATATAAAATCAAAGAAAACTCCAAAAATACAAACTCAGCTCCTGTTTGTTGTATATTTCCGTAGCTTTATTTGAAAATTAGTGTGAAAAATTTTGAGTACTGGTTGCTATTTTAAATCCCATTTTACTCACAGCCAGCACATATTTCCCTATTTTGCCTTGTTTTGCTATTTAAAAATATCAAAAACACCTTGAAAAATCCCCAAAAATCACAAAAACAGTAGAAAACCACAAAAATACCAAAAAGATTTTATTTCTGAATTTTTGGATATTTTTGCACATTTTTATAAATATTTTATCTTGTCTTGTATTACATTGTTTATAAATTCCAATATTGAAAAGAAAAAAAAATAAATATAAAACATAAAATTATAAAAATCAGAAAATTAAAATTCAAAATACAAAATTAAAAATTAAATTAAAAAAAATTTAAAAATTAAAAACCCACAAAAACATCTTTGCTTGCTTGCTTAGTGTTGACAACACAGACATTCAATTGTGCACATATTTTTGAACTGCCCTGCTTGCTCCCTGTGTTCGAACTCTCTGCGTACTTGACACTATACACCATTTGTGCAGAGTTAAAAATAAATTTGACTCCACACTTGTTTTTCATTGTTTGATACTTGATTGTGGGTTCATTGTTGATCAATTACATTTTATTGTGGGTCGCCGCATCGACAACGGTTGTCTCCGCCTTGTGTGAGACATACTCCTTAGACCTACGACAATTTGTGATTATCAAATGGCGCCGTTGCCGGGGAGCAACGGCGAGTAGTTCACATTTTGTTTGATTGTGTGATTGTCTACCATAGCTTCAGTTATCTCTCTCTTGCACTTTTGATACATATATTGATTGAGCTATTCTGACCATTCTTCTTCTGTCTTCTTGCGAGGGACCGCGGAGCAAGGCAGATCGCTTAGGTGACCCGAAGCAACCTTGGGAAGCGGAGCCGGCCTTCTTGGGCCAAGCCGGCAGGAGAGAGCAGGAGGAGTGAGAGAGAGTGGTGGATTAGCTTACATTTTATTTCTGTGAGAGAGTGACTTATTAATTTGTAATAATACAGGTACACTTGGACTCTTGGACACTACCGGGCCTAATTTCCGGGTGTTTGTTCACCCGGGGGCTCACCGCAGTTTTTGACGAGTTTTTCTCGCTTGTCATTTTCCGGTTTTGTTTTCCTTTTTCATTTCTTTTGTGGATTGAGCTCTTAGTTCTAGGTCCTGCTTGATTCGATTAGAATAGGTCCAAACACCCTAATTATCTTTGCATGATCCTATAGTTCGTATTTGGACTTAGACTAATTAAACAGTTAGCCCCCTTTCTTAGATCCGCCGCGCCGGGAGCCCTCTCCATCAAGCGCTACTCCTGAACTCGATGTGTCGAGAAGAGGAGGGGAGGGTCTAGACCGGACTCTTAGGATCGACGATAGGAGGTTGACTTGTGGTTCTTCACGCTAGCAGTTGCCTATTCTAGGACGATTTCCTTTGTGCATATCGGCATATAGACTAGGTTTATAAAATTCTGCTTTGCATCCCGCATGGAGAGAGCTGGGATTCGCTGTAAGTCTTCTTACTTTGCATCCATCATTTAGGCACAAAGGTGAGATTTCCATCTTTGTGTCGACTTGCACGGCTTTTTCGACTCTATTCTCCCTCTGTTTTTGGACAAAGTAGGATCAAGAAAACACAAAAATCGTTAGGCGCTTGTTTGAATCTACTCAAAAGAAGCGATAACACCAAAAAAATTAAAAAGGGACTGCTAAGAAAACTTGACCAAAAATAAAATCGGTAATTGGATTCATTGCTTGGGGAGAGTAACACCCTCACTTGTATTCAGGTTGCATGGGAAGGTCTCCTTCCAAGTGAGGTGAGCGCTTCGTAAGGATTAGAGCCAAAAACCCAGCTTGTGGCTGCCTTGTGTATCGCCTGGATTTCCAAAGTATTGGAGCTTCTATCGTACGTGGACGAGTAGGGCTTGGTCAACATTGGTGACTCTCTATTGTGTATAGCATCGACCTTGTCCGAAGTATCGAGCCTAGACCATGCCTTCACGGGGGTGTCTGTCTCATCGTCTCGCGTCCGAGTAGGTTCTTGCACGCTCATGGGTGATTCCGTTGCGAGCGAGTTCCGAAGTATCGGTTTCGCCTATTGGCTTCCTCTCTTATTCTTTGGCTGAGTAGGGATCCAGGAAACGTTACAAGGACCTCAAAAAGTGCAAGCTACAGGTTACACAGGAGGAGGACAAGTACGGGATACTTTTCCGGCAGTACTCTCTCTCCTTTAGGCGTAGCGTTCTACGGACTCGTGAAAAGATAAATTCCTGAATCAAGCTAAAATTGACAAGATAAAAGCCGAACCTTCACGGCTTCACGTGTTGAGTTGGTGAACTCACCCCTGCTTTGTGTTTGATTGCTAGATTTGTTTAGGTCAAGATCAAAAACACCGCACAATCGTGCACAATTTTGTTACGTCTCATTTCACTCATCTTCTTCTAAATTCCCTCTGCTCTTCCCAAATAATCAAGATGATGGGACGGAGATCTCTTAGGCCGACTTTGTCGGCACCGCTATCCAACACTCCTCCTCATTCATCTAGGAATACCTCGGAGAGTCCGCTCTCTGAGCCTGAGTTCACATCCACCCTGTTCCCCCTCGACCACCCTTCCCATTCTCCTTCTCTCAGTCCAATTGTTTCAGAATTCAGTGCATCACAGAGTTCAGCTCATTCGACAGCACCTGAGATGGCTTCTTTTGCGTTTTCAGAGAATCCAGTGATGGCAGACAGAGATGAGCACCCAGATGACCATGATCACCCTCCATTCATAATTGATCAGGTGGCCATCAACAACTCCTTGTTAGCGTCCCTGGAGACAATGCAGAGACAGATCCGTGACCAAGGAACATTCATGGGTGATCTCATGAGGGAGATAGCTCAGATGAGAGAGAACCGAGCTGGCGGAGAAGGTGGTGGAGGAGGAGGACCTGATGCAGGAGGAGCCGATCCAGACGCTGAGAGACCGCCACAGACTATCATGAGGGAATTGCACAATCCAACCGCATCCCTCACTCACCGTTGGATCAGACTCCCGCCCATCCACGGAGATTTCGAGCTTCGGCCCCACACTATCCAGCTGCTACCCAAGTTCCATGGGTTGCCGACCGAAGAGCCGCACCTCCACCTCCAAGAATTTGAGATGATATGCAGCACCATCCATGATGGGTTGATGACCGAGGACACAATCAAGATGATTGCCTTTCCATTCTCTTTGGTTGATAGAGCCGCATATTGGCTCAAGCATCTAGGGCAATTCATTGACACTTGGGCAGATCTCCGGACCGCATTTTGAAGAAATACTATCCTCTCGGCCGGACCAATGCAGCTAGAGCTATGATCAGCAATTTTGTCATGATCCCAAATGAACAATTCCATAAAGCCTGGGATCGATTCAGAGAGCTCATCGACCGGTGTCCACATCATTATATATCCAAGCCTAATCTGGTTCAGAGTTTCTTCTGTGGGCTGACACCGGAGCTGCAGGGGCTTGTCAACACCTCTTGCGGTGGATCATACTTTTCCAAGGGTGAAGACGACGTCTGGGCCATCTACGAAGGCATGGCAGAAAATTCTACAGTGATGACCCAAGCCAGAGTCTACACACAACAAAAGCCTCCGCAAGGAGCAGGATCATTCCATAGGATCGCCCGCATCGATGCCGGTCCCAACACACCGTCGGTAGCCGCAGCCCAAGCTGAATCAGCCGCAGCCGACATGGGAATAATCAGTGAAAAGTTGGACCGCATGGAGATCCTAGAGAAGAAGCAGAACCAAGGTCTTGCCCAAATGGACCTTCTCACCAAAACCATGAGTGACCTGAAGACTCAAATCTTATGCATTCAGGAGGCACAAGCTCATTCCCCTCAGCCTCCCAGGTCACGGGCTGACTCCAGCAGTAGTAGTTCCAGCCAGGCCTCTACCTCATATCGCCAGGTGAACCACATCCAGGCAGAGCCGGTTCCATTGCTACAGTACCATCCAGAGCGACCGCCATCTCAGGAGACTCAGATGGTGGTTTATCAGCCGGAGCAGCCACTGGCAGTTCTTCCTCCACCCCCCTTCGAGCAGGAACCATTGATGGAAGTCAATGGGATTTGGTACGACCGGTACCCTCAGCCCGGGATTCGTCGGGATCACCCCGGATTCCGTTGGGGCAATGGTAGATCATCTTCCGAGCAGCAGAACCCTGCCCAAGGACAGCAGAGCAGCCTGCAGCAACCACAACAACATCCCCAGTATGCCCATCAGCAACAGTTTCAGCATGGTCCTCGTCCCGCCTATCAGGGACAGCAGTGGAGGCAGCGACAGCAGCCTCAACAGTCGTATTCCCAGCACCCCCGTATCAGCCACAACAGCAGCAGCACCCCCATTTCCAGCAAGGACAGCCATCCAGTTCTCAGGGTCTTGCCTTTGAGAACCCAGCCCTTGATGATCTTGCCCGCTTGCTATCTGAACAGCGAGCCTCTTTTAGGCAAGAAATGGATGAATTCCGGCAGGAGATGAGGGACATCATGAAAGGCAAGGCCGCCATACCCGCTCAGATTGAACCTAACCCGAACAATCTGAAAAAGAAATCTGAGCAGGTAGAGTTTACAGAGGATACCTCTCCTAGTGATTATTTGAGTGACATGTCTTATTCCTATCATGATGCTGATTTTGTTACTACTAGGAGCGGTAGGATGCCAGCCGGCGGCGCCTCTTCTGAGCGACAATCAGACGCAGGATCAGGAGCGCCAGAGGAGCAGAGGAGCGGTGCTGATGCCGCTCATGATGATGTTGACGGTAGTGCTGATGCCACCCATGATGAAGTCCAGGACGACGGTGCTGATGCCGTCGTGATACCAGTTGCAGACGGTGGTGCTGATGCCACCATTTTGGATGATGAACCAGAGCGCGGTACTGATGCTGCGAAGTCCGGTGCTGGTGGTGGTGCTGAGGCCACCACATCCACTTTTGTTGAGCCACCTTCTGTGATGTTGCCACATTTTGTACCCAAGGACTGTGGGAACAAAATGAAAAACAAAAATATGAATAAAGGAAAGGCTTCTGTTCACATTGTGGATCCATATGTGTTGCATGATGATGGTTGTGTGGATCCTTCTTCTTCACAGGCACAGGAACCGATTCCTAGTCCTCCATCTGAGGAGGCCCCTACAATTCCCTTCCCTGAAGCACTCCGCCGAACGAAGGGGAATAAAAAAGAAAACCCAAAAAAGAACCAGCAGGTAGAGTTCGACAATCAAATGATTGACAGATTTCACATTCAGCTGACTCTACGAGAAGCATTTGAGCATATCCCCTTCTTCAAAAAGAACCTGACAGAGACAACTACTGTCCGAAGAAGGAAGAGGCACAGAGATCAAATCCATATGCTCACTCATGACACATGCTGCACCATCCAGAACAAGCTGCCAGCCAAGCGACCAGACGTAGGAGCCCCCTATGTCAGATGCGAGATTCAGGAGCAGCAGTTTGATCGTACTCTATTAGACAACGGCTCTTCAATTAACCTCCTTCCGGCAGCCTTACTCAAGCGATTCGAGTTTGGCCCTCTTCTTCGAAGCAGAACAGTCCTTCAGTTTGCTGACAGATCGATAAAGAGGCCGAAGGGGTTATTGAAAGACGTGGTCGTTACCATTCAGGGCCTAAAATTCCCCGTGGACTTTGTTGTATTGGACATGGAGATCCCTGAGTCGGTAACCGATGCCCCCATCATACTTGGACGCCCATTCTTGGCCACAGCCAAGGCGGTGACCGAACATGATTGCGGGAAGGTGTGCTTTCGCGTAGAGGGCGAGACCATACAAATAGAGACGATCGAGGAAACCATGGCTAGAGAGTTAGAATGCTCAGAGCAATCCAGTGAAGCAGCGCAGATGACAGAGGAGGAGCTAGACATCCACCAGGTTTGTGATTTCGAGATGACTGATGATGAATCCAACTGGAAAGATCCCGTAGCACCGACCCTCGCCTTGCCTACAGATTCACTTTATCTCAAGCTCATGGCAGTCGAGAGTCGGGAGAGCACACTCCTGGATGAGGATACACCTGAGGCTGACAGTGTTGGGACGAGTGGTGCCGATGATTTTCATTCTTGTTCATCTTCTTCTGATCCCTCGGATTCAGACATTGACTGGGATGATTTTGATGAATACTCACCGTGTCTGATTCCTTCTGAGCCAATAACCATGACAGAGTGCGAGCCAGTACCATTTATTGATGATTCAGTGGGCCGCCTTTCGTCAGAGATTCATGCAGAGCGAGAGTTCTCCCATGCAGACCTGGTCGCCTTCACGCAGACATACCAGAAGCCAGATCTGCCACCTCCCAGTTGTCCAGAACTGAAACCTCTTCCGCAGTCAATGAAGTATAGATTCCTTGCGGGTGAGCCAGAAATGCACCCAGTCATCATCTCAGCAGATTTGACTGGAGAACAAGAATCTCGTCTGATGGAGGTTCTTGAAAGGAACCGCATGGCAATCGGTTGGAGTATAGCAGATCTCCAAGGGCTGAGCCCAAATCTTTGCTCCCACCACATTTATCTCGAGGATGACGCTAAGCCGTCGCGTGAGTTCCAACGACGGCTGAACCCAAATCTTCGAGACGTTGTCATGAAAGAAATTTCAAGGTGGTGGAGCGCCGATTTCATCTATCCCATCTCCGACTCCAAATGGGTAAGTCCTTTACATGTGGTACCCAAGAAGACGGGTATCACTACAGTTGTCAATGAGTCTGGAGAGGAGATCGTTACCAGAGTGCCAACTTCTTGGAGGGTCTGTGTGGACTACAGACGATTGAATGAGGCCACCAAGAAGGATCACTTCCCGCTGCCCTTCATTGATCAGATTATCGAGCGGCTAGCTGGGAAGAGTCATTACTGTTTCCTTGACGGGTACTCTGGATATAATCAAGTGGCCATTGCGCCCGAAGACCAGGAGAAAACTACATTCACCTGTCCGTTTGGGACGTATGCTTTCAGACGGATGCCCTTTGGTCTATGTAACGCTCCAGCGACATTCCAAAGGTGCATGTTGTCCATCTTCTCGGACATGGTGGGTGACTGTTTAGAGGTCTTCATGGATGACTTCTCGGTCTATGGCGATGGGTTCGATGCTTGTCTTGACTGCCTAGACCGTGTGCTGAAGCGCTGCATTGAGGTCAATCTTGTATTATCCTGGGAGAAGAGTCATTTCATGATGACTCAAGGGACGGTCCTTGGTCACATCGTCTCCAACAGGGGCATGGAGGTCGATCCCGCTAAGGTGGATATCATCAGAAAACTCAATCCGCCGTCCAATTTGCGTCAGTTACGGTCTTTTCTGGGGCATGTCGGTTTCTACCGACGGTTCATTCAGGACTTCAGTCGAATTGCCCGACCGCTCACTGACTTGCTGACGAAAGACACCGAGTTTATTGTCAATGATAAGTGTCTTGAATCTTTTGAAACTCTCAAAAATATGGTTGTTTCAGCTCCTGTCCTTCAGCCACCCGATTGGTCTCTCCCATTCGAGATCATGACGGATGCTTCAGATTTTGCCGTTGGGGCTGTGCTCGGACAGAGGAGGGATGGATTACCTTTTGCCATTCACTACGCCAGCCGGACTTTGGATGCCGCTCAGCGGAATTACACTGTGACAGAGAAAGAGATGCTGGCCGTAGTCTTCGCTCTTGATAAGTATCGATCGTATATTCTCGGATCTAGAGTGACTATCTACACTGATCACACCGCCATCCGGTATTTAATGGCTAAGAAGGATGCCAAAGCACGTCTCACCAGATGGATCCTTCTACTCCAGGAATTTGATATTGAGATTAAGGATAAGCCTGGAGTCAAGAATGTGGTGGCGGATCATCTCTCCAGATTGGAGAATCTTGAGGAATCTGAGCCCAGCGCACCTATCACAGAAACATTTCCAGATGAGGCGATCTTGGCTGTCACCTCACTCCCGTGGTATGCTGACTTTGTAAACTATCTTGTTGCCAAGACAGTCCCTCAGGGTTGGCCCAGAAAGAAACTTGAGACCTTCCTAGCTAAGGCCAAGTTTTATCATTGGGAGGATCCCGTCCTTTATCATGAAGGAGGGGATAGTATCTGGAGGAGGTGCATTCCTCAAGAAGAGTAGCAAAGCGTCCTCACATACTGCCACAAGCTTGAGGCAGGAGGACATCATTCTGGAAAAAGGATAGCACAGAAGGTGCTTCAATCCGGCCTATGGTGGCCTACTCTCTTCAAGGATTCTGATGAGTTCGTGAAGAGATGTACTGACTGTCAGAAGATGGGAACCTGCGGACAGAGAGACATGATGCCCATGCAACCCATTCACTTTTGTGAGGTTTTTGATGCATGGGGGATTGATTTCATGGGCCCATTTCCTAAGAGTCAGGGATTCGAGCATATTTTGCTCGTTGTGGATTATGTCAGCCGATGGGTTGAGGCCATCCCCGCCCGAGCCGCAGATGCGAAAACCGTGTGCAAATTCTTGATGAAAAATATCATTTCACGGTTCGGGGTACCTAGAGTCTTGATTTCAGACGGGGGGTCTCATTTCATCAATGATAAGGTTAGGGCCCTTGCAGACGAGTTCGGCATTGACCATCGGGTTGCCACTCCATATCACCCTCAGACTAATGGTCTTGCCGAAGTATCGAATCGGGAGATAAAGACTATCTTGCAGAAAGTTGTCCGCCTAGACCGAAAGGATTGGTCACAGCTTTTGGACTCGGTCTTGTGGGCCTATCGGACTTCTTTCAAGAATCCATTGGGAACATCTCCCTTTCGTCTCGTCTATGGCAAGCCGTGCCATTTGCCAGTGGAGATCAAGCACAAATCTTTTTGGGCAGTCACTGAGTTACTTTTAGATCCCGAGAGTATAGGAGACCAGAGAAGAGCAGAATTGGCAGCCTTGGAAGAACTGAGAGACACAACCTTCTCCAACAGCCTACAGTACAAAGAGAAAGTAAAGACATGGCACGATTCGCATATCAACCATAAACAGTTTGAGCCAGATCAGAGAGTATGGTTGTTTGACTCTAGGCTGAAATTATTTCCAGGGAAATTGCAGAGCAAGTGGAAAGGTCCGTATGTGGTTAGGAAGGTACATGACAATGGCAGCATCGACATATCCGAACCGTCATCTTCCTCTACCTTCCGCGTCAATGGTCAACGCCTGAAGTTATATCTAGATCATGACCCGCCGACCATTGACGTTGCCCCCATTCTTCTGGTATGAGATGTGTCCTTTGACTCATATCATCTGCATCTCATACATGGTGATCACTTTTATCTTCCGCTGTACAGATCATCTGTCCATATCACTCTTTCATCGGTCGATCTATTTTATTCTTTTCTTCTTTTCTTCTTTTCCTCTTCTACCTTCTTCATCTATCAAAAAGGTGCCGCCCTTGTAGACAGTTTTCCATACTTAGGACGTACTTTGTCCTAAGTATAGGGGGGCGTGCACCCCGAGTATTTCCATTCTTTGATCCTCTCCATTGTCTCCTCTTCTTGTCTATACTTAGGGATATTTTACCCTAAGTATAGGGGGAGACAATCTGAGTACGATCTGTTCATTCCCGCCCTTGACCCTCCCTGCGTTGTGTACAGTCTGCTATACTTAGGATTATTTGATCCTAAGTATAGGGGGACGGTCGACTTCTCATTCATTGATTCCTTCGTTATTTATTTATTCTTTAGCCTTGTCTATACTTAGTACGAGTTATGTCTTCTCTTTTCTCTCCGATCTATGAGGATATAGCTCAAGCTAAATATAGGGGGGTCGTATATACTACGAATATACTTTAGTCATAACTCGTACTTTCGTATTTTCTTAATAATATGGCTACAAATTCTTTAAAATTCATTAAAAATTCTTAATAAAAAGATGTGGTTATTCCTCAAATCCTTTTTGTATTTACTGATTAATAAATCAGGTGAAAATGTTTTTTGCAAAATGTTTGAAAAAATAGTTTGAAAAACTTTGTGAACATCTATTGAAAACTATTTTGAAAATATTTTGTTACATGTTTTCAACCTGTGTAAAAAGTGTTGTTTGTAAAATTTATTTTCTTTGTGTGAAATAAAATGTTTGAAAAATGATTTGCAAATGGTTTGAAAAATGGTTGCAAAAATATTTTGAAAAACCTATATATACTGTTTTGAAAGCCTTTGCAAAATGATTTTCAAATGTGTGTACATGTTTGCAAAAATGTTTGTAAAAATTATTTTGGACTATAGTTTTCAAAAATTGTGTGAAAAGCTTGTGTCAAATAAGTTTGAGGAATATTTACATCACACCAAAATCCACTATATATGTATGTATAAAACTGACCACTTACCCTTGTAAATTCTTAAAATCCACTTCTTGTATATATAAGAAGCACTCCCGTGTACATATTTTTCACCTAGTTCTCAGCCAAAAATCTTTTGTTTTCAAAAATTCCAAAAACATTTACAAAATTTAAAATAAAAAAAACAAAAACATTTGAAAAATCTATTTGAAAAATACAAAAAAATGCATCTGCATGCATCATCATTATCTTTTCAAAAATCCATAAAAAGTTCAAAATCTTGAAAATTGCATCACAAAAATATTTCTTGCATTGCATGGCATGAGCATTTTTCGGATTGAGTTTGATAGTTGAACAAGTCTAAGTAAAATCCGGAGATTGGAGCTTGATTGGACCTTAAAATCTACCTAATAACATGAACCTTATAGGAACTGGGTTTGAGGTACTTCAAGTCTAGTTGACTTAATTCTTTGAGGATCACGGAACTTGGTTCAATGGATTCTTGACTGCCTGAGTAGAGTATTTCGGAGCAAACGCACGACTCTTGTTGATAATGACCTAACTTGGACACCTGCACCTTTCACATAGCTCTCCATGGATGAGGTGGTGAGGAGGCAGTTTCCTTTAGCTTGGGGTAGCATATGAGGGTAGTACTTCTAGGCGGAACCTCTCTTCTTCTTATAGTGAAGGAAGTGCACCTCAACTTGGTCTAGTGGTGATGAAGGCTAAAGACAGAAACTGTGGGTTGCAATAAAGCTTCAAAAGAGGGATAGTCTACTGGCTCAAGAGGAAAATTTCTTGTATTTATGCTGCACCATGTAGATATGTTGTACAGATGCACTTAGAAAAAAAATAATAAAAAAAAGAGAGAACTCCAAAAAAGTGGTGGGTCGGATTGAAAATTTAATAACCCCACCGGAGTGTATATAGTTCAATAAAGCAAAAGCTTATGGTATCCATGTTACATCTCATGAAGCTTGCAGCGGGAGACTTAGCTACACTGGCTGAGCTTCCAAAAGTCTATACTTCTTCCCCCTCTTCTTGAGCCGGTTGCACTTGAACTTAGAAGGGAATACCCCGCTTCTCGAGGAAAGAGTTGCTAGACCGAGGCATTAGAGTTACCAGGTTGGAGGAGGTTGTCTCTTTGTCACTTCTGAGGTGGGGAGCTACATATCACTTACACTGTACGAGTCAGACTCATAGTCGTAAGAGTTTGCGTATGAGTTGAAGTATTTCTGACCTGGCTATTAAGGGGACTTGGACAGAGTTTTGGGATTCTCAAAGACTGTTGGATTTCAAATTTGGTTCTCATTAAGGTTCCGACCGCACTAAAATTCCAAAGGTCCGACTTAAGCTCCAAACTTTGATTTTGTGAAGACAAGTTTGATGATTGAACTAAATCCAAGTTCTTCTTTTTCTTTTCTTTCTTTTTCTTTTGCACTTATTGCATAAGTGTTTGCTAGGGACTAGCAAAGGTAAAGTATAGGGGGATGATGAATCCACATTTCATCATCTTTATTCTATCATTTTGGCACCAAAAACCCTAGCAAATGCCTGCAAATAGCATTAAAACCATCATCTTAGCATTCATGCATGTGCATTATATTAGTGTATAAAATATTGTAATTAAAGCCAAAATTATAGAATAAATAAAGAAAATAAAAAGAATAAAATATTGTAAATATTTTATGACCCGAAACCCCCGAGACCTAGGCATCTTGATGAATAGGTCGACAAGGAATAACGTAGGGGGAGATAAGGTCAGAAACACAGATAATATACCTATACATTCTATTCATTCTTTATTCATTTTGGGACCTATTTTTGGTTCCACTTTTTATACACCAAATAAAGAAACTTTGTACATGAAAGTTGTAGGTAATTAAATAAAGAAAAATACAAAATTGATTTCACAGAAAAATAATGTACAGATAAAAAGTTATGGTCTGAATAAAATTCCAAAATCCCAACTTCCCAGACCCGTATCTCACAACTGACAACTCCAAATGCAGCATACTCACCTTTAATTGTATATAGAATAAAATAATCTATTTAATGGCGGTGGTTTCGCATTTGGCGGAGCTACGGTTTGAAAGTTGAGTTTTGGACCCCTATTGTATACATGTACTGAATAAAATATTCAATTTATTCTTTATTCTTTATTTATTCATTTATAATATTGTAAATATTACTAATAATAATTATGTATATTAAAATCAGAATTAAAATGCAAAAGAAATACGAAATAAAATACTTGTATGGAGAATACATAGATACAATACTTATATACATACCTATATAACATACTCTTATAATTTATTAAATATACAAAATAAATCATAAAAATAAAATAAAAATATCTAAAAGTATTTTATAATTTTAGAAAATGACAAATAAAAATAATAAAATCAAAATACACAAAATAAAAATAAAATACTAAAATATATAGATATTATACCTATATGGGGTATAAATGCAAACTTGTAAAAATATAATTCATAAAAATAATTAAAAATCATAATAAAATACTACATAAAATAACGAATATTTTTCATTTTATAATCATAATTTAATTCGGCTTATTTCTATTTTTAAATTAATTAATAAAATGTTTTTCCAGGGATTTTCCTGGTTGGTCCACGTGGACCAACCAGGAGGCCAGGACTGTTGACCAAGGTCAACAGTCTGACCTACACCCTGTAGCCCTGCGCGCCTCGTTTTTTTCCCCTCTTTCGCCCTTTTTTCGAGGCCACGCCCTTCGTCCTTTGCCGCCGCTTCCTTCATGGAAGTTGTGCACTGTACATCCATCTCCATCGCCGACCTCTTAGATCTGCTCAGATCTTCCTCGCCCACCCGTGACTTCTTCTCGAAGTCACGCATCCAAACCTATTCAAATACGAGACCTCCACTTCCATCCTCGGTTTGAGTCCCCTTGGTCCACCCCTCTCTGCCTCTCTCGTGCTCCGAGCATTGCTGGAGGTGACAGCTCCACCGCGCGCTCCTTAGCCAAGGCGAACGAGGTCGAGGGTGCCTCCACCACCTCCGCCAACCTCCGGCGTCGACGTTTGCTTCTCCCTCTGGCTCCGGCCATTGAGGGCCATCCCCAGTTTATTTATTTCCGCCATTTTATTCCTGTTAGCCGTAGGAACATTTCGCACCTCTTTCCTCGTTGAATCGCCCTTCTAATCGCATCATCGACCACCTCACCGGAGCGCAACTCCGGCGAGTACATAAATCGCCCTTCATTCCACTCCGAGAGCCACCCGAGGTCGAGGCATTTTGCCCTCGATCTCAGTAACATTTTTGTGCAGGTACTGGAGCATATCGACGTGTCTGGAGCCATTTTGACCCCTCGCCGGAGGAGGCTGGACGCCTGCAGCTCCGCCACCTCCGCACGAGAGCACCGGCGCACCCCGGTGATTTTTGCCGCTTCCAGACGATAGCTGACATGTTCTGGAGTTTCCCCGACCTTTTTGCAAGCCCAAACGCCGCCGGAGCTGGACGGAGGAGCACGGAGAACTTCGCTCGGTCGGAGCTCCTCCGTGTTCTTCCATCCGCCTCCGCCACCGTTGGATCGTGGTGGAGCCCCAGGTCTAACGTGGACCGTCCGATCGTCAGAACCCGTTACCGTTGGATCTCATCTGAGATCTGATCTCAGACGTCCACGAGCGAACCGTCATCGCGCCCGGAGAAGACGCCACGTGGATAAGTGGTGTGCCCTACGCCGCTGGATCGCGCCCGAAAGCCCAACCGTTGGATGTCCGCCACGCGTCGTCCGCTTCGCCAACGTCGTCGGATCGCCTAAGCGAGGGTATTTTGCAGTCAACCCCAGCTAATTTTGTAATTTCTATTTAGTCCTGAAACTCTATTGCGTAGTTTAAACATTTTTGTAATATTTGCACAAACACCCCCATAGTTTATTTATTTGCGTATAAGTCCTTCGCCACGTCACCTCACGTGACCTGTACACGTGAGGTGTGGGCATTTTGCACTAGGACCCTCGGTCTTTGTTGTATTTTGTTTTAGTACCAAAACTGTGACATCACGTGTTAAATTTTTGGATATTTTACAAGTGAGCCCCCAGGGTTTTGGATTATTACACTTTAGTCCTCGCCAGGCGCGTGCAAGTCACGCGCCCTGGTGGGAAAATTGCTAGAACACCCAGGCAAGTTTTGTAATTGGATTTTGGTGCTATAAATTGAATATTCAGTTCAAACTTTTGTGGAAATTTGCATATATGCCCCTGGATGTTTTGAAAATTACGTTTATATCCCTGCTAGGACTGTTTAATGTTGGGATGCTTGTTGTAATTATTTATATTATCATTTTAAGTCCAAAAATTCCACAATAATTGGCTTAAGCTCCTGGTAACTTGTACTTGCACGCCACATTTTCATATTGCATTTTTATTGCATTTTCACATTTATTAAAAATAAAAAACATGCATTTATTTCACTGTTTGCATTAGAAAACCCATAAAAATTATAAAAACATTTTGAAAAATTCCAAAAAAATATATTTTGTGTGTTTTACCATTTTTTTTAGTATCAGTCCAAAAATCACTAAAAATCTCAAAAGAAAAACACTAAAAATTTAAAAACACTCAAAAACTTCAAAAAAATATATAAAATCAAAGAAAACTCCAAAAAATACAAACTCAGCTCCTGTTTGTTGTATATTTCCGTAGCTTTATTTGAAAATTAGTGTGAAAAATTTTGAGTACTGGTTGCTATTTTTAAATCCCATTTTACTCACAGCCAGCACATATTTCTCTGTTTTGCCTTGTTTTGCTATTTAAAAATATCAAAAACACCTTGCAAAATCCTCAAAAATCACAAAAACAGTAGAAAACCACAAAAATACCAAAAAGATTTTATTTCTGAATTTTTGGATATTTTTGCACATTTTTATAAATATTTTATCTTGTCTTGTATTACATTGTTTATAAATTCCAATATTGAAAAGAAAAAAAATAAATATAAAACATAAAATTATAAAAATCAGAAAATTAAAAATCAAAATACAAAATTAAAAATTAAATTAAAAAAAATTTAAAAATTAAAAACCCACAAAAACATCTTTGCTTGCTTGCTTAGTGTAGACAACACACACATTCACTTGTGCACATATTTTTGAACTGCCCTGCTTGCTCCCTGTGTTCGATCTCTCTGCGTACTTGACACTATACACCATTTGTGCAGAGTTAAAAATAAATTTGACTCCACACTTGTTTTTCATTGTTTGATACTTGATTGTGGGTTCATTGTTGATCAATTACATTTTATTGTGGGTCGCCGCATCGACAACGGTTGTCTCCGCCTTGTGTGAGACATACTCCTTAGACCTACGACAATTTGTGATTATCATCTCCCCAGACAAAATTGTTGAACCATAAAGGTTTCTGCTCTTTTAGTAACTCATCCTCGTGGAGACAAATTTTAGCTTCTAAGGTAAGGTACTCCCGATCTTTACAACCGAATGGGGATGAAGTTAGAAGAATGATAAAATAAGTAGGAATGGACTAGTGTAGTCTTCATTCCTTTGTGAAGTCAGTCAGTGTAACCTATTCTTCACCAAGAAGCAGGCCTTTTCTGAAGCTCAAATTTTTGTGGGATTTTTGGTATAGGCTTCTTTGGATATTTTCTTTTACTTTGTGCAGCTTCTACATTCTTGCTTGTTCCCCAGTGTATATGGCATCTTTTGTTCTACCCAGTTTTTTGGGGTCTTGGAAAAGATGCACTGGTAGACCATTCCTCATTCGAAGCATTGTCTCGATCCATCTTCAATTTTTAGATATCATTGTTGCCAAAAGAAAAGGTTTAGAGTTCTGGTTTTATCAATCTCCAAGAATGGCTCCTGAGTCACCCTTGACGAAGTGGCCTTACATTGTCCTGACTCGGACGTCAAGATTTTTCAATGGTTCATCGGAGTTGAGCTAAATGTTAGGTGCGCGTTTTCTAGTCAAGTCATTGTCTCAAGAGTCTTACAGATGATATGAAGGGTTTTATTTAGGAAAATTTAATTGATTCATAATAAATAAATAGGGTTTTTGTATTTTTGACCCTTATCTCCCCCTACTTTATTCCTAATCGACCAAATCTATTCTTGACTTGGGCTCAGGGTTTAGGGTCATAATGTACCTTAGGCATTTTATTTTTTTTCTTTTCTTTTCTTTGTTCTTTTATTTGGCTTTAAATATTGTAATTTATATAATAATTACACAATAAATAATGGATGTTAATTTGTATAAAATAATGACATCTTCATGCATTTAGCAAGGGTATAAAGGCCAAAATGAAAGAATAAATGTGATGAAATGGAGATTCGTCTACCAATAAAATCATTTCTTATTAGTTAATATTTTTCTTCTTTTCTTCTTTTCAAATTTCATTCTTTCATTCTTCCGATAATTTCACTCATCCGATTCATCATTTCTATACGTAGGATATTCTTCATCCAAAGTATAGGGGGGATGAGCGTATTGTTGGACTTGCGAGCCCACGACGAGACATTATGCAATAAATGTTATTGCAATTCACTCCTTGATATGAAATGAAGAATAACTAATTTGCATAATAGGTCCCTTTATACAATTAGGGTTATGTCTCATGGCCATCTTAATGATCATACAGTTGTTGATTCAATTATTGAATCATAGAGGCTGGTGCTTGAATGAATATCTAAAGAGTTAGATTGAGGACTCATCAAGCACCATCAAATGATTGTTAAGATGTGATCTCCAGCCTGAGTAGAAGATGACAATCCTTATCTCTAAAGGTTGATATCTGACCGACCTCTTGATACAGGTCCTCTGCATAGGAATAGAGATTCGGAGGTGTCAGATTAGTTAGGTCAAAGAGTTGACTTAATGAGATCGAGATAACCAAAGACATATATCGTATGCTATCACGGTATAGGCACGCATCCTCTGATCAGAGATAGATGTGTTACTATATGTTTGAGTATGTACATTTGGAAGACCAATAGGTTGATGACCTAATCAAGGTCTATACATCGGTACACTGGTGTGCATATAAGGGCATATGAGTAATACGATCTCTCAAAGGGATCATACATGTTCATTACTGAACCGGAAGACACGGGCTCACTCATGAGATATTGGGAAGATCAAATTCCGTGCATGGTCGTCTCGCTTTGGAAGCTTGATTGAATTTATAAGTTTGATATATTCTTTTGGAAAGTATATAATCAACATTTGGGTATGATATATGCTTTTGGAAAGTATATGATCGATACCAACTCACAATGATCGAATGAGAAAACTTAATGATAAAACCCTGAAGGAGAAAGTCTAAAAGAGATCTAAATCTTCGGGTTTAATCTAGGTCTTCTAGTATGTCGGATGTACAGGTATTAGGAATACATGAGGGTGATGTCATCATAAACGATTGTATAACCATGACGCTTCCATTCCTAAGGAGTGATGAAATGGGTCTGGATTTTAGTGACTCCTCTCAGTAGAGAAGTGATCTGATCTTGGTCCAGTTGTTGGACATTTATCTGAATGTGATTCAGATACAATGAGAAGATTAGATTTGCGGTCTTCATTTAATCAAGCATCTATGAGAGGTCCGTGAGATCTGGATTTGAGATGTGATCTGAATATCGAAGTCACTATACATGGAACAATACATGTGTCCAAGGAGAAAGCGCATTATCCTTGAAAGAGTTCATGGATAATTTCATTGTTGATATATGTGTCCAAGCATCGAGAAAATTGATAATTAAATGTGATTTAATGATCATGGATAATATGAATTTGATTCATATTATAAGGAGAGTTATCTGAGATAATTAAATATGATTAATTATCAAAGACATGAATAATGTGATTCATATTATTTTGGCACATGAGAATAGAGATCCAAGATGATTAAATACGATTTAATTATCATGGATATGAATAATGTGGATAGCACTATCCATATTAATCATATATATTATAAATGTGATTTATAATATATTAGAGAGAGCATATTGTGATTTATATTTGTTAATTAATTATTGATATGAATTGGATTCACATTGGATGATTAATTAAAATATAATTTATATTTTGTTTTGGGATGTGAATGTGATTCACATTTTCCCAATGGCATGATTGCAATATTTCACAAGATAATTATGATTTTTTTATGAATAATTTACAACAATTATTGTTGTAAATCCTGGAGATATCATGAGATAATGGTATCTCATGAGATAATGAGATCTCATGAGATAATGAGATCTCATGAGATGTTGGTAGCTGTCCCCCTTTTTAGGGGATATGGTTTATCTCCTCATTATCTCCAAGGATAATTAATTGATTTGATTTGAATTTAAATATATTGATTTATCGATATATATTAATTTAAATTAAATCATTTGTTGTTGTATTTTTTACAACAACATCTCAGCCATTGAAAGAAACACAAATCAATCTCAACCATTGATTGTGTGTTTTCCATGGATTGGGATCCGTGGACTCCCAACACCCTATTTAAGAAGAGGCACCCCATTGCTCTTCTACATAAGATAATGAATGCTCTCTCTCTCTCTCTCTCTCCTTTTTTCTCCACACTCCAAGCCTCTCTCTCTCTCTCTTATAATGGCTGTCCACCATGGAGCCATTGTTAGAGTCGTCATCGACGCAAGATCATCGTTATGCTGCCAGATCATCTACTCGTGGATCTCCATCTCCTTCGATGCGTCTCATTCATGAAGAAGATGTTGGATCTCGTGTGACGAGATCAGGAGATCCGCTGCTTGGATCATCAACATGGATTGCGAGGAGCACGCGATTCATCCCCGCGCTCGCAAACATCTCCTCTGTTGGATCGGACTTGAGATAGGAGGTATCTTGGTTTAGAGACTCGATTGCAACCATGCTTCAAGAGGCAACCCTAGTACTTATTTTTGGCTTAGATGAAAAGATCCGAGAAATGTTCTTGGATCATGTGGTTTCATCTTGTTTACAATTTTTAAATTCCGCTGCATCGAGCAACTAGTACGAGCGATCATAACGCTTCCGTGATGTGCTTTAGGATTACTCCCATATCCTTCAAGTGGTATCAGAGCCAGGTTGTCGATGGTTTTGGATGAAAACCATAACCCTATGAATATTTGGGCTCGTTTGGGTTCGTGAAGATTTCAGCATTTCAATTTTCGCAGCCCTATCTTGTGATAAAATTTCGACCCTTTTTAAAACATTTAAACACGAATTTTTAAATTTAATAATGTTCTCCATTAATTAAGAAAATAGTAGGATTTGAGTTTGCGTGATTTGGAATCCGATAATTCAAGTTATGATGTTTTTAATAATCATATATCCATTGTTTTGAGGATGGTGGTTAGTGACGTAATTAAAGAGTTAATTACGGGTCCTAAACACCTGGAAATGCATAATTATCATTTGGGTTCTGTTTTAAATCAAATTGGCGAACAAAATAAATTTAGTTTGCATTAATTGGTTTAAATTGATGGAGTTATGTTGATTTTAGTGAGTAGGTGTCATTGCTAGAAATTAACAAACTTGATCATGAACCTTGTGATTGACATTCAAATAAATTTATGAAAATTAATCGTTAATTTTCTGAAATGATTATTGATAAATATTTGTGAAATATTTAAAGATAATAATTATTTTCTTGAATGACATTGCACTAACCAAAATGATAAGATAGTTGACTTGATCACAATTGGTTAATATGAAATCACCAACAAACATTGTTTTTCACGAAAAACTCTAGTTTATCCTACAATAGTTGTAGGACAATATTTAAATGCAAAACCTTGTTGCTTGAATAGGATTGTGGATTTGTTTAGAAAATCTCCTTATAATATTATGAAAATGATTTTGATAAATATTATATGGTAGAACTTCGGTTGAAAAACTGATGAACATGTCAAGTACAAAGTGATTGACTCGGCATTCTTTTTTCCCGAGGCAGATATGGTGCCTAGTCGGAGAGCGTTGGGGTAGCAGGTTGCGTCATGTGTGGTTTGTCCCACTCCTGTCGGTATTGGACATAACATCGGGTAGGGAACGAATGATGCTTGAGAGATCATGATGTATTTTCTAATTATTAAAATTCGAATAATACGTATTTGAGATAATAATATAATTCAAGTAACAATTAAGAATGTTTGTTGGATATTAATTGGATCATTAATTTAACATGATTAGATTAATTAGAATCCAATTAAAAGCTAAACACTATATTTTTAATAGGGTTATTATTTCTCTTGGAAGAATTAATCGTAATGAATATGATTCATATGATTAATTAAAATTTGAATATGAGGCGGAGGATCACATAAGTGACATCCATGGTCTCCCGTCAAGGCGAAGGGTTTCGTCGTTAGGGGTTGTATATAGGAGACGCCTGTCCGCAGAGACAACTCCTCTTACAAGTTCACCTGAATCATGCCTTTTGCTTCTCGAAAGAGTAAGGCTCTATGTGTAGTGACCCCAATATCGGTTCCTCATATTATTGGGGCGATATTGTATTGCGCATAGCGAGTATTAATCATGTTGACGGTTGGTTCAATTAACAACAGGTCAACATCACTTAGGGGTGGTGGGCTCAGGTGTTAAAGATCGAATTAGGAAATGCAAGTTGGACTTGCAAGGCGTAATGAGTTCCCGCTTCTTTTTATCTGAGTTGTAGTTTCTCATATTATTGGGATGCAACAAAGATAGGAAAGGAGATCCCAGATCTTGCTAGAGAGATGATGGTAAGAATATCTCTTACATTGAAAGTGATTAAGGGAATGAACTTTCAGTGTTGACAAGGCAAGACAACTTTGATATAAAAACTCCTAAATCAAAGTAAAATATGTATATATAAATATATACACTTATGCAATTTTTTTTATTTTAGATAATCCTTCATTAAATGCACTCAATGTTATATTCAATAATAACTAGTAAAATATCATAGATTGGATCCATGATCAAGATATTGTACATGCAGTTGGACACATAATGTATGTGGTTGAAATGTGTAAGTTTCCTCATAATAATGAGGAATGGCAATTAAATAGACAATAGGTCTACAACCGTAGGGTTTGTATGTCTCTATAGTCTTGATGTCATTGAATGCACTTTGGAAGTGACATGTCGATGATGATCGTTATTGTCAATTAATCCTTATAAAATTTAAGAAGATGTTTAAGGCCTACATATGTGCTCTTGATGTTTATCATGAATGACATGGTTCACTGCATCATGCAGAATGGAGGCTCTATATGAGATGATGTATTCAAAATGTTTGAGTATAAATGGATGTAGAGGGATGTAGATACGATGAGTGTCATCGGTCTACTATCTACGCTTTAGTCATTCACGAAGTCTCATAATATTCATATTGTATGAATTGAATGAAGAATGTATAAATGTTGAGGTATTCTTATATTGAAATCTTTTGAGTTCAACATAAGAGATCCTTTGTCTTAAGCAATGGTTGTTTAGAGAAGAAAGGAGCACAGTGGAAGCATGGGTCGGACCTAGGTTAAAAGGAAAGTCAAAGAGTTGGTTGTACTTCTATGGTTTCCACATACACATGACATCCAAATAGTTGGATGAATGTCAATACTGCAATAAACCAATGTATTGATAGTATGACTATCTGGACTATCTAGGATCCTTAGAGAAGGACTCGGATAGTGCATCGAAATAATCTACATTTAATCATCGAAATTGACTTTCTTATAAAATACGATTAAAGTCTAATAATTGTATCTCATTCTTCTAGTGACACTTGCAATTGTTGCATATATTGTAGAAGATTAGTAAATTTGATCTTAAAGATTAATAGTCATTTATATGGAAATTGATACAATTGTTGCAACAATATCCATAGGATAGATAGACTTCATATTTTTAGTGGGAGAGCCCTTGGTATTAGAGAATGTCTCTATGACCTAGATATTAGAATACATTCATTGTTGGAGATGAACATATATTCTGGAATAGACCTATCATAAAGAGTTATGATAGTGAACTCTGCTAAATTAGAATATTAATGAAAGGTTCATTAACATTTCAAATACTGAAAATTAAACCTTAATAGATCAATAGGAGGACGAAGATCATTTGACAATGATCTGGCATCGAGTCTTAGACATATGTCTATTGATATGATCGGTAGACTAGTGAGATATTGAACTTTAAATGGTCTAAAGGTTTAAATCTTACATACTTGTGAATATTGTATTCAAAGTAAATATGTCCAATACAATCTTCTCTGAGAATTGTGTAAGATGCCAAGCTATTCAATATCTTGTACATATTGATGTATGTGGATTATCTATATCAGAATAAACATTATGGATATGTGATATATATTGATGATTATTTGTGATACGAGTTTTCTTCCCTTCACCTTAGAAACCTTTGAAATGTTCAAAGATTTCACAATTTTGGTTTAGAACCAAAGTTTGAAGGAAGATGAAATGAATTTGATCTAATATAGGTAGTCAATACCTATTAGACGATTCAAGGAATACCTTATGGAGATAGAAATATCATTCCTTTCTCACTTCTCCTAATACAACTAAACTCAATGGAGTTGTAGGGAGATACAATTAGATCATGTGTGACATGATAAATGATTAATCTTAGCATAGTTATCTCTTAGTTTCCAAAGTATATATGTAGTAGAGACTACAATATGTATTCTTATAAGGTTCCATGCTGATAAACTGGAATTTAGCACCAGAGAGTGCTACGTCATTAGGAAAATAAATAATGGTATTGGATGCCTACTTTACGACCTTGAGATTCTTAAAGAATTTCATCTCTAAGAATATGATTATAAGATGATGACTTTCTTGAGAATCAAAAATGAAAATGAAGAGACAGAACTCATTGAATCTTGAGAAGATAATGAGGCTCCTTGAGTCGGAAACTAAAAGGAAAACTAAAGATGAAACACTAATACCTCTTCAAATGAGTTTGAAGATGAATTCCATGTGCCAGATAAGTCTGACAATGATCTGACTTCATATGATGAAGCTTCTGAAGATCATGACATGGAGAGATGGATGTTAGCAGTAAAGTCTAAATGTAGACTTCATATACAAGTGTTGTATATGGACCCTCGAGGATCCACCTATAAGGGTAAGACCTGTTTAGATGTAAATGGATCTTCAAGAGAAAGAGAGAACCTCATGAGAAGGTAAAACCTTCAAATCATGGCTCGTACCCACAAGATATAAACCAAAGGGAAGACATCGCTTGCGGCAAGACTTCTTCTTCAGTGACCATGCTTAAACCCATCAGAATAATGCTAATTATAGCTACACAACTTGACTTTGACATCTTCGAGATGGAATTCAAGATTGCATTCCTCTATGAATACCTCTTTGAGGAGATTCATAAGTGGTAGCTCCAGGGCTTCATGGTTGAGGAAAGCGTGGTGTGCAAGTTGAATAACTCCATCTATGGACTCAAATAAGTTTCTTGTAGTTGGAACATAATATTTGATGAAATTATAAATGTTATGATTTCAAATAGAATCTTGATGAACCATGTGAATCTTAGTGGGAGTACCAATGTGTTCATCGTGCTAAATATAGATAATATCCTAATATTTTAGAATGACATAAAGATGATAATGAGTGTTTTATGATATGTCTATTTCATACCTTGAGATATGATCTCAAGGACACCTCTTAGATCTTAGTTCTAATGTTGTTCATAAGCAAATAGAAGAGAGAGAATTGTGATTGTCACATTATTGGTACATCCTGGATATATTTTGTTCAAGGAAGGCTCCTTTCCCTTAAGATTTGGTGCTGACCAATATGAAGGGATAGCATATCAAGTGTTGATGATGCTAAAACTGCTTGTTGTGCATCGATTGCTAGAAGCCTGGTATGTGCTAGATATGCACGAAAAGCCAGATGTCTGCTATGCAGTGGGAGTAGTAAACTGTTGCTAATCCTACTATGGAGATAAAACACTTAGTTGCAATAACAAAACAATATCTTCAAAGATGACAAGACTTAGAGATACTGATATCAAAGTCTCATCATCAAGAACCTAAGACTTTATAGATAGTGATCTAAAAGGTCTTAACTATAGACACCTTAAGAGATAGAGATCTCCAAGAATAAAGGGTATTCTAATAAGGATAATTGAAATTACACACTAGTTATAATAATTGTTGAGTTGGAGTGTCAAAGCCATTATGACTGCCTCAATATTGATTATTGGTTGCATAAGATGCAGCATTCGCATTAGATGCGAGCATTGTTACTTAGGGATATGCAAGTGCCGTAAAAGGACTTGGCATAGTCTCTCGGGAACAGAGTGTCTGATCAGCTTACCTAGCTATATTAAATAGACTATGATTGTCACATGAGTGTGGGTTTAAATGATTATCCCATTGATGGATCTTTGGGCTAGTGGGAGATTGTCGGACATGCGAGCCTATAGCGAGCCATTATGCAATAAATGTTATTGCAATTCACTATTTGATCTAAAATGAAGAATAACTAATTTGCATAATACAATTAGGGTTATATACCATGGCCATCTTAATGATCATACAACTGTTGATTCAATTATTAAATCATAGAGGCTGGTGCTTGGATGAATATCTAAAGAGTTAGATTGAGGACTCATCAAGCACCGTCAAATGATTGTTAAGATGTGATCTCCAGCCTGAGTAGGAGATGGCAAGCCTTATCTCTAAAGGCTGATATTTGATCGACCTCTTGATGCAAGTCCTCTGCATAATAATAGAGATTCGGAAGTGTCAGATTAGTTAGGTCAAAGAGTTGACTTAATGAGATCGAGATAACCAAAGACCTATGTCATATGCTGTCACAGTATAGGAACACATCCTCCGACCAGAGACAGATGTGTTAATATATGTCTGAGTATGTACTTTTGGCATACTAATAGTTTGATGACCTAATCAAGGTCTATACACCGATGCACTGGTGTGCATATAAGGGCATATGAGTAATACGATCTCTCAAAGGGATCATATAGGTTCGTTACTGAACCAGAAGACACGAGCTCACTCATGAGATATTGGGAAGAATCAAATTCCATGCACGGTCGTCTCGCTTTGGAAGCTTGGCTGAATTTGTAGGTTTGATATATACTTTTAGAAAGTATATGATCAACACCTGGGTATGATATATGCTTTTGATAAGTATATGATTGATACCGACTCCCAATGATTGAATGAGAAAACTTACTGACAAAGCCCTGAAGTAGACAGTGTAAAATAGATTTTATACTTTGGGTTTAATCTTGGTCTTCCAGTATGCAGGATATACATGTATTAGGAATACCTGAGGCGTGATGCGATCATAAACGATTGTATAATCATGACGCTTCCATTCCTAGGGAGTGATGAAAAGGGTCTGGATTTTAGTGACTCCTCTCAGTAGAGAAGTGATCTGATCTTGGTTCAATAGTTGGACATTGATCTGAATGTGATTCTGATACAATGAGAAGATTATATTTGCGGTCTTGATTTAATCAAGCATCTATGAGAGGTCCGTGAGATCTGGATTTGAGATGTGATCTCAATATCCAAGTTACATCGCCCTGTCCTTATCTCCAAGTATCCGCGGAGAAAGTGCATTGTCCTCGAAAGAGTTCATGGATAATTTCATTGTTGATATATGTATCTAAGCATCGAGAAAATTGATAATTAAATGTGATTTAATTATCATGGATAATATGAATTTGATTCATATTATAAGGAGAGTTATCTAAGATAATTAAATATGATTTAATTATCAAAGATATGAATAATGTGAATGTGATTCATATTATTTTGGCACATGAGAATAAAGATCCAAGATGATTAAATACGATTTGATTATCATGGATATGAATAATGTGGATAGCACTATCCATATTAATCATATATATTATAAATGTGATTTGTAATATATTAGAGAGAGAGAGAGAGAGCATATTGTGATTTATATTTGTTAATTAATTATTAATGTGAATTGGATTCACATTGGATGATTAATTTAAATATAATTTACATTTTATTTTGGGACGTGAATGTGATTCACATTTTTCCAATGGCATGATTGCAATATTTCACAAGATAATTATAAATTATTTTTATGAAATAATTTACAACAATTGTTGTTGTAAATCATGGAGATATCATGAGATAATGGCATCTCATGAGATAATGAGATCTCATGAGATGTTGGTAGCCGCCCCCCTTTTTAGGGGATATGGTTTATCTCCTCATTATCTCCAAGGATAATTAATTGATTTGAATTGAATTTAAATATATTGATTTATCGATAAATATTAATTTAAATTAAATCATTTGTTGTTGTATTTTTTACAACAACATCTCAGCAATTGAAAGAAACACAAATCAATCTCAACCATTGATTGTGTGTTTTCCATGGATTGGGATCCATGGACTCCCAAAAACCTATATAAGAAGAGGCACCCCCTTGCTCTTCTACATAAGATAATGAATGCTATCTCTCTCTCTCTCTCTCCTTTTTTTCTCCACACGCCAAGCCTCTCTCTCTCTCTCTCTCTTATAATGGCCCTCCACCATGGAGCCATTGTGAGAGTCGTCATCGACGTAGCATCGTCGTTATGCTACCGGATCATCTACTCATGGATCTCCATCTCCTTCGGTGCGTCTCTCTCATGAAGAAGATGTTGGATCTCGTGTGATGAGATCAGGAGATCCGTCGCTTGGATCATCAACATGGATTGTGAGGAGCACACGCGATTCATCCCCGTGCTCGCAAGCATCTCCTCCGTTGGATTGTACTTGAGACAGGAGGTCTCTTGGTTTAGAGACTCGATTGCAACCACGCTTCAAGAGATAAACCTAGTACCTATTTGTGGTTTAGATGAAACAATCTGAGAAATGTTCTTGTATCATGTGGTTTCATCATGTTTACAATTTTTAAATTCTGTGTCTCGACAATCCCTGCATGTTGAATACAGTCTGCTATACTTAGGACTAATTCATAACGGTCGACTTCTCCTTCTTTATTCAGTCGTTAACATGTAGACTTTTCTATACTTAGCATGAGTTATGTCTTCTTTTTTCTCTCTGATCTATGAGGACACATCTCAAGCTAAGTATAGGGAGTCATATATACGTTGTATATATTTTTGCCATAACCTGTACTTTCGTATTTTTAACAATATGGATAATGAATAGAATCGAAAAACACGCCCAATCCTTTGTAATTACGGTTAGTAAATCGATTTAAAATGTTTTGCAAAATTTTTAAAAAATGGTTATAAAATTATTTGAAAAGTCTTTTGAAAAATCATTTGAAGAATATTTTGTAAAATATTTTTAAACCTTTGTAAAATTATTTTATTTGTAAAAAATCCTTTTATTTGTGTAAATAAAATATTTAGAAATTCTATTTGCAAATGGTTTGGAAAATAGTTGCAAAAATATATTGAAAAACTTGTACATGATGTTTGAAAAATCTTTGCAAAATAACTTTTAGATTTTGTAGATGTTTGTAAAAAATATTTGTCAAATTATTTGCAAAGATAAAGTTATCAAAATATTAACCAAAATGTTTTCAAATTATTTTGATAACTGTGAACATAATTGAGACAAATAAATTTCTTTATAAATTCCATAGATAAAAACCTATAAATAATCACTAACTTAATTCCTATAAATATCTAGTGTAAATTCTTTCACCCAATTCTTATAAATAACAAGATGTACTCCCATGTATATATCTGCACATAATTCTTTTACTAAAACTTTTGTTTTTTAAAAATCCCTAAAAATGTGCAAAACCTGAAACCTTAAAATTTTGCAAAATGTTTTCCAAAAGTGCATAAAAATTTGCAAAACCTTTTCAAAAATCCCATAAAAAGTTCAACATTTAAAATTACTTCATAAAAAGATTTTTCTGCATTGTGCATATCATCTGCATTTTTCGGGTTGATATTTACAATTAAAGAAGTCTAAATAAAATCCAAAGATTGGATCTTGGTGGGACTTTAATCCACTTAATCACATGAACCTTATAGGAAATGGAATTGAGGTGCTTCAAGTCCGCTAGACTTAATTCTTTGAGACCACGAGACTAGGTTCAATACCGTCTTGACTGCCTAAGTAGAATATTTCTTGTTGACAGTGACCTAACTTGCACACCTACAACTACATTTTGCTCAACTCTTACACTTCGCTCATCTTAATTGAAGTAGTAGAGGGTTGGATTTGCAAGCATGAGATACAAGCAAATGGAAACATAGGAAGTCATAATTATGCGGCCATTGTGCCCCTACCTGATCCAGTAGCCTTGAGATCTAACGATTGGATGTTGAGGGTTGCAATAATGCTTCAAAAGAGGGATAATCTACTGGCTCAACATGAAAAATTCCTTATGTAAATGCTACTATAAATGGTATTTAAAGAATGCAAAATCAAAAACTCCAAAAAAATAGACGAGAATAAATCAAGGAAAAATTAATACCCGTCGGAGTATACATGCAAGCCTACAACCGGATGACTTGGCTACATTTGTCAAGCATCCCAAGATAGTAGCTACACTGGCTACCATCCATTCTCTTCTCCACCTCCTCTTCTTGAGCCGGCTGCACTTGAACTTAGAAGGGAATACCTCGCTTCTAGATGAAAAATTTCTCGGGTTTGGGAATTAGGGTCACCATGTTGAAGAAGCATGTCTTTTACATCTTCAACCGATAGGAGCAACATATTACTGACACTATACAAGATGGACTCATAGTCATAAGGTATTGCGAATGACATCGAATTGTTTTGACATGACTTTTAAGGATACTTGGGCAGAGTTGTGTGATTCACAAAGGCTATTGTGTTTCAAGTCTAAAACTAAAAATCCAAAGGTCCGACTAAGCTCCAAACTTTGATTTTATAAGGAAATTTTAAAAGTTAAAATCAGTCAAAGTGTTTACCATTTAGGTATCAATCCAAAGAAAGGTTTGTAGACCCGTATCTTCTCCACACAGTATCAAAATTGACCAAACTCACTTTTATTATTCAAAAAAAATTAAATTATCTATTTAATGAAGATGGTTTCATTCAATTTGGGGTTAAGATGCAAAAGTTAGGTTTTGGGCCCCCATTGTGCAGTATACATGTATAAAGCATTCAATGTATTTACTCTTTATATGTTTTAATTTGGTATATTTTTATAAAACTGAAATATTATTTTAGAAAACATATCCAAAATTAAAATAAGATAAAACCATTGGAAAAAATAAAAATAAATAATGCAATCCAATGCATAGATGAATTCCATATACATATACATGTATAATATACTTACATTATTACTTAAGTATATAAAGAAATTCAGAAAAATTAATAAAAATACCTAAATATTTAACTATAAATTTAAAAGATATAAAATACATGTATATAATAATAAAATACAAAATACAAATTAAAATAAAATAAGCAAAATACATGTTTATTTACTTATATTTATACATGTAACTATTAACTTATAATAAATATCCTCATAAAAATAAATAAAAATATGAATTAAATACTACATAAAATTAAAGACATTTTTTGTGTTTTGATAATAATTTAATTAATTAATTTACTAATTAATATTGAATTTATGAGCATTTTTGGTAGGGGAATTTTCTTGTTAGTCCACGTGGACCAATCAAAATGGTGGAAATGTTGACTTCAATCAACTGTTCTGCCCTTCGTTGCCCATGCTAGAAACCTCAATTTATCTGTTCTTTCTCCCATTTTCCACGCTAAACCTCACGTCCCTGACCCTCGAGCCCTTTACCTTTCCATATCCCGGACATCAGCTACACTCACCAACCCATCATTCTTCACCTACCACCGCTGCATCACATGCCACCTCTCCTCAAAAACCACTATTCCTTTTTTTGAAAAACACTATTCCTTCTTCTATAATTCCTCCACCTTCTCCATCCTTTTGGGTATGATCCCTTTTCTTAGACTCCAAAGCCTCATCTCTGGTGTATCTCTTCCTCTTAGTGACAACATGAGGTTGGGGTTGAGCTGTAGCGAGGAGGAGATCCAGCTTCACCATCTAAGCATTGTCGACAGGTTCCGCCTCTTCGACTCTAGTCGAATAGAGGCCCATATTCTTTCGTCTTTAGGTAAATCCTAGGTCCTAAGTTCAGTTATTGCATTTAATTTTGTAGTTATCTTCTTAGAATAATAGTAATTAGAAATCCCCAAATTAACCTGGAGGAGTAATTTGAAATCCCCAATTTGACATGGATCTTGAGCTCTAGGTCAAATTGCCAATATCCGATTGTTGAATCACCTCTCTTTCCATACCGTATAACTCCCCAATGTGTTCTCCATCATTTCCCCCCTTTTGATCATCCCAGATCCTTTGATATTTGATGATTCTGCCACTCCTTGCTGGAAGCTCGTTGCACCACTCATTCCCTTGCGTTACAACTTCTTCTGTTAGTCGAGGAAGTAGCCCTCGAGCCAAGGAAGTTTTTTGTATAGGTTGGACCCTTCGACAACCCATCTGGAACTAATTCAAGAACCTGGAGTATCTCCAGGTCTTGGGAAGAAATAAGGTGCCCTAGATCACCCACCATGGTCTGGACCTCATCGAAATCCACTTGCATGTGTGAAGGAGAGCCAAGAACTCGTAGTGATTATCGGATCGAGAAGGCACCGTCGGAGGATGGAGAACGAAGAAATCAAAGGATCCCCAACTGGAGTTCTTCGGTTGTTCTTGTAGACTACCTATCGGTCATTGGATGAAGAACACAACCCAAATCTAATCTAGTCTGTCTAATTAATTCGAAGGGGTATGTAAGCTCAACCGACGGATAAACCACATGGTGCACATGCAACAGTTGGATAAAGGGTCGATAAGTAGGTAAAATTTCACATATCCCCCTCCCCCTCCGCCTTTTTGTATTTCATAAATAGTTATGTAATTATTTTAGTAAGCGTTAAAGTTTAAAGGAAAATAACATCAAAGCCACTGAACATTTTGTAAATTGCAAGTACATCCACTACCAACTCACCTCACATGGTCCCCCATGTAAGATGGACAAATATCACCTGTACCCTTGCAACTTTTGTAACTATAGTTTAATATATAAGAATCGAGTTTTAGTTCAAAATTTTGGTTGTTTTTGCATGTACCCCCTTGTATTTATTTTATATACATAAATACCCATGTCAGCTTGTAGTATTTTTATTTTTGCATTTATATTTTTCATAAATTGTTCCCATGCTCCAAAATTCTTACAAAAATAGATGAAAGTGCCTGATTAACTGCTTATTCACGCTATATATTTTATTTATTAATTTTCTCACATTTTCTATTTATAATAAAAATAAAAAGAGCACTATTTATACCTTGTGTAGCTTAAAAAATAAAAAATATAAAACTTACCTTAAAAATTCCAAAAAAAATTACATGTTATTTGTTACTATATTTTATCATTGCAAACCAAAAATCATAAAAATATCAAAAGAAAACCAAAAACATTAAAACTTTTGCTAACCCTAAAAATTTATCAAATTTTTTCCCAAACCGCCTACAAATTAGTTTTCTAACACATAATTTTTGTATGTACATATTATTATATATTATAGTTTTGAGAGGGTTTGAATTTATTTGATATTTTTAAAATCTCAAAATAATTCGACCTATTTATTAAGTCCTTGATTTTATATATTTTATATTGTAAAAAAGATAAAATTTAGTAAAATTTTTCCAAAATTTCACAAAAATAGAAGAATATTTGAAAAACAAAAAAAATTATTTTCTATTTTTTGATTGTATATAACTATATTTATAAATAGAGTACCTTATATTGTATTATATATACACATATATAGTAAATAATAATAATCATTAATTATTATAAATATTTTAAATATAGTTTTAATCCCTCAAAAATAAAAAGTACTTTTCTTATTAATATTCTCTATTTTTTATATTTATTATATATATTACCTATATTTTACATATTGCATTATATATGTACATACTTATACATACCTTTATTATATATTAAAAATAAATTAAAATAAATAAAATGTAGATAGAAGATAAAAAATAAAAATTTAAAAATTTTAAAAATAAAAAAATTTAAAAATAAAAATAAAAAATAATAATAAAATACCCACAAAATCATTAAGTGAGTAAATATTGTGTAATTTACTATACACAAGATATACATTATTATTTAGAAATAAATAATAATCCCTGCTACACCGAGTTTGTTCCTTATGTTCGACAATGTTCCTTATACAATATAAACATAGACTCACTAATGTGAATATCCATATATGTATCCGTCAAAAAAATGTAACCATATATGTATCCATATCCTCTAAATTTTTGAAAACAATATATGTATCCTTTTCTGTATCCGTAAAAAAATAAAATCTCACATCCATATCTGTATCCGTATCCATTAAAATAAAAAATTCATATGCATATACTCTTAAGAATGGATACGATAACGGACGGATACAAATATATCCCTATCTGATTACATCCCTACTTCCAAGTCATTCCATGTTGATTAATTTAATCTAAATTAAATTATATCGAAGATTCTTAAAAATATTTAATTTATTTGAAATTTATTATTTATTATTGTAAATTTATGCGATAAAATCATGGCCTATGATTTGAAGTAGAGTGCATCTCCACCATCCAATTTGTTATAAAAGAAAGGCTAGACTTAGCTATTTCTCATCCAACAACAATAAGAAAGCAATAAATCTCTTTTTATCTATCTGTATTTTAATACGTACCCAAGGTCTCTCTCTCTCTCTCAATATTTTAGTTATCTACTTTATTGCTTGTGAGAGCCCCTGCTGTCGTCACAATGCCATTGTGCTTCCGGATCGACTGGTCATGGATCTCCACCTTCTTTGGTGCTTCTTGCATGTGAGAAAGGTTTTGTATTTCATGAGATGAAATCAGGAGACTCCATGCTCGGAATACCAACTCGGATTGTGAGAAGTACAAACCTCATTCACGCGTCCGCAAGTGCATCCTTCGTTGGATTGTACTTGATATAGGAGGTCTCTTCGTTTAGATACACGCGATCACAGACACGCTTCAAGAGGTAATTTTATTACTTGTTTGTGATCTTGATGAAATGATATGAGAATGGTTCTCATATCATGTGGTTTCGTCTTTAATAAAATTTCAATTTCTGTTGTGATGTGATCTTCACGCTTCCATGATGCGCTAAGGCATAAACCTAAGCCTTCAACTCATACACAATAAATTAGTTTCATGATAAAAGTGGTGGTCATCAAGTACTTTACATCGCCTCAACCAAAATATGACCTTAAACTCAGATGCTTTGGGCATTTCTGCATCACCTTACAAAGCCACATATGTGGAGAGTGTTTTTCATTATTTCAAAAGACTATCATGTTACTGAGCACATTACCATGGTTGCGTGGGAGAGAATTGTTGTTAAAATTTTGCAAGTTGTATCTTTAAGGAAGGACATCTCTCCTTTATTTCTCCAATTTCTTATCCACCCATAGATGGTTAATGTTTTGATCATGAAGTCAAGATTAGAGATAATTATCCTTTATTATCCCTCCATCAGAGGCATCTCCCATCGAAAAATACAAATAACTACTACTTATCTAACAAATTTACTGACCATAACTCTCTTATCCTTCATAGTCATCTCCTTCCTACCAAATAGAACATAGCATATAACTATAAGTTATACTTCTTATTCTTCCTTATCCTCTTCCTCAAATTGAACGGAAATGATCGCCTATTCCTCCTTATCTCTTTCTCTTATTCCTCCATTAAACAACTCGTCTTTAGGTTTGTCTCTACTAAAGGATTCTCTCTAGTGGTAAACAACTACCGATGAGTATCTTTGTAAATATACAAAACCGAGTTTTTTCTCAGCTTGCCGCCTAATGAATCTCCCTTTCATCATCTTTATTCTATCATTTTGGTCTTAAAAACCCTAGTAAATGCATGTAAATTGGCTTAATTTAGGCATTTTTCCATTCATGCATGATGTAAATAATGTGTAAAATACGATTTTTAAAGCCAAAATTATAGAATAAAGAAAAGAAAAATAATAAAATATTGCAAATATTTTATGATCCGAAATCCCGAGACCTAGGCATCTCGATGACTAGGTCGACAAGGAATAAAGTAGGGGGAGATAAGGGCCAAAACACAATAAAATACCTTTTATTGTTATTCATTTTCCTTCATTTTTGGGGCTTATTTTTAGTTCCACTTTTTATACTTCAAATAAATAAATTTTGAACACGAAAATTATAGATAATTAAAAAAAGAAAAACACAAAATTGGCTTCACACAAAAATAATGTATAGGTAAAAAGTTATGATCTGAATAAGATTCCAGAATCCCAACTTCCCAGACCCGTATCTCTCAAATAAAAACCAAAATGTATCAAAATCACCTTTAACTGTATATAATTTTGAATAAGCTATTTAATGAAGGAGGTTTCATATTTTTCTGAGTTACAGTGTGAAAGTTAGGTTTTAGACCCCTATTGTATAATTATACCGATTAAAATATTCATTTTATTTATTATTTATTATTTTTATATTTTTATAATTTTGTAAATATTGTTTATAATATATGTACATATTAAAACAGAAATAAAAACATCAAGAAAATGCAAAAATAAAGTACTAGTATAGACTACATAGATGAAATACATATATCTATACCTATAAAGAATATACTTCTATTTATTTAACTGTATAAATTACTTCAAAAAATAAAAAAATAAATTTAAATTTATAAAAATAAGTTATAATTATATAAAATAGTAAACCAAATAATAAAATTAAATATACAAATTAAAAATAAAACATATAGATGAATATATACCTATATATAACCCATAAAAGGTAACTTGTAATTTTAAACCTATAAAAAATAAATAAAAATCATAATAAAATAATTTATAAAAATAATGTTTTTTATTTAATAACCTAAAATTAATAGATTCGTTTACTATTTTTAAATGATTTACAAGTCTTTTTCCGGAGGTTTTTCCGGGTTGGTCCACGTGGACCAACCAGGTGGCTCGGACAGTTGACCTCTGGTCAACTGTCTGACCCCCTTTGCTGCGTTGTCAGAACTGCTGTCCACCTTGACTTCGACCATTTTTAGAGGTCGAGCCTTGCACCTTCTCGCGTCGGTTCCTTTTGGACTTTTCATGCCCATATATCCATGATACATACCCTTGTGTTTTTTCGATCTTCGGATCGCTGAATCATCTGCTACACCTCGATCTTGGAGCCGCATTGATTACTTGCTCAAAAGGACATCCGACCTTCCCTCTTGATTTTAAACCCCTTTCTACCTTGCCGTGAGTTCCTGGGAGTTCTCCTTGACTTACGCATTTGACAGGCACGTTTTCAGCCGCTTGAAGCGAGTTCCGGCGAAGGTCTCGACGGTCTCCACCTACTTTCGCCGGCCACCGATGTCGAGGTCCCATCTCAGGCGTTACCGGCCTTTGAGGTCCTCTTTTTCTTCCTTTTTATTGCATTTCTTTCTTAGTCTACTTGATAGGTCTGGTTTATGCTATTACTTCGTCGATTAGCAGCATTACTCAGTCCCATACGCCTTCGCCGGAGTTCTGCTCCAGCCACCACCGTCACACCGGTCCATTGCCTATCTTTCGCCAATAAACATCGAGTTCTGATCCCCCTTTGATGATGTACTTTGTTTTTCATCTGCATGACCCGAAGGAGGCGCCCGAGCCTTAACTTTTTGCCCAAGAAGAGCTCCAGGTCGCCGGAACACATTGAGCCTCCGAGGGTCGACCTGTGGCTCTCCAGACCCCTTCGCGACCTCTAGGAGACGCATGACTAAAGCAACAACCCATAGAGATCATCCGTAGTGCCAGGAGACGTCGGAGGAGCGATCTGCACCAACTTCAAACTCACCCACGACGAGTTCTTCAAGTGTTCTTCCAGCCTTCGTTGGAGCCATTATATCTTCAGGCCATGCCAAACCATTTAGCAGCTGTCTGATTCGCTTTGCCAGCACCGTTCAATCAAGGTCCAGGATCTAATCCTGGCCATACATCTGCGAAGGGGTATCAGGACACCCGGACGTGACAAGTGGCATAAGTGGAAGACAACAACCGTCCGTTCCCGCAGACGTGGGTATTTTACGTTTGAACCCTCACCCATTTTTGTATTTCGATATTAATATTTAAACTTTCCTCGGTCGTTTATTTATTTTGTAATGTTTGCATCCAACCCCTGCACTTTTGATCATTACAAATCGGTCCCTTACCACGTCACCTTACGTGACTGGTGCACGTGAGGCGTGACATTTTGCGGCCATGCCCTTGGGATTTATGTTATTTCTAATTAGTCCACACTTTCTTATTAAGTGTAAACTTTTTGGACATTTTGCATTTTGGACCCTAGATTTTGGAATATTGCATATTAGTCCCTGCTAGGACACGTGCCCGTACACGTGAGTTTAAGGTTTTTGCAAAGAAGCCCTCAAGGTTTTGGTTATTTCTGTTTGGCCCAAGAACTTTTTGTATGCTTTATAATTTTTTGGGAAATTTACACTGTGGCCCTCACTGTTATTGATATTTACAAAAATGTCCTTGTTATTAGTGTAGTTTCTCTTTGTTGTTTCTATTTATTTCATGCATCTATAAATCTCTAAAAAATCTAGAAAATATCATTGTAAGCCTGTTGCATTGCACATTCACACTATATTTTTATTTTACATTTTTGATGCATTTCATTATATATAAGAAATCTAAAAAATGCATTTTCATCCTTGTTTGCATTAGAAAATACACAAAAATTATAAACCTTTTTGAAAAATTACAGAAAAGCACATTTCATATTTATTTGAGTATTTTACAACTACAGACCAAAAATCACTAAAAAAACATAAAATAAAACTTAAAAAATAGAAAGAACACTAAAAACCTTATAAAAATTTATAAAATCTATAGAACAATTCAAAAATTATAATTTCTATTCTTGATTTTTTTCATATTATTATCTTTATATTAAAATTACTTTGGAGAATTTTTTATTCTGTTTGATATTTTTCATCTCCATTTTAATTTCAAACATTTATTTTCTTCTTTGTTTTAAGTATGTTCGATTTTAAAATATACCAAAAATTAGAAAAATACAGTAAAATCACAATAAAACATTAAAAATATAAAAGCCCAAAAATATTTTATTTCCTGTATTTTCAATATTTTCCCCTACTTTTTTCTCTCTCTTACTTCTCTTGTGTATATATATCCTATATAATTTTTATATCCTTTCTGAAATAGAAAAGAAAATATAAAAATATAAAATATTAAAAGAAAATACAAAATCAGAAAATTAAAAATCAAAAAATAAAAATATAAAATTAAAAACTAAATAAAAAATATTAAATTAAAACCCGCAAAGAATAGAACACATAGACAGATACATCACATTCACTTTTGTGCATTGAATTGCCCCGTACTACCTACTTGCTTCCTGTGTTCGACACTCTACACATACTTGCACCTATACACATCTTTGTTGTCGAGCTATAATAAATTTTAACTCCGCACCGCTTTTCTTTGCTTGATCTTTCTTGTGGGCTAATTATTGTTTTAATTTGGATTTTGTGTGGTTGATTCAATGACTGAGTTCCCGCCTTGTGTGGAACTTAAGATCGCTGGATTTTTTGGTTAAACAAATGGCACCGTTGTAGGGAAGCAACAACGTTTAGATTGGGATTCATTTCTTGAGTGTGATATATGTCTATATTTTTGCTCATTTATTTGATATAATTGTTTGACTTGTCTAATCACCCTCTCTCGTTGACTTTGTGCGAGGAACTGCAAATCCAGGGAGGTACTCTCTTTTAGGAGCGTCTGCGTACCCACAAGAAGGTGGTGTGAGTTTCTGACCTAGCATCAAAGGAGGCTTAGAGGATTTGAGGAGTCAGTCACCACCTTGAGCATTTTTTTGTATTTATTTATTGTGTAATTCAAGTGAGAGAGAGAGACCCCATTTATTTGTAATAATACAGGTACTCCAGACTCTGGGCTTTCGGGCCCAATTTCCAAGTGATTGTTCACTTGGGGGTTCACCGTAGTTCTACCGCATTTTCATCGAATTTTCCCTTTGTTTTCCGATGTTGTTTTCTTTATTTTGTGTGATTGAGCCCTTAGTTTTAGGATTTCTTGTGATAGATTAAGGCCAAACACCTAATATATTTTCTTGTGCATATAGTGACGTTTGGACTTAGTCAAATTTTGAATTGCTTCTCACTTAGTCTTGGAACCACCGCGGCGCGAGAGTTCTCCATACAACGCTTGCAGGACCCATTGTGATGGGCACCGAGGAGACTCCAAGACCGGACACCTCGGTTCTATTCTAAGTCATTAGCATTGGTTCTTCACAATAATAACAATTTCTATACTTAGGGCGATTTCACCGGCTTGCATTTGCATATAGTATAGGTTTTAATTCTGCTCAGCATCTTTTCTTGTAGAGTGCTGGAGGTAAGATGAGCATTTACGCTTTAGCATTCATCATCATTTGTCGCTTACATTGCTTTTCCTCTTCTCTACCTCTAATTTTGATCGCCTAGGTGCTTAAATGAATTGACTCCTCGATAGGCGCATGCACACTTATTAAAAATTAAAAAAGTGATAATCAATAAAATTAGGACTGCTAATATTACTTGACCCTAAAATCAACTAAAAAGAAAAATTTTATCTTGGGGCGAGTAATCCCCTCATTGTCTTCGTTTTACTTTCTCGCGCACACACTAAGGATTAGTGCCAAAATCCTATTCAGCTTTTAAGTGTTTGCATAATATTTTGGACCTCTCACCTAACTCTAAAATAGACAAGATAAAAAGACCGACTTTTCGATCTCTACCGAGTCGAGTAGGTGAATAGAGGGTTTGTCTTGCGTGAGTTTTATTTGTGTTTGCTTGTGTGCATTCTAGATTGCCTCTGTGCATTTGCGCCTTGTTCTTCACTTCTCTTGACTTGACCATTGTGCTCTCCTGATCACTTCTTTTTGTTTCGAGATGGCTGATTGGAGCATTTTTTGTCCGGACTTTACAAACCCATTCGTTCACTCCAGTCGGTCCACCTCTCTTTTTCTAGGAGGACTTTTCTCCTGATTTTTGTACATATCTGACCAACCCACTATTTCAAGATTCAGACTTTGACCTTCACCAATCACTTCCACCACCATCACCCTCACATTTTGACAACCCGCTCTTCCTTGAGTATCCTGATACGGAATATGATTTTTGTCCACACCTGCCACCCACGCTCGACTCACCCGATCATGAGATTTTGGAGTCATCTTTCATGATTTCCACTCTTGAGACCTTGAATCAGATGCTGGAGCATATGAGCTCATGGATGACTGGTATATTTAGCATAAATAAGATCCAGATTGTAGCTCCATTTTTTGAGGATGAGGATTTATTTGAGGATTATCATGACAGCTTACAATCGCCCAAAATACAAAAAAATGAGAAAAATTAAAAATCCAAAAAGAGTTCAGGAGACCTTTGGTTGAGTCGGAATGTGAGGAGAGTGCTCACTTGCCATATCATTTGACCACACAGCCTTTCACACCCTGTCCTACCTTTGACCCTGAGGATGTAAATTCAAAAAAATATTGACTGAACTTGAAGTGGTGGCCATTATTCAAGAGATCATTGATGCCCCACTTTGACAGGCCATGAACCAATTATCTGCGCCTCATCATAAGAAGAGAAAGTGGAGGAGCAGATATGAGCATCATATATTGACCATGGCCGCTTCCCACACCATCACACACCGTCCTATTCCTAAGAAGAAGAACACTACCGCACCTTTCATTAGTTGCACCATCTCTAACTTCACATGTGATCACTCTCTCCTCGATGACGATGCTTCTATTAGCATATTACCCTTCTTGTTGGTACAACCTTTTCACTTTGGGCCTCTCAAGAAGACCAGGATGATAGTGCAGTTTGCTGATGGATCTATCAAGAGGCCGGAGGGTATCCTTGAAAACGACGTCATTTGTATTCTGGGCATGAACTACACCGTTGATTTTGTCGTATTTCCCATAGAGACCTATACTGAGAAGCACTATCCAATCATCCTTGGACGACCATTCCTCGCCTCTGCGAGGGTCGTTATTGGTTACAAATCAGGAGAGATTTGCTTCCGTCCTATTGACGAGAGCGAAGTGTTGATCACCGTGCCCACTACTGACCAGAGACCCGCACCTAATGTGACCACACCTATCTTGGCTGACCCTGAGGACCATGACCTAGATGAGACCATTAGATATTTTTATTGTATGTTGGATTCCAATGAGACCCAAGAATACCTCTCCAAGGATGAAGACTTGGAAAGCATGGACTCGGAGTTCCTTAATCTGGGACTTGGCGTTGTGTTGATGATATCCACAGGATTTACACGATTGATACCTTTGAGCAGAGGGCATTTGGAGACTAGACGGGACTGACATGATTTGAATACTTTCACCGATGAGTTCATTCCTTTTCGTTTTGATTCAGATGAGACTAAGGTCGAATTTGATTTGGTTGCTTTTATTCGGGAGTTTAGGCCTTTTGATGAAAAAGATGATCCAGTTGAGATTGTAGAGGATGAACAGAGTTCGACTACTTCCACTGATGAGTTCATTCCTTTTGGTTTTGACCTAGATGAAACCTCGCAGGACGACACTGACTACACTTCTTCCGATGATGATGAGTTCGTCCCATTTCACTTTGATATCAGCGAGACGATCAAGGATGGACCTAGTCGTACTTCTTCCGCTGACCTGTCTATGCCTTCACACCATAGGACCACCGAGGATATGCACCCTGTCGAACCTGATCGGTTTGTGTCATCTGAGGACCCTGATGTTGACATGTACCATACTAGATCTATTCCTCAACGGTCCCACAAGAGGGTTCACTTTCAACCTTGAAACTCTGTACATCCATCCTGGTGTATATGCATTCGTTTCCCTCTGTCTATCTCACGTATTGCTTATCTACTCATTCTCGTGTTCGCCTTACTTAGGACGTACTTTGTCCTAAGTATGGGGTGTGGATGAGCCAGGTGTTCATTTGTAATTCTGTTTCATTACTCTTATTGTTGCCTATACTAGGGCTTCTTTTACCCTAAATATAGGGGGAGTGATGTGCACATTCTCATGATCTCTTCTTCTATCTTCGGATCTCTTTTCTTCTTTTCCTTTTCTATCTTCTTTTTCTACCAAAAAGGTGTCGCCCCTTTTTGTCAGTGTTCTATACTTACGACGTACTTTGTCCTAAGTATAGGGGGGTGTGCACCCCAATTTCTTCTATTCTTTGGTCCTCTCCTTTGTCTCCTCTTCTTGTCTATACTTAGGGATATCTTACCCTAAGTATAGGGGGAGACAGTATGAGTACGATCTGTTCATCCCCACCCTTGACCCTCCCTGCTTTGTGTACAGTTTGCTATACTTAAGATTATTTGATCCTAAGTATAGGGGGGACGACCAAATTCCTATTCGTTCATTCATTTCTCCATTCCTTTATTCTTTAGACTTTTCTATACTCAGTATAAGTTATGTCTTCTCTTTTCTCTCTAATCTATGAGGACATAGCTCAAGCTAAGTATAGGGGGGTCGTTTATACTCCGTATATACTTTAGCCATAACTCATACTTGCGTATTTTTATTAATAATTATAGCTAATCATACTTTTAAAATTCATTAAAAACACTTAATAAAACGATGTTGATTATTCCTAAAATGGTTTTTGTATTTACAGATTAATAAATTGGGTGAAAAATGTTTTTTGCAAAATGTTTGAAAAATAGTTTGAAAATCTTTTGAAAATCTTTTTAAAACTTTTTGAAAATGTTTTTTTACATATTTTCAACCTTTGTAAAACCATTTTATTTTGTAAAATTTATTTTCTTTGTGTGGAATAAAAATGTTTGAAAATAATTTGCAAATGGTTTAAAAATGGGTGCAAAAATATTTGAAAATTTTGTATATACTGTTTGGAAAACCTTTGCAAAATGATTTTCAAATGTGTGTACATGTTTGTAAAAATGTTTGTAAAAAATATTTTGGACTATAGTTTTCCAAAATTGTTTGAAAAAACCATTTCAAATAAATTTGAGGAATATATGCATCACTTTAAAATTCTTTATTTATAAAATTGACCACTTACCCCTTGTAAATTCTTAAAACTTAATTCTTGTAAATATAAGATGCATCCCTGTGTAAATATTTGTACCTATTTTTTAGCCAGAACCTTTTGTTTTTTCAAAAATCCCATAAACATTTGCAAAATTAGAATTCAAAAAACATTTGCAAAATTAAAATACTAAAATCATTTGAAAAATCTTTTCGAAAAACCCAAAAAATGCATATGCATCATCTTTTAAAAATCCATAATCTTGAAAATTCCATAACAAAATTATTTTCTACATTCTGCATAGCATTTGCATAGCATGAGCATTTTTCGGATTGAGTTTGATGGTTGAACAAGTCTAAGTAAAATCTGGAGATTGGAGCTTGGTAGGACCTTAAATCTAATTGGAACCTTATAGGAACTGGAATTGAAGTACTTCAGGTCTAGTTGACTTAATTCTTTGAGGATCACGAGACTTGGTTCAATGGATTCTTGACTGCCTAAGTAGAGTATTTCGGAGCACACGTACGACTCTTGTCGATAATGACCTAAGTGAAGGATATGGAATTATCCTCAAGAGCATCACGGAAGCGTGATAGTCGTACTAGTTGTTCTGTGCAGCGGAATTTAAAAATTTTTGTTCGATGAAACCACATGATCCGAGAACCATTCTCAGATCGTTTCATCTATAACCACAACAAGTATAATGCAATACCTCTTGAAGCGTGGTTGATCAAGTCTCTAAAGGAAGAGACCTCCTGTCTCAAGTCTGATCGTCGGCGAGACTGCTTGCGAGCGCGGGGATGAACCGCGTTGTCCTCGCAATCCAAGAAGATGATCCAAGCATGGTTGCTCCTGATCTCGTTACACGAGATCTAACGTCTCCTCTGTGGACGTAGCACACCAAGAAGATGGAGAACCGAAGAACGTCGAAGCGGCGGCGCGGTGGCGAAGGCGACGACGGTTCTCTCCTCTAGGGCATGGTGGACGACCACCAACAAGAGAGGGAGAGAGGGCTGGCGTGTATGAAGAAATGAGGGAGAGAGAGAGCTCCAATATTGCAAGTCCTTAGAGAGCATAGTATGCCTCTCTATTTATAGGGTTTTGGGATCCATGGATCTCAATCCATGGGACACATAAAATCAATGGGTGAGATTTATTTGTGTCAATCCAATGGCCAAGATTGTTGTTGTCAAAAGCAACAAATTTAGGTTAAAGTATATTTGAAAAAATCAAATATAATTTAGTCCTAAATCAACCCAATAAATAAGGAGAGAATGTGCATGGAGATTTCATCTCCATGCACCTTCCATGTTGGATGGTCACCCATTCCATATAGGAGTGGTGTGTCGCCCACTATGGGAGTCCAAGGAGGCAATCTCATGGATTCCCATGAGATTGCATATCTTCTTGATTTTCTCTCTTATTTATTTGCAACAAATTTATTGGGTTTTATTCTCCAAAAAATAATTCACAATTATCTTTGAGAATATTGCATTCTTGCCATGGAAAAAATTGTGAATCATATTCACAACCCAAAACAACATATAATTCATATTGTTAATTAATTACACAATGTGTATCCAATACACATAATAATTAATCAACACATATAAATTATAATTAGCTCTCTCTAATACATTATAAATCACATTTATAATATATTATGAATAATTGGATATTTCTATCCACATTATTCTTATCCACATTAATTAAATCACATTTAATTAAATTGGATAATTTCTTCACACATCAAGATGATTAAATCACATTTAATCATTGTTTCTTCATTGCTTAGATCTTATGGAATTATTCTTGAACCCTTTCAAGAATAATGCAATCTCTCCGCAGATACTTGGAGATAAGGACAGGGCGATTGTATTGTTCCACGTATAGTGACATGGATATTGAGATCATATCTCAAATCCAGATCGCGGGCCTCTCATAGATGCTTGATTAAATCAAGACCGTAAATCTAATCTTCTCATTGTATCTGAATCACATTCAGATCAATGTCCAACACTTGGACCAAGATTAGATCACTTCTCTACTGAGAGGAGTCACTAAAATCCAGACCCGTTTCATCACTCCCTAGGAATGGAAGCGTCATGGTTATACAACCGTTTATGATCAAATCACCCTCAGGTATTCCCAATACCTGTACATCCTGCATACTGAAAGACTCAGACTAAACCCGAAGTATCGGATCAACTTTATACTGTCTACTTCATGGTTTTATCAGTAAGTTTCTCATTCGATCATTGGGAGTTGGTATCGATCATATACTTTCCAAAAGTATATATCATACCTATGTCTTGATCATATACTAAAAGTATATATCAAACCTACAAATTCAGTCAAGCTTCCAAAGCGAGACGACCATGCGCATGGAATTTGATTCTTCCCAATATCTCATGAGTGAGCTCATGTCTTCCGGTTCAGTAACTGAACCTGTATGATCCCTTTGAGAGATCGTATTACTCATATGCCCTTATATGCACACCAGCGCGCCGGTGTATAGACCTTGATTAGGTCATCAACCTATTGGTCTGCCAAATGTACACACTCAGACATATAGTAACACATCTGTCTTCGGTCATAGGATGTGTGCCTATATCATGACAGCATATGATAGAGGACTTTGGTTATCTCGATCTCGTTAAGTCAACTCTTTGACCTAACTAATCTGACACCTCCGAATCCCTATTCCTATGCAGAGGACCTGCATCAAGAGGTCGGTCAGATATCAACCTAAAGAGATAAGGATTGCCATCTCCTACTCAGGCTGGAGATCATCACTTAACAATCATTTGACGGTGCTTGATGAGTCCTCAATCTAACTCTTTAGATATTCATCCAAGCACCAGCCTCTATGATTCAACAGTTGAATCAACAGCTGTATGATTATTAAGATGGCCATGGTACATAACCCTAATTGTACTAAGGGACCTATTATACAAATTATTCATTCTTCATTTCAGATCAGGGAATGATATGTGCAATAACATTTATTGCATAATGGCTCGCCGTGGGCTCGCATTTCCAACAATCTCCCACTAGCCCAAAGAGCCATTAATGGGCTAACCATTTAAACCCACACTCATGTGACAATCATAGGCTATTTAGAAAATAGCTAGGTAAGCTGATCAGTCACTCTGTTCCCGCGAGACCATGCCAAGTCCTTTTACGACACTTGCATATCCCCAGTAACAGTGCTCGCATCCAATGCGAATGTTGCATCTTATGCAACTAATACTCAATCTTGTTAGTTATAGTGTCCTTGACACTACAACTTAACAATTATCATAACCAGTATTTCCATAATCCTTATAAGAATATCCTTATTTATGGAGATCTCTATCTCCTAAGGTATCTTTAGTTAAGACCTTTTAGATCACTATCTATAAAGTCTTAAACTTTTGAAGATAAGACTTTGAGATCACTATCTCAAAAAATCTTGTCATCTATGAAGATTTTGTTATTACTGCAACCAAGTGTTTTATTTCCATAGTAGGATTAGTAACAGTTTACTACTCCCACTGCATGGCAGCCATCTGGCTTTTGTACACCTCTAGCATACACCCGGCTTCTCAGAACTGATGCCCAAAGGCAAGTAGTTCTAGCATTCACTTCCTCAACTCTTTGAGGTGCTATCCCTTTAGATAGGTCAGTACCATATCTTAAGGGATGGAAGCCATTACTGGAATTTTCCATAAAATGGAATATGTCCAAGATGTACTATAAATGTGACAGTCCCATTATCCTCTTCTCTTTGCTTCTGAACAACTTCAGAACTAAGATCTGAGAGGCATCTTTGAAATCATATTTCAAGTTATGGAACAACCAGATTATAAAACACTAATTATTATCCTTATATCATTTTTAAATGATTAGGATATAATCTACATTTAGCACGATGAACACAAAAGCACTCCCGCTAAGCTTCATATGGTTCATCAAGATTCTATCTGAAATCATAACATTTATAATTTCATCAAATCTTATGATCCAACTTCAAGAAGCTTATTTGAGTCCATAGATGGATTCCTTAGCTTGCACACCTTGCTTTCCTCAACCATGAAGCCCTGGGGCTACTTCATATGAATATCCTCAAAGAGGTATTCGTAGAGGAATGCAATATTGACTCACATCTTGAAGATGCAATAGTCAAGTTGTGTAGCTAAGGTTAGCAATATTCTGACGGTTTTAAGCATGGTCACCGAAGAGCAAGTCTCATTGCAAGCAATGTCTTCTCTTCCAGTGTGTAGCTTATGGCTACGAACCGTGCTTTGAAGATCTCTACCTTCCCATCAGGTTCCCTGTCTCTTGAAGATCCATTTACACCTTTACAGGTCTTACCCATATAGGTGGATCCTCGAGGGTCCATATACAACACTTGTATATGAAGTCTACATTAGACTTTTATTGCTATCCATCTATCCATGCTATGATCTTCAGAAGCTTCATCACATGAAGTTCGATCATTGTCAGATTTCTCTAACACATGGAATCCATCCTCAAACTCATTTGAAGAGGTATTAGTGTTTCATCTTTATTTGTCCTTTTAGTTTCCAATTTCAGGAGCCTCATTATCTTCTCAAGATTGAATGAGTTCCTACACTTCATTTTCATCTTGATTCTCAAGAGTCTCAACCTCTAAGAATCACATTCTCGGAGATGAGATATTTTAAGAATCTCAAGGTCATAAAGTAGGTATCCAATACCATCCTTTATTTTCCTAATGAAGCAACACTCTCAAGTGCTAGATTCCAACATACATGGAACCTTATTAAGGATATACATTGTAGTCTCTACTACACATATATATCTGGAAACTAAGGGATAATTATGCTAAAATTCAACATTGATAAGATCATGTCACACATGATCCAATTGTATCTACCTATAACTCTTTTGAGTTAAGGTGTGTTAGGAGGATTGAGATAGAAATGATATTCATATCTTCATAAGGTATTCTTCGAATTTATCTAGTAGGTACTTGCTACCTAGATTAGATCAAATTCATTTTATCTTCCTTCAAACTTTGGTTCTAAACCAAAATTAATGAAATCTTTGAACATTTCAAAGGTTTCTTAGGTGAAGAGAAGAAATCTCATATCATACAATCATCAATAGATATCACATATCCACAATGTTTACTATGATATAGATGATCCACATGCATCAATATGTATGAGATCCTGAATACCTTGGCATCTTACACCATTCCCGAAGAAGGATGTATTGGACAATATTCATAAGTATGTAAGTTTTGAAATTTTAGACATTCTAAAGTTTCATCTCTTACTAGTCTATCGATCAAATCGATAGACAAATGTCCAAGGCTTGATGCTAGATCATTGTCAAATGATCTTCATCCTCCTATTGATCTTAAGGTTTAATTTCAGTATTCAGAAATGTTAATGAACCATTCATTAATTTTTCTAATTTAGTGGAGTCCACTAGATTATTAGATTACAATCTGAAATATCTCCATCATAATTCTTTATGATAGTTCTACCTCAGAATTCATGTTTATTTCCAACATTTAGAAATAAACAATGAGTGTATTCTTATATCTAGGTCATAGAGACATTCTCTAAGACTAAGGGCTCTCCCACTGAAATTAACAAGTATATCAATCCAGTAGAGATTGTTGCAACAATTGCATCAATAACCATGTAGATAACTATAGACCTTTAAGATCAAATTTTCTGGTCTTCTAAAACATATGCAACCTATTGCAAATGTCATCAGAAGATTGAGATACAATTATATGACTTTATCTTATTCAATAAGTAAGTCAATATCAATGACTTATGTAGATTATTCTGATGCTCCATCCGAGTCCTTTTCTAAGGATTCTAGATAGACTTGATAGTCATACTATCAACACATCAACTTATTGCAGTTTTGACATTCATTCAACTCTTTGGATGTCATATGGAAGTCACAGAAGTCCAGTCAACTCTTTGGCTTTCCTTCTTTCTTGGGTCCAACCCATGCTTCCACTGTGCTCCCTTTATCTATGAGCAACCATTGCTCAGGACAGAGGATCTCTTATTTTAAATTCAAAAGAATTCAAAGTAAGAGTTTTTCAACATTTATTTATGCTTCATTAAATTCACACAATATGAATACTATGAAGCTTCATGAATGACTAGAGTATAGACAGTAGAATAATGACACTCATCATCTACATCCATCTAAACTTATAAAACATAGGTTCAGGTAGGTACTCAAACAATTTGAATACATCATCTCTTTATAGAGCTACCATTCTACACGATGCAAAGAACCATGTCACTCATGATTAAATGTCAAGAGCACATATGTATGCCAGAAAATCTTCATTGATTTTATAAGGATTATATGACAATTATGATCATCATCAACATGTCACTTCCAAAGTACATTTGATGATACCAAGACTATAGAGACATACAAACCCTAGGGTTGTAGTCCTATCATCTATTTAATTGTCATTCCTCAATATTATGAGGAAACTTGCACATTGCAACCACATACATTATGTGTCCAACTGCAAGTATAATATCTGGATCATGAGTCCAATCCATGATATTTTACTGGTTATTATTGAGTATATCATTGAGTGGGTTTTAATGAAGGATTATCTGAAATAAGAAATTTGCATAAATATATAAATTTATATTTTACTTTGATTTAGGAATTTTTATATCAAAGTTGTCTTGCCTTGTCAACATTGAAAGTTCATTCCCTTAATCACTTTCAATGTAAGAGATATACTTACCATTATATCTCAACAAGATCTGGGATCTCCTTCCTTATCTTTGTTACATCCCAATAATATGAGAATCTGCAACTCGGATAAAAAGAAGCGGGAACACATTCCGCTTTGAAAGTCCAACTTGCATTTCCCAATTCGGTCTTTAACACCCGGGCCCACCACCCCTAAGGTGATGTTGACCCGTCGTTAATTGAACTAACTGTCAACAGGAATAGTACTCGCTATACGCAATCCAATATCGCCCCAATAATATGAGGATCCGATATTGGGGTCACTACGTATACGGCCTTACTCTTTCGAGAAGCAAAGAGCCCGATCCAGATGCGCTTGCATACAGGAGCTGTCACTTCGGACAGGCGTCTCCCACATACAATCCCTGGCGACGGAACCCTTCGCCTTGACGGGAGACCATGGATGTCACTTATGTGATCCTCCACCTCATATTCAAATTTTAATTAATTATCGTGAATCACATTCACATAATTAATTCTTCCAAGGGAATTATTAACTCTAATCATATTAGAGTATTTCAATGGACATAATCAATTTAATCATATTAAATTAATTATCAATCCAATTCAATCAATCAAACTTGATTATTTTACTTGAATACATATATGGTAATATCTCAAAATACGTATTAATTCGAATTTTAATAAAAAAAATACATCTTAATCCTTCGGACATTATCCCGGCCCTACCCGCTGTCATGGCCAGTACCGACGAGAGTGGGACGGACCACATACGTTGCAACCCGCAACCCCAATGCTCTCCGACTAGGCACCATATCCGCCTCGGGAAAGGATAATGCCAAATTGATTAATTTGTACTTGATATGATCATCGGTTCTTCAACCGAAATTGTACCATATAGTAATAATCAAAACATTTTTGATTATAAGGAAATTTGCTATACAAATTCCCAAATCCTATTCAAGCATCAAGTTTGAAAGATTGTGGTTTCCAATTATGATTTAGATCACATCTTAATCAATTATTGGTTAAGGCAATGTCATTTAAGGGAATAATTATCATCAAATATTTCACAAATATTTATGCACAATTATTCTAGGAAATTAAACAATTTAATTTCACTAAATGATTAAATGACAATCACCAATCAAACATCAAGTTTGATGAATGTGTTTCCAATTAAGATTTAGATCAAATCTAATCAATTAATTGGTTGAGGCCAAGTCAATTATGTAAATAATCATCTTCAAATATTTCACAAATATTTTTCATGATTATTTCACGAAATCAACAATTAATTTCACTAATTGACAATCACTTGGTTCTAGATTAGGACTGTAATTTCAGCAGTGACCCCTTCTTACTAAAATTAGCATATCTCAATCATATTAAATCCGAATTAGACAAAATTAATTTTCATAGATTGCTAATTTGATTTAGGACAGAACCCAAATGATGTTACACGCATTTATAGGCAAGTCTAAACAGTAATTAACATTTTAATCACGTTCAGATCTACAGTTCCCGCAACAGTGCATACATGTTCATTAAAACAACCATATCTAGAGCATACGAAATCCGATTTACGTAAACTCAGATCCTATGGTTTCCTTATTTAATGGGGAACAAAATCCAAGTATTAAATTCGTGTTTAAATAATTTAAACAGTGCCGAATTTATTTACTAAACAGATCTGCGAAATCAAATGCGATAAAAACTTTCGCGACCTTAACGAACCCAAGTCGTCCTCGGTTTTTCGAATCATATTCGAAACCGTCGACCTAAGGCTCTGATACCACTTGAAGGATATGGAATTATCCTCAAGAGCATCACGGAAGCGTGATCATCGTATCGGATACGACGAAGAACGACTAGTCGTACTAGTTGTTCTGTGCAGCGGAATTTAAAAATTTTTGTTCGATGAAACCACATGATCCGAGAACCATTCTCAGATCGTTTCATCTATAACCACAACAAGTATAATGCAATACCTCTTGAAGCGTGGTTGATCAAGTCTCTAAAGGAAGAGACCTCCTGTCTCAAGTCCGATCGTCGGCGAGACTGCTTGCGAGCGCGGGGATGAACCGCGTTGTCCTCACAATCCAAGAAGATGATCCAAGCATGGTTGCTCCTGATCTCGTCACACGAGATCTAACGTCTCCTCTGTGGACATAGCACACCAAGAAGATGGAAAACCGAAGAACGTCGAAGCGGCGGCGCGATGGCGAAGGCGACGACGGTTCTCTCCTCTAGGGCATGGTGGACGGCCACCAACAAGAGAGGGAGAGAGGGCTGGCGTGTATGAAGAAATGAGGGAGAGAGAGCTCCAATATTGCAAGTCCTTAGAGAGCATAGTATGCCTCTCTATTTATAGGGTTTTGGGATCCATGGATCTCAATCCATGGGACACATAAAATCAATGGGTGAGATTTATTTGTGTCAATCCAATGGTCAAGATTGTTGTTGTCAAAAGCAACAAATTTAGGTTAAAGTATATTTGAAAAAATCAAATATAATTTAGTCCTAAATCAACCCAATAAATAAGGAGAGAATGTACATGGAGATTTCATCTCCATGCACCTTCCATGTTGGACGGTCACCCATTCCATATAGGAGTGGTGTGTCGCCCACTATGGGAGTCCAAGGAGGCAATCTCATGGATTCCCATGAGATTGCATATCTTCTTGATTTTCTCTCTTATTTATTTGCAACAAATTTATTGGGTTTTATTCTCCAAAAAATAATTCACAATTATCTTTGAGAATATTGCATTCTTGCCATGGAAAAAATTGTGAATCATATTCACAACCCAAAACAACATATAATTCATATTGTTAATTAATTACACAATGTGTATCAATACACATAATAATTAATCAACACATATAAATTATAATTAGCTCTCTCTAATACATTATAAATCACATTTATAATATATTATGAATAATTGGATATTTCTATCCACATTATTCTTATCCACATTAATTAAATCACATTTAATTAAATTGGATAATTTCTTCACACATCAAGATGATTAAATCACATTTAATCATTGTTTCTTCATTGCTTAGATCTTATGGAATTATTCTTGAACCCTTTCAAGAATAACGCAATCTCTCCGCAGATACTTGGAGATAAGGACAGGGCGATTGTATTGTTCCACGTATAGTGACATGGATATTGAGATCATATCTCAAATCCAGATCGCGGGCCTCTCATAGATGCTTGATTAAATCAAGACCGTAAATCTAATCTTCTCATTGTATCTGAATCACATTCAGATCAATGTCCAACACTTGGACCAAGATTAGATCACTTCTCTACTGAGAGGAGTCACTAAAATCCAGACCCGTTTCATCACTCCCTAGGAATGGAAGCGTCATGGTTATACAACCGTTTATGATCAAATCACCCTCAGGTATTCCCAATACCTGTACATCCTGCATACTGAAAGACTCAGACTAAACCCGAAGTATCGGATCAACTTTATACTGTCTACTTCATGGTTTTATCAGTAAGTTTCTCATTCGATCATTGGGAGTTGGTATCGATCATATACTTTCCAAAAGTATATATCATACCTAGGTCTTGATCATATACTAAAAGTATATATCAAACCTACAAATTCAGTCAAGCTTCCAAAGCGAGACGACCATGCGCATGGAATTTGATTCTTCCCAATATCTCATGAGTGAGCTCATGTCTTCCGGTTCAGTAACTGAACCTGTATGATCCCTTTGAGAGATCGTATTACTCATATGCCCTTATATGCACACCAGCGCGCCGGTGTATAGACCTTGATTAGGTCATCAACCTATTGGTCTGCCAAATGTACACACTCAGACATATAGTAACACATCTGTCTTCGGTCAGAGGATGCGTGCCTATATCATGACAGCATATGATAGAGGACTTTGGTTATCTCGATCTCGTTAAGTCAACTCTTTGACCTAACTAATCTGACACCTCTGAATCCCTATTCCTATGCAGAGGACCTGCATCAAGAGGTCGGTCAGATATCAACCTAAAGAGATAAGGATTGCCATCTACTACTCAGGCTGGAGATCATCTCTTAACAATCATTTGACGGTGCTTGATGAGTCCTCAATCTAACTCTTTAGATATTCATCCAAGCACCAGCCTCTATGATTCAACAGTTGAATCAACAGCTGTATGATTATTAAGATGGCCATGGTACATAACCCTAATTGTACTAAGGGACCTATTATACAAATTATTCATTCTTCATTTCAGATCAGGGAATGATATGTGCAATAACATTTATTGCATAATGGCTCGCCGTGGGCTCGCATTTCCAACACTAAGTTGGACACCCACACCTTTCACTTGGCTCAACTCAGTTGGAGTGGTGAGGGGGTTGGATTTGTCGGTACGAGATGTACATAAGTGGAAACATTTGCCCTCTTCTAGGGAGGGAAGTGCACCCCAACCTGTCCGATGATGATGAGTTTTGAGGACAGGAGAGTGTGGGTTGCAATAAAGCTTCAAAAGAGGGACAGTCTACTGGCTCAAGAGGGAAATCTCTTTATAAATGTTGTTGTGAATAATATTAAGAAAAAGCAAAAACTCCAAAACAGTGGACAAGCATGTATAAAAATAAAAATGCCTGTCGGAGTGTAGATATTTGTATAGTCAATAAGCCAGCTTGAGCTTCAAAGTCAACTCATGTGAGCTTGCATCTGGATGACTTGACTACATTGGTCTTGCATCCTAGGATAGGTAGCTACACTGAATACCGTTCATTCTTCTCTTCACCCCCTCCTCTTGAGCTGGTTGCCACTTGAACTTATAAGGGAATACCCCGCTCCTCGAGGAATGGGCTATTGGATTGGGGAATCATTGGGTTGTCATATTGGAGAAGTCAGTCTCTTTATCATTTCAGTTGGGGAGGGCCACCATCACTTACAATGTACGAGTCAGATTCATAGTCATAAGGGCTTGTGTATGAGTTGAAGTATTCTGACCTGGCTATTGAGGAGACTTGAGCAGAGTCTTGGGATTCTCGAAGGATGTTGGATTTCAAATCCGGTTCTCATTAAGGTTCCGCCTGCACTAAAATCCCAAAGGTCCGGCTTAAGCTCCAAACTTTGATTTTGCAAAGACAAGTTTGAGAATTAAATTTAATCCATCTTTCTTCGTTTCTTTTCTTTATTTTTCTTTTCTGCACTTATTGCATAAGTGTTTGCTAGGACTAGCAAAGGTAAGTAGGGGGATGATGAATCTCCATTTCATCATCTTTATTCTCTCATTTTGGCATTAAAAACCCTAGTAAATGCGTGTAAATAGTCTTAATTTAGGCATTTTAGCATTCATGCATCATTGTGTGAATAGTGTGTAAAATACAGTTTTTAAAGCCAAAATTATAGAATAAAGAAAAGAAAAGAAAAAGCATAAAATACTGCAAACATTTTATGACCCGAAACCCAGAAACCTAGGCATCTCGATGACTAGGTCGGTAATGAATAAAGTAGGGGGAGATAAGGGCCAAAAACCAATAAAAATACCTTTATTTTTATTCATTTCCCTTCATTTTTGGGAATTATTTTTAGTTACACTTTTTATAAGTCAAATAAATAAACTTTAAACACGAAAGTTTTAGATAATTAAATATATAAAAAATACAAAATTGATTTCACACAATAATAATAAAATGTAAAAAGTTATGATCTGAATAAGAATCTAGAATCCCAACTTCCTATACATGCATCTCTCAAATAAAAACGTAAAATGTATCAAAATCACTTTAATTGTATATAATTTTTAATAAGCTATTTAATGAAGGTGGTTTCATGTTTTTCTGAGTTACGGTGTGAAAGTTAGGTTTTGGACCCCTATTGTATACTTATACCGATTGAAATATTCATTTTATTTATTATTAATTTATTTATAATTTTATAATTTTGTAAATATTATTTATAATATATGCACATATTAAAACAAGAATAAAAACATCAAGAAAATGCAAAAACAAAATACTTGTATAGAATACATAGATGAAATACCTATATCTATACATATAAAGAATATACTTCTATTTATTTAACTGTATAAATTACTTCAGAAAAATAAAATAAAAACATATTTAAGTTTATAAAATAAGTTATAAATATATAAAATAATAAACCAAAATAATAAAATTAAGTATATAAAATAAAAATAAAACATTAAAATAAATAGATGAATATACCTATATATAACCCATAAAAGGTCACTTGTAATTTTAAACCTCTAAAAATAAATAAAAATCATAATAAAATAATTCATAAAATAATAAACATTGTTTATCTAATAACCTAAAACTAATAATTTCATTTATTATTTTTAAATGATTTTACAAGTCTTTTTCCGGAGGTTTTTAGTTGAGCTCCGGTCAACTGTATGACCCCCCCTCTATTGCGTTGTCAGAACTGCTGTCCACCTCGACTTCGACCATTTTTGGAGGCGGAGCTTTGCACCTTCTCGCGCCGGTTCCTTCTGGACTTTTCATGCACATATATCCATGATACACCCCCCTTTTATTTTTTCGATCTTCGGATCGTTGAATCGTATGCTACATCTAGATCTTGGAGCCGTGCTGGTCACTTGCTCAAAAGGCCACCCGACCTTCCCTCTCGATTTTGAACCCCTTTTTCCCTAGCCGTGAGTTCCTGGAGTTGGCTTTGACTTACGCGTGTGACAAGCGCGTTTTCAGCCGCTTGAAGCGAGCTCCGGTGAAGGTCTTGGTGGTCCATCTCAGGCGTTACCGGCCTTGGAGGTCCTCTTTTTCTCCATTTTTATTGCATTTCTTTCTTAGTCTACTTGATAGGTCTGGTTTATGTTATTACTTCATCGATTAGCTGCATTATTCAATCCCCTACGCCTTCGCCGGAGCTCTGCTCTGGCCGCCACCTTCACACCACTCGACTGCCTATCTTTCTCCAATAAACGCTGGGTTTTGCTCCCCCTTTGTTGCTGCGCTTTGTTTTTCATCTGCAGGACCCAAAGGAGGCGTCCGAGCCTCAACTTTTTACCCAAGAAGAGCTCCAGGTCGTTGGAACACGATGAACCTTCGAGGGTCAACCTGTGGCCCTCCGGTCCCCTTTGCGACCTCTGGAAGTTGCACAGTTGACGCAGGAACCCATAGTGATCATCCGTAGTGCTAGGAGACGTCGAAGGAGCGATATGCACCAACTTCAAACTCGTCCATGGCGACTTCTTCAAGTGTTCTTCCAGCCTTCCTTGGAGCCATTGGATCTTCAGGCCATGCCAGACCATTCAACAGCCGTCTGATTCGCTTCGCAGCACCGTTCGATCGAGGGTCAGGATCTAATCCTGGCCACTCATATGCGAAGGGGTATCGAGACACTAGAACATGACACGTGGCATAAGTGGAAGACATCAGCCGCCCGTTCCTGCAGGCATGGGTATTTTGCATTTGAACCCTCACCCATTTTTGTATTTTGATATTATTATTTAAACTTTCCTCGGCCAATTATTTATTTTGTAATATTTACGTTCCAACCCCTACGCTTTTGATTATTACAAATCTGTCCTTGGTCACGTCACCTCATGTGACTAGTGCACGTGAGGCGTGACATTTTGCGGCCAGCCCCTTGGGATCATGTGAACTTTTTGGACATTTTGCATTTTTACCCATGGATTTTAGGATATTGCATATTAGTTCCTACCAGGTCATGTGCCCCATGGACGTGAGTTTGGTGTTTTTGCAAAGAAGCCCTCATGGCTTTGGTTATTTCTATTTGGCCTGAGAACTTTTTGTATGCATTATAAATTTTTGGGAAATTACACTATGGCCCTCAATGTTTCTAATATTTACAAAAATGCCCTTGTTAGTAGTGTAGTCTCTCTTTGTTGTTTCTATTTATTTCATGCATCTATCAATCTCTAAAAAGTCTAAAAAATTATCATTGTGAGCCTGTTGCATTACATGTTCACAAATATTTTTATTTTTACAGTTTTGAAGCATTTCATTATTTATAAAAAATCAAAACATGCATTTTCATCCCTATTTGTATTAGAAAATACACAAAAATTATAAAACCTTTTTAAAACATTCCAAAAAATATATTTCATATTTATTTACGTATTTTACAACTCTAGGCCAAAAATCACTAAAAAATATAAAAAAACTTAAAAAATAGAAAAACGCTAAAAACCTTCATAATAATTTATAAAATCTATAAAATAAAATCCAAAAATTATAATTTCTATTCTTAAATTTTCTTTTTATTATTATATTTGTATTAAAATTAAATTTGTGGAATTTTGTTTGATATTTTTCATCTCCATTTTAATTTCAGACATTTATTTTCTTCCCTGTTTTAAGTATTTTAGTTTTTAAAAAATACCCAAACATTAGCAAAAATATAGTAAAATCACAAAAACATTAGAAAATATAAAAATCCCAAAAATATTTTATTTTCTGTATTCTGATTATTTTTACCTACTTTTATCTCTCTCTTACTTCTCTTGTACATATATCCTATATAGTTTTATGTCCTTTCTAAAAGAGAAAAGAAAATATAAAAATATAAAATATTAAAAGAAAATACAAAATCAGAAAATTAAAAATCAAAATATAAAAATATAAAATCAAAAATTAAATAAAAAATATAAAATTAAAAACTCACAAAAATAGGATACATAGATAAATACATCGCACTCACTTTTGGGCATTGAATTGTCCCGATCTACCCGCTTGCTTCCTGTGTTGACACTCTACACATACTTGCACCTATACACATCTTTGTTGTAGAGTTATAATAAATTTTAACTCCGCACTGCTTTTGATTGCTTGATTTTTGTTGTGGGTTAATTGTTGTTTTAATCCGGATTTCGTGTGGTCGATTCAGCGACTGAGTTCCCGCCTTGTGTGGAACTTAAGACCGCTAAATTTTTGGGTTAAACACCGCCACATGGATACTCTATTTGGACTCTAATTCCCCTACTTCAGTTCTTAGGTAGCCACTATTCTTCATCCGTCCTCTCCTTTTCTCATACTATTAAAGCTTGGTTACGTCAGGATGCTAACGTTCTTTGCCCTGTGGATGTCCCTAATTGATAGTTCATGATATTTGTTGTCTCTCTCTCTCAGAGACAACTTTTCCCTCTTTCGATCTCTCTCACTATAGGGTTGTTGGTTTCCTGCCAACACGTAATGCCTCAAAAGGTCCGCGAAGAGATGGACTTGAAGGGCTTCTACATTTCTCCTTTCCACCTGTATGGCACCCCCATCTCCCACCGAATTAATTCCTCTCACATCTCTCTCACTGTTTCCCATGACGACTCCCTACTCAAGAACCTTTGCCCACCTTCTCCTCATCTCCTGAGTGTTCCCATGTGATGAGCCTCATGACGGCGATGGATACGACGACGATGTCGATGATCATGCCGATCGAGAGCTTCATATGCTTCCTATAAGTGACTGTGATGACATCATTGTGTTATGGTAGATGCAGTTATTTAGGATGAAGAGGGAGATAGGGAGGGAGTTGGCGGAGCAGGTGACGCCATGCCATGTGCATGGTGAGTGATTCTGAAAGCATGGAGTGCAGTTTGTTTTTCCTTTATGGGTGTTCTAACGTATTCACACCTTGGAAAATGACTTACTCGGTTCACCCGATCAAATTTATGGGTCCATGCAAATCCAATAGAGTGGTCCAGGTATCATTTTCCCGCCAAGTACATATAGAAACAATAAAACTAGCCAAAATTAGTCCATGAGAGTAGTAATGTTGGTCAATTTTATTGTTCTTTTTTATATTTCCTTGAAGGGATTCAAAAGTTCACAGGTAGATTTTCCTCTGAACACTCAGAAGCGACGAATAATCAAGCACAGTGAGCTTTACTACCAATCTCTTATTTTTCCTACAATTTTCTCCAAGAGTACCAAAAATACCTTCGATTTCCTTCAGTTTGTTTTCATTTTTCTGCAAATTCTGACAATTTCTTTGATCGATGGACCCATTTCATTTGCTATATAAATCAAAATTTAATTAACTAATGCGAGGGCATCGTTTAACTCGCATAAGATTGATCTATGGTACTATGATTGCCATCATTATTATCATGATGCAGTAAAGTAAAGTATATCATATCTCATGAAATATTTTTCAATACTTAATGTACCGAGACTTTCATACATGTTACTTTTGTAGTTTTTGGCCATGCAACCTCTCATTTGTAAAATCATGTTCATCGACATCTGATTCTAGCTTCCTTACTTAAGCATGGGTGAACCATCACAAGGGTCTCATATTTATCTATAATTATCATATGCTAAGATTGCAGGTGAGATCATGGCACTAGAATATCCGATCATACGAATTTGGATTCTGGTCAATGGTTTTCCTTCGATAACGTCAGTGGCCTCAACATTTGGGGTCTATGCCAAGTCAATGACAAAGGTCAATGCTGGTGGAGCCAATTATGCAGATATTCCACCTAAAGTGTAACTAAACACATAGATTTTATCATTTCTAAGTCCAATTACACGAACATTACTAATGACACTATCACATGCCCCATTAATTTTGATAGGAATGCACTTCACTTGCTCCGACTGTAAGTTCTAATAAACATGTGTTCATCATTGAGTATACCAATTAATTGCGATCTAATCGTTGGTTTTATCCAATTGGAAATCTTAGGCCATGAAGTTCATATTCTACAATGATTTGAGAATTTTGGGTATCATGATTATATATAGTTCTCAAACTCATATCACCATGAAAGTCCCAATACCGACAACATTCACTTCCAAGCATTCCTAATACAAGATTTCCGCCATCTAGTGAGAATCGATAATATGTAAAACATGCCTCTTGACTGGTCTTCTAACTCTTATGTGTATTATTGCAACAATTATTGTCAATATGGAGGGGCTTAAGCTTATTGGGCCCTATTCTTCTACATTCTGGCAATTGATCTCAGAGACATAATCATGATGATACTTCTTAGCCTCTCTCTAGAATATGTGCTATAGTATTGGCTGTTGCTTATGCCACAACCATGGCTAAGGATGCATCTTTTTCTATAGTGTTTGTGGCAATATAATTCATAGTTTATCAATACAAACATGTCAACTGTTTCTATGTGTATATTTAAAATTATCATATTTGATTGATCTATGTGTATACATAGAGGAAAGGGATCCTACTTTATGGAGTAGGCCATTTTCTTTTTTCCCACTTTTTTTTTGAAAAATGCTTCCATGGATTTTCATAACTATATCCCTCTAATATGTCATTCAAATTTCATCAGAAACAAAGACTCCTATGCCCTCCATCTAGAATAGGTAAATTACAACAAATCTAAGACCATTAAAATTAAATGTTTTGGATTGAGGACATATGAGTCTCTATTTCTGATGAAATTTAAATGACATATTAGAAGAATATAGTTATGAAAATCCATGGAAGCATTTTCAAAAAAATAAAAAATTGAAAAAATAAAAGTGGAGTAGGTAAGTTACCTACTCTATGGAGTAGGATCCCTTTCCTCTATATATATATATATATATAACTCTTCTCTATTGATATACTTATTTATCAGTTTCTTATAAAATTGTGTTCACTCCCTGAAGATAATTCAACATGGGATGCCAATAGTTCTATCCTGCAAGATTCAAATGTCATCTTATTAGTAGCCGGTGAACTGAACAACAGTATTCTTCATGAAAACAATGCAATTGTTAAGGCTAGGAATAGGGATAATTTTATCCCGCATGCCCTACATTCCAACTAATCAAAAGATGGCGACTTAAATTTGAGTGACTTGATAAATTTGGTATGTAATACAATGTGTTGGGATGGTCAACCATAATATTGGTGTTTATGGCAATAATGATGTCATTGTTTAGTAGAGCCGCATTGGTGGAGTTATTACGGATCATCTACATAAGTAAAGTGTCAACAATTCCAGTTTAATTAGTGAAGAAAGTTACTTAGATGGCATACTAATAATCTCATAATTAATGAACCCCACATGCTTGGTCAGTTTCCTTTATGTGGAGAATGTTCACGATCATGAGAGATTGTGTTTTAAGCCATTTACTACATTAGTTTATCAGCTTTTTTTAAAATAATTTTTTTATGCCAAAGAGGGTGTTCTCCCAATTTGGGAGTCATCACTAAAAAATTATATAATATAGATAAAATCAAATTTACACCAATCATTATCTAGAATCCCACAGATTCAAGAAAGCCCTATAACGTGACACACCGTTTCTACGTAAAAAGGCCGATTCTTAAAGCAATATGTTTCATGCTAGCCTAATTGTCCAAATCATCGCAAACGGTTTTGAGACGTCGTCTATCTAATTTCCTCCCACCGTCCTGTTTGCCTCCCAAAAGTTCGTCGATCCACTCACATCAACCCACGAAAAATACATCTACCTTCAAATCTTCACTAAAGCCTCGCACTTGAAGAAAAGATGCTCTGCGATCTCCGCAAGTTCACCACACCTATCACAGCTCACATCCTGTGTCTCCAGTAAGTTTCCCCTCATAACGTTTTCACAAAGTGTGTGTGTTCTGAGGTACCATAGGAAAACTTTATCCTGCTTGGCATCTTGCTCACCCATATAATCTTCATATACTTGTAGAATTGGTTGTTTCCACTCCATTGTTTCTCAACTCACCATATAACTGTTTGGCTGAGAATCTAGAGCCTGACCATATATAATGGTCTCTGATTGTAGAGATACTGAGACCGACCTTCCCATATTTTGTTTGATTCTGGTGCGACACACTCTTTTCTCGCTTCGAGGCTACTTGCTTCTTTAGATAGAGTCGTGGAGACTCTTTCTTCTCAGTATCATATCTGAGGGCCAAGTGGCCAGTTGTTTGTCATTTCCCTGATAGTCAAGCACTTTCCCGTACTGATTGGCGGTCACGAGATGATCGCAGATTGTCTACTTCTACAACTTGATGAGTTTGACTTGATTCTAGGCATGGATTGGTTATCAACTCATCATGCACTTGTTGATTGCTTTAAGAAGATAATTGTCTTCAGGATTCCAGATTTATCCGAGTTTACTTTTGAGGGTACTATACACGACTCTACCATGGAGTACATTTCAGTGTTGCGAGCCAACGACTTGTTGATTAGGGTTGTGATTCATATCTTGCTTTTGTTCGGGAGGTATCTGATCAGAAGTCGATGACACAGGACATCCGAGTAGTATTAGAATACCCATACGTGTTTCCTGATGAGCTACGAGGATTACCTCCTGAGTGAGAGATCGAGTTCGAGATCACAATACTACCAGACACCCAACCGATCTTGATGGCTCCATACCGCATGGCACCAGCTGAGTTGCGGGAGTTGAAGGTGAAGTTGCAGGAGTTACTTGATTTGGGATTCGTGAGGCCGAGCACTTCACTTTGGGGTGCTCTGGTTCTATTTGTCAAGAAGAAGGATGGATCCATGAGGTTATGCATCGATTACAGGCAGCTGAACAAGAGAACGGTAAAGAACAATTATTCTTTGCTACGTATAGATGATTTGTTTGATCACATGTCAAGTAAATCACATCCAAAAGACTAACCAACTCCTCCCTTCTCTTCTCCGAGAGGGTCGCAACAAAAGATATCCTCCACTCTCCACCATGCATATATTCTCTCAAATAGGTCTCCTTCGATGCAGCCATCATGAAGAGTCTTGATAATTGCCTCTCTAGAATGCCTTCCCCAGTTCATCTTTCCAAAATCTGAATCTCTCCCGTCACACACCCGAGGCGTTATCCTATGGGAAATGTGCGTCAACATCTCCCGTACCCCTTGCCATAAAAGGAGATTCAAATCGAGTAACCCCAACCACCATGGCTGCTTTTACCTCATAAAACTTCCTCAGTAATCTAGTTGCCAGGTCTGCATATGAACCCTAGATTCGTATCACCCATTTAGCCAGCAAAGTCTTGTTCATGCATTCCAAATCTCACATACCCAAGCCTCCCTGCTCTTTAGATCTTGTGGTCTCTTCCCAGGACACCAAATGCATGCCTACCTTCTATTGGTTTCCATCTGACCAGAAGAAAGTCTCATCAACTTTTCAATATTCTTTCTAACCCCCACCAGCAACAGCCTTGTTGAAAAAAAGAAATCTGGAATGGAGGATAGGACATGTTTTAACAAAACCAACTTCCCACCTTTAGATAGGGAGATCACCTTCCACCCTGCCTTCTTACTCTCTATCTTCTGGATCATGACATCCCAATCTACCACTTTCAATTTGCCTGCCATCAACGAGTGGCCTAGGTAAGAAATCGGCAGCTCACCTAACGGACTGCCAAGCATCTCTTCTATCCTAATCCTCTCTTCATACTATAACCCAAAATTGATGACCACTGACTTCTGTAGGTTTATCTCCAACCCTGATAGCTTGATAAAGATATCAAGTAACTGAGCTCTACCCATCATCTCCTCTTTTCCATCTAAAAAGAGCACAGTTTCATCAACATACTGCAGCAAGGGCACAGATATATCGTCCAACCGAAAACCTTCACACCATCCACCATTAACTGCATGCCTGAACTTTACCACTAGCGCATCCTCCACCAACACAAAGATCATGGGTGCCAATGGACACCCCCACCGCTACATGCCTCTCTGCAGCTGGAAAGAGCCCCCCCCGACCTCCCATTCATTAAAACCGAGAGGGAAGATGTAGTAATACACCTCTTCATCCACGCAATCCAATCAGTTAGGAATCCTCTTCTTCACAACAATTGCCTAAGGAATCTCCTGTCCACACAATCATAAGCTTTTGCAAAGTCAATTTTCCATAGCACACCCTTTGCTCCCCTTTTCTCCAATCAAGGTAGTTCTCTGACGCAAACACTAGCCCATCAGCCATTTGCCCTCCCGGAATGAACGCATATTGGGTCTCTATCACAATAAAATCCATGAGTCCCTTGAGCCTGTTAACCAATGCTTTTGCTACATTAAGGTTGAACTCGTTCGATGCGTCATTTGGTAGTCTTCAATTCTAGCCAGCTGGTCTTTCTTCGGGAGCAAGAACAACAGTGCCATGTCAACCTTCTCAACGACGCGATTACTTTCTCTGAATTCCTTAAGCACTTCCATAATATCGCTCTTCACTAAGTCCCAAAACTCTTTATAAAAGAAGATTGGGAACCCATCCAGTCATGAGGCACCATTCACATTCAAACCCCAACAACGTTCTTTATTTATTTCTCCAAAAAGGGTGACACTAGCTCTGTAGCCTACTTTGAGGAAAGAGATTTCACCCCACTCCACCACCAACCCCAACCTTCCCCTTGTCTTTTTCGTGAAGTTTATACGAAGTGACCTTTCAACGCAATGCTGAGTTGCGTTTCCTCGAATATCATCTCTCCACCCATCTGTTATTCTGTAAAATGTTTCCTTCTCTTTCTGTCCGAAGCCATGCAGTGAAAGAATAAGGTATTCATGTCCCCTTCCCGTAGCCATTTCTGTCAGGATTTCTGTCTCCACTCCACTTCTTCTTTCCGATCTTCCTCCAAAAGCACCTCTAGTAGCCTGGATCTCTCCACCCATTCCTCCTGGTCTAGCCCTCTCAGCTCGTCCAACCCATCCAAACGTGTTACCTCCACTTGCGTCGCACCTCTCTTCTCTCTTCTCTTCTTTCTCACCTCCCTCCCGAACCCCTTCAAGAATGATTTAAGCGACTCCAGCTAAGATGCAAGTCTACAAAACATGAGCCTACCAGAGTCCACCCCCTCCACAACTCTGCCACTATTTCATTAAGTACCTCTTCTAGCAACCACGATTGCTCAAAGAGGAAAAAGAACCTACTTCTTCCCTCCTCTCCAGAAGACAAAGCTATAGGCTTATGATCCGAATGAGCACACAGGAGAGCCCAAACCTGCGAGTGTGGGAATCTTTCCACTCCCTCAACTGAGAGCAGGAACTTGTCCAATCTCGACCTTGACCGTGCAATACGCCACGTGTAAGTGCACTCCATTGCATCCATGACTGTTAAGCCTATATTGTGTACCGTCTCCAAGAACTCCACTGAGTCAACGTCCTTCTATCCATTCCTCATCAGTCTGTCTCAAGGTAGTAGTGTAATATTGAGATCTCACCCCAGTAGCCACACCCCATCAAAGAGGCTTGAGTACAAGTACACAAAGTCTGTTGTTAATTGACCCCTCACATTGCCATGGGGACCATATACATTAGTCACTGCAAAGGAGAAATCATCAGTGCTCCACCTAAGAAAAACTATGGCGAGAAAGATGACCTCCATCTACCAACCAACTCAAAATCGTCTTTCCTCCATGCAATGAGCAGGACACCCGCCGCTCCATGTGCCTCTGTTGTGCGAGGTCTTCGGGTTTTGGTTTAAAAGATATATGAAAGTGTTATTGACCCAAATAATCCCGTGACAAACAAACAATTTTTTCTTCTTCTCAAGCTGCAAAATTAACTACAAGTGAATAATGAAGCGAGAGAAATTTTTTGCTATTTATTTACCTATATAGCAAACATGATCGAACTCAGGGAGGCTACAATTCGTGAGGGTTATTCAAATAATTGATAAAAAATAAATTAAGAGAAAAAACAAGAATATCAAAGGCAAACTATCCTCGATTTTGTGGAAATTTTCTCTTTTTATTTTTTAATTTTTTTTTCTGATTTTCAAATTTTTAGTGATATTAATTTTGCATTTTTTTAATATCAAATAAGGAACAATACACACAAGATAAGAAATACGCATACCACATACTTTTTGTATTTTTCAATTATATAAAAAAAACTCAGAAAAATCCAGAGAAATATTTTTGAGTTTTAAAGACTTTGAAATGTTTTTGGGAATTTTTATAGAATTTTTAGATGTTTTCGTATTTTTCAAAAAATCAAATAGTGGCAAAAATGATAAAAGTGCACAACCTGGAGTAATTTGTAACTTAAAAATATTTGAAGTACCAAAAACTCTTGGCAACTATTTTATGATGAAATATAGGCAAATACCTACAAACAGGAACTGAAATCACGATTTCTAGATTATTGTAGATTTTTTTTTATGATTTTCATAAGATTTTTAGTATTTTTCATGTTTTGAGTTTTGAAAAGAATTAATGCATGAAATTTGGATAGGAACTAAAAGAAAATAAAATAAAACTACTCTATTTTTTTGGAATTTTGAAGGCAATATTCGAATATTTAGGGAATTTTTGAATTTCAGAAAGAGAAAAAGACATTATTTTTTATTTTTATATAATAACAAATGATGATAAAATACAATGCAAAAATTACTGTAGATAGATCAACTAAACAAGAGATAACATAATTTTTTGCATAATTTATTAAGCACAAGTGCTATTTATTCCAATAAAAAATAAGCAAGAATAAAGTCCAGAATAGAAGTGATGGAATGCAATTTTTTCAATGTTTTTGCATCAAATAAATGACAAAAATAAAATGACAAGAATAAAGTCCAGAAGGGCGAGGCTTGACTTCGTGAGGTGATTTCAGATCTGGAAGGAGGTGGACCGCAATCGGCAACGATGGTGGGATCTCGTGCATGCGGAGCAGGAGGAGCGTCGGGAAGGCTCCACTACGCGATGTGGCAGTGGTTGTGAGGATTAAGTGGGTGGAGGGTTGTCCTAGTGGCGGGGCATAGGGTTGTCCTGGTGGCGGAGCTTAGGCCGCCGCTCCTGGTGATGATGGCTGTGGAGGACTCCTATGCGCAAGCTGTCGACAGTGCTTCAGGCTTCGCACGTAGGAGGTTCTTCTCGTGGGAGGCGATTGGCAGCGCTAAGAGGTGCGACAGTGGAGTCTCTCTCACGGCGACCGGCGACGCTGGCGTTGGGCCGCACTCGCAACAGCTGAGGAAGAGCGGCGGCTATGGCTAGCATCGTGGTCGTGCAGGCCACAACCACGACGACAACAGGCGGAGGGTCGGCAAACGCGTCGGTGGTGGAAGCGGCGCTGGCCGCTACAGGCGGCTTTTTTATTATTTTTTTCAATTTTTTTGTGAAGCAGAACGGAAATAATAGAAAAACTTTTTTAACTTTTTTGAACGGAAATTATAATACAAAATCTTTTTAAAATTTGTTTATTTATTATATATTTTTGTTTTTTTAAATTTTTCCTGCAAAACAAATGTTAGAAGGAAAGAAAGAAAATATTTTTTGTATTTATTTATTTATAAACAAACTAGGACACGAGCATGGTGACTCGATCTAAAATTAAAATGGAATGATGAACGGGATCCTGCAAAAATTGAGGAATGGATCCGTGTTTCCAACTACCGCACGTGGCTAGAGTTGAGAGATTACGTAAGGTAGAACGTGAACGTGGAGAGATTGAGACTTTAGATGAAAAATCGAGATCGGTGGTGAACAATCAAGTTGTGATGGATTCTAAAATATATATATATAATGACAATTAAATAAAGATGCGAGAAATTAAACTAAGATTAATCTAAGTTAAAAACAAGAAGAAAATGATGGATCTCACCTTAGGAGCGGAAAAATACCGTGATTGCATCGATGAAGGCCGACTCGTTGTCATTGGACAACTTGAAAAGAGGATCGAAGAGCCATATTAATAGAAAAAAATAGGAATTGAAATTTGAATTTTTGATTTTTCGATGAAGATAAGAGATAAGAGAGAAGAAAAATTGAAATGAGATAAAGATAAGTGTTAAAAATATTTACAAAAATTAAGTTATTTTTTGTAATTTCATCACTTTATTTATTTGAAAAATAAATATTATTTTGTTATTTTTATGGTAGTTAGTTAAGAAAAGTAACTATATACATATGTTATATACATATATGACATTATATACATGGGTAAATAAGCATTTTTTGTTTTAAAATTATTTTTTTATTTTTTATTTTAAATAATTAGTAAAAATATTTATAAATATTTACAAATACAATATGTACAAGTAAATGACAAAATTGCACCAACCACCCTAGAAAATCGACTTTCCAATGTAACTCCAAAAATTATGAAGTCACAACCACTTTAAAGATGATTTAATTTGAAATACAATTGAAGTGAGTTTGGATCAATATGTGTTCATATGAAGCCAAAATTGGTCTTTTAATTATCGCTTAATGGTTGTTTCCGGATGTGGTTACTTTTGTTATATACATGATTTCATTATGCAATTATTTTTTTAATTAGCCAACATTTTTATTTACAATTTTTATTTTAAATATTATTTTATTTAAGGTCAATTTATATACAAATAAAATAATGTTAGTTTTATAAAGATATATACAATAAGTGAGAAGTATTTAAAACACACATTTTTTGGATTTTCAGATTAAGGACCCTATCTTCTCCTACTTTATTCCTAGTCGATCAAGTCAAGTCTTGACCTTCTCTCAGGGTTTGGGTCAGCTTGTATCTATTACATATATACAATCTTCTTTTAATTTCTTTATTTTTCCTTTCTTTCTTTTTTTATTTATTTTAGGTTAAAATAATATACAAATATACAATATTTATACACAGATGCACATTAGAAATAACATGGAGTTAGTATATATATAGGTGTTTTATAAGGGATTTTAAGCTAAAATAAATGAATAAAGATGATGAATCGCATATTCATCATCCCCCTCTGCTTTACCTTTGCTAGTCCCTTATCAAACACGTATTTTGAAATAATAAGTGAATAAAAGAAAAAAGGAAGGAAATAAAAAGAAGTTAGGACAATATTGAGTATTAAATTTGTCTTCATAAAATTGTAGTTTTTAGCTCTGTCAGACCCTTGGATTATTAGTGTGTCGGAACCTTAATGTGAGATGGATTTAAAACCTAACAACCTCTAAGTTTCACAAGACTCCTATTCAGGTCACCACAACAGTCAGGTCAGAACAAGTCTACATACACAAATTCTTGTGACTGTGAATCTTTACTTGTACGATGTAAGTGAGATATAGCTCCCCATCTCAAAAGTAGTAAAGAAATAACCTTCCTCAACAAGGTAACTCTATTTCCCCGGTCTTGCAAGTCTTTCCTCGAGGAGCGGAGATATTCCCTTCTAAGTTCAAGTACAACCAGCTCAAGAAGAGGAGATGAAGAAAAGAATGGATGGTAGCCAGTGTAGTGACCTATCCTTGGATGTATGACCTTTGTAGCCAAGCCATCCGCTGCAAGCTTACAAAAAATTATCTTTGAAGCTCTTATTATATGTATTATCCTTGTATATACATTCCGGCATGCATTTTAGTTTCAATCATGCCTGTCCACTTTTGGAGATTCTGCTTTTTTTTCTTCTTTTTTTAAGGTATATACAAGATGCAGCATGTACATAAGGAGTTTTTCCTCTTGAGCCAGTAGACTATCCCACTTTTGAAGCATTTTTGCAACCCCATAGCATCCTGTCTTTAGACCTCAACATCGCTAGACCAGGTTGAGACACACTTCCTTTCCTAGAGGAAGACGAGAGGTTCCGTCTAGATGTACTACCCTCGTATGCTACCTGATAACACGGGAAGTCCGAGGGTCGTACGGTTTCGTAAGGCAAAACCGCAGTTGGTGTGTTGACCGCTCTAAAATCCCGTATTAGTCAACAGTTAACCCAAAATAAAATCAAACAATGACAAGCAAAGTGGAGTTAAAATTTATTATTAACTCTCAATAAAATGTGTATAGTGCAAGTATGTGTAGAGTGTCGAACACAAGGAGCACACATGATAGATCAAGCAAGTGCAAAGAGTGTGATGTGATTAAGTGTCTACAAGTGCAAATTTTTTGTGGGCTTTTAATTTCATATTTTTTTATTTTATTTTGAATTTTTAATTTTGTAGTTTGGTTTTTAATTTTCTGATTTTATCTTTTTTCTTTATATTTTCTTTTTCAATAATAGAATATATATATACAATATAAGAGAGAAAGATGAAGTATTTATAAAAATGAGGAAAAATGTTAAAAAATCAGGAAAATAAATTGTTTTTGGTCTTTTTATAATTTTATAATGTTTTTGTGATTTTTGGAGATTTTTCTAAATGTTTTCGGTATTTTTAAAAGTCAAAATACAAGAAAATAGTGAACTAAGCTACTGGCTGAGATTAAAGTGAGGATAAAAATTAGCAAACAGTATCCAAAATCAGTCAAATTAATTTTAAAATGAAGGCAATAAACTAAGGAAACTACAGACACTGAGTTTGTATTTTTGGGATTTTTTCTATAATTTTTTAGATTTTTATGAATTTTTTAGGGGTTTTCTAATTTTTAGGAGTTTTACTTTGAAATTTTTAGTGATATTTGGATTGACACTAAAAAATGATAAAACATATAAAATATAATTTTTTTGAAATTTTTCAAAATATTTTTATAATTTTTGTGGATTTTCTAATGCAAACAATGCTGAAAATGCGTGTTTTTGATTTTTAACAAATATGAAAATGCAATAAAAACACAATACAAAAATATGGCGTGAAACTACTATGCGACATGAGCTTAAACTAATTTTTGTGGATTTTTTTAGCAATTTATAGATGCATGAAATAAATAGATACAACATCAAGAAACTACAATACTAGCAAGGGCATAAGTGCAAATAAGCAAACATCCAGGGGCCAAAGAGGAATTTTCACGCGAAATATATAACTAATAAATAAAGTTCCTAGATTGATTACAAATACCCAAACCCAGAGGGGGTTCACTGCAAAATCACCAAGCCCACGCGTTTAAACACGTGACCTGGCAGGGGTATAGATGCAATATTACACAACTCCAGTGGCAATCATGCAAATAACACAAAAATATTACACTGCATACAAAAGTTTCTGGACTAGACTACAATAAGCAAACCCTAAGGGGGGTCCTTGCATAATGCCCTTCACCTCACGCGCACAGGCACGTGAGGTGACGTGGCTAGGACCAAAGTGCAAATAATAAAAGCTTGGGGGTTTATCTATAAATATTACAAAAATATTTAAACTACCACTAAAATTTTATGGGCTAAATAGAAAATACAAAAAATACGCGGGGTAAGGGTGCAAAATACCCATGCCTAAAGGCTCGTGCGCGATCCGACGGCTGATGGTCGTCCACTTGCTACGTGTCACGATCTGAACGGTCGATGACGCTTCGCATTGGACGGTGATGATTAGATCTTCGGATGAAGATCTGATGGTGGCGGCTTTGTGCGATCCAACGGCTACTGTACGCCTGGAGCCTCAGCCCTCGATCCAACGGCTCCGAAGGTCGGAGCAAGAACAGAGGAGGAGTGTCGGCGAGGCGACTTTCTCCGAGCTCTCTCTCCGTCCTCCAGCGATATGGGAGGCTTCAAAAGGGGCTGGAGACTCCTGGAGGTCGGCTCTATCTCCTGGGGGCACCAAAAAGTCTCGACGACGGTCGAGGGTCGCTGGAGCGAGCGGCGGAGCTGAAGAGCTTCGCTAGTGCTCCGACAATCATCAAAACGAGCCCCAGGCTCGAGTCAAGGGTCGTTGACCTGCAAAAACAAGTGAGAGGGTCCAGGGAAAAATGCTTGGACCCCGTGGAGGTGGAAATGATGCGTGGAACGACGTGAAGGGGCTCGGCCGGAGGTGCGCTCCAGCGAGGTGAGTGTGAGCGTGATTCAACCGATGAAACATGGAATTTCGAGAGGGGAAATGATCCTAAAACTAAGGGGGAAAATGCAAAAGAAATAAAGGGGATATAGGGCTACCTCGATGGGCAGAGACCAGAGGGTGGTGTACCTCGACGTCGGCGAAAGGCGGAGGTGGCGAAGCCGCCTCAGGTGTTGCTCGACCAGCCTGACGTGCTCGAGAGGAAGCTGTCACCTTCCTCGAGCGGTTGGGCGCGAAAAGGGAGCTAAACCTATGGAATGAGGGGTTCAAACTTGGCTCAAAAGTCGGGGGACATTATATGGAGTTTGACATTGTGGCTCAGACGCTCCAAAGGTCGAGGAAGATGGCTCGAATCGCCGCTCCTCGGCCCTAGGATAGCCTAAGGTATGAAAGAGCAAGGATCGAGGAGCAAAAGTGCTTCAGGTCGCAATGCGATTGGGTGCAAGATTTGATCTAGAAAAATCCGCCAAATCGGACAAAAAACTAGGTCTGACGCATGGTAGGGGGGAAGGACGACCAGTTGACCCGGGGTCAACTAGGGTTTGCGCATGGTTGGTCCACGTGGACCAACCAGGAAAAATCCCTGGAAAATACTTTGTAAAATCATTTAAAAATCGAAAATGATTTTATTAATTTTTGAGTATTAAATGGAAAATGTTTATTATTTTACAAGGTATTTTATTATGATTTTTAATTGTTTTTATGAGGTGTAAAAGTAAAAGTTGCCTTTTATAGGCTATATAGGTATATACAACTATATATATATTTTACTATTTTATTTTTATTTTGTATTTTTAACTTATTTATTTTTGTTTATTATTTTATAAATTTATAGAATATTTTTATACACCGAAACATATTTTTATTTTATTTTTCTGATGTGTTTTATACACGTAATAAAATATGAGTATGATTTATATAGGTGTGTATACAGGTATTATACCTAGGTCTTTATATACAAGTATTTTATTTTGTATTTTCTTTAGGTTTTTATTCATGTTTTAATGTACATATATATTATAAAAAATATTTACAAAGTTATAAAAATATAAAATTATAAAAATAATGAATAATAAATAAAATGAATATTTTAATCTGTACAAGTATACAAGTGGGGTCCAAAACTCAACTTTCAAACCGTAACTCCGAAAAATATGAAAACACCTTCATTAAATAGCTTATTTAATATTAATACAATTGAAGGTGAATTTGGTACATTTCAAGTTTTTATTTACAAGATACAGGTTTGGGAAGTTGGGGTTATGGAAACTTATTCAGACCATAACGTTTTGTCTGTACATTATTTTTGTGTGAAATCAATTTTGTATTTTTATTTCTTTAATTATCTACAACTTTCATGTACAAAGTTTCTTTATTTGAGATATAAAAAGTGGAACCAAAAATAGGTCTCAAACTGAATAAAGAAGGAATTGAATAAAAGGTATTTTTATTGTATTTTGGCCCTTATCTCCCCCTACTTTATTCCTTGTCGACCTATTCATCGAGATGTCTAGGTCTCAGGGTTTCGGGTCATAAAATATTTATAATATTTTATTCTTTTTCTTTTCTTTTATTTATTCTATAATTTTGTTTTTAATTACAGTATTTTATAAACTATTTACATACACATGCACGGATGCTAAGATGCTGGAATTAAAGGTATTTACACGCATTTGCCAGGGTTTTTGATGCCAAAATGATAGAATAAAGATGATGAAAGGTGGATTCATCATCCCCCTGTACTTTATCTTTGCTAGTCCCTAGCAAACACTTATGCAATAAGTGCAGAAAGAAAAAGAAAGAAAAGAAAAGGAAGAAGTTGGATTAAATTTGATTATCAAACTTGTCTTCACAAAATCAAAGTTTGGAGCTTAAGTTAGACCTTTGGAATTTTAGTGCGGGCGGAGCCTTACTGAGAACCGAATTTGAAGTCCAACAGTCCCTGAGAATCTCAAGACTCTGCTCAAGTCTCCTCAATAGTCAGGTCAGAAATACTTCAACTCATACGCAAACCCTTAGGACTATGAATCTGACTCGTACAGTGTAAGTGATGGTGGCTCTTCCCAACTAAAATGACAAAGAGACTGACTTCTCCAATATGACAACTCAATGATTCCCCAATCCAACAACTCATTCCTCAAGGAGCAGGGTATTCCCTTCTAAGTTCAAGTGACAACCAGCTCAAGAGGAGGGGGTGAAGAGAAGAATGGACGGTAGCCAGTGTACCCACCTATCCTAGGATGCAAGACCTGTGTAGTCAGGTCATCCAGCTGCAGGCTCACATGTTTTGACTTTGAAGCACAAGCTTGCTTATTTGACTATACAACATATGTACACTTCGGCATGCATTTTTATTTTTGTACAGGCCTGTCCACTTTTTTGGAGTTTTTGCTTTTTGCATTTTTTTGAATAATATATACAACAACATTTACATAAGGAATTTTTCCTATTGAGCCAGTAGACTGTCCCTCTTTTGAAGCTTTATTGCAACCCACGATCTCCTATCCTCGAAACTCATCATCACTGGACGGGTTAGGGTGCACTTCCCTCCCTAGAGGAGGACAAATGTTTCCACCTGTGTGCATCTCATACCGGCAAATCCAACCTCCTCACCACTCCAACTGAGTTGAACCAAGTGAAAAGTGCAAGTGTCCAAGTTAGGTCATTATCAATAAGAGTCGTGCATGTGCTCCGAAATACTTGATGACCGGGAGTTTGCCGAGATCGTGTCTTTCCACAAGGCGGAGAGACAGTCGCTGAGTTGACCTCAGACAGACTCCCAAATCGATCAACAATTAACCCACAATAAATATATGCAATGAATATCAAAAATGTGGAGTTAAAATTTATTATAACTCTACATGTAAATGTGTATAGGTGTAAGTACAGGTAGAGGTCGAACACTGGGAGGCGAAGGGAATGTATGTGAAGTGTAATTATTCAATCCTTTGTGCATGTCCTTTAATTGTTTTTGTGGGTTTTGGGTTTTTCTGATTTTTTTAATTTTTCTTTTTCATATTTTTAGGGTTTTTTAATCTCTGGACTAAATATATATATAATTATACCATATATAATTTTTTTGAAAGTTTTCAAAGTCATTTTCTATTTATATTTTTTTTTGTATTTTTTTAATTTATACAGTACAAAAAGGGCTTCTTTTTCGTTTTTAATAATTAGGAAAAAAAATGCGAAAAAATGCAAACAAAATAAGGGCGTGGAAATACAAGGCATGAAGCATTTATCCTAATTTTTTTTGTATTTTTAGAAGCCACCTAGGTATTTTTAATAAATGGATAAAGATACAAAATAAAACAGCCTGGCAGGGGTATTTTTGCAAATAAAGTAAGTCACAGGGGCATAGGTGCAAAAATACAACAGAAATAAACATTTATTTAAACTTTTAGAACTATTTTACAATAAACAAAAACCGCCAGGGCTAAGGTGAAAATTTCACGCGCCTCACGTGGGACTGCACGTGAGGCGCGGAAGGACCAAAATGCAATTTAAGGAAGTACCGGGGTCCTACTGCAAAATATACATTTATTTTATAACGTGCAAATTTATTTACAGCATTAAATATTAAATACAAAAAAGGCGGGGGCTGGATGTGCAAATTAGCCCCAATAAGGCGCTTTATCCGACGGCTGGTCTTCGTTCACTTGACACGTGGCGCCTCCACGTGCGCCGATGACGCTTCGCCGATGGAGGGCTGAGATTAGATCACTCGCGTGATCTGACGGTCGATGCAGAGCTCCATCGGACGGCTGGGATCTGAACTGGGCCTTCGTCTTCATCCAACGGCGGAGAGGACACGTGGAAGAACAGGGAAGAAGCCTCGCCGTGGCGAGCTTCTTCCGCTCTGATCTCGCTCTCCGACCGGCCTTCTTCGCTCCTGAAGGTCCACAGAGCTTCCTGGCAGGGTACTCTGTCTGCTGGAGGTGTTGGGTCGGCCGGAGGCACCCCGGAGCGCCACCACGAGCTCGGTGAAGGAATGGGGCTCCAGGTACCTCCGCCCGCTTGAAACGCGACTCCTGGTGCCTTTCTTCGCATCTAACCTGCACAGAAAGAAAGAGGGGCTCGAGGGCGTCTCCCTCGACCCGGAGTTTGAAGCTGAAAGCACTGGGATGAAGGTGGGCGAAGAAGCTCCGGCGATGTGTGGTGGAGGAGCTTCGATTCGCGGATTCAGAAGCGAATCCGGTTGGACAAGGTGGCAGGAAGGTGGAGAAGGCGTAGGGGAAAGAAATGAGGGCGAAAGCGAGTCGGGAAACAGTCGGAAGCACAGTGAAAAGCACGCCGGAGCGGAGCTCCGGCGAACTACGAATCGCCTAAATTACGCTAAACTACAGATCTACATGCGAAATAAAATGCGAGAATGAAATGCATAAATGAAAAACTACCTAAAAATGATAAAAACTCAGCTCTTATACCTGGGGGCCTCCAGGGAGCAGGACGGACGCCGGAGCTCCGCCGCGACAAAATTTCTTCCTCCTCCGGCCGATTCACAGTGCTAAGGAGCTCCTCCTGTCACAAGGGCTCATCTAGGACTGGATTCAAGGTGTTTTGGGGGAAGTAAGTTGGCCAAATTCGGCCAAGGAGGAGGGGGAACTTATTTATAAACATGAGTATGTGCCCTTATTGACTGGTAAATAATAAGGAATCGGTGATATATACATTAGATCTAACATGGGGGCGTGTATGTACAATGTACCATGAGCATTTCTTATGAAGGAAGCAAAGGCGATCGATGGACGGGGCGGCCGGGAAAAAGGGGAGAAGATGGGGGGTCTGACAGATCTGACGGGCTGGAGGCTGATTTATTTTTCAAACATAACGAGAGCCCTTATTGACCGGCCAATATTAAGAAATCCAAGCTATATACAAGGGAAACAAGCTATGGGCGTGTATAAGGGTTGCATTGGGAGCAATTTTTGTGAAGGGACCGATGTCATTGGACCGACGGGTCGATTGGGAAAATTTGGAGAAAACGCCATGTCTGACAGATTTGACGGGCTGCAGGCTGAGGGGACAGTTGACCGCGGTCAACATTGGCAGGGCTGTGATTGGTCCATGTCAGCCTGAATTTGACTCTTTATTTTAACCTAATAAATGAATTAATTAGATTTTGCTTATAAAATAGAAAATGTTTATAAATTAATGTAGTATTTATTTATGATTTTTATTTATTTTTTTGAAGTATTTTATTACGGTTTTATTAAAATAATGTGTATATGTATGTATTTACATGTATTCTTGTGTATTTTATTTTTAGTTTATTTATTTTATTTTATTATTTTAGTTTCTTATTTTATAATTTTATAACTAATTTTTGTGAGTATACATGTATTTTTATTTAATTTTTATGAGTCTATTTACATTTTTAGATAAATAAGTATATGTATATGTAAATATACTTATAGGTATTTTATCTGTATATTATATACATTTTATTTATTAAATGAACTTTATTAATTTTTATTATGGATTTGTATTTTTAATAAGATATATATAATATGTACCTGATTACAAAAATATAAATGAATAAAGAATAAAAATCCCTTTTATTTATGTACATGAGGTAGTATAGGTATTTTGTCTATGTATTACATATAGACTTATTTTTATTTTACAAATTCTTTTTGTGTTTCCTTTTAATGTTAATATGCACATGATTTATATACATTATTTACAAGATTCTAAAAATATAAATTTATAAAAATAATAAATAGTAAATAAAATGAATATTTTAATCAGGTATTATGTACAAGAAGGGCCAAAAACCTAACTTCCACAGATGGACTCCAAAAATTATGAAACCAATTTTATAAAATAGTTTATGAAATGCTATATACAATTAAAGGTGAGTTTGGGTGATTTGGAGTTTTTATTTGTAAGATATGGGTCTGTGAAGTTGAGATTTTTGCTTTTTATTTTGTGTATAAAATGTACACTGTATATTATTTTCACATAAACTCAATTTTGTATTTTTATTTACATTATTATCTACAACTTTCATGTACAAAAGATTTTAATTTGATGAATAAATAATTCTTTACAAAATAGGTGTCAAAAATGCATAAATGAATGAATAAATAAATGAGGTATTTATTGTATTATTGGCCCTTAACTCCCCCTACTTTATTCCTTGTCGACCAATTCCATTCTGGACTTGGTCTCGGGGTTAGGGTCATAAAATATTTGCAATATTTTATTCCTTTTTCTTTTCTTCTCTTTATTCTATAATTTTGGCATTTAAAAACCTTATTTAATGTACAATAAATACAAGAAACAATGGATGCTATTATATACAAATTAATGCTATTTACATGCATTTGCTGGGGTTTTTAAGGCCAAAATGATAGAATAAAGGTGATGAAATGGAGATTCATCACCCCCCTATACTTGCCTTTGCTAGTCCCTAGCAAATACTTATGCAATAAGTACAAAAAGAACAAAGAATAAGAAGAAAAGAAAAAGTAAAAATAATGAATTTAAAGAATAAATTGGGTTGATCATGATTATTAAACTCATCTGTACAAAATCAAAGTTTGGAGCTCAAGTTAGACCTTGGTGTGAGAATGTGTGTGGAACCTAGTCGGAAACCAAATTTAAAACACAACAGCCTTCGAGAGTCACAGAACTTGGTTCAAATCACCTCAATAACCAGGTCAGAACTAGCCTACACCATACACAAACCCTTATGACTATGAAGCTGACTTGTATGGTGTAAGTGATGGTGGCTCTCCCCAACTGAAATGACAAAGGAACTGACTTCTCCAGAATGACAACCCAATGATTCCCTAATCCAGCCCTCTACCGTCAAGGAGCGGGGTATTCCCTTCTAAGTTCAAGTGGCATCCGACTCAAGAGGAGGGGGGGTAGAGAAAAGAATGGACGGTAGCCAGTGTAGCTACCTATCCTAGGATGCAAGACCAGTGTAGTCAAGTCATCCAGCTGCAGGCTCACATGGTGTAACTTTGATGCTCAAGCTTGCTTATTTTCTATACAACATATGTACATACTCCGGCAGGCACTTTTATTTTTATTTACAAGCCTGTCCACTTTTTTGGAGTTTTTCTTTTTTTTTTTTTCTTTTTTTTTTTTCAACATACTATGTACAGCAGCATTTACATAAGGACTTTTTCCTCTTGAGCCAGAAGACTATCCCTCTTTTGAAGCTTTATTGCAACCCACACTCTCCTGTCATTCGACATCATTGAAACTGGACCAGGTTGGGGTGCACTTCCCTCCCTAGACGAGGACGAATGTTTCCACCCGTGTGCGTCTCAGACTGGCAAATCCAACCCCCTCACCACTCCAACTGAGTTGAGCCAAGTGAAAGGTGCAAGTGTCCAAGTTAGGTCACGGCCGACAAGAGTCATGCGTGTGTTTCGAAAAGTTCTAGTTAGTCCACTGAGGTGACTTGAACCCAGCCCTGCTTTCTCAAAGAATTAAGTCTGAATAGACCTGAAGTACCTTAAACCTAGTTCCCATAAGGTTCCAGTGTAGTTAGGTGCAGTAAGGTCCAACCAAGCTCCAATCTTCGACTTTATTGGACTAGTTCAATCATCAAGCTCAATCAAAGAATATGAATGCTATGCAAATGCTATTTACAAATATGCAAAGAATAATGCAATTTCAAAGAATTTTGAGAACAAAGAGGAGAGTTTTTACACAAAGAATTTTTACGAATAAAATAATTTGGTTACTCAAAATAGACAATATGTACAACTATTTACACGGGCGTGCCGCTTTATTTTAATGATTTTTAAAGAATTTAGAATTTAGTTTTTATTTACAGGTATATATATACATTTATTAAAGAATATAGTATTTTAGTTATTATATGTGACTATTCCTCAAACTTATTTGACACATATTTTTCAAATAATTTTTGAAAACTATAGTCCAAAATAATTTTTACAAACATTTTTACAAACATGTTCATACATTTGAAAATCATTTTGCAAAGGTTTTTCAAAACAGTATATATAGATTTTCAAAATATTTTTGCAACCATTTTTCAAACCATTTGCAAATCATTTTTCAAACATTTTATTTCACACAAAGAAAATAAATCTTTACAAATCACACATTTTTACAAAGGTTGAAAACATGTAACAAAATATTTTCAAAATAGTTTTCAATAAATGTTCATAAAGATTTTCAAACTATTTTTCAAACATTTTGCAAAAAACGTTTTCACCTGATTTATTAATCAGTATATACAAAAGAATTTGAGGAACAACCACATCTTTTTATTAAGAATTCTTAATGAATTTTAAAGAATTATTAGCCATATTATTAAGAGAATACGAAAGTACGAGTTATGGCTAAAGTATATACACAGTATATACGACCCCCCTATACTTAGCTTGAGCTATGTCCTCATAGATCGAAAAGAAAAGAGAAGACATAACTCACACTGAGTATAGACAAGTCTAAAGAATATATGAATAAGAGACAAAGGAAATAGAAGTTGACCGTCCCCCCTATACTTAGGATCAAGTAATCCTAAGTATAGCAGACTGTACGCAAAGCAGGGAGGGTCAAGGGTGCACCCCCCCTATACTTAGGACAAAGTACGTCCTAAGTACAAAGGGGTGACACCTTTTATTGAGATACAGAAGATAGAAAAGGAAAAGAAGAAAAGAAGAAAAGAAGAAAAGATAGATACCGATTGATGAAAAGCGCGTGAGGAATATATACATCACTCCCCCTATACTTAGGGTGAGATATCCCTAAGTATAGGAAAGAAATAGGAGTGACGAAAAATGTGCAAGGAAAGAACAACTCAGTGTGTGCCCCCCTACACTTAGGACAAGGTACGTCCTAAGTGTAGACACAAAGATGTGGCGATAGATATGGGGTACACATAACATACGGGAGAAAGAAGGAATAGACAAAACACATATATACAACTGGTGGAGAACGAGTGAAGTACAGGACGGTGTCTGGTAAGCGACTACCGGACTATCGTCGTCGTCTCCCTGTGAGAACGAGGACGCAACCAGAAGTTGAAAAGACACCCTGATATACAGTCAAGTGGGTGTCAGCTACTGGGGACAGTCAGATCAGAAAGTAAAGATATCCGGTCCGGTAGCATGAAGCAGGTGAACGGCTCATATGGTCATCATTGGAGAATATAGCCGATACCGTAGGACCAGGAGGAAGAAAGAGCAGTACAAATTCCTCCGGTCAATCAGAGTCTCAGATAGATATGAAATAAAGCATATGAGACTGTGTGATGTACGGTGGTGATATAATCTGAAAGTCATAAGAATACACCGAACAACACAATATATGGCTCACTCTTGCGAGGGTCATCAAGGTGAGCGGAATTAGAGAATAATCAGAAGACTTGGCTCCGTGCTCCAACAGAGAGGAGACACAACCAGGGAGAAATCCGAGTACATAAGTCAGAAGACCCGGCTTCGTGCTCCCCCAACTGGGAGACACCAGAAATGAAGCCGTGTACCTAGAAGATGATGTACTCTCCCGCAGATAACCCTCGGGGAGTAGTACATACTAGGCAATGAATAATCAGAACAGAAGCTCACCCTTCCGAGGGTCATCAAGGTGAGCGGGCTCAAAGGAGCCTGATCCATCAGACGGATCATAGAAATGGTCTTGGTAGGCGACAGATCGGCTACCAGCAGAAGAGACCGTCAAATCAAGAAAGTGTGGCAGCGTCCCGCAAATAACCCTCGGGGAGCGGGCTGCCAACTAGTCATGGGAATAGCAGATATCAGAAGCTCAGCCTTGCGAGGACCGTCAAGGCAAGCATACTCAAAGGAGTCCAATCAGATGGGTCCCATGATCCGCAGATCGGATAAGCAACTCAAGATGGGACCAAAATCATGCAGCAGACGATTCGGTTCCGTGCTCCGCAGATCGGAGACACAGTCAGCAGTGGGAACCGAGCGTAAAGAGAGTGTCGCAATCTCTCGCAGATAGTCCTCGGAGAGTGGTGCAATCTAGGCAAGGAATAGTCAGAGAGTGCCTCTACCTTGCGAGGGTCGTCAAGGAGAGAGAAGAGCTCAAAGGAACTATATCCCGCAGATGGATCCATAGAGAATCTGGTCTCGGTAGACGACAGATCGGCTACCCGCAGAAGAGATCAACAAATCTAGAAATATGTCATAGTCTCCCGCAGATAACCCTCGGGGAGCTATGAACTATGCATGGAATAATCAGAAAAGTGGGGCTCTGCCTTGCGAGGACCGTCAAGGAGAGCGGACTCAGATGAGTCAAATACATTGGCTTCGTGTACCAACAGGTCAGGTACACAATCACAGGGGGAGGCCAATCAAACATATCGTACGACTCGGTTTCGGGTCCCATCACAATGGCGACCCAAGTAGTGTATGAAACCGCAGTCCTAGAAATTGTCGCATTTTCCCGCAGATAGTCCTCGGGGGCAAATGCGAACTAGATCAATGAAGGTCACGAGAATGCTGGCATAAAATCTCAGGTCCTCGAAATACTATGAATCTATCAACCAACAGGAGGGCATAAGATCAGGGGAGGGAGAAAATCATCAGGCCAATCACAAAACATCCCTCAGGTCAATCCAGTAAGCTGAGATGGCACGAAAAGTAGTCAAGAATTTTCTAAGTGCCATGGTGGATCAAAGAGTCAGGAGATCAAGGACGACTTAATCAGGAAGATGAGAGATCATGTAGGATCCGCACACACTTATCAAGAAATCCAAAGTAGAATAATCCGTTAATCCTCAAAGATCAAGATGGGTGGAACCTCAAATAGATAGATCAATCAATGCTCATGATATCATCATCAACTCATCGCAGCACATCACATCCTTAATCCGGTGTGCGAGAACTAAAATTCCTCAATAATGCATCACACCTATGCTCTATGCATCAGCAAAAATCCTCAAGAAATCCATATGCATGTATCAAAGACAAATCCACCAGATCGATCTCAGCAGCCTCAACATCATGGGCCCGGCTTACACAAATAATCTTGTATAAATAATCCTCGATGCGGGCCTCATCAATATGCACAACATTCCCGAGTAAAGGGAGAGGTGATACGGGGTACACGAGGAGGATGGGTAAGAAGGGTACACAATGGAGTGGAGAAGATGATTGAGCGGGCGTGCCAATATCATGGGTGGTAGAAAGGTGATACAGAGGGAACGAGGAGGGCGGGTGATAAGATCGGTACATAGACAAATTAGGTGTTCCACACAAGGCGGGAACACCGTCAAAATTGCGGTCCGAAGAGGTCTCTCCTCGAATCCAGAGAAGATGGTACGATGGATACATAGAAGATGGTGAAGAATGCGGGAAACAAAGGACTTGGCGAAGAATGATTGAGCTCAAGCGCCAATATCATGACTCGATGCAAAATGAAGAGGTCTATTTATAAGAGAGATAGAGAGACTCAAAGATGAAAAATGCATGACTCACACGGACGGGACCGATGACTCTAATAATGAATGCAAAACACAACGGACTCCAAGTCACAATCAATACACAAGGCAAACCCTCAATTCACCTACTCGACACAGTGAAGACTGTCAGATGACGGTCATTTATCTTTTTGGTTTTAGAGTTAGGTGAGAAGCACAAAGTTGTACAAACACTTAGGAGGCTTGATAGGATTTGGGCTCTACTCCTTAGCGTGTACGTGAGCACTTAAAACGCATACAATGAGGGGGTTGCTCTCCCCAAGACAAGGAATCCATTACGTTTTATTTTTAAGTTTAATAGAGTTAGCAGTCCCGATTTTTATTTAAGTTATCACTTTTTTTTGGGTATTTTCAATGCACGTGCCTATCGAGGTTCCAATTTCCATTAAGCATCCTAGGTTGGCAAAAACAGAGGGAGAAGATCGGAAAAGCCATGCAAGTCGGAAATCAATGATGCATGCTAAGTAAGAAGACTTACAGTGCTTCCCAGCTCTCTCCATGCGGGATGCATAACGGAATTGAAACCTATGCTATATGCAAATGCAAGCCGAAGAAATCGCCCTAGGATAGTAACTGCTATTATCGTGAAGCACTACAAGCCGGTCGCTTATCCTTAACCTAAGAGTCCGGTCTTGGCTCACCCCTCCTCTTCTCGACACGCTCGAGTTCAGGAGTAGCGCTTGATGGGGCTTGCTCACGGCACAGTGGTTAAGAGATAAATGAACCAACTGTTTAGATTTGACTAGGTCCAAAACGCACTATAGGTACATGCAATATATTTAGGGTGTTTGGACCTAATCTATCGACAAGCAACTCCTAAGCTAGGGCTCATTCACACAAAATAATAAAAATAAAATAAAAACGAGAAAGCGTCAAAACCGTCGAGGCCCCCAAGGGAACAATCCCTCGGGCAATGGACCTCGGGAGTCGGAGTGCACCTGTGAGAGTCCTGTATTATTACAAAATTCTGAGTGTCACTCTCTCACATGAATATACATAATAAGATAAAGGAAATAAAATTCATGAAATAGAGACTGTCTTCAAAAATTCTCCTTCATCTGCTATCGATGCTCTCTCCTGTTGGCTTGGCATAGAAGAGCCAACACCGCCTCGCTTGGGTGCATAGGGCCTCCTAGGAGGTCCTCCTTCGCTTAGCGGTCCCTCGCATCAAAGACAAAAGAAAGAGATGGTCAGAGCAGTCAATCAATAATATCAAATAAAAATAAAATAAAAATCACACAGATAAACAAATGAAGGACATGAACAAAGAATCAAATAAATGAACAAATAACCACACAAAATCATACAAAATCCGTTGCCTCCCCGGCAACGGCGCCATTTGATGACCGGGAGTTTGCCGAGATCGTGTCTTTCCACAAGGCGGAGAGACAGTCGCTGAGTTGACCTCAGACAGACTCCCAAATCGATCAACAATTAACCCACAATAAATATATGCAATGAATATCAAAAATGTGGAGTTAAAATTTATTATAACTCTACATGTAAATGTGTATAAGTGTAAGTACAGGTAGAGGTCGAACACTGGGAGGCGAAGGGAATGTATGTGAAGTGTAATTATTCAATCCTTTGTGCATGTCCTTTAATTGTTTTTGTGGGTTTTGGGTTTTTCTGATTTTTTTAATTTTTCTTTTTCATATTTTTAGGGTTTTTTAATCTCTGGACTAAATATATATATAATTATACCATATATAATTTTTTTGAAAGTTTTCAAAGTCATTTTCTATTTATATTTTTTTTGTATTTTTTTAATTTATACAGTACAAAAAGGGCTTCTTTTTCGTTTTTAATAATTAGGAAAAAAATGCGAAAAAATGCAAACAAAATAAGGGCGTGGAAATACAAGGCATGAAGCATTTATCCTAATTTTTTTTGTATTTTTAGAAGCCACCTAGGTATTTTTAATAAATGGATAAAGATACAAAATAAAACAGCCTGGCAGGGGTATTTTTGCAAATAAAGTAAGTCACAGGGGCATAGGTGCAAAAATACAACAGAAATAAACATTTATTTAAACTTTTAGAACTATTTTACAATAAACAAAAACCGCCAGGGCTAAGGTGAAAATTTCACGCGCCTCACGTGGGACTGCACGTGAGGCGCGGAAGGACCAAAATGCAATTTAAGGAAGTACCGGGGTCCTACTGCAAAATATACATTTATTTTATAACGTGCAAATTTATTTACAGCATTAAATATTAAATACAAAAAAGGCGGGGGCTGGATGTGCAAATTAGCCCCAATAAGGCGCTTTATCCGACGGCTGGTCTTCGTTCACTTGACACGTGGCGCCTCCACGTGCGCCGATGACGCTTCGCCGATGGAGGGCTGAGATTAGATCACTCGCGTGATCTGACGGTCGATGCAGAGCTCCATCGGACGGCTGGGATCTGAACTGGGCCTTCGTCTTCATCCAACGACGGAGAGGACACGTGGAAGAACAGGGAAGAAGCCTCGCCGTGGCGAGCTTCTTCCGCTCTGATCTCGCTCTCCGACCGGCCTTCTTCGCTCCTGAAGGTCCACAGAGCTTCCTGGCAGGGTACTCTGTCTGCTGGAGGTGTTGGGTCGGCCGGAGGCACCCCGGAGCGCCACCACGAGCTCGGTGAAGGAATGGGGCTCCAGGTACCTCCGCCCGCTTGAAACGCGACTCCTGGTGCCTTTCTTCGCATCTAACCTGCACAGAAAGAAAGAGGGGCTCGAGGGCGTCTCCCTCGACCCGGGGTTTGAAGCTGAAAGCACTGGGATGAAGGTGGGCGAAGAAGCTCCGGCGATGTGTGGTGGAGGAGCTTCGATTCGCGGATTCAGAAGCGAATCCGGTTGGACAAGGTGGCAGGAAGGTGGAGAAGGCGTAGGGGAAAGAAATGAGGGCGAAAGCGAGTCGGGAAACAGTCGGAAGCACAGTGAAAAGCACGCCGGAGCGGAGCTCCGGCGAACTACGAATCGCCTAAATTACGCTAAACTACAGATCTACATGCGAAATAAAATGCGAGAATGAAATGCATAAATGAAAAACTACCTAAAAATGATAAAAACTCAGCTCTTATACCTGGGGGCCTCCAGGGAGCAGGACGGACGCCGGAGCTCCGCCGCGACAAAATTTCTTCCTCCTCCGGCCGATTCACAGTGCTAAGGAGCTCCTCCTGTCACAAGGGCTCATCTAGGACTGGATTCAAGGTGTTTTGGGGGAAGTAAGTTGGCCAAATTCGGCCAAGGAGGAGGGGGAACTTATTTATAAACATGAGTATGTGCCCTTATTGACTGGTAAATAATAAGGAATCGGTGATATATACATTAGATCTAACATGGGGGCGTGTATGTACAATGTACCATGAGCATTTCTTATGAAGGAAGCAAAGGCGATCGATGGACGGGGCGGCCGGGAAAAAGGGGAGAAGATGGGGGGTCTGACAGATCTGACGGGCTGGAGGCTGATTTATTTTTCAAACATAACGAGAGCCCTTATTGACCGGCCAATATTAAGAAATCCAAGCTATATACAAGGGAAACAAGCTATGGGCGTGTATAAGGGTTGCATTGGGAGCAATTTTTGTGAAGGGACCGATGTCATTGGACCGACGGGTCGATTGGGAAAATTTGGAGAAAACGCCATGTCTGACAGATTTGACGGGCTGCAGGCTGAGGGGACAGTTGACCGCGGTCAACATTGGCAGGGCTGTGATTGGTCCATGTCAGCCTGAATTTGACTCTTTATTTTAACCTAATAAATGAATTAATTAGATTTTGCTTATAAAATAGAAAATGTTTATAAATTAATGTAGTATTTATTTATGATTTTTATTTATTTTTTTGAAGTATTTTATTACGGTTTTATTAAAATAATGTGTATATGTATGTATTTACATGTATTCTTGTGTATTTTATTTTTAGTTTATTTATTTTATTTTATTATTTTAGTTTCTTATTTTATAATTTTATAACTAATTTTTGTGAGTATACATGTATTTTTATTTAATTTTTATGAGTCTATTTACATTTTTAGATAAATAAGTATATGTATATGTAAATATACTTATAGGTATTTTATCTGTATATTATATACATTTTATTTATTAAATGAACTTTATTAATTTTTATTATGGATTTGTATTTTTAATAAGATATATATAATATGTACCTGATTACAAAAATATAAATGAATAAAGAATAAAAATCCCTTTTATTTATGTACATGAGGTAGTATAGGTATTTTGTCTATGTATTACATATAGACTTATTTTTATTTTACAAATTCTTTTTGTGTTTCCTTTTAATGTTAATATGCACATGATTTATATACATTATTTACAAGATTCTAAAAATATAAATTTATAAAAATAATAAATAGTAAATAAAATGAATATTTTAATCAGGTATTATGTACAAGAAGGGCCAAAAACCTAACTTCCACAGATGGACTCCAAAAATTATGAAACCAATTTTATAAAATAGTTTATGAAATGCTATATACAATTAAAGGTGAGTTTGGGTGATTTGGAGTTTTTATTTGTAAGATATGGGTCTGTGAAGTTGAGATTTTTGCTTTTTATTTTGTGTATAAAATGTACACTGTATATTATTTTCACATAAACTCAATTTTGTATTTTTATTTACATTATTATCTACAACTTTCATGTACAAAAGATTTTAATTTGATGAATAAATAATTCTTTACAAAATAGGTGTCAAAAATGCATAAATGAATGAATAAATAAATGAGGTATTTATTGTATTATTGGCCCTTAACTCCCCCTACTTTATTCCTTGTCGACCAATTCCATTCTGGACTTGGTCTCGGGGTTAGGGTCATAAAATATTTGCAATATTTTATTCCTTTTTCTTTTCTTCTCTTTATTCTATAATTTTGGCATTTAAAAACCTTATTTAATGTACAATAAATACAAGAAACAATGGATGCTATTATATACAAATTAATGCTATTTACATGCATTTGCTGGGGTTTTTAAGGCCAAAATGATAGAATAAAGGTGATGAAATGGAGATTCATCAATACTCTACTTAGGCAGTCAAGAATCCATTGAACCAAGTCTCTTGATCCTCAAAGAATTAAGTCAACTAGACCTGAAGTACCTCAATCCCAGTTCCTATAAGGTTCCTGTTAATTAGGTAGATTTAAGGTCCAATCAAGCTCCAATCTTCGGATTTTACTTAGACTTGTTTAACTATCAAACTCAATCTGAAAAATGCTCATGCTATGCAAATGCAGAAAATATTTTTGTGATGCAATTTTAAAAGATTTTGAACTTTTTATGGGTTTTTGAAAAGATGATGCATATGCATTTTTTAGATTTTTGAAAAAGTTTTTCAAATGTTTTTGGATTTTAAATTTGCAAATGTTTTTGGGATTTTTGAAAACAAAAAGGTTTTGGATAAAAATTAGGTACACATATTTACACGGGAGTGCTTCTTATATATGCAAGAAGTGGATTTTAAGAATTTACAAGGGTAAGTGGTCAATTTTTTAAGTATATATACAGTGGATTTTTGGTGTGATGTATGTATTCCTCAAACTTATTTGATACAGGTTTTTCAAACAATTTTGAAAACTATAGTCCAAAATAATTTTTACAAACAACTTTTACAAACATGTACACACATTTGAAAATCATTTTGCAAAGGTTTTCCAAATAGTATATATAGATTTTTCAAATACTTTTGCAACCATTTTTCAAACCATTTGCAAACCATTTTTTAAACATTTTATTTCACACAAAGAAAATAATTTTACAATCAAAATGTTTTTACAAAGGTTGAAAATATGTAACAAAACTTTTTCCAAATAGTTTTCAAAAATTTTTTCACAAGGATTTTCAAACTATTTTTCAAACATTTTGCAAAAAATATTTTCACCTAATTTATTAATCTGTAAGTACACAAAGAATTTGAGGAATAATCACATCTTTTTATTAAGGCTTTTAATGAATTTTAATATTGTAATTAGCCACATCTATTTAGAAAATACGAAAGTACGAGTTATGGCTAAAGTATATACACAGTATATATGACCCCCTATACTTATCTTGAGCTATGTCCTCAAAGATCGGAGAGAAAAGAGAAGACATAACTCGTACTGAGTATAGAAAAGTCTAAAGAATAAATGAATAAGAGATGAGTAAACGAATGAGAAGTTGACTGTCCCCCCTATACTTAGGATCGAATAATCCTAAGTATAACAGACTGTACACAAAGCATGGAGGGTCAAGGGTGGGAATTAACATATCGTACTCAGACTGTCTCCCCCTATACTTAGGGTAAGATATCCCTAAGTATAGACAAGAAGAGGAGACAGTGGAGAGGATCGAAAAGAATAGACTTCTCGGGGTGCACACCCCCCTATACTTAGGACAAAGTACATCCTAAGTATAGAAGACTGTCTACAAGGGGCGACACCTTTCTGATAGATACAAAGGATAGAAAAGGAAAAGAATAAAAGATGAAAAGAAGAAAAGATATCAACAGATGGAAGAGTGATATAGACATATGGATCTGTACAGCGGAAGATGGAAGTGATGACCATATACTAGATGCAAATGATCTAAGTCAAAGAACACATCTCATACCAGAAGAATGAGGGCAACATCAACGGTGGGCGGATCATGGTCTAGATATAGCTTCAGGCGCTGACCGTTGACACGAAATGTAGAGGAAGATGACGGCTCGGATATGTCAATGCTACCATTGTCATGTACCTTCCTGACCACATACGGGCCTTTCCACTTACTCTGTAATTTCCCTGGAAATAACTTAAGCCTGGAATCAAACAACCATACACGCTGATCGGGCTCAAACTGTTTATGACTGATATGAGAATCATGCCATGTCTTCACTTTTTCCTTATACTGTAGGCTTCTAGAAAAGGTTGTATCTCTCAACTCCTCCAGGGCTGCCAACTCTACTCTCCTCTGTTCTCATATACTCTCGGGATCTAATAGTAACTCGGTAACTGCCCATAATGACTTATGCTTGATTTCCACTGGCAGACGGCATGGTTTGCCATAGACGAGGCGAAAGGGAGATGTCCCTGATGGATTTTTGAAGGAGGTCCGATAAGCCCACAAGACCGAGTCCAAAAGCTGTGATCAATCCTTTCGGTCTGGGCGGACGACTTCCTGTAAGATAGTCTTGATCTCCCTATTCAATACTTCGGCAAGACCATTAGTCTGAGGGTGATATGGCGTGGCAACACGATGGTCAATGCCGAACTCGTCTGCAAGGGGCCTAACTTTGTCATTAATGAAATGAGACCCCCCGTTTGAAATTAGAACTCTAGGTACCCCGAACCGTGAAATGATATTTTTCCTCAAAAAGCGACACACGGTTTTAGCATCTGCGGCTCGGGCGGGGATGGCCTCAACCCATCGGCTAACATAATCTACAACGAGCAAAATGTGCTCAAACCCCTGACTATTAGGAAACGGGCCCATGAAATCAATCCCCCATGCATTAAAAACCTCACAAAAGTGAATGGGCTGCATGGGCATCATGTCTCTCTGTCCGCAAGTACCCATCTTCTGACAGTCAGTACACCTCTTCACGAATTCATCTGGATCCTTAAAGAGAGTAGGCCACCAAAGGCCGGATTGAAGCACCTTCTGTGATGTTTGTCTCCCAGAATGATGTCCTCCTGCCTCAAGCTTGTGGCAGTAGGTGAGGACGCTATGATGCTCTTCTTGAGGAATGCACCTTCTCCAGATGTTGTCCCCTCCTTCATGATAAAGGACGAGATCCTCCCAATGGTAAAACTTGGCCTTGGCTAGGAAGGTCTCAAGTTTCTGCCTGGGCTAACCCTGGGGAACTGTCTTGGCAACAAGATAGTTTACAAAGTCGACATACCATGGGAGCGAGGAGATCGCCAAGATCGCCTCATCCGGAAATGTCTCTGTGATAGGTGCGCTGGGATCAGATTCCTCAAGGTTCTCTAAACGGGAGAGATGATCCGCCACCACATTTTTAACTCCAGGCTTGTCCTTAATCTCAATATCAAATTCCTGGAGCAGAAGGATCCATCTGGTAAGGCGAGCTTTGGCATCCTTCTTGGTCATGAGGTACCGGATGGTAGTGTGATCGGTATAGATGGTCACTCTAGATCCGAGAATATAAGATCGATACTTATCCAAAGCAAAGACTATGGCCAGCATCTCTTTCTCTGTCACAGTATAATTCCACTGAGCGGCATCTAAAGTCCGGCTGGTGTAGTGAATGGCATACGGCAATCCATCCCTCCTCTATCCAAGCACAACCCCTACGGCAAAATCAAAAGCGTCCATCATGATATCGAATGGGAGAGAACAATCGGGTGGCTGAAGGACAGGAGCCGTGACAACCATATTCTTGAGAGTCTCAAAGGACGCCAGACACAAATCATCTACAATGAACTCGGTGTCTTTTGTCAGCAAATCAGTAAGCGGTCGGGCAATTCGACTGAAGTCATGAATAAATCGTCGGTAGAAACCGACATGCCCCAAAAAAGACCGCAATTGACACAGATTGGACGGTGGATTGAGTTTTCTAAAGATCTCCACCTTGGCCGGATCAACCTCCATGCCCCTGTCGGAGATGATATGACCAAGGACCGTCCCTTGAGTCACCATGAAGTGACTCTTCTCCCAAGACAAGACAAGATTGACCTCTATGCAGCGCTGAAGCACACGGTCTAAGCAGTCAAGACAAGCATCAAACCCATCGCCATAGATCGAGAAGTCATCCATGAAGACCTCTAAGCAATCACCCACCATGTCCGAGAAAATGGACAACATGCACCTTTGTAATGTCCTGGGGGCGTTACATAGACCAAAGGGCATCTTTCTGAAAGCATAAGTCCCAAACGGACAGGTGAATGTCGTTTTCTCCTGGTCTTTGGGCGCAAAGGCCACTTGATTGTAATCGGAGTACCTGTCAAGAAAATAGTAGTGTCTCTTCCCAGCTAGCCTCTCGATAATCTGATCAATGAATGGCAGTGGGAAATGATCCTTCTTGGTGGCCTGATTCAATCATCTGCTGTCCACACAGACCCTCCAAGAAGTTGGTACCCGGGTAGCTATCTCCTCTCCAGACTCATTCACAACTATAGTGATACCCGTCTTCTTGGGTACCACAAATGGACTAACCCACTTGGAGTCGGAGATGGGGTAGATAAAATCGGCGCTCCACCACTTCGATATTCTTTCATGACCACATCTCGAAGATTCGGGTTCAGCCGTCGTTGGAACTCACGCGACGGCCTAGCGTCCTCCTCAAGATAGATGTGGTGGGAGCACAGAGCCAGACTAATACCCTAGAGATCAGCTATACTCCATCCTATCGCCTTGCGGTTTCTTTCAAGAACCTCCATCAGACGAGATTCTTTTTCTCCAGTCAAACCTGTTGAGATAATGACTGGGTGCATATCTGGCTTACCCGCAAGGAACCTATACTTCAGCGACTACGGCAAGGATTTCAACTCTGGACAACTGGGAGGTGGCAGATCTGGCTTCTAATATGTCTGTGTAAAAGCTACCAGGTCTGCATGAGAGAACTCTCGCTGTGCATGAGAATATGACGAAGGGAACCCTGCTGAATCATCAATAAACTGTACTGGCTCGCACTCCGTCATGGCTGTCGGCTCAGAAGGAATCAGACACGGCAAATATTCATCAAAATCATCCCAATCAGTGTCTTAATCCGAGGGATCAGAACTAGAAGAACATGAATGAAATTCTGTTGTACCACTCGTCATAGAACTGTCAGCCTCAAAGGTATCCTCGTCCAGGGGTATGCTCTCCAGGCTCTCAACTGCCATAAGCCGTAAATATAACGAATCTGTAGGTAAGGCGAGGGTCTGTGCTACCGGATCTATCCAAATAGATTCATCATCTGTCATCACAAAATCACACTCCTGGTGGATGCCTTGCTCGGCCTCTGTCATCTGCTCGATATCACTAGACTGCTCTGAGCATGCTAATTCTCTCGCTCTGGTCTCGTCGATCATCTCTATTTGTATGCTCTCTCCCTCTACGCGAAAGCACACCTTCCCATTATCATGATCGATCACCGCCTTGGCTGTGGCCAAGAATGGGCGTCCAAGTATGATAGGGGCATCTGTTACCGACTCAGGGATCTCCATGTCCAGTACAACAAAGTCCATGGGGAATTTCAGGCCCTGAATGGTAACGACCACGTCTTTTTACAACCCCTTCGGCCTCTTAGTCGACCTATCAGTAAACTGAAGGACCGTCCTGCTCCGAAGAAGAGGACCAAACTCGAATCGGTCGAGTAAGGCTGCCGGAAGGAGGTTGATCGAAGATCTGTTGTCTAATAGAGTACGATCGAACCGCTGCTCCTAAATCTCGCATCTGACATAGGGAGCTCCTGCATCAAGTCTCTTGGCTGGCATTCAGTTCTGAATGGTGCAACAAGTGTAACGGGTGAGCACATGGATCTGATCATGGTGGTTCCTCCTCCTCCCGCGGACTGTAATCTTCTCTTTCAAGTTCTTTTGGAAGAAGGGAATGTGCTCAAATGCCTCTCGTAGAGTCAGCTGAATCTGGAATCTATCAATCATCTGGTTGCTGAACACTACCTGTTGAGTCTTTTTTGGATTTTCTTTTTTATTCCCCTTCGCCAAGTGGAGTGCTTCGAGGAAGGGGATGGTAGGGACCACCTCAGATGGAGGACTAGGAATAGGTTCCTGTGCCTGCGAAGGAATGGAGTCCATACACTGATCATCATTCAACACATATGGACTCGAAGTGGATACAGAAACTTTTCCTTTATTCATTTTTTTGTTCTTTTTATTGCCACAGTCCTTAGATACAAAAGGTGGCAACACAACATGGGGGAGCTCAACAAAAGTAGAAGTGGTGGCTTCAGTACCACCAATGACATCTGAATTCGCGGCATCAGCACCGCGCTCTGGCACATCATCAAAAATGGTGGCATCGGCACCACCGTCTGCATCTGGTCTCACGACGGCCTCAGCACCGTCGTCGGGATCTCCATCCTTGGTGGCATAAGCACCACTGTCATCAACATCATCAGCGGCATCAGCACCGCTACTCTGCTCATCTGGCGCTCCTGATTCTTCGTGTTGTTGTCGCTCAGATGAGGCGCCGCCGGCGGGTATCCTACCGCTCCTAGTAGTCACAAAATCAGCATCATACAAAGAAGACATGTCACTCAAATAATCACTAGGAGAAGCATCCTCTGTAAACTGTACCTGCTCAGATTTTCTTTTTAGACTGTTCGGATTAGGCTCAATCTGAGCTGGTATGGCGGCCTTGCCTTTGATGATATCCCTCATCTCCTGGCAGAACTCATCCATTTCCTACCGTGCTCACTGTTCAGAGAGCAAGCGGGCAAGGTCATCTAGAGCTGGGTTCTCGAAGACAGAAGCCTGAGAACCGGAAGTGTTCCCCTGCTGAAAATGAGGTTGCTGCTAGGAGGAGAAGTGCTCACGAGGATGGGGGTATGACTGGTGGGGCTGCTAACGTTGCCGCCACTGTTGTCCCTGATAGGCGGGACGAGGACCATGATGGTATTGCTGGTGCGCATACTAAGGCTGTTGCTGGCTGTTCTGCTGTCCCTGAGCCAGAGGCTGCTGCTGGGAAGAGGTCCCTCCGGTGGTCCATCGGAATCCGGGGTGATCACGTCGAATCCCGACTGGCTGTGGGTACCGGTCATACCATATCCCATTGACTTCCATCAATGGTTCCTGCTTGAAGGATGGTGGAGGTAGAACTTCCAGTGGCTGATCAGGCTGATAGACCACCATCTGAGTGTCCTGCGATGGTGGTTGCGACGGGTGATACTGTAGCTGCGGGACCGGCTCTGCCTGGATGTGGTTGACCTGGTGGTAGGGGGAAGAAGGCTGGGTTAAGCTGCTACTGCTGGGATCAGCCCGTGACCTGGGAGGCTGCTGAGTATATGTTTGTGCCTCCTGAATGTAGAGAATCTGCGTCTTCAGGTCACTCATGTTCTTTGTAATCAGTTCCATCTGGGCAAGACTCTGACTCTACTTTTTCTTGAGGATCTCGAGGCGGTCCAACTTTGAAGGATATGGAGAAATCCTCAAGCGCATCACGGAAGCGTGATCGTCGTATCGAATATGACGAAGAACGACTAGTCGTACTAGTTGTTCGGTGCAGCGGAATTTAAATTTTTTTTATTCGATGAAACCACATGATCCGAGAACCATTCTCAAATCGTTTCATCTATAACCACAACAAGTATAATGCAATACCTCTTGAAGCATGGTTGATCAAGTCTCTAAGAGAAGAGACCTCCTGTCTCAAGTTCGATCGTCGGAGTAACGGCTTGCGAGCGCGGAGATAAGTCACGGTGTCCTCGCAATCCAAGATGATCCAAGCACGGTTGCTCTTGATATCGTCGCACGAGATAGAACGTCTACTTCGTGAATGAAGCACTCCAAGTAGACGGAGAATCGCAGAGCGTCGAAGCGGCAACACGATGGCGCGGGCGTCGACAATTCTCTCCACCAAGGTATGGTGGACGACCACCAAGGAGAGAGGGAGAGAGGCCTGTCAAGTATGGAGAAAGAGAGAGAGCGAGATGTGTGCTACAATAGCATGTAAAGAGAGAGCATGGTATGCCTCTCTATTTATAGGGTTTTGGGATCCATGGATCTCAATCCATGGGACATATAAAATCAATGGATGAAATTGATTTATGTCCATCCAATGGTCAATATTGTTGTTGGTAAAAGCCAACAATTTGTCATTTAATTTTGATTAAATATATTTGATAAATCAAATATATATCAATACCAAATTAAACCAAACAAATAAGGAGTGAAAATACAAATGAGATCCACCTTCCCATTTAGGGGAGTGGACGGCCACCAATTCCATAAAGGAATTTGTGCCGCCACCTCCTTCCCATATGGGGAGGGCAATCTCATGGATTCCCATGAGATTGCACATCTCCTTGTTTTTCTCTCAACGTATTTCCAACAACTATTTGTTGATATTTTTATTCACCAAAAATAATTCTCAATTATTTTGGGAATATTGCAATCTTGACATTGGAAAATTGTGAATCACATTTACAACCCAAAACTAAATATAATTTGCATTTTCAATTAATTAGACAATGTGTATCCAATACACATTAATAATTAATCTACAAATATAAATTATAATTAGCTCTCTCTGATGCATTATAAATCATATTTATGATATATCATGAATAATTGGATATAACTATCCACATTATTCTTATCCATAATAATTAAATCACATTTAATTATATTGGATAATTCCTCATACATCATGATAATTAAATCACATTTAATTATCGATTTCTCATTGCTTAGATCATATGGAATTATTCTTGAACCATTCAAGAACAATGCTATTTCTCCTCAGATACTTGGAGATAAGGACAGGGCGATTGTATTGTTCCACGTATAGTGACTTGGATATTGAGATCACATCTAAAATCCAGATCCCATGGACCTCTCATAGATGCTTGATTAAATCAAGACCGTAAACCTAATCTTCTCATTGCATCTGAATCTTATTCAGATCAATGTCCAGTATATGGACTAAGATTTGGTCACTTCTCTAATGAGAGGATTCACTAAAATCCAGACATGTTTCATCACTCCCTCGGAATGGAGCGTCATAGTTATACAATCGTTTATGATCAAATCACCCTTCAGGTATTCCCAATACCTGTACATCCTATATACTGGAAGACTCATAATCATCCCGAAGAAATTGATCACTTTTACACTGTCATCTTCAGGGTTTGATCACTAAGTTTCTCAATCTTGGTTCTTGGGATATGGTACAGATCATATGCTTTCATAAAGCATATATCTTACCTTCAAATTCATATCATGCTTTTAAAGCATGATGACCATGCATGGAATTTAGTCAATCCCAAAACCTCATGAGTGATCTCATGTCTCCCGGTTCACAAGTTAACCTGTATGATCCCTTTGAGAGATCATATTACTCATATGTCTTTACATGCACACCAGCTCGTCGGTATATAGACCTTGGTTAGGTCATCAAACTATTGGTCTGCCAAATGTACATACTCAGACATAAAGCAATACATATGTCTCTGGTCAGAGGATGTTTGCCTGTGACGTGACAGTATTCATCATATGTCTTTGGTTATCTCGATCTCTTTAAGTCAACTCATTGACTTAACTAATCTGATACCTCTGAATCAATATTCCCATGCAGAGGACCTGCATCAAGAGGTCGATCAGATATCAGTCTAATGAGATAGGATTGCCATCTCCCACTCATACTGGAGATCACTACTTGTCAATCATTGATGATGCTTGATGAGTCCTCTATCTAACTCCTTAGATATTCATCCAAGCATCAGCCTCTATGATTCAATAAATGAATCAATAGCTGTATGATTATCAAGCTGGCCATGGTACATAACCCTAATTGTACAGAGGGACCTTATAGTGCATTCATTCATTCAATATCAGAAAGGGAGTGAAACATAATCAATAACTTTTATTGATAGATCATTAATTACAATAACATTTATTGTAGGAATGGTTCGCCTCGGGCTCACATTGCTAACAATCTCCCACTAGCCCTCAGAACCATTCAGGAACAATCCTTAAACCCATACTCATTACATGCTGGTCAAAAACCTTCTGTGTCAGAGGTTTGGTAAGAGGATCAGCAACGTTGTCGGCAGAGGCCACCTTGGTGATGATGATGTCACCACGCTTTTGAATCTCCCGAATGATGTGACATTTCCTTTCTAAGTGCTTGCTCTTCTGAGCCATCTGGGTTCCTTCGCCTAGGCAATGGCTCCCGTGTTATCACATAGTAGCGGGATGGGAGTACCAGAGGAAACTACGCTAAGCTCCTGGACGGACTTGCGCAACCACACTGCCTCCTTTACAGCATCCGATGCGGCAATGTATTCGGCTTCTGTTGTTGAATCTGCTGTAGTGTCCTACTTCTTGCTTCTCCAGCTCACAGCACCACCATTCAACATGAACACAAACCCTGATGTCGACTTTCGATCATCAATATCCGATTAGAAGTCAGAATCTGTATATCCCAAGACTTGGAGATCACCATCTCCGTAGACCAAGATGTAATCTTGCGTCCATCTTAGATATTTGAATATGTTCTTTACTGCATTCCAGTGTTGTTCTCCATAGAAGGATTGGTAACGACTTACCACTCCCACTGCATGGCAGATATCTGGCCTAATGCACATCATAGCATACATTAAGCTTCCTACAGCTGATGCATAAGGGCATCCAGCCATGGCTTTCTTTTCCTCAACAATTTGAGGAGCCATTCCTTTAGACAGGTGGATACCATGTCTTAAGGGCAGGAATCCTTTCTTGGAACTATCCATACGGAATCGTTCAAGAATTTTCTTAATGTATCCATGTTGTGACAATCCCAATATCCTCTTCTCTCAATTTCTAAAGAACATCAGACCCAAGATATAAGAGGCTTCTCCAAGATCTTTCATCTCAAAGGTATGGGATAACCAAATATTCACACTGGTCATCATCCCTATATCATTCCCAATGATAAGTATGTCATCTACATAAAGCACGATGAACACAATGGCGCGCCCACTAAGCTTCTTGTATACACAAGGTTCATCAGGATTCTGCACAAAATCATAACTCTTTATGGTTTCGTCAAATCTGATGTTCCAGCTACGAGAAGCTTGCTTGAGCCCATAGATGGATTTCTTCAGCTTGCATACTTTACCATCCTCTGTCATGAAGCCTTGGGGCTGCTCCATGTAGATATCCTCCTCGAGGTATCCATTGAGGAAAGACGTCTTGACGTCCATCTGCCAGATGTCGTAGTCAAGATATGCAGTTATAGCCAGCAATGCCCTGATGGATTTAAGCATAGCCATAGGAGAGAATGTCTCATCGTAGTCGATGCCTTCTCTCTGTGTGTAGCCCTTCGGCTACGAGCCGTGCTTTGAAAGTCTCTACTTTCCCATCAGGTCCCCTCTTTCTCTTGAAGATCCATTTACATCCAATGGGTTTTGCCCTTTTAGGTGGATCCTCTAGGGTCCATACACCATTCTTATGCATGGAGTCAATTTCTGACTTCATTGCTAGCATCCATCTATCCATGTCATGATCCGCAAGTGCTTCATCAAATGAAGTAGGATCATTGTCAATTTCACTTGACACATGGAATCCATACCTTTCAGGTGGTGCAACCACCCTCGAACTCCTTCGAAGAGGTATGGGTGTTTCATCTTTATTTACTTCTTCAGTTTCTGGTCTAGGAAGCTCAAAATCCTCAGGGGATTTATTGAGTTCCTCTACTTCATTTTTATCTTGACCTTTAAGGAAATCATCCTCTAAAAATTTCACATCTCTGGAGACAAAAACCTTTTGGGTCTCAGGGTCATAGAGCTGGTATCCAATACCATCCCTAACATACCCAATGAAGTAACACTCACGAGTGCGAGATTCCAGCTTACTTGCATCCACGTTCTTCGCATGGACCAAGCAACCCCAAACCCTCAAGTGCTTAACACTAGGTTTGGTTCCATACCAGAGCTCATGAGGAGTCTTAGGTACAGATTTGCTAGGAATCTTATTCAGGATATATATTGCAGTCTCTAATGCATATCCCCAGAAACTAAGTGGCAAATGTGCTTTACTCATCATTGAACGGACGATATCCATGATGGTCCTGTTGCGTCTTTCAGCAACACCATTAAGTTGGGGAGTTCCAGGAGTAGTGAGATTGGAGACAATTCCATTCTCTTTGAGGTATTCCTTGAATTCATCAGAGAGGTACTCGCCACCTCGATCAGATCGAATTTGTTTAATCTTCCTATCGGTTTGGTTTTCAACCAAAGCCTTGAATTCTTTGAATTTTTCAAAGGTTTCAGATTTGTGACGTAATAGGAAGACAAACCCGTATCGCGAATGGTCATCAATAAATGTCAAATAATATCGATATCCATTTCGAGTCGCGGTACTGAAGGGACCACATACATCGGTATGTATTAAGTCAATAATACATTCGCATCTAGTAACCTTGTTACGGAAAGGCATCCTAGTCATTTTACCACGAATACAATGTTCACAGGTGGGTAAAGATTGAACCAGTAGAAAATCTAAAGGTCCATCCTTTATCAATCTATTGATCCTATCAACAGATAAATGACCAAGACTTTGATGCCAAATCATGTTTGAATGATTTTCATTATTCCTGGATCTTTTAGGATTTTTATTAGTGATTGTAACATTCATGACATGCTCATTAATGCACAATTCATAGAGTCCTCCAGAAGTCAAAATACCATCTGCAATATATTTATCATAATGATTTATGACTAATTTATTACAGAACAGGAATGAATATCCACTTCTAACTAGCTTAGATACAGATATTAAGTTCCTCCTAACTTCAGGTACATAAAGACACTCTTTAAGTACTAGGACTCTACCACTAGATAATGATAGCCGACAAGTCCCGACGGCGACTGCTGCAACACTTGCATCAGATCCCATCTGGATGACTATCTCCCCTTCTTCAAGTTTTCTAGTTTCCTGAAACAAATGCAGCAAATTGCATACATGAACAGAAGCACTAGAATCAACAACCCAACTTCCTTCTCGTCCTATGAGAAAGCTGGTTTCAATGATAAAAGTAGAATTCATACCTGCTGGGGCTTTACCTTTGTCGACTGACTTCAGGTAATCTGGGTAATTACGCCTCTAGTGCCCCGGCTTTTTGCAGTGGTAACAGACGTCGGTTTTCTTCGACGCCATTAGAGTGGATGCATTGGAAGAAGAGCCAACACTTTGTCCCTTCTTCTTTCTCTTCTGGGCTGGGCCCTTCCGAGAACCATGCTTCCGACCGCGCTTCCCTCTGACCTGTGCAACCATTGCACTGTCAGTGGGACCATCCTTCTTCATCACGTCTTCTGCAGACTTTTATGCAGCAAGGAGAGCAGCACTTGTCAATTCCAACTTGTTCATGTGGAATGACACTACAAAGTTATTGAAAGACTTAGACAACGACAGCAGAATGAAGTCAGCTTGCATGTCTGCATCCATTGTTGCCCCAAGAGTCTCCAGCTCCGACAAGTACCCAAACATTTTGAGTACATGTTCACGGACCGAAGTTCCTTCCTGCATCTTGCAGCGAATGAGGTCTTTCATAACATTGTACAGCTGGGTGCGGTTAATGTCACCAAACATATCTTTTAGGTTCTGCATGATCTCCTGGCAAGTACTCATCTCCACATGTTGTTTTTGAAGAATATTGGAGAGAGAACCCAAGATGTAGCATCTAGCCAAGACATGATCTTCATCGTACTTGTCATTAAATGTTTTTTCTTCCTTAGATTTAGGGTTTTCATGCTTGTCTTCAGAGAGCATATAACTGATGCGCTCCGCCGAGAGTACAAGCTCCAAATTACGGATCCAATCCGAGTAATTTTGTCCGGTCAATTGGTTGATCTCCAGAAGCCTGCTCAGTGGGTTCATGGATTTCATTTTCTGAAATTGAGAATGCACTATATTAGAACATATAATCATATATTCAATTTAGTTTTATTTGATTAAGACATTTTAAATCAAATTAGTCTTGCTATGTCAACTATGAAAGTTTATTCCCTAATTCACTTTCAAAGTAGGAGATATACTTACCGATATATCTCAAGCAAGAACTGGGATCTCCTCTTTATCTTTGTCATATCCCAATAATATGAGAACTTATGACTCCAATAAAGAGAAGCGGGAACATATTCCACATTGCAAGTCCAACTTGCATTTTCCCAATTCGGTCTTTAATACCCGGGCCCACCACCCCTAAGGTGATGTTGACCCATCATTAATTGAACCAACCGTCAACAGGAATACAACTTGCTATGCGCAATCCAATATCGCCCCAATAATATGAGGACTCGATATTGGGGTCACTACGCATACGTCCTTACTCTTTCGAGAAACGACGAGTCCGATCCAAATGGATCATATGCAGGAGCTGTCACTTCGGACAGGCGTCTCCTACACATAATATCTGGCGACGAAACTCTTCGCCTTGACGGGAGACCATAGATGTCACTTGTGTGATCCTCCATCTCTTATTCAAATTTAATTAATTACTATGAATCACATTCATATAATCAATTCTTCCAAGGGAATTAATAACTCTAATCATATTAGAGTATTCTAATTGGACATAATTAATTCAATCATATTAAGTTAATTATCAATCCAATTTAATCAATCAAACTTGAATGTCTTACTTGAATATATATGGTATTATTCTCAAAGTATGTATTAATTCGTATTTTAATAATTAGAAAAATACATCTTAATCCCTCAGACATTATCCCGGCCCTACCCGCTGTCATGGCCAGTACCGACGGGAGTGGGACAGACCGCATACATTGCAACCCGCTACCCTAGCGATCCTCGACTAGACACCATATCTACCTCGGGAAAGGATAATGTCAAATTGATTAATTTGTGGTTTCCAATTATGATTTAGATCACATCTTAATCAATTAATTGGTTGAGGCCAAGTAAATTAGGTAAATAATCATCTTTCAATATTTCACAAATATTTTTCAAGATTATTTCACAAAATTAACAATTAATTTCACTAATTGACAATCACTTGGTTCTAGATTAGGACAGTAATTTCAGCAGTGACCCCTACTCACTAAAATTAACATATCTCAATCAATTTAAATCTAAATTAGACAAACTCAATTTTCGTAGATTGCTAACATGATTTAGGATAGAAGCCAAATGATTTTTCATGCATTTCGAGGCAAGTCTAAACAGTAATTAACATTTTAATCACGTTCAGATCTACAGTTCCCGCAACAGTGCATACATGTTCAATAAAACAACCATATCTTGAGCATACGAAATCCGATTTACGCAAACTCAGATCCTATGGTTTCCTTATTTAATGGGGAACAAAATACAAGTATTAAATTCGTGTTTAAACAATTTAAACAGTGTTGAATTTATTTACTAAACAGATCTTCGAAATCAAATGCGATGAAAAACTTTCGCAACCTTAACGAACCCAAGTCGTCCTCGATTTTCGAATCATATTCGAAACCGTCGACCTAAGGATCTGATACCACTTGAAGGATATGGAGAAATCATCAAGCGCATCACGGAAGCGTGATCATCGTATCGAATACGACGAAGAACGACTAGTCGTACTAGTTGTTCGGTGCAGCGGAATTTAATTTTTTTTATTCGATAAAACCACATGATCCGGAACCATTCTCAAATCGTTTCATCTATAACCACAACAAGTATAATGCAATACCTCTTGAAGCGTGGTTGATCAAGTCTCTAAGAGAAGAGACCTCATGTCTCAAGTCCGATCGTCGGAGTAACGGCTTGCGAGCGCGAAGATGAGTCGCGGTGTCCTCGCAATCCAAGATGATCCAAGCACGGTTGCTCCTGATCTCGTCGCACAAGATCGAACGTCTACTTCGTGAGTGAAGCACTCCAAGTAGATGGAGAACCGCAGAGCGTCGAAGCGGCAGCACGATGGCGCGGGCGTCGACAATTCTCTCCACCAAGGTATGGTCGACGGCCACCAAGAAGAGAGGGAGAGAGGGCTGTCGAGTATGGAGAAAGAGAGAGAGAGAGAGAGAGAGAGAGATGTGTGCTACAATAGCATGTAAAGAGAGAGCATGGTATGCCTCTCTATTTATAGGGTTTTGGGATCCATGGATCTCAATCCGTGGGACATATAAAATCAATGGATGACATTGATTTATGTCCATCCAATGGTCAAGATTGTTGTTGGTAAAAGCCAACAATTTGTGATTTAATTTTGATTAAAATATTTGATAAATCAAATATATATATTAATACCAAATTAAACCAAACAAATAAGGAGTGAAAATGCAAATGAGATCCACCTTCCCATTTAGAGGGAGTGGACGGCCACCAATTCCATAAAGGAATTGGTGCCGCCACCTCATTCCCATATGGCGAAGGCAATCTCATGGATTCCCATGAGATTGCACATCTCCTTGTTTTTCTCTCATCTTATTTCCAACAACTATTTTTGATATTTTTATTCACCAAAAATAATTCTCAATTATTTTGGGAATATTGCAATCTTGACATTGGAAAATTGTGAATCACATTCACAACTCAAAACAAAATATAATTTACATTTTCAATTAATTAGACAATGTGTATCCAATACACATTAATAATTAATCTACAAATATAAATTATAATTAGCTCTCTCTGATGCATTATAAATCATATTTATAATATATCATGAATAATTGGATATTACTATCCACAATATTCTTATCCATAATAATTAAATCACATTTAATTATATTGGATAATTCCTCATACATCATGATAATTAAATCACATTTAATTATCGATTTCTCATTGCTTAGATCATATGGAATTATTCTTGAACCATTCAAGAACAATGCTATTTCTCCTCATATATTTGGAGATAAGGACCGGGCGATTGTATTGTTCCACGTATAGTGACTTGGATATTGAGATCACATCTCAAATCCAGATCCCATGGACCTCTCATAGATGCTTGATTAAATCGTGACCGTAAACCTAATCTTCTCATTGCATCTTAATCTTATTCAGATCAATGTCTAGTATATGGACTAAGATTAGGTCACTTCTCTAATGAGAGGAGTCACTAAAATCCAGACCTGTTTCATCACTCCCTCAGAATGGAAGCATCTTGGTTATACAATTGTTTATGATCAAATCACCCTTCAGGTATTCCCAATACCTGTACATCCTGCATAATGGGACTCATAATCATTCCGAAGATATAGATCACTTTTACACTGTCATCTTCAGGGTTTGATCACTAAGTTTCTCAATCTTGGTTCTTGGGATATGGTACAGATCATATGCTTTCATAAAGCATATATCTTACCTTCAAATTCATATCATGCTTCTAAAGCATGATGACCATGCATGGAATTTGGTCAATCCCAAAACCTCATGAGTGAGCTCATGTCTCCCGGTTCACAAGTGAACCTGCATGACCCCTTTGAGAGATCATATTACTCATATGTCTTTACATGCACACCAGCTCGCTGGTATATAGACCTTGGTTAGGTCATCAACCTATTGGTCTGCCAAATGTACATACTCAGACATATAGCAATACATCTGTCTCTGGTCAGAGGATGTTTGCCTGTGATGTGACAGTATTCATCATAGGTCTTTGGTTATCTTGATCTCGTTAAGTCAACTCATTGACTTAACTAATCTGATACCTCCGAACCAATATTCCCATGCAGAGGACCTGCATCAAGAGGTCGATCAGATATCAGTCTAATGAGATAGGATTCCCATCTCCCACTCAAACTGGAGATCACTACTTGTCAATCATTGATGATGCTTGATGAGTCCTCTATCTAACTCCTTAGATATTCATCCAAGCATCAGCCTCTATGATTCAATAAATGAATCAACAGCTGTATGATTATCAAGTTGACCATGGTACATAACCCTAATTGTACAGAGGGACCTTAGAGTGCATTCATTCATTCAATATTAGAAAGGGAGTGAAACATAATCAATAACTTTTATTGATAGATCATTAATTACAATAACATTTATTGTAGGAATGGTTCGCCTCGGGCTCACATTGCTAACAAACTTTTCGCTAATTATGCCCATATCGGCTGCGGCGGATTCGGCTTGAGCTGCGGCTGCCGACGGAGTGTGGGGACCAGCATCGATGCGGACGATCCTCTAAAACGTTCCTGCTCCTTGGGGGGCTTCTGCTGCGTGTAGACTCGGGCTTGGGCCATAATTGTTGAGTTCTCTGCCATTCCTTCATAGATGGCCCAGACGTCGTCTTCACCCTTGGAAAAATATGACCCACCACAAGAGGCATTTACAAGCCCCTGCAGCTCCCATGTCAGCCCACAGAAGAAACTCTGAACCAGATTGGGCTTGGATATATCATGGTGTGGACATCGGTCAATGAGCTCTCTGAATATATCTCAGGCTTCATGGAATTGTTCATTAGGGATCATTATTAGGGATCATTGTGAAATTGCTGATCATGGCTCGTGCTGTGTTGGTCCGGCCGAGAGGATAATACTTGTTCAGGTATGTGGTCCGGAGTTGTGCCCAAGTGTCGACAAACTTTCCCAAATGTTTCAGCCAGTAAGCGGCTCTATCAACCAAAGAGAACGGGAAGGCTATCATCTTGATGGTGTCCTCAGTCACCAGCCTGTCATGGATTGTGCTGTAGATCATCTCAAATTCCTGCAGATGAAGGTGTGGCTCTTCGGTCGCCAGCCCATGGAATTTAGGCAGTAGCTGAATAGTGTGGGGCCGAAGCTCGAAATCTCCATGAACGGGAGGGAATCGGATCCATCGATGAGTGAGGGATGCTACGGGATTGTGCAATTCCCTCATGATTGTCTGTGGCGGTTTCTTAGCATCAGGATCTCCTCCTACTGCATCAGGTATATCTCCTCCACCACCTACGGCTCTGTTTTCTCTATCAGCTCGCATCTGCGCCAGCTCTCGCATGACGTCACCCATGAATACTCCTTGGTCTCTGATTTGTCTATGCATGGTCTCCAAGGAGGCTAGTAATGAGTTGTTGATGGCATCTTGGTCATATAGAAAGGGAGGGTGCTCCTGCTCATCTGGGTGCTCTCCTCTGTCTGCCATGGCTGGATTCTCTGAAAAGACAAAAGAACCCATCTCAGGTGCCGTCAAATGATCTGAGCTCTGTGTTTCACTAAACTTTGAAACTGCTGGACTGATGGAGGAAGAAGGATGGTAGAGGGGGAACAGGGTGGAAGTGAACTCAGGTTCGGAGAGTGGGTCTAGACTCCCCGAAACCGTCCTAGATGAATAGCGAGGAGTGCTGGATAGAGGTGCCGTCAAAGACAGCCTAACAGATCTCCTTCCCATCATCGTGATTATTGAGAGGAGCAAGGTTGAGAAATGAAGAAAAGGGGGGGGTGCAAAATTGTGCATAATTGTGTAGTGTTTTTGATCTTGACCTAGACCCAACTAATCAATCAAACACAATACAAGGGGTTCACCAACTCATCACGTGAAGCCGTAAGGGTTCAGCTATTATCTTTGTAGTTTTTAGATGAATTCAAGCACTTATCTTTGAATGAGTCCTTAGAGCGCTACGCCTATAGGAGAGAGAGTCCTGTCGGAAGAGTATCTCGTACTTGTCCTCCTCCTGTGTAACCTGTAGTCTGCACTTTTTGAAGTCCTTGTAACCCTTCCTGGATCCCTACTCAGCCAAAGAAATAGAGAAAGGAAGCCAATAGGCAAAATCGATACTTCGGATCTCGCTCGCAACGGAATCACCCGTGAGTGTGCAAGAACCTACTCGGATGCAAGACGATGAGACAGACACCTCCGTGAAGGCGTGGCCTAGGCTCGATACTTCGGACAAGGTTGATGCTCTACACAATAGAGAGTCATCAATGGTGACCAAGCCCTACTCGTCCACGTACGATAGAAGCGCCAATACTTCGGAAATCCAGACGATACACAAGGCAACCACAGACTGAGTTGTTGGCTCTAATCCTTACGAAGACGCTCTCTCACTTGGAAGGAGACCTTCCCATGCAACCTGAATACAAGTGAGGGTATTACTCACCCCAAGCAATGAATCCAATTAACCAATTTTATTTAGGTCAAGTTTTCTTTAGCAGTCCCTTTTTTAATTTTTTAGTGTTATCACTTGCTTTGAGTCGATTCAATACAAGCGCCTAACGTTTTTGTATTTTTCTTTGATTCCTATTTGTTCCAAAAACAGTGGAAGAGAGTCGGAAAAGCCAATGCAAGTGGTACTAAGATGGAAATCTCACCTTAGTGCCTAAATGATGGATGCTAAGATAGAAGACTTATAGTGACTCCCAGCTCTCTCCATGCGGGATGCAAAACAAGAATTTTTAAACCTATGCTATATGCCGATATGCACATGGAAATCGTCCTAAGCAGGAAATTGCTAGCGTGAAGAACCAAATGCTAAACACACAAAATGAAACCTAAGTGTCCAGTCTTGGGGGTCGATCGGTGTCCACCACAATGGATCCTGCACTGTATATGACCCCTCCCAACGTGGTGGTTTCAATCTTATGTGCCTAACAATTAATTAAATCTAAGTCCAAACTACGAATCTATAGGTACATGCAAAGGTTATTAGGTGTTTGGCCTTAGACTACACGATCAAGCAAGCCTAAAAACTAAGGGCTCATTCCACAAAAATGGAAAGACAAGAAAACAAAACCGTCAAATGACAGCGGTGGAAAGCCGATAAAAACCGCGGTGAGCCCCCCAAGTGAACAATCACTTGGGAAATTAGGCCCGAGTGTCCAAGTGTCCAAGGTACCTGTATTATTACAAATTAAATGAATGTCTCTCTCTCTCACCAAAGTAAATCACTAGCTAACTATCTCTCTCTCAAATCTCCTGCTCTCTTGCCGGATAGGGTAGAATAGCCGGCTCCTCCTCCCAAGGCTGCTCAGGATCCCCTAGGTGATCCTCCTAGATCAGCGATCCCTCGCAAGAAGACAAGAAAGAAAGGTGGTCAGATAGTTCAACAATGTATATCAAAAATAGAGAGATAAAATGAGCAATAATGTAAGAAAATAACCACAATCACAAAATAATGATCTAAATGTTGTTGCTCCCCGGCAATGACGCCATTTGATAACACGGGAATTCCGAGGGTCGTACGGTTTCACAAGGCGAAACCGCAGTTGGTGTGTTGACCGCTCTAAAATCCCGTATTAATCAACAGTTAACCCACAATCAAATCAAACATGAGAAGCAAAAGTGGAGTTAAAATTTATTATTAACTCTACATAAAATGTGTATAGTGCAAGTATGTGTAGAGTGTCGAACACAGGGAGCACACAGGATAGATCAAGCAAGTGCAAAGAGTGTGATGTGATTAATTGTCTACAAGTATGCAAATTTTTTGTGGGTTTTTAATTTTATATTTTTTATTTTATTTTGAATTTTTAATTTTGTATTTTGGTTTTTAATTTTCTGATTTTATCTTTTTTTATATTTTCTTTTTCAATAATAGAATATATAATAAGTACTTATAAAAATGAGGAAAAATGCTCAAAAATCAGGAAAATAAATTGTTTTTGGTCTTTTTATAATTTTATAATGTTTTTGTGATTTTTGGAGATTTTTCTAAATGTTTTTGGTATTTTTAAAAGTCAAAATATAAGAAAACAATGAACTAAGCTACTGGCCGAGATTAAAATGAGGATAAAAATTAACAAACATTATCCAAAATCCCTCAAATTAATTTTAAAATAAAGTCAATAAACTAAGGAAACTATAGACACTGAGTTTGTATTTTTAGGATTTTTCTAGAATTTTATAGATTTTTATGAAGTTTTTAGGGGTTTTCTAATTTTTAGAAGTTTTACTTTGAAATTTTTAGTGATTTTTGGACCGACACTAAAAGATTATAAAACACACAAAATATAATTTTTTGGAGTTTTTCAAAACGTTTTTATAATTTTTATGGATTTTCTAATGCAAACAGTGCTGAAAATGCGTGTTTTTGATTTTTAATAAATATGAAAATGCAATAAAAATGCAATACAAAAATATGGCGTGAAACTACTATGCAACAGTAGCTTAAACTAATTTTTGTGGATTTTTTAGCAATTTATAGATGCATGAAATAAATAGATACAACATCAAGAAACTACACTACTGGTAAGGGCATAAGTGCAAATAAGCAAACATCCAGGGGCCAAAGAGCAATTTTCACGCGAAATATATAACTAATAAATAAAGTTCCTATATTGATTACAAATATCCAAACCCGAAGGGGTTCGCTGCAAAATCACCAAGCCCACGCGTATAAACACGTGACCTGACAGGGGTATAGATGCAATATTACAAAACTCCAGTGGCAATCATGCAAATAATACAAAAATATTTCACTACATACAAAAGTTTTTGGACTAGACTGCAATAAGCAAACCCTAAGGGGGTCCTTGCAAAATGCCCTTCACCTCATGCGCACAGTAGACCTGGCTAATGGGACGGGGGCCCGCCCGCCCAGCCCGCTCATGGGCCGGGCTTGGGCCAAGAATTTTTAGGAATGGGCCGGCCCGGCCCGCTCTTTGGCCCGTCCGTCAACTGGGCGGGCCGTGGACATGTGCCATGAAACCCGGCCCGACCCAGCCTGGCCCATACATATAAAAATATAAATTTTACAATTATATTTGAGATACATTCAATATAATATACTTCAAGTTTTTGTTTTACATTATCAATATTACATCTTAATTGATAGCTTGGAAGCACATGGGGGCTGATGTGAGAAAGATAGTTATTCTGTAGAGATGATTGTGCACTCTGCTATTCTGTAGAGATGATTGTGCACTCTGCTCCATGTCCTTCGGCTTTTACATATAATAAATTTTAGTGGAGCGTTCAATTCATATTGATCTGCAGATGAAATTCTGGATTCACCTTAATTCAACTATTGTTCTCTTCAACGCTTCTAAGGTTCTCCAACGACTTTTTTATGTTTTGGTAGTTAAACACCTTAACGGAATGTTGCAGATAAGTCACCAATCTCTGAACATTGGAACTTTTCACCATCAATGGAATTCAACATAAAATATATGAAATAATTAATAAGGATCTTCTCTTTTTGAATGTATGGTGTATGCTGAATCAGTCCACCCTGGGATGTTTTAATGCTCTGGAAATCTTCACGATGATGAAAAAGCAGACATTATCTTCGATATGTACTGTAGCATTTCTGACTTGTTTGAAGTTAATATATCAGTCTTGAATTTCACTTCATGAAATGTTGCATGGCGCCTTGCGCTTGTGCCTCTCTCTATAATCTATATCTCACACCAAGTTTGTCATATGGTGCTGACCAGTTCCAAACATTTACACTGCTATTCATCCGCTCCTGTTGTCCAAGAACAAGGCGCAGACCTTCGTTCAAAACATGAGAATGGAAGTGAACATGGTCAGTGCCATAAATCAAATTTACTGGTTTTTCATTAACAAAAATTAATAAAAAAATACTTTACATCCAACCCATGGGCAGGCCCGGCTCGGCCTGGCCCAAACTTGGGCCGGGCTTGGGCCTTGAAGTATGGCCCATGGACTGGGCCGAGCCGGGCCTTGGACATGGGGTTTTAGAACCCCGGCCCGTTCGGCCCGACCCATGGCCCGGCCCGGCCCACACTTTGGCCAGGTCTAGCGCACAGGCACGTGAGGTGACGTGGCTAGGACCAAAGTGCAAATAATAAAAGCTCGGGGGTTTATCTATAAATATTACAAAAATATTTAAACTACCACTAAAAGTTTATGGAATAAATAGAAAATACAAAAATGCGCGGGGTAAGGGTGCAAAATACCCACACCTAAAGGCTCGTGCGCGATCCGACGGCTGATGGTCATCCACTTGCCACGTGTCGCGATCTGAACGGCCCATGACGCTTCGCGTTGGACGGCGATGATTAGATCTTCGGATGAAGATCTGACGTTGGCGGCTTGGTGCGATCCAACGGCTACTGTATGCTTGGAGCCTCAGCCCTCGATCCAACAACTCCGAAGGTCGGAGCAAGAACAAAGGAGGGGCGCTGACGAGGCGACTTTCTCCGAGCTCTCGCTCCGTCCTCCGGCGATCTGGGAGGCTTCAAAAGGGACTGGAGACTCCTGGAGGTCGGCTCTATCTCCTCGGGGCACCAAAAAGCCTCGGCGATGGCCGAGGGTCGCTGGAGCGGGCGACGGAGCTGGAGAGCTTCACTGGTGCTACGACAATCTTCAAAACGAGCCCCAGGCTCGAGTTAAGGGTCGTTGGCCTGCAAAAACAAGTGAGAGGGTCTAGGGCAAAATGCCTGGACCCCGCGGAGGTGGAAATGATGTGTGGAACGGCGTGAAGGGGCTCGGCCGGAGGTGCGCTCCGGCGAGGTGAGCGTGAGCATGATTCAACCGATGAAACATGGAATTTCGAGAGGGGAAATGATCCTAAAACTAAGGGGAAGAAAATGCAAAAGAAATAAAGGGGATATAGGGCTGCCTCGATGGTCAAAGACCATAGGGTGATGTACCTCGACGCCGGCGAAAAGCGGAGGTGGCGGAGCCGCCTCAGGTGTTGCTCGACCAGCCTGACGTGCTCGAGAGGAAGCTGTCACCTTCCTCGAGCGGTTGGGCGTGAAAAGGGAGCTAAACCTATGGAATGAGGGGTCCAAACTTGGCTCGAAAGTCGGGGGGGCGTTATATGGAGTTTGACATTGTGGCTCAGATGCTCCAAAGGTCGAGGAAGATGGCTCGAATCGCCGCTCCTCGGCCCTAGGAAAGCCTAGGGCATGAAAGAGCAAGGATCGAGGAGCAAAAGTGCTTTAGGTCGCGCATGAAAGAGCAAGGGTCGAGGAGCAAAAGTGCTTCAGGTCGCAACGCGAATGGGTGCAAGATTTGACGTAGAAAAATCCGCCAAATTGGACAAAAAACTAGGTCTGACGCATGGCAGGGGGAAGGACGACCAGTTGACCCGGGGTCAACTAGGGTTTGCGCCCGGTTGGTCCACGTGGACCAACCAGGAAAAATCCCTGGAAAATACTTTGTAAAATCATTTAAAATTCGAAAGTGATTTTATTAATTTTTGAGTATTAAATGAAAAATGTTTATTATTTTATAAGGTATTTTAATATGATTTTTAATTATTTTTATGAGGTGTAAAAGTAATAGTTGCCTTTTATAGGCTATATAGGTATATACAACTATATGTATTTTACTATTTTATTTTTATTTTGTATTTTTAACTTATTTATTTTTGTTCATTATTTTATAAATTTATAGAATATTTTTATACACTGAAATATATTTTTATTTTATTTTTCTGATGTGTTTTATACACTTAATAAAATATGAGTATGATTTATATAGGTTTGTATACAGGTATTATACCTAGGTCTTTACATACAAGTAGTTTATTTTGTATTTTCTTTAGGTTTTTATTCCTATTTTAATGTACATATATATTATAAATAATATTTACAAAATTATAAAATTATAAAATTATAAAAAATAATGAATAAAAAATAAAATGAATATTTTAATCTGTACAAGTATACAAGTGGGGTCCAAAACTCAACTTTCAAACCGTAACTCCGAAAAATACGAAAACACCTTCATCAAGATAGCTTATTTAATATTATATACAATTAAAGGTGAGTTTGGTACATTTTGAGTTTTTATTTATAAGATACAGGTCTGGGAAGTTGGGGTTTTGGAAACTTATTCAGACCATAACTTTTTGTCTGTACATTATTTTTGGGTGAAATAAATTTTGTATTTTTATTTATTTAATTATCTACAACTTTCATGTACAAAGTTTCTTTATTTGAGATATAAAAAGTGGAACCAAAAATAGGTCTCAAACTGAATAAAGAAGGAATTGAATAAAAGGTATTTTTATTGTATTTTGGCCCTTATCTCCCCCTACTTTATTCCTTGTCGACCTATTAATCGAGATGTCTAGGTCTCAGGGTTTCGGGTCATAAAATATTTATAATATTTTATTCTTTTCCTTTTCTTTTATTTATTCTATAATTTCGCTTTAATTACATTATTTTATACACTATTTACATACACATGCATGGATGCTAAGGTGCTGGAATTAAAGGTATTAACATGCATTTGCCAGGGTTTTTGATGCCAAAATGATAGAATAAAGATGATGAAATGTGGATTCATCACTACCCCAAACCAAAAGATTCTTCCTCCTCACTACCTCATCCATGAAGAGCTACGTGTAGAGTAGTTGTCCAAGATAAGCCACGGTCTGAAAGAATCATGTGTGTGTTGTTAAATATTCTACTTAGACTACTCAAGGTGACATGTGAACATAGTCTTATAGACTCGAAGAATTAAGTCACTAGGACCTGAGAAGTCTTAACTCCATTTCTTATAAGTTTCCTCTGAAATTAAGTGGATTAAGGTCCAACTAAGCTCCATTCTTCAATTTTATTCTAGACTTAGTTTAAATGTCAATACAATCTTGAAAAATGCACATGCAAATGCAAGAAAATATGAACAATGCAAAGAAAGTTTTTTTGAAAAAATGATGCACATGTTAAAAGAACACTTTTTATGAAACAATTATCTAATTTTGAACTTTTTCTAGATTTTTGGAGATGCAGATATGAGAAGATTTTTTTTAATTTTGCGAATTTTTATAGACTTTTGGTTTTGTAATTTTTAGGGTTTTTTTAAAGGGAAAAGGGTTAGTAAAATATATACAAGTATATACAAAGTTTGTTTTGTTTTATTTTTTTATTTTGTTTATTTTTGTTTATTTTTGTTTTTTTGTGTTTTTGTTTTTTATACATACGTGGATTTTATGAAATTATATACTTATCCCTAAAATATTTATTTTCAAAGTACGAGTTATGTTTAAAGTATATATACAATATATACGACACCCCCTTTACTTAGCTCGAAATATGTCCTTATAGTAATCAGAGAGTGACAAAGTAAGACATAACTCGTGCTAAGTATAGAAAAGTGAAAAGACTCCTATGCTACGACTCAAAGAAAATATAAAAAGAAGAGAAGTCAGTGATCCCTCTTATACTTAAGATTAAGTAATCCTAATTATTGTAGAGTGTACAAAAGGGAAAACCGATGAAGATACCGACTCAATGGAAAAACGCAAAAAACATGATATAAACAACATCACCCCTCTATACTTAGGGTAGAGTATCCCTTAGTATAGGCAACAATAGGAGTGATGAACATGACGAATATGAACAACACAATTCCTTTACCACCCATACTTAGGATAAAGCACATCCTAAGTATAGAATATACACACACAGAAAAGGGGTGAATGATAAAACGAGAGAAGAAAGAATGAAATGAAAGGATATACAAGAGGAGTGGATGTACAAAGGTCAACAAGGTCGAAAGCGAACCTTCTTGTGGGACCACTGAGGAATGAATCTGATAAGGTGTAGGTCGATATTGGGATTATAATTAGACATAAACTGATTTGGATTGACCAATAATGTATCCTTAGCGGTTTCAGAGCGTGCATTCCTAAACTGGTCAGTGGAAGTAGCGTAGTCATGTCCGGCCTGGGAAGTCTCACAAATATCAAAGTAAAAAGGCTCGAACTCATTATCTAAAAAAGTAAGATCAATTCTAGCCAGGCGAGCCTCTATTGTATCATCTTTATCAAAAGACCCAAATTCCTTTATAAAAGCAATCAAATCAAATTCGGCCTTATCAGTCTCATCTAAATCAAGGTTAATGGGAATAGACTCGTTAGTGAAAGTAGTCAAATTATATCCGTCTTGTTTAGTCTCAGAGTCTGCCTTCCTCTCTAGGGTGTCTATCTTGTAAATCCTACGGATGTCATCTATGCATCGCCATGTACCAGTAGGGGGAAATCCAAGGTGTATGTTTTCCGAGTCCTTAAAGAGGAATTCTCGGGTCTCATTATCATCCATCATACAACAAAAATCTCTGGTAGTATCATCGTGGTCAAAGTCCTTGGGGTTGTCTAACATAGGCACACTCTCATGGGATGCAGGTATCTAGTCAATAATGGGTGTAGTGATCAACACATCGCTCCCTACATCAGAATGGAAGCGAATGTCTCCTGATCCATAATCAATAACGGCTCCCGTAGAGGAGAGGAAAGGCCAACCCAAGATGATTGGAGGGTTCTCCACAGGGGTGGAGGTCTTCATGGGCAATACGACAAAATCAGAAGTGAATTTCATGCCCTGAGAATGACAACATTTTCTAGAATACCCTTCGACCTCTTGATGGATCCATCAGCAAAATGAACTATCATGCTGGTTTTCTTGGGAGGCCCGAGATAAAGAGACTGTACCATAGATAAGGGTATTATATTGATGGAAGAACCGCCATCAATGAGAGTGTTATCACAAGAATGGTCAGAGATGGAGAAGCTCACAAGAGGTATGGTAGTGTTCCCATTCTTAAAATGTGGACGGGAGATGGTATAGGCAGTGGCCATGGTCAATATGTGATGCTCAGATCTTCTCCTTCGCTTTCTCTTGTTGTGTTGAGGAGTAGATAAATCTATCATGGTCTGTTGAAGTGGGGCTTTAATGATCTCATGAATAGTGGCCACCATTGTGTTCAATCAATATTTTTTTGAATTTTTAGACCTCCTCCATACAAGGGAGGGGATCGGAATCATCATATACACGAGGATTCCCAAGAGCAGTCTGTACAGTAGCATCCTTGGGGTCAAAGGTGGGACATGTGGTGAATGACTATGTAGAAAAAATGGTTTGGCATGGGTACCCTCTCCTCACAAAATGAATCAACAATGTATCTCCCAAATTATTTTTAGATTTTGAAGTTTTCTTATTTTTTGTATTTTGGGCGATTGTAAACTCTCACAGTTATCCTCAAGTAAATCCACATCCTCAAACAGTGGAGCAACATTCTGGCTCTTATTGATGTTAAATAGATTGGTGATCTTCGAATTCATATGCTCCATCATTTGGTTCAAGGTCTAAAGTGTGGACAACATGGAAGATGAATCCAAAATCCCAGGATCGAGTGAGTGGAATGAGGGTGGGTGAAAATCAAAGTCCTCAAACTCCGAAATAATGGGTTAGGCGGATATGCATAAAAATCAGGAGGAAGGTCCTCCTGGAAAAAGGAAGGTGGATCAGCTGGAGGGTACGAGGATCCGCGAAGATCGGATTAAAATAACTCCAACCGACCATCTTCAAAATAAGAGAAAATGATTGGGAGAGCATGAGGGTCAAGTCAAAAGTTGTGAAGAAAAAGGCGCAAATGCACAGAAGGATCTAGTATGTACACAAGCAATCAAACACAATACAAACCCCCATTTCACTTGTCAACTCAATGTGAAGATCGTGAAGGTTCGGTCAATTATCTTGTCAATTTTAGAGTTTGGTGATAATACAATCTATTAGAGCAGCTAAAGCGAATTATTAGGAACCCAATGCTCCAAGGAGACTAGCCTAATCCTAAAGTTAGATCTTCCCATCCAGTTTGGATTGCGGACCGTTTACTGGCTACCCGATCAATTCAAGCTACTAAGGATGTTGCCGGCCGCACCAGCTACCGGATAGATCCTCAATAGAGAACGACTAACCCAAGACAGTAGTCTGAAAAGAGTTCGGGCATGGTTCTAGTGCGCAGATCGCTCTCTCGCTGCATACAAACCAAACAATGTGGGGGTTACTCTCACCAAAACAATGATTTTTCCTTGTGTTTATTTTAGGGTCGAGTTTTCTTTAGCAATCTCGTATTTTAAGCCGTTGTAACTTGGTTTAAAAATTTTCATGAATCGCCTATCGAGTGTCCAATTTCCTTTTTAACTTATGTGAGTGAAAATGAGTAAGGAGATCGGAAATGCCAATGCACGATCAAAATAATGATGCATGCAGTTGTTAGAGATGCGTATCTTCTCGCCAGCACTCTACTTGCAAAATGATTCGCGTAGAATTTAAATATAGAAAGGTAAACTATCCTATATGATGCAAGTGAGCCATCCTAGATGATAGGTTCTATTAACGAAGAAGAACAAGTTAATTGTGACAAAGTCCAAATTACGTTCTACTCGATAGGTATAGAAATTCTTGTTTAGGGTGTTTAGGGTCTCAAGCAAATTAGTAAAAGTAATCAATAGGTAGCTCACGAAATCCGCGTGAAACAAAGAAAATTAAGGTAATGAAAATAAATCCGGTGAGGTCCCCCAAGTGCACCCGCACTTGGTGGAACAAACCCCGAAACCAATGAATGTCCTTTTTATAAGAGTTCAAATTCTAAAGTAAATAATAAAACTATCTATGCTCCAAATGATGTCTCTCTCAAAGTCCTCCTCCTGTGCTCTCTTGCGGCTTCGATATGAATCAAGCCGCCTCTGCTTCACTTGCGTTCTTTGACTCTCCTAGGATCGCCTCCTTCGCTCCACGAGCCCTCGCAAGAAAAAGAAAAGAGAGAATATGTAAGAAACACAATTATAAAAATATGCGTACAAATAATGAAACAAATGCAATGGATATGAACAATGGAGTAAATGACAAAATGTAAACAAATATTTACAACTAAGAATAGCAGCTCAAAAGAAAAACCTAACTACCCTCGTCGTGCCTCCCCGATAAATACGCCATTTTGCTGTGTGAGGTCTTCGGGTTTTGATTTAAATGATATATGAAAGTGTCATTGACCCAAATAATCCTGCAACAGATAAATAATTTTTTTCTTCTCAAACAACAAAATTAACTACAACCGAATAATGAAGAGAGAGAATTTTTAGCTACTTATTTACTTGTATAGCGGACAAGATTGAACTTACGGAGGCTACAATTCTTGAGGGTTATTCAAATAATCGATGAAAAATCAATTAAGAGAAAAATCAAGAATCTCAAAGGCAAACTATCCTTGATTTTGTGGAATTTTTCTCTTTTTTGTTTTTTTTATTTTTTTTTCATTTTTTCTATTTTCTGATTTTCATTTTTTTAGCGATTTTAATTATGTAATTTCTTATTTTCAAATAAGAAACAATATGCACAAGATAAAAAATACAGACACCACACTCTTTTTGTATTGTTCAATTATATAAAAATACTCAAAAATATCCAAAGAATTTTTTTTGGGTTCAGAAAAGGGAGGCTGCTGCGTATAGCAGCCAAGCTGGCTGCTACATGTAGCATTCTCCCCCAAATTTTTTTTTGCGAAATTTCACCATGTATATTCATCTATATATCCCTCCTACATGTCATTCAAATTTCGCGAGAAACAAAGACTCTTAAGCCCTCCATCTAGACCGGGTAATTTTTAACGGTCTGAAATTTGTTGTAATCTACCCCTTCTAGATGGACGACTTAGGAGTCTTTGTTTCTCGCGAAATTTGAATGACATGTAGGAGGGATATATAGATGAATATACATGGTGAAATTTCGCAAAAAAAATAAAAAAAATTTGGGGGAGAATGCTACATGTAGCAGCCAGTTTGGCTGCTACACGCAGCAGCCTCTCGGTTCTCTTTTGGGTTTTAAAAACTTTGAAATATTTTTGATAAGTTTTGTAGAATTTTTAGATGTTTTTATATTTTTAAAAAATCAAACAGTGTTAAAAATGATAAATAGTGCACAACCTGTAGTAATTTGTAACTTAAAAATATTTTAAGGGCTCAAAACTCCTGGAAACTATTTTTATGATGAAATATAGGCAAATATCTACAAACAGGAACTGAAATCATGATTTTTGGATTTTTGCAGATTTTTTTATGATTTTTATAAGATTTTTAGTATTTTTCATTTATTTGGATTTTGAAAAGAATTAATGCACGATATTTGGATAGGAACTAAAAGACAATAAAATAAAACTACTCTGATTTTTTTGGAGCAATATTGGAATTTTTAGGGAAATTTTGAATTTCATAAAGAGAAAAAGACACTATTTTTTATTTTTAAATAATAACAAATGATGATAAAATGCAATGTAAAAAATACTACAGATATATCAACTAAACAGGAGATAACAATTTTTTGCATAATTTATTAAGCGCAAATGCTATCTAGTCCAATAAAAAATAAACAATAATATAAAGTCTGCAATAGAAGGATTCGGATGCAATTTGTTCAATGTTTTTGCATCAAATAAATGACAGAAATAAAACAGATGGCTTAAAGCGATGATTACCCAAGAAAAACGTGTTATGCATGTGCTTGAATGTTGGCAGGGGCTCTTTGCAGTTTATCAATGCCTCAGGGTTGAAGGGGTCTTCGATCTTTTCTTGTTTCCTCACGAGGAGCCGCCAATGGGAAAGGCTAAGGGGGGTGCCGCCCCTCTACCTATCTTCTTGTGTGGCGAACGGACGACGGCCGGGGCGGTGGATTGAGCGGCGAGGCTTGACTTCACGAGGTGGTTTCAGATCTGGAAGGAGGCAGACCACGATCGACAATGGCGGTGGGGTCTCGTGCATGCGGAGCAAGAGGAGCGTCGAGAATGCTCCACTCCACGATGTGGCGGTGGTTCTGAGGCTTCAGCGGGAGGAGGGCTGTCCTGATGGCGGAGCGTAGGGCTGTCCTGGTGGCAGAGCGTAGTCCGTCGCTCTAGGCGACGACGACTGTGGAGGACTCTTGTGCGCAAGCGGTCGACGATGCTTTAGGCTTCGTGCGGAGGAGGTTCTGCTCGCGGGTGACGATTGGCAGCGTGAGGAAGCGTGGCCCCACTGTTGGCATTGGGGCCACATTCACAGCAGCTGAGGAAGAGTGATGGCCACGGCTGGCATCGCGGTCGTGCAGGCCACCACCGTGATTGCAGCGAGTGGAGGGCCGACGAACGTGCCGGTGATGGAAGCGACACTGGATGCTACAGTCGGCTTTTTTTTCAATTTTTTGTGAAGTAGAATAGATATAAACAATAAGCGAGAAGTCTTTACAACACATATTTTTTGGATTTTCTGATTAAGAAACCTGTCACCTCCTACTTTTCATGGTCGATCAGGTCAAGTCTTGACTTTCTCTCGGGGTATGTCAGCTTGTATCAATTACATATATACAGTCTTCTTATCTTTTCTTTATTTTTACTTTCTTTCTTTATTTATTTTATGTTAAAATAATACACAAATATACAATATTTACACACAGATGCACATTAGTAAGAACACAGAGTTAGTATTATATACAAGTGCTTTATAAAGGATTTTAAGCTCAAATAAATGAAGAAAGATGATGAATCACAGTTTCGTCAGCCTCCAACTCTACAACCTCAAAAGTACTTCCAATTCCCAAGTCACGACCAACATCAACTATACTGTGAGACATCATGGTCTCCTAGAGCATGAAGACGTCGACTTTTGGATCGTGAATCAAGTTCCCTACGTCCATGAGTTTTCAAGCCTTCCCAGGCCCCTCACATTCCAAGAAAGATATTTAATTTATCAATCGTAGAAGGCATCTTAGATGCACATGGTTACACCACACCAACACTCGACAAAGCTACAATCCAACAGATTGAATCGGCTTGGTATTCCCCATCGCGTGTCACCATCCTCCTGCCTCTAGCTCTTCTGACCCGGCCCCTCTATCTCCACCAATACCTCAATTGTTCTCCTCCTTCTGATTTTCTTTTGTGCATCCCTTTTTTAAGAGGGACAACCAATATGAGAACCCCCTTCAGAAGAACTCTCTCTTCTTGTCCAAGGCGTTCCCTCCAGAAAGGCGCCCACATCGCCTTCAGTGACCTGCAGGCCCCCTCCAGCCTCTGACCCCTTCCATCCATCAACATTAGGCCTCTCAACATCGTAATTCCTATCAGCATCTTGTCTGTGTCTTTGTCACACCCCTCTAACACGCCAGCCTTCTAGCAAGACTCCCCTACCCTTCTCATCCTCCAAGCCAACAAAATCTTCGATCCTTCGGGCATCCTTGGCCTTCCCCCTTTTATGCCATGCTGTGGATCTCCCTGCCCTTTGAGCAATATTCTGTCCACCCCTCCTACCAAACTCCCAACACCCCTTCCAAGCCCCCAAGCATCTGACCGTCTGAGCCTGACCCTCGAGCATCCCCATCCTGACATAAATCCTCTTCCAGGTTCTCCTCCCTATCTATGTGTCTCGGCATCTTCCCCATGCTACTATGGGGGTCTTCCTTAGTGCCTCCTAAGCCATTGTTGCCGATGCACTTCCCTTCATGAGGGACACTTTCGGACGTGCTGAAGCAACCTCCTGCCATGCTCCCTCTCCTCGTTGCTGCCTTATATGGTTGAACACTCTTTTTTGCTCTCAAATCCACCACGATATCTCCCCCTGATCTAGAGATGTCGTGATCATCATGGCCAGCATCATCATGTCTCGCAGTTCGGGTTTGAACCACTGGGCATAGTATAATGATTTGGTCAAAGTCAACACCCCTGGTTGGGCCAAGGTTCGCTTCCAAAATCTCTAGAGGATAGTTAATTGGATCTGCCTCCACCATGGACCTCATTGCCAGATTGATCCCCCTCAATTTTTTTAATGCGATGAAGAACCATAAAAACGCTCAGTTAATTACGTTAATTTTGTTCGTTGTAGGCAGGCAATTCACGATTAATCGAAACGGCCACTAATTTCAATTATTATTCAATTAAAGTGAGCGGTCAACTTATTTACTTGTTATGTCCAATGTCGAACTCAAGGAGGCAACCGTCTCCTTAGGTTGATTTATAGTTGATCTAGAATTTAGGTTTTAAAAGAGGTATTTTTTGGTATTTTTATGCAAATAATAAATGAAATTCAATTTCGGCAAAGTTCGGGTACTAATGTAATTTATGACCAAACAATGTCCAAAAATTAAGAATCCTAATTAGAATGTGAAATATGATGAAATTGGGCTATTGTATTTCTTTTAAAATTTTTGGATGCGAAGTAAATAATATATGAATTAATGAATGCATATAATGTTATATTCAATAATTAATTATAATAAATACTAAATATACTTATTTTCAGGAAATAAAATTATCTAAGATATATCACTAGGTGATCTATCTTAGAAAAATCCTAAACCTTAAAAATATTAAATTCAATAGCTTTTAAAAATTAATTAGTGAAATACACAAAATGATTTTTATAACGCAAACTATGCATGCAAATGCAATTCTTTTTTAGCACGATGTAATTAACAATTAATTCTACAACCCATAAACCTTGACGATTTTTCAGGCAATGGTTAATTATCTATAAATTTCTTATCTCAAATTGGGCAAAATACGCATTTGTTTGCACAAATATTAATTAACCATAAATAATAAAAAATGATAAGCCTTCCATAATCTCGAGAATTAATTGATGAATAAAGTGCAATTTTTAAATAATAAAATAATGCAACAAAATAGACTCAAAATAAAGCGACAAGTCAGACTCCTATCTGCAATTATTATAATAAGTAGAATGAAAAAACGAATGGAGAGGAGGAACTGAAATGATACCTAAACTCCTAGGGGAGTTTCTTCAAAAAGTCCAGGAGGTCGCGTGAGCCTCATGTGAGATGAGATGACGGGGACGTCTGTGTTATTTGCTGAAAAGAGGAGGGCTCTGGTGTCGTATCTTCAATGATGCACGTGCTAGACATGTGCGATCCTGGAGCCTGGGATGTTCTTGAGCTTCCCTAGAAAATTGGGGGCTCAGACACAATCGACCCATGCAGGCAGGTGCTACGCACGTGCTGTCCAACTAGCGAGAGTGATCTTGCAAGTACCCTCCACCCCAAGTGCTCCTCACGTAGGGAGGGGGGAGGTTGGGGTGAGATACGAGGCGACTGAGGGTGGAGCGAGCGTGGAGGCACGAGAAGTGGTGTGGGTTCACCTATGTAGAGGATAGAGTCGCATGCTGTCGAGGCGAGAACGGTTGGCTTCACAACAACTAATGCAGCGGGGAAGTGGACAGCGAAGGCAGACAGGAGGTGGAGCTCCTTTCAGTGGAGCTGCAGAGCAGGCGCAATGCAGGCGAAGGTTGGTGCGTAAATATCGATGCTGCGAGTATGATGGTAAATCTTCAACGACGTTGGAATATAAGTAGTCAATGGAGATGGCTATAGTGGTTGAAGGTGATCAATTATAATATAAAGGAGGATGGCAAAATGGAAACAAAGGATTTGGGAAAAAATAGGGGAAGAAGAAAAATGGGGAAGAAGGAAGCCGCATGGGTTCGACGAGGACGGAGGTGGCCTCTTCTTTGTTCTCACCTGAGTAGTGGGCAGAGTGCGATGAAGCTCGGATGATCTCTCCAAAGGAATATTTGCCGAGGATGTTGGTTTCTATCCCTAACCAACTCCCAGATTACATCTGGAAAAGGCGGATGGCGGATAGGAGGCGGAGCTCCTTTCAGTTGAGCTACAGGGGTGGCACAACGTGGGTGAAGGTTGGGGGCATGAAGATCGATGCTGCGAGTATGATGGAGAATGTTCGATGACGTTGAGATACAGGCAGTCGATGGCGATGGCTATAGTGGCTGAAGGTGATCGCTTGGAATCGAAAGTAGGATGGTGAAGTGGAAACCGAGGATTTAGGCAAAAACAGGGGAGAAGAAAAAGGGGGAAGAAGGAAGTCTCCTGGGTTCGAGGAGGATGTAGATGTCGTCTTCCTTGTTCTCGCCTTAGTCGCGGACGGAGCGCAACGAAGCTCAGATTATCTCTTCGGAGAAGTTTTCACTGTGGTTGTTGGCTTCTGTCACGACCCGTCCCGCTAATCAGAACATGCCACGACATAGATCTTTCTTCACCTTTCTCCTCATAGTACACATGTGGAAAATCTCATCAAATACGTCATCATTTTATTTAAAGTTCACTGTACAAAGAAATGCCTAACACAAGTTCTATTATATCTCCTTACAAAACAACATACAGTATAAAAAACGAAAATCACCTCCTGCTAGTGTATAAACAGTCCTTCCTCCTTCTGGTCGTGATTCGATTGATCTGTACATAATAATAATATAGCGGGGTGAGTCTAAACCCAATTATGAGCTTAGACCCAGTGAATGGATCTCAAGCTTTTTTACATATATAACCAAATTTTGAAATGTGAGTATCATGCCAAAATTTATGTTGAATACTTTGAAATAGTTTGAAAGAGACTTTATGACAGTCATCTTTTAAAAATATGCTAGTTTTGCAATCAAACACTGAAATCACTTCAATAGAAGTAAACTAAAATATAATTATCACTATCAAGCTGTTTGCATTAATCACCACTGTGGCTAAGTTATCGACTCATGAACGCTGAAACAAAGCTAAGTCATGCGCGCAGATGGTCCCAAAGACCAAAAACACCCTGCATACGGTCCAATGCCTATATGTACACAGAATGCGGACCCAAAGTCCTCTTGATACCATATCTAATGGTTTACCATATTTAATGGTTGTTTCAGGGTCATATCTAATGACACCACTATATCTAATGGCTAGTTCATGAATTGTATAAAATAGCTACTGTGGTGCTTACTTTCTGATTCTAATTCTTTTCTTGCCACTAATAATCCGTACTCTTGATAATTTGGGCTATCCAATTCACTCTGACATCGGAGAGCCGATCGGGATGATGGACGTGGAGAAGACCCCCTCAGGAGTGGTTTGCTTGTAGCCTCAAAGTCTGTGAGTGAGGCCCCTCTCCTGTCAAAGGAAAAAAAGCTTCTTCGCCCCGAACTACCGATTGAGCGTACCCTTCTTCCTCTCCTGGGCGATGGGGTCCGCTGTCAGGTGAGGTGGTCTCCGACCATCAAAGGTAGTAGCGGGGGTGCCACGGGAGTCCCAAGGATGAACAGGTCTTCGACCTATGGCTTTTTTTGGTTCGGCGGACACAGTCCCGACCGATAACCATGGATATGCTCCTAACAGTTAATTCATAAACATAAAACAATCTGATATAGCATGCGTATTCTTACAAATGGAAAGTATTAAGAACTTGAAAACTGATACATATTACATATTGACCGTTCAAACATGTTTCTTTTATATAAAGCTCAAATCTAATTTAGTGAAACTTATGTTTCGTGTTCCACAAAGAACCATATGTTTAAAAGCATGCTATCAAGATAAAACACTTGAAACGACATTTGAAATACTTTCGAAAGATCTGATTTCATATCTACTATATGGTACTTGCAATTCATACGTAAAAGCTTTATAAATATGATTACATACTTGCTATCAAAACTATGCATAAAAGCAAAAAGATTATTGCTTTAAAATAGTGCTTGAGAATCCCTCACCTGATCGCTATATAACTCAAGTCGGGATGGACTTCTTTAGTGAATACAACCTTTATCCATCTCAGATTGAATACTACCACTTGATGGCTGGTAGAACCTCGTTACGGCTTCTATCTTGCTCTCAATAATCAACAGGGCTTCGTCGCAACTTCTACTGTGCTCCTCCAACACCCTCTACGTCTTCTCGGGCTCTAAGGTGGTGAGAGTGGTGTGGGATGGAATGAGTAAAATGAGGAGCTCATGGGTATATATAGGCCTCCAACCCCTTTGCATGTGTGACATGTGTCAGCATCTAAGGGAGGCTTAAGACACATGTTACCTCTCTACCATGCATGAAGACACATGGCAACACTTGCCATCCATGCACCATGACACATGGCTCATATGCATGAGGGAACATGGTGTACATGCATGAAGGCACTTGGTGCACATGCATTAGGACGCAAGTTAATCTTTGAATGATGACACTTGTTACTCTTGTGTATTGACACTTGTCCTGTATGTATAACGACACGTTTCCCATGATTTGCCCTCCATGTGTCCTACTTTTGCTAATGACACTTAATTATCACTAATCACGGGTAATTAGTACTAATCACGCTTAATTATTCTTAATGATATGATTTTTGTTGGCCCTATACTAGTAATAGCTTCTACTACTTATAAGCTACTACCATACTTACAAATTACTAGATGTGGTACTATGTTTGATGTGCAACAAAATCCAGAGAACCTTTTAAAGTCATAATTATTCAAGATGGTCTCTGATTTACCCAAAACAAGTTTTAATGAAATTGTTGCATCAAGGTTAATCTATTGACTATGTCAAACGTAAAGTGTGAATACTATCAATCGAATATTTCCTTGAAATAACACTTGCTAACATTCAAAAACATAGTATATATAGTGATATTCTACAAAACTCACAATTACTCAAAACGCGCATTACAACTTCTGTCACCAGCCAACTCCCAAGTTGCGTCTGGATATGGCAGATGGCGGATGGTGGTGATGGAAGGTGTCGATGGGTTTATATAGGGATGAAGAGGTATGGCGATAAGGCTGATGGTGGTTGCGAGTAGAACAAGAACCATAGGGATGGCACGGTGGACGTTGTGCGAGAGGAGCGGGGCCCCAAAAGGTTGCAGGCCGCGGTAGAAGTAGAGGTTGACTGGAGAAGAAGCATGCGCTAGGCATGTGTGGAGGGAGCACATGCGCAACACGTCCAAGAATTTTGTTATAATTGTTTTTTTATTTTTAAATAATTTTAATTAATTTATTTTTTCTAAATAAAATAAATGAAAAATACATGCCAAAAATGCGTGACATGTGGCAGCTCCAGGAGTTGTCACGTGTCACCTCCAGAAAATTCAAGAAATAAAATCTAAAAATAAATATGAAAGAAATAGCAAACGACATCGGATCAAAAAATTTTCTTCACAAAATTGCTCGTCTCGATGAGATCTACAACTTTCATGAAGGAATCAAAATCAAAAGAGGTCATATGTACAAAGTGATATTTTTAGGGTACTCTATGTACATAGAATACCTAGATTTTTGGGTTTGTATTTTTTGTGATTTTTAAATAATAGAAAAATAGAGGAAAATAAGTTAAAATTAAAGATAAATATTTACACATTAATATATTTTTGGATTTTTAATAAATAAGAAAATAGGAAAATAGAATAAAGTGGAAAAAGTAAGATATTTGTATAGACTCACAAAGGACACTCAAACTTGGTCAAATTCTTTGTTTTCAGTATTATTTTGGATTTTGATTTTTGTAAATTTTATTGAAACTTCGACCAAAGAATATAAATGAAAAATGAATAAAATAAAATAGTTGAGTATGTACATAAAATAATAGGTCAAAATCAAGCAAAATACATAATGCATAAAAGAGGCCCAAGACTCAACTTTTACATATGAGCCCTGATTTTTATGAAATTAGACTTGGTTTGAAGGTATTTGAATATATATTACTTAAAAGGTGAGTAGAGCTAAATTGGATACTTTATGAGGAAGATACGTGTGTTTTTGTCTGTTTATTCTAAAATTGGGGTTTTGTCTCATGGGCCAAATTTGAATTAGCAATTTTTTCTATTTTCCTTTAGTAATATGCACACAATGAAGGTGGTTTATGTGAATTGGAGTTAGCATGAATTAGTTCAAAATGTATGAAGTTAGGTGAAAATACGAAATGATTATGAGTGCAATTATGCATGCTAAAATGCAGATTTTAATTCTAAGTGCATGAATGGTAAAAATGCAAATAAATGATGAAATGCAGCTATACTCGAGAACGAAGATCTATTTTCATATTTTAGTTTGATGAATCATGGATTCATTAACCCCCTATTCTTAATCATTGCTCGTCCCCGACCAACTAAAATGAAATGCAAGAGTGAAATGATTTTGGGTTCCATACCAAGGTCATGAACAAAATGTGAAAATGGAGCTAGCCCCAACTTTTGGATTAATAGTGTGGTGGAACTTCAATGAGAATTAGAGTTTTAAAATCAACAGCCCTTGAGTTGTACATATCATTGTAATCGTTCCGGCTCAAAAGTCATCTTAGTTCAATCCTTCTCCCAAAGCATATCCCGTGAACATTAAACAATTGTCTCATGTTGTAACATCCATATTCAAACAAACCCGAACTCGTCCGATTTTGGGTCTAATGAACCCAAAAACGTTGTCGGTCAATACTAAACAACTTAAAACGACCAATTGATCATGAATCAAAAGTCGTTCGGGCGAAATCGACCGAAAATCGGTCGCATCGTAACGCGTGCCGTGAAAAGCCGCGACGCAATTTCGGAAACCGCGAAACAAAGTAAGACCATCATTAGATCCGATTCGATGACACGAGACCAACGGAATCGACCGTTCGTCAATCGGAGGTTGTTTGATATTTCAAATCTCAAAAATTTTATCTTAAACAAAAACCGTATCCGAAAACTTCGGGTATTCAAAACCCGATCGGAAGTATATCAACATTATATTCATTTTGATCATCGTTGAAAGACGATCAAATCGAGATATTTTGCATCGAAAACGAAAGCCCGATGTGCGCGTACGGTAGATTTTTATGTATGTTAAATAAAGAGTTTTTTAAAAAAAATAATTATAACAAAAGGAATTTTTTTAGTAGCAAATAGCTACTGTTATCCAGCAAGTTCTAGCCGTGAGATATTTGTCTTTCCCCTTTTGTTTTTTTTCCCTCCTCTTACACCACATGGCAATTTCTTGCTCCACTTGAGTTAGTATGTTTCTCCCACTTTGCTGAATTTAAAAGCCTCTCTTTTATCTATAAATATCACATACTCCTCCCCTCTTCCCTTCCTCTCATACGCATATTTTTTCCCCCCAATTCTTCTTCCACCCCTCAACGAAGGAGCATTGGAGGCTCATTCCCCTGCTGCTGTCCAGCAGCCCCAGCTCTCCTCTTTCTCACTACATGTGCTGTTGCTGAAGCTTTCAACCAAGCTACATCCACTGCAGCAACTACTGCTGCATTCATGGCTTGGACTCCTCCAAAGAGACCCCCTGCTGTTGTTGATGCCCTATTAGAGTATGCACAACCACTGCATGTTGGTGTTTCTGCTCCAAAACTTGGAGAAAGATCTGATTTTAGGTCCAACCCTATTCCACTCCTCCTTGCTGCCATGCATGCTCATTTCATTTGATATATGTATATCCCTCCTCTCCTCATTGCTGCCATACATGTGACCTATACACTATTTTTTTTAGCTTAAAATTTTGGATCTGAATTAAGGTTCCAAATTCAGAATTTTTTTTTAAAGACTGGTTTCCAGAATTTCTGTCAAATTTAGATAGATATATATAATTACATTTTATATCCAGAAATTTTAAGACCTGGGACTCTCCTGATTGACTTTTATAGGGAAATGGGTATATGCTCTTATGAGTTATGATCATTTATGTGGTAAAGATCTCTTATAGTTTTTACATGTTCCATCACTTGCTATTGTTAAACAAAAGAATAATAAAACAAGCACAATTGTCATGTCATTAATTTTTACTATGTAATTCTATGATTATTTCTGTACATTAACTCAACTAATTTTCCATGCTCATGTAATAGAACATGTATTTTGTAACACTATAAGGTAAGAACAGATGGTGCTTCATCTGTTAGATGTTTTAAAAAAAAATCCCGTGAACAAAACCTTATTGAGTGTTTTACAGACAAGGTCATATTAGTGTCATATCTTAGAGTTAGAATTTTAAAGACTCATGGGAAATCTTGCATAGAACCGATTTTTAATGTTATCCTTAAATTAGAGATCATCCAGAAGAAATGTTATTAAAGTGGAAAGGGTAAAAGATTGAACAAGCATTACATGCCAATAGTATTTCTTAGGCCGAGCATGTAATAGAAGCGACATACATTTAGAAGAGATTAAGACTTCATAAATCCCCTTTCATAGTTTTATGATTCTAATTTCAATTAGTATCAATAGAGTCACTATAATTAAATTAGTATGCAAGATGGATAAATATTTTATCTGTCGCGTCTAGTTCTAAACTCTGTCGATGTCCTGCAGAGTGTTGTTAACGTATTTTACCGGAATCAAATGTTTTAAGATATGATAAGACTCATGATAATATAGTAATTTTAAAATGTCGAATAATCAGACAATTCTCAGTAACATAATTGTAATATTATAAAACTGCAAAGAGATAATAGAAATCATCGATTTATGAAATCGAAATGTTGCACGAATTGAGTCAATAAAGTACCTATCTTCACAACACATTAACATATATATTAATAAATATAGGACTATTGGCACATAAAATAGTTTTGACAATTATATACTAATTACATTGGTATTCAGGCAGTATTATCAAACTTGAATATTTAAGATTTTATGTTGGAAAATCAGTGGGTTATAATACAATAAACGAGTTTCTTTAAATAGATAAATTTTAGAGTATGCATACTGTATACTATTCTATGTACTCCATAATGAGAATCCAGGGTCCCTTTATGAGCAGATCCTACTTCTATTAATAAAAGAGACTCTTAATACTGTAGACTGTTTTATTTATCAATAAAACTTATTGAAATGTTGAGTCTTGACTTCTACCTTCCAAATTCAGTAACTTAGTCACTTGGATCAAAGATTTGGTCAGAAGATCAATTGGTTAAGTAATCAATAAAACTTATTGAAATGTTGAGTCTTGACTTTTACCTTCCAAATTCAGTAACTTAGTCACTTGGATCAAAGATTTGGTCAGAAGATCAATTGGTAAATGATTTCCAAGTTTGTAGATTAAGAGAGCTAGATCTGTATCAAATATTAATACTCTTCTTTTATGAAGTTGGTAAATGATTTCCAAGATTGAAGATGAAGAGAGCTAGATCTGTATTACTAATCTCAAAAAGGGAATTGAGAAGGAAAGTAGACAAGCAAATGAAATTGATTGTGAGTCGGTAATGACTTATAAATTATATTGCCGGTCATGGTGGCCTTCTACACCGGACCGTGCGAGGGGGCGGTGACCCTCACCCGGGCGGAAGAAAGGAAGCCCAGTTAGGGCAGCGGCCGCCAAGTGCGCGGGTCTAGGATCCCAGTCCCTTTTCGGTTTTAACGCGAGCTCGCAGTGTTTTTACGCCTCGTTGGGATCCAGACTTTAGACCAGTTCCGCTGACCCTGTTTTAGGATACCCAGGCGGGGGATCCTGGTTTTTTCAGCTTTACGTACGAGCTCGGTTGCCCGTACTAGTCGGGCTGTTTTTCTAGAGTGACTTCTCTAGGGAGTCTCTCTCACCCGTCTCAGTGGCGTAATTGGGGAGTAGACCTATCCCTCTATTGGACCGCGCTTCCAATTAGAGGGCGAGACGGAAGAGCCATTTGCAGGCTTCTTCACCGCTTGAGTTACTTCGCCAACAGACATGGCGATTCTACATCTAGATCATCCATATCTGCATCTACACCATCTGGAGTTATATCTGAAACATTGGAATTAAGAGTTGAGAAGTTACGATCAACAGTTAGGGTTAGTAGGAAATGACCATTCTCTCTACCCAATGATTTAAATAAATTAATAGATCTTTCCAAATCATAACTTTTCCATTATCACTCAACAACGTGATCTCTGAATAGATATGTGCTTACACTCAGATACTCATGAATACTCAAGTACTATAAAATATGTCACATGTGGGAAATGCTGGGGTATGGGACAAACATTTTAGATGCTTACAAGTAGCCTGAAAAACCTTTTTCATTGCAAAGTAGAAATAAAGTTTAATTTGAGTTGTTCTTACCTCTCTACTTGCTTTCTTTTGTAAATAATAAATGCCTGTTATTTTATATAAGTTTTTGGGAGGTACCAGCAACCGCTGACGCCTTTTCTTTCCTAACATGTTTGGCAGGCAAACAGCCTGCAGCTCAGTAGCTATACATGCTTCCTGGAGACAGAGTTTATACCCGACGGTATGAATTACTTTGTCTCAGTTTTTGTCCAGATAATGATGTACATGTTATCTCTTTTGTATCACATTTTGGGATATATGTTGTAACATGGAAGATGCTTGTACATGTTGTAAATGGATATGAATATTAATGAAAAGAATTTTGGTGTCATATTGTCTCTTTTACTTGTGGTCATGTATTGAGAATGAATGTCATAGTTGCGAAAAAAAATTCCCTGTATTTTTGCGACTTGTGCGATTAAACATGAATGATATCTTGCGAATTGCGCGTAAACGGGTACCCGGATCCTGAGGGGAAGACAGTTTGGTATCAGAGCAGTGGTACCCCGATACGCACATTCGCGATATTACAATTCCGATCGCATTAAGATCTCGAATAGCGACAGTCTACCGACTTGTCGTGAGTTCGAGAAGGGAAATATGACATTCATATTCAATAACCACAGATGTCACCAATTTCATTAATTTTCATCTTATATCCCAAGAAGAGAAAAGCATTTATGATAAATATCTGTCTAGGGCATCCTTATGACTAATTATGGTTCTCATGCAGAGCCATGGCATCTCGACCAGGTCAGGATACTTCTGATCAGCTGGCACGCATACTGAGCGCACTTACCGATCTTCAGCAGCAGCAGGCTGCTATGAGAGGCCAGCAGGAGCAGATATTGGCCCAGCAGACTGAGATTGCCGATAGGCAGACGGACATGGAGATGAGGTTTGAGGACCTGTCAGATTTCACGTACTATCCATCCCAGGATGGGATACAACAGGACCAGCACCAGTCCGTTGAGGTGGAGCAGCCTCATCCTGATGATCCACTAGAGGACATTCCAGAGCATGGAGCTGAGGAGGATGCAGACTTAGACAGGGAGCAGGACCCTGTTGACTTTGCTGACGAGGATACACACGAGTATGCAGCCATTCACAGGCACCAGTCAGTCTTCACTTCTTATCAGGGGGCCAACATACCCTTGTTCAAGGGCACAGGTCCACCAGATGACGTTGAGCAGTGGCTGAAGAGAGTAATGAAGGTGCTCAGGGCGATTCATGCGCCACGAAACATGTGGCTATCTTTCATAGAGTATTCACTGATAGACTTCGCCGAGCGATGGTGGGAGGCCGTAGTGTCCGAGTTAGGCCGAGAGCCTACTTGGAACGATTTTGCGACGAGGTTCAGAGCCCACTTCTTTTGTGCGAAGTGGAAGGAGTCCCAGCGCCGACTGTTTGCAGAGCTTCGTCAGGGACAGATGACAGCCAGGGATTACTTTATCAGATATACAGAGTTGTCACGACACACACGAGCAGCTGGCGCATTTCCAGAAGAGAATCTGGAAAAGTTCATTGGTGGCATGCGAGAGGAAGTACAGGAGAAGCTGGCTGGACTACACATCACTTCTATCTCCGAGGCTACCGATGCTGCGGAGAAGTTCGAGGACATCAGAGGGAGACGTTACGGGAGCTCGTCTGGAGCACCGCCTAGACCGCGGCGATATTTTGGGCCGATACGTCGACCATTTCAGCAACAGAGGTCAGCCAGACGGTTCCGACCTACAGGTTCGACATTCTCTGGCAGTGCTCGCTCTTCTCCATCGACTACTCTAGGAGGAGCACTTGCCGGACGAGGTACAGAGTCCACTCGACCATCTGGGTCGCAGCGAGCAGATAGACCACCTGCAGGACCAGCTCGGAGCACGGACACAGCTACTCCCTCTACTCGACCAGTCCGGTGCTACCGATGTCACGAGTGGGGACATTACCGTGCACAGTGCCCACAGGCTTCTGGCGAGCCTCAGCCACAGCCTTCACAGCCACAGCCTCAGACACAGCATTCAGGGAGTTTTCGTGGCAGGAACTCCAACTTTAGGAGACAGCAGCCGAGACAGATGCAGAGTGTGGCGGGATCTAGTGCTGCATCAACCAGGCAGGGGCAGTTACATGCCGTTACTGAGGAGCAGGCACGTTCAGCCGCTACTGTAGTGAAAGGTATGGTCTCAGTCTTGGGCCGACCTTTCCATGTTTTATTTGATTCCGGCGCGACACACTCTTTCCTTGCTTCGAGGTTGCTTGTTTCTTTAGATAGAGTTGCAGAGACGCTATCGTCTCCATATCACATCCGAGGGCCAGGTGGCCAGTTATTTGTCATATCTCTGATAGTCAGGCACTTGCCCGTACTGATTGGCGATTACGAGATGATCGTAGACTGTTTACTCCTACAGCTTGATGAGTTCGACTTGATTTTAGGCATGGATTGGCTTTCCACTCATCATGCACTTGTTGATTGCTTTAGGAAGACGGTTGTCTTCAGGATTCTAGATCTACCCGAGTTCACGTTTGAGGGTACTACACATGACTCCACCATGGAGTACATTTCAGTATTGCGAGCCCAACGACTTGTTGATCAGGGTTGCGATTCATATCTTGCTTTTGTTTGGGAGGTGTCTGATCAGGAGCCGATGATACAGGATATCCGAGTAGTCTCAGAATACCCTGACGTATTTCCTGATGAGCTACCAGGATTACCTCCTGAGAGAGAGATCGAGTTCGAGATCACATTGTTGCCAGATACGCAGCCGATCTCTATGGCACCATATCGCATGGCACCAGCCAAGTTGAGGGAGCTGAAGGTGCAGTTGCAGGAGTTGCTTGACTTGGGATTCGTGAGGTCGAGCACTTCACCTTGGGGTGCTCCAGTTCTATTTGTCAAGAAGAAGGATGGATCCATGAGGTTATGCATCGACTACAGGCAGCTGAACAAGAGAACGGTGAAAAACCGTTATCCCTTGCCGCGCATTGATGATTTGTTCGACCAACTCCAGGGATCTTCGGTTTTCTCGAAGATCGATCTTCGCTCAGGCTACCATCAGCTGAGGATTCGCGAGTCGGACATTCCGAAGACAGCCTTCAGGACTCAATATGGACACTATGAGTTTGTGGTGATGCCGTTTGGACTCACCAATGCACCTGCGGCTTTCATGGATATGATGAACCGTATCTTCCGTCCATACTTGGACAAGTTTGTAGTGGTGTTCATCGATGATGTGCTCATCTATTCACGGAATGAATGGGATCATGCGAATGATCTACGGATCGTCTTAGATACATTACGAGAGCACAAGCTATATGCCAAGTTGAGCAAGTGTGAGTTCTGGTTATCCCAGGTCTCATTTCTCGGGCATATCATTTCTGGAGCAGGCATTGCAGTTGATCCTGCGAAGATAGATGCAGTTATGTCTTGGGAGCAGCCCAAGACAGTCACTCATATTCGGAGCTTCCTCAGATTAGCGGGCTATTACAGACGCTTTGTCGGCGGATTTTCACGCATCGTCCGTCCATTGACACGATTGACGCAGAAGGGAGTTCCATTCATTTGGGACGATTCATGTGAGCAGGCCTTCCAGACACTGAAGGAGAGGTTGACCACAGCGCCTATTCTTGCTCTTCCTTCAGGCACTCAGGACTATGCAGTCTACACGGATGCATCTGGAGAAGGTCTAGGAGCAGTGTTGATGCAGAGAGGACAGGTGATTGCTTACGCATCACGACAGTTGAGACCGCACGAGCGGAACTACCCCACACATGACTTGGAGTTGGCGGCAGTTGTCTTCGCCTTGAAGATCTGGCGCCACTATCTATATGGGGTGAACTTCGAGATTTTCACAGACCACAAGAGTCTGAAGTACATCTTTGATCAGAAGGAGCTGAACATGAGGCAGCGTAGATGGCTCGAATTGCTGAAGGATTATGATTGCACGATCTCTTACCATCCCGGTAAGGGAAACGTGGTGGCTGATGCACTTAGCAGGAGAGCGCATGCTGATGGTACGGCGAACTGGCTATACACGTGGGATACGCTTGCATCTTTGACCGATTGGCATCCTCAGGAGAGCACATCCATTTCTACCGCCGTGCCTCCACGATACAGCAGTCTTTGGGATCGTATTGTAGAAGGCCAGAAGACTGATCCTTGGATTCATGATAGATACATGTGCGCCGTCAAGGACGAATTTGATGACTTTGTTGTGATGGAGTCTATTTTATGGAAGGCAGGACGGGTAGTTGTACCCAATGATGAGCAGCTTCGCAGAGACATTCTCGATGAGGCACACAGTTCACGGTTATCTATCCATCCAGGCAGTACGAAGATGTACCGTGATCTGCGTCGACATTTCTGGTGGGATGGGATGAAGCGCGATGTGGCACTACATGTTAGCAGATGCATGACCTGTCAGATGGTCAAGGCTGAGCACAGGAGACCACCAGGATTACTGCAGTCTCTCCCCATTCCTGAGTGGAAGTGGGAGAGCATTTCTATGGATTTTGTCACGGGATTACCGAAGACACCAGGTGGCCATGATTCCATATGGGTCGTTGTTGATAGGTTGACCAAGTCAGCCCATTTCATACCTGTCAACACGACTTATACTCCATCTAGGTTGGCCAAGCTCTATGTGCAGAACATTATCAGGCTGCATGGTATACCACGAGAGGTGGTGTCTGACAGGGATTCGAGATTTACATCTCACTATTGGCAGCAGTTCATATCAGCACTACAGACAGAGCTGAAGATGAGTTCTGCTTATCATCCGCAGACAGACGGGCAGAGTGAGCGCACCATTCAGACACTTGAGGATCTACTTCGCGCATGCACTTTGGAGTGGAAAGGGTCCTGGAAGGACCATTTGCCTTTGGTGGAATTCACGTACAACAACAGCTATCACTCCAGTATTGGCATGGCACCATTCGAGGCCCTATACGGGCGGAGATGCCTCACACCTCTCAGTTGGCGTGAGGTAGGTGATCATGCTTTATATTCCGTGGATCTCTTGGAGGAGACTGCAAGAGCTGTTGATCTTGTGAGGCGGAGGCTTCTGATGGTACAGAGCCGCCAGAAGAGCTATGCGGATCGTCGGAGGAGAGACTTAGAGTTCCAAGTAATCTAATTATTTCTTCTTCATCTATGACATATATAAATATGTCCAAATTACTCTCATATTAATGACACTCCTATCGATTATAGGTTGGAGATTGGGTATTTTTGTGAGTATCTCCCATGAAGGGAGTGCAGAGATTCGGTATTCATGGCAAGTTGGCGCCGCGATATGTTGGACCTTTTGAGATTCTGGCTAGAGTGGGGAAAGTGGCATACCGAGTAGCCCTTCCTCCACATCTTTAAGCTATTCATGATGTTTTCCACATATCCAATCTGAGGAAGTATGTCCATGACCCTCGCCACATTATCAGTTACGAGAATCTCGATGTAGAGCCGGATCTGACCTATGAGGAGAAGCCTGTCCAGATACTTGACCGTGCCGTGAAGAAGCTTCGCAGCAAAGAGATTTCATTGGTTAAGGTTTTGTGGCACCGACACGGCGTCAAGGAAGCGACATGGGAGACTGAAGCCGACATGCGGGCACGATACCCGCAGCTATTCTGATGTAATCAACAAAACAAGGTTTTGTAATTAGATACATTATAAATATATGGCTTGTTTTCCCTTTGAGGTTTTTATGGGTTCAAAACCCTTTGAGGTTTTTATGGACATATGAAAGTCCAACCAGACACCTAATAGCCTTAACTCGAGTCTCGAGGACGAGACTCCCTTTGAGGTTTTTATAATTGTAACATCCATATTCAAACAAACCCGAACTCGTCCGATTTTGGGTCTAATGAACCCAAAAACGTTGTCGGTCAATACTAAACAACTTAAAACGACCAATTGATCATGAATCAAAAGTCGTTCGGGCGAAATCGACCGAAAATCGGTCGCATCGTAACGCGTGCCGTGAAAAGCCGCGATGCAATTTCGGAAACCGCGAAACAAAGCGAGACCATCATTAGATCCGATTCGACGACACGAGACCAACGGAATCGACCGTTCGTCAATCGGAGGTTGTTTGATATTTCAAATCTCAAAAATTTTATCTTAAACAAAAACCGTATCCGAAAACTTCGGGTATTCAAAACCCGATCGGAAGTATATCAACATTATATTCATTTTGATCATCGTTGAAAGACGATCAAATCGAGATATTTTGCATCGAAAACGGAAGCCCGATGTGCGCGTACGGTAGATTTTTATGTATGTTAAATAAAGAGTTTTTTAAAAAAAATAATTATAACAAAAGGAATTTTTTTAGTAGCAAATAGCTACTGTTATCCAGCAAGTTCTAGCCGTGAGATATTTGTCTTTCCCCTTTTGTTTTTTTTCCCTCCTCTTACACCACATGGCAATTTCTTGCTCCACTTGGGTTAGTATGTTTCTCCCACTTGGCTGAATTTAAAAGCCTCTCTTTTATCTATAAATATCACATACTCCTCCCCTCTTCCCTTCCTCTCATACGCATAATTTTTCCCCCCAATTCTTCTTCCACCCCTCAACGAAGGAGCATTGGAGGCTCATTCCCCTGCTGCTGTCCAGCAGCCCCAGCTCTCCTCTTTCTCACTACATGTGCTGTTGCTGAAGCTTTCAACCAAGCTACATCCACTGCAGCAACTACTGCTGCATTCATGGCTTGGACTCCTCCAAAGAGACCCCCTGCTGTTGTTGATGCCCTATTAGAGTATGCACAACCACTGCATGTTGGTGTTTCTGCTCCAAAACTTGGAGAAAGATCTGATTTTAGGTACAACCCTATTCCACTCCTCCTTACTGCCATGCATGCTCATTTCATTTGATATATGTATCATCCCTCCTCTCCTCATTGCTGCCATACATGTGACCTATACACTATTTTTTTTAGCTTAAAATTTTGGATCTGAATTAAGGTTCCAAATTCAGAATTTTTTTTAAAGACTGGTTTCCAGAATTTCTGTCAAATTTAGATAGATATATATAATTACATTTTATATCCAGAAATTTTAAGACCTGGGACTCTCCTGATTGACTTTTATAGGGAAATGGGTATATGCTCTTATGAGTTATGATCATTTATGTGGTAAAGATCTCTTATAGTTTTTACATGTTCCATCACTTGCTATTGTTAAACAAAAGAATAATAAAACAAGCACAATTGTCATGTCATTAATTTTTACTATGTAATTCTATGATTATTTCTGTACATTAACTCAACTAATTTTCCATGCTCATGTAATAGAACATGTATTTTGTAACACTATAAGGTAAGAACAGATGGTGCTTCATCTGTTAGATGTTTTAAAAAAAATCCCGTGAACAAAACCTTATTGAGTGTTTTACAGACAAGGTCAGATTAGTGTCATATCTTAGAGTTAGAATTTTAAAGACTCATGGGAAATCTTGCATAGAACCGATTTTTAATGTTATCCTTAAATTAGAGATCATCCAGAAGAAATGTTATTAAAGTGGAAAGGGTAAAAGATTGAACAAGCATTACATGCCAATAGTATTTCTTAGGCCGAGCATGTAATAGAAGCGACATACATTTAGAAGAGATTAAGACTTCATAAATCCCCTTTCATAGTTTTATGATTCTAATTTCAATTAGTATCAATAGAGTCACTATAATTAAATTAGTATGCAAGATGGATAAATATTTTATCTGTCGCGTCTAGTTCTAAACTCTGTCGATGTCCTGCAGAGTGTTGTTAACGTATTTTACCGGAATCAAATGTTTTAAGATATGATAAGACTCATGATAATATAGTAATTTTAAAATGTCGAATAATCAGACAATGCTCAGTAACATAATTGTAATATTATAAAACTGCAAAGAGATAATAGAAATCATCGATTTATGAAATCGAAATGTTGCACGAATTGAGTCAATAAAGTACCTATCTTCACAACACATTAACATATATATTAATAAATATAGGACTATTGGCACATAAAATAGTTTTGACAATTATATACTAATTACATTGGTATTCAGGCAGTATTATCAAACTTGAATATTTAAGATTTTATGTTGGAAAATCAGTGGGTTATAATACAATAAACGAGTTTCTTTAAATAGATAAATTTTAGAGTATGCATACTGTATACTATTCTATGTACTCCATAATGAGAATCCAGGGTCCCTTTATGAGCAGATCCTACTTCTATTAATAAAAGAGACTCTTAATACTGTAGACTGTTTTATTTATCAATAAAACTTATTGAAATGTTGAGTCTTGACTTCTACCTTCCAAATTCAGTAACTTAGTCACTTGGATCAAAGATTTGGTCAGAAGATCAATTGGTTAAGTAATCAATAAAACTTATTGAAATGTTGAGTCTTGACTTTTACCTTCCAAATTCAGTAACTTAGTCACTTGGATCAAAGATTTGGTCAGAAGATCAATTGGTAAATGATTTCCAAGTTTGTAGATTAAGAGAGCTAGATCTGTATCAAATATTAATACTCTTCTTTTATGAAGTTGGTAAATGATTTCCAAGATTGAAGATGAAGAGAGCTAGATCTGTATTACTAATCTCAAAAAGGGAATTGAGAAGGAAAGTAGACAAGCAAATGAAATTGATTGTGAGTCGGTAATGACTTATAAATTATATTGCCGGTCATGGTGGCCTTCTACACCGGACCGTGCGAGGGGGCGGTGACCCTCACCCGGGCGGAAGAAAGGAAGCCCAGTTAGGGCAGCGGCCGCCAAGTGCGCGGGTCTAGGATCCCAGTCCCTTTTCGGTTTTAACGCGAGCTCGCAGTGTTTTTACGCCTCGTTGGGATCCAGACTTTAGACCAGTTCCGCTGACCCTGTTTTAGGATACCCAGGCGGGGGATCCTGGTTTTTTCAGCTTTACGTACGAGCTCGGTTGCCCGTACTAGTCGGGCTGTTTTTCTAGAGTGACTTCTCTAGGGAGTCTCTCTCACCCGTCTCAGTGGCGTAATTGGGGAGTAGACCTATCCCTCTATTGGACCGCGCTTCCAATTAGAGGGCGAGACGGAAGAGCCATTTGCAGGCTTCTTCACCGCTTGAGTTACTTCGCCAACAGACATGGCGATTCTACATCTAGATCATCCATATCTGCATCTACACCATCTGGAGTTATATCTGAAACATTGGAATTAAGAGTTGAGAAGTTACGATCAACAGTTAGGGTTAGTAGGAAATGACCATTCTCTCTACCCAATGATTTAAATAAATTAATAGATCTTTCCAAATCATAACTTTTCCATTATCACTCAACAACGTGATCTCTGAATAGATATGTGCTTACACTCAGATACTCATGAATACTCAAGTACTATAAAATATGTCACATGTGGGAAATGCTGGGGTATGGGACAAACATTTTAGATGCTTACAAGTAGCCTGAAAAACCTTTTTCATTGCAAAGTAGAAATAAAGTTTAATTTGAGTTGTTCTTACCTCTCTACTTGCTTTCTTTTGTAAATAATAAATGCCTGTTATTTTATATAAGTTTTTGGGAGGTACCAGCAACCGCTGACGCCTTTTCTTTCCTAACATGTTTGGCAGGCAAACAGCCTGCAGCTCAGTAGCTATACATGCTTCCTGGAGACAGAGTTTATACCCGACGGTATGAATTACTTTGTCTCAGTTTTTGTCCAGATAATGATGTACATGTTATCTCTTTTGTATCACATTTTGGGATATATGTTGTAACATGGAAGATGCTTGTACATGTTGTAAATGGATATGAATATTAATGAAAAGAATTTTGGTGCCATATTGTCTCTTTTACTTGTGGTCATGTATTGAGAATGAATGTCATAGTTGCGAAAAAAATTCCCTGTATTTTTGCGACTTGTGCGATTAAACATGAATGATATCTTGCGAATTGCGCGTATACGGGTACCCGGATCCTGAGGGGTTCACACATGTGTGCGAAAGGATTTAGCTCTTCCCATCAAGAATGCCAGACTACCATGCAAACCTCTCCCCCAATAGCTCATCCTCGGGGAGTCAGTTATTTCCTTCTAAGGTCTGCCGCGTTGTGTTCACAATCGAAAATGGAGAGAAATTAGAAGAATGGGAAAAGAACTGGAGGTTGACCAGTGTAGTCACCTCTCCTTGTGAAGTCGGCCAGTTTAGCCAAGTGCCCACCATGATCTGTAGGTTTCTTGAAGCTTGGACCTTTTTGGTAAAATATTTATTTGGTGACTGGCTTCTTTTTGGTATGGATTTTTGGTAACTCTGCATGGATCTTTTGTGCCCCTACGGATATGGAATCTTTTTTTCGTACATGTTTTGGGGTCTTAGGAAAAAATGGTGCCCACTCGTCCATCCCTTATCTGAATCTTTATTTCAACCTGTACTCCGGTCTTTAGATGTCCATGCTACCATAAAAGAGACCTACACTGTCTTTCAACACCCCATCTGAGTTGAGCTAAGTGCATAGTGCGAGAGAATAGATTAATTCCCTATTCTAGGAGATCAAGTCAGACACTAAGGGCCTGTTTGGTTGCAGGGTTGGGTTGGTCCAACCCGGGTTACCCCTCCAACCAAACGGCCCAATTCCCCTCACAGTTTACTATTCATAGGGGTACCCCTGCCCAACCCAACCCTGTCCAACCCTGCAACCAAACAGGCCCTAAGAGTCAAAGGTTGCACATTGTCATGCAGATGTCGAAGAATTAAGTCAAAGACCTTAAGCTTCTAAAATCCTCTTTCTCAGTGAAGTTCCTCTGGAAATTAGGTAGATTAGGGCCTAGTCAAAACCACTCTCCACTTCTATTCATAACTCGATTCAGATCAATAACTTTTCACTTTGTATATGCTAGATATGAAAATGAAATGCATATGCATATGAGGTGCAAATAAGGTGCAAGATGATTGATTTTTTTGTATGAATGCAAGGATGATATGCACCAATCAAAAAATATGATAAAAGAAAAGATTTTTTCCTTCTTTTCTCTTTTTTTGGAATTTTTACCCATCTTGTAATTTTTTCATAATATATACAAAAATATATAAAAGTATGACCTATGGGTAAAGTATATATGTAATATATACATGCCTCCCTATACATAGTGTGTGTTATGTCCTCAGAGCACAAAAAGCGACGAAAGATATAGTTCATGTTAAGCACAAGAGAGTGAAAAATAAAAAAGAGTGTAGAAGTCGACTGCCCCATATACTTAGGCTATGGATAGCCTAAGTATATAAGAAGATCAAAAAGTGGAACGATCGAGGTCAAGAGAAGAAATGGATGAATATATACAGGGTGGGAATTGGTCCCCCCTATACCTAGGCTCTGGTCAGCCTAAGTATAGGACAAGAGTGACTATAAGAACCGATGAGATATGGAGAATACATAGAGTGAGTGGGGAATGGGGAATAGAAAATATAGATGGCCTCAGTCCTCCTATACTTAGGCTTTGGCCTACGTATCGGAAGAAAATGTAAAAGGGAACTTATGGGGGTAGGGGAAGGGTGGTCGATGATCAATGAGGTTTACGACCGATCTTTTTTTAAGCATGTGGTGGAAGGGAATATTGATAGAGAAAGGACGAATCAGAAGATTCCCAGCCATTGTTAGAGACGTCATTAGAAGAATAATACTTAAAGGTCACGTTACTCCAACTATTTCTATTCTTGAGCTTCTTTCTCAAAGTTCGCTCAATTTTGGGGTCAGTCAATTCTTCCTCTGAATATATAGATGAACAAGTATCAGTCTGGTCATAACAAATTGTTTCGATGTAATAAATGAGACCGGGGGAGTCGACCTTAGAAGAATAATAGTGAGTGTCAGGAAAAGTCCAATGTGGGTCGACGTATAACTGCGTGTTTCAATTAGTCTTCTGAAATGTTGAACTGATTTCACTCGCAATGATCGCATCCTCCCAACCTGATGAGGAATCCTAAGAAGATTCTTTTTCTGAAATATTGAATGTAACATTCTTAGTCGGTTCAGGAGGTATTCTTTGTGAGGTACTGACCATAGGTTCTTTATCAGATGAGTCTCCATATAAATTGTAATATTCTTGTAAAGTCAGCATACGTCCTGAGTATTTGCTCTCTGTTGGCTTCGCGTGAGTGGACTCAATGAGATATGATATAACTTTGTCCGGGTGTGATGAATCAGATGTATCTCAGTTGATTTCATTCACCTTTGTAGCCTAGTTAGCCATTTCATAAGATGTCTCTCCTTTGTTTGTGTATGTGATAAGTGGAGAGGTCTACATATGAGGATTCCTCTATGTCACGACTACTGGTTTCTTGTTCGATTATCTCAGGGTTTGGTGTGTCCGCGAGAATTTGAATGATTGGGTTTGGGTTTGGGAATATAATGTCTTGAGTCTCGCAGTTAATAGTCGCTCTAGCAGAAGCCAGAAACTACTTTCCCAAAATAATGGGAGACTCATATAAATCTCCCTCGGTGTTCAATGTCCAAGACACAGAAGTCCACTCTATGTGCGACACATTGGAAAGTAACGACAAAAAATTCCTCTCAGTCTTTTTATGGATCGGTTGGGAAATTGAATGATCACTAAAGTCTTTCTGAGCAGTCCGAATTCGATTCGGTCAAACACATACTTCAGGAGGATATTCAGTGTAAAATCATCATCAATCCGAACATTATTAAACTCAATATTCTCAATTTCACAGGTCACCTTGGTAAAACATTTGACTTTCCTGACTTTGCTTGTATGGGTCAGCACCATTAAACTGGACACAATAATTAAATGATATTCGGTTCAAGATCTTTTCTTGCGCGTCTTCTTAGCTGATAAATGACTCTTCACAAATCTCTGAAGATCGGGTACATAGTCTTGTCTTCAAGAACTTAAAACTTTATAGATAATGATGTAAAAGGTCTTAACTGAAGATGCCTTATAAGACATAAGATTGGGTCTCAGTCTTAGGAGATAAAAATCTTCAAGAATAAGAGTATTCTGAGAAGGATAATAGAAATTATATACTGGTTATAACTACTATTGCGTTGTAGTGTCAAAGACACTAGAACTGCCTTAACAAGATTGAATATTGATTGCATAAGATGCAACATTCGCACTGATGCGAGCAGTGTTACTAGGAGACATGCAAGTATCGTAAAAGGATTTAGCGTAGTCTCTCGGGAATAGAGTGACTAGTCATCTTACCAAGCTATTTTTCTAAATAATTTCGATTGACACATCAGTGTGGGTTTAGAGATTAGCCTATTAATGACTCTTTTGACTAGTGCGAGATTGTTGGATATACGAGCCCACGACGAGCCATTATTCAATAAATGTTATTGCAAATACCATTCTCTAATCTGAAATGAAAAATAACTAATTTGCATAATAAGTCCCTTAGTACAATTAGGGTTACGTACCATAGCCATCTTGATGATCATACAGCTGTTGATTCAATTATTGAATCATAGAGGTCGGTGCTTGGATGAATATTTAAAGAGTTAGATTGGGGACTTATCAAGCACCGTCAAATGATTATTAAGAGATGATCTTCAGCCTGAGTGGGAGATGATAATCATTTCTCTAATGAGTTGATATCTAACCGACCTCTTGATGTAGGTCCCCTGCACAAAAATAAAGATTTGGAGGTGTTAGATAAGTTAGGTCAAAGAATTGACCTAACAAGATCGAGATAACCAAGACCTATATTGTATGTTGTCACGATATAGGCACGCATCCTCTGACCAGAGACATATATGTTATTATATGTTTGAGCATGTACATTTTGTAGACTAATAGGTTGATGGACAAATCAAGGACTATACATCAGCGTGTTGGTGTGCATACAAGGGTATATGAGTAATGCAATCTCTAAAAGGGATCATACATGTTCGTTTACTGAACCGAAAGATATGAGCTCACTCGTGAGATATTAGGATTATATTCTGTGCATGGTCATCTTGCTTTGGAGGCATAACTAAATTTGGAGGTCTAATATATGTTTTTGTAAAGTATGTGATCAGTACGTAGGTATGATATATGCTTTTGAAAAGTATATGATTGATACCAACTTCCAATGATCAAATGAGAAACTTAATGATAAAACCATAACAATGATAGTCTATATTGATCTAAATATTAGTTTTATTCTAGATTTTCTAGTATGTGTGATGTACAGGTATTAGGAATACCTTAGGGTGATGTGATCAATAAATGATTGTATAACCATGACGCTTTTATTCCGGCAGAATGATGAAACATGTCTGGATTTTAGTGACTCCTCTCAATAGAGAAGTGATCTGATCTCGGTCCACATGTCGGACAGTGATCTAAATGTGATTCAGATGCAATGAGAAGATTAGATTTATACCTTTGATTTAATCAAACATCCATAGGAGATCCCTGAGATCTGGATTTGAGATATGATATCAATATCTAAGTCATTATACATAGATAATGTATCTACATAGAAAGCCTCCAAGTATCCGCGGGGAAAGCGCATTATTCTTGAAAAAGTTCAAGAATAATTCCATTGTTGATAACGTATCTGAGCATTGAGCAAAATAAATAATTAAATGTGATTTAATTATAGTGAATGATATGAATGTGATTCATATTATTGGGCACATGAGAATGGACACCCGTGATGATTAATGTAATTTAATTATCAATGATATGTTTAATGTGGATATCGCTATTCATATTAATCATGGATATTATAAATGTAATTTATAATATATTAAAGAGAAATGACTCTAATTTGTATTTAAAAATTAATAGTCAATGTGAATTGGATTCACATTGGACAATTAATTGTAATTGCAATTACATTTTATTTTGGATATGTGAATATGATTCACAATTAATCAATGGTATGAATGAAATTATCACAAAAATACTTTGAAATTTTTTGGTGAATAACTTTGCAATAATAGTTGTTGCACAAGTGAAATATTTGGTGAGATATGAGATCTCACCAAATTGGAAGGAGATAGCCACCATAGCATACATGGTATGGTCGACAACCAAGAAAATATCTTAATGGTAGTCGTGAGCTCTATGTATGGAAGGAGCCTACACTCCTTTCCATATATTCCATATGAGTTGATTTAATTGATTTTAAATTTATTGAATATAATTTGATATATTTAATTTCTTTTAAATTAATTATTTTTTATTTGTAATTAAAACACAATAAAGTCATGGTCATTGATTGAATGCACAAATCAATGTCAACCAATGGATTTGTATGAGCGTGTGGATTGAGATCAATGGACGTCTAATTATATAAATATAAGGGTGACCTTGGCCTTTTATTTACACACATGTTGAACAATAAACTCTCTCTCTCTCTCTCTCTACGTCTACACACACTCTCTCTCTCATTATGGTGGTCCATCTTGGAGCCTTAGAGAGAGTCATCGTCACCGCTACACCACTGTGTTGCCATCTCGACTTCTTGTAGATCTTCATGTCTTTCGGTGTACCTTGCTCGTGAAGAGATGCCCAATATCGTGAGATGAGATCAAGAGATTCGCTACTTGGATTATCAACTCGGATTACGAGAGCACGTGATTCATCAATGCCCCGTAAATGTCTCTTCCATCAAATCGGACTTGAGACAGGAGGTGCCTTCATTGAGAAACATGATCACAACCACGCTTCAAGAGGTAACCTTAATACATGCATTTGGTTTAGATGAGACGATCTTAGAAGATTTATCAAATCATATGGTTTCATCGCTTAAATTTTTTTGAATTCTGATGAACCGAGCAACTAGGGCGATTAGTCGTTCCAGATCGCATGTGATGCAATCTTCATGCTTCTGTGATGCGTTTAAGGTTTCTCCATAACCTTCAAGTTGAATCAGAAACATGTCTGAGGTTTTGGATAAGATCCATAAAACTAAGATGACATGGGAATTTTTGGTTGTGCGGATTTTTCATCACATTTTATTCAAGCAACCCTGTTTTGTATGACTTTTTTGCCATGTTTAAGTGCCTTAAAATGTGATTTTATCGCTTGGATTATATTCCACATCTTATTAGTGAACCATATAATTTGTGTTTGCGTGATTTGGAATATGTTTGCTCAAGTTATGATCACTTCAGTGGACATGCCATTGTTACAGGAATAATGGTTTTAGATGTAATCAAGAGAAAACCACAGTTTTAAAATGTCTAAAAATATGTGTCTATCACTTGGATTGTGTTACAAATTAAATTAGAAAACCAAGGAAATTCAGTTCACTTGATTTGGAGTTTATTTTCTCAAGATTTATAAGTTTAGAAAACATGTGTCACTGCTGGAAACTTAACAAATTTAAACAAGATTCTTGTGGTTGTCATTCAATGAATTCATGAAATTAATAGTTAATCTCCTGAAGTAATTACTTGTTAAATATTTTTAAAATATCTAATAATGATAAGTATTTTTGAATGATCATAACCAACGTCAAAAGACAATTGATCGTAATTGATTTGATTATAATAAACTTTCCAACAAACACTAATACTTGAATAAGATTGGGGACTTGTTTAGCAAATCTCCTTATAATATTAATCAAAATGATTTGATAAATATTATATGCCATAACTTTGATTGAAATTTCGAATATCATCTCAAACACAATATGATCAAATCACATTATCCTGACATGAGTAACATATGGTGTCTAGTCGGGATCGTTGGGTAGGAGGTTGCTCCGTGAGCGGTGTGTCCCACATCCTGTGCGTACTAGCCATGACAGTAGGTAAGGAAAGGATAATGCTTGAAATGATCATGAGGTATTTTTTTAATTATTAAAATTTGAATAATATGTATTTTGAGATTATACTATCCTTCAAGTAACAATCAAGATTATTTATTGGTCATTTGAATTGAAATCATAATTGATTTAATATGATTAAATAAATTATATCCAATTAAATTCTTTATTATGAATAGAGTAGAATTTCTCTTGAAAAATTAATTATGTGAATATGATTTATAATAATAAATTAAAATTTGAATGAGATATAGAGGATTACATAAGTGACATCAATGGTCTCCCGTCAAGGCGAAGGGTTCTGTCGCTAGAGATTGTATGTAGGAGACGCATGTTCAAAGTGACAATTTCTGCATACAAGTACATATGGATCGGGTTCTTTTCTTATTGAAAGAGTAAGACCGTATGCGTAGTGATACCAATATCGAATCCTCATGTTATTGAGGCGATATTGGATTACGCATAGCAGGTGCTAATCCTAGTGAAGGTTGGTTCAATTAATGATGGGTCAACATCGCCTTAGGGGTGGTAGGCCTAGATGTTAAAAATAGAATTAGAAAATGCAAGTTGTTCTTGCAAGACAGAATGAGCTCACACTTCTTTTTATTTGAGTTACAGTTTCTCATATTATTGGGATGCAACAAAGATAAAAAAGGAGATACCAGATCTTGCTTGAGATATAATGGCAAATATATCCCATGCACTGAAAGTAAATAAGGGAATGAACTTTCAGTGTTGACAAGGAAAGACAACCTTGAAATAAAAAAAATCCTCAATCAACGTAAAATTTGTATTTATGAAGATTATCTTATTTCAGATAACCTACATTAAACACACTCAAAATTATACTCAATAATAACCAGTAAAATATCATTGATTGAATCCATGATCAAGATATTGCACTTGGAATTTGACACATAATGTATATGATTGCAATATGCCAGTTTCCTCATAATGATGAGAAATAATAATTAAATAGATAATAGTACAACAACCTTAGATTTGTATGTCTCTGTAGTCTTGATCTCTCATCGAATGTGCTTGAGGTATCATGTCGATGATGATCGTAATTATCTAACATCCTTATAAAACCTAGAATATGTTTTGGCATATATGTACTCTTGACATTTAATCATGAATGGCATGGTTCACTACATTATACGGTGGCTCGATAAGAGATGATGTATTCAAAATGTTTGAATGCTTACCTGAACCAAATATTTTTAGGGTTTAGATGGATGTAGATACAATGAATGTCCTCATTCTACTATCTATACTCTAGTCTTTCATGAAGCTTCATAATATTCATATTGTATGAATCGAATGAAGTATACATATATATGTTGAAATGATCTTGTATTGAAATCTTTTTTAGTTCAACATAAGAGATCCTTTCTTAAGCAATGGTTGTATATAGATGAAGGAAGTGCAATCGAAGAGTGGATCTAACCCATAAAAGAAGGAAAGTCAAAGAGTTGATTGTACTTATGTGACTTCCATATGACATCCAAAGAGTTGGATGAATGCCAATACTGCAATAAGCTAATGTACTGATAGTATGGCAATCTACTATCTAGACTATCTAACATCCTTAGAGAAGGATTCAGATAGTGCATCGAACTATTATAAATCTGCATATCATCATTGAAATTAACTTTCATATTTGATAAGATTAAAGTCAAATAATTATATTGCATTCTTCTATTAACACTTACAATTGATAGCATATTTTTTAGAAGACTAGAAAATTTGATCTTAAGGTTTAATAGCCATCCACATGGATATTGATGTAATTGTTGCAACAATCTCCATTGTATGGATAGTGCATATTTTTTGTGAGAAAACCCTTAGTCTTAGATAATGTCTCTGTGATCTAGTTAGAATACACTCATTGTTTATTTCTAAATTTTGGAAATAAACATGAATTCCGGAATATACCTATCATAAGAAGTTATGATGGATATATTTCAGATAGTAATCTAACATCTAGTGGACTCTACTAAATTAGAATATTAATGAATAGTTCATTAATATTTTAAATACTGAAAATTAAACCTTAAAAGATCAATAAGAGGATGAAGATCATTTTACAATGATCTTACATAAAACCTTGGAAATACATCTATTGATATGATAAATAGACTAGTAAGATATTGAACTTTAGATTGTCTAAAAGTTCAAAACTTACATACTTATTTATATTATATTCAAAGTAAAAATTTCCAATTCACTTTTCTCTGAAAATGGTGTAAGATGCCAAGGTATTCAAGATCTCATGCATATTGATGTATGTGGATCATCTATATCGTAATAAACATTAATGATATGTGATATCAATTGATGATATGTGATATGAGATTTCTTCCACCTTAGAAACCTTTAAAATGTTCAAAGCTTTCAAAATTTTGGTTTAGAATGAAAGTTCGAAGAAAGATGAAAGAATTTGATCTAATCAAGGTAGCAAGTACCTATCAGATGAATTCAAAGGAATACCTTATGTATATGTGACTATCATTCTTATCTCACTACTCATGATACACTTAAACTCAATAGAGTTGTAGGGATATGCAATTGGATCATGTGTGACATGATTTGATCAATGATGCATATTAGCATGATTACCTCTTAGTTTCCACTTATATATGTAGTATAGACTAACAATATATATCCTTAATAAAATTCCATGCATATCTGAAAACTAGCCTAGTGTTGGACACTTAAGGATTTAAGGTTGCTTGATCCACAATCATGTCATGGATGCAAGTGAACTGAAATCTAGCATCAGAGAGTGCTACTTCATTAGGAATATAAAGGATGATATTGGATATTTACTTTATTACCTTGAGATTCTTAAAATATTTCATCTCTAAGAATATGATTCTAAGAGGATGACTTTTTTTAGAGTCAAGACGTAAATGAAGTAAAGGAACTCATTGAGTCTTGAAAAGATAGTGACGCTTCTGAAATCGGAAACTAAAAAGACAATTAAAGATGAAACACTTACACCACTTTAAATTAGTTTGAAGGTGGTAAGACCACCTAAATGGTAGGGATTCCATGTCTCAGTTAAGTATGACAATGATCTGACTTCATATGATGAAGCTTAGATGTATGCCATGCAACGGGAGTAGTAAGCTACTACTAATACTACTGTGGAGATAAACACTTCATTGCAGTAATAAATATCTTCAAAGATGACAAGACTTTACAAATAATGATATCTAAGTCTTATCTTCATAACTTAAAACTTTATAGATAATGATCAAAAAGGTCTTAACTGAAGATGCCTTATAAGAACAAGACTAGGTCTTAGTCTTAGGAGATAGAAATCTCCAGGAATAAGAGTATTCTGATAAGGATAATAGAAGTTACATACTGGTTATAACTATTATTGAGTGCAATGTCAAAGGCACTATAACTTCCTTAACAAGATTGAGTATCGGTTACATAAGACGCAACATTCGCACTGGATGCGAGCACTGTTACTAGGAGATATGCAAGTACCGTAAAAGGACTTGACGTAGTCTATCAGAAACAGAGTTAGTCAAGTTACCAAGCTATTTTTCTAAATAGCTTATGATTGTCACATTAGTGTGGACTTAAAGATTATCTTATTAATAACTCTTTGAAATAGTGGAAGATTGTTGGACATGCATGTCCATGACAAGCCATTATTCAATAAATGTTATTGCAAATATCATTTCGTAATATGAAATGAAGAATAAATAATTTGCTTAACGGTTCCCTTAATACAAATAGTTTTACGTATCATGGCCATCTTGATGATCATACAGTTGTTGATTCAATTGTTGAATCGTAAAGGTTGATGCTTAGATAAATATCTAAAGAATTAGATTGATGACTTATCAAGCACCGTCAAATAATTATTAAGAGATGATCCCCAACCTGAGTAGGAGATGGTAATCCTTTCTTTGATGGTCTGATATCTAACCGGCCTCTTGATGCATGTCCTCTGCATACGAATAGATATTCGGATGTGTTAGATAAGTTAGTTAAAGTGTTGACCTAACAAGATCGAGATAACCAAGATTTATTCCATATGTTGTCACGATATATGTACGCATCCTCAAATTGAAGACGGATGTGTTACTATATAATTGAGTATGTACATTTGGCAAACCAATGGGTTGATGGCTTAATCAATGTCTATACACATACGTGATGTTGTGCATACAAGGGCATATGAGTAATGCGATCGCTCAAAGATATCATACAGGTTCATTTATCAAATTGGAAAAAATGGGTTCACTCATGAAATATTGGGATCAAATTCCATGCACGATCATCTCGCTTTGGATGCTTAACTAAATTTGGAAGTTTGATATATGCTTTTGGAAAATATGATTAATATCAAGGCATGAAATATGCTTTTGAAAAGGATATGATTAATACCAACTCCCAATGATCAAATGAAAAACTTAATGATAAACCCTTAACAAGACAATCTAAATTGATTTAAATCTTCCAGTCTGTAGGATGTACAGGTATTAAGAATACCTTATGATGATGTGATCAATAAATGAATGTATAACCATGACGCATCTATTCCGAAAGAGTGATAAAACAGGTCTGGATTTTAGTTACTCCTCTCAATAGAGAAGTGATCCCATCTTAGTCTAAATGTTGAACAATGATCTGAATGTGATTCAGATATAATGAGAAGATTAGATTTACGACTTTATTTTAATCAAACATCTATTAGAGGTCCTCGATATTTGAATTTGAGATATGATCTTAATATTCAAGTCATTATACGACGAACGTACAATCGCCATGTTCGTATATCCAAGTATCCGTGAAAAAACACATTATTTTTTAAAGACTTTAAAAATAATTTTATTGTTGATAATATATCTGGTCATTAAGCAAAATAACTAATTAAATGTGATTTAATTATTATGAATGATATGAACATTTGTATTATTTGAACACATGACAATGAACATCCAAGATGATTAAATGTGATTTAATTTTCAAAAATATGTTTAATGTGGATATCACTATCCATATTATTCATGGATATTATAAATGCAATTTATAATATATTAAAGAGAGATGATCGTAACTTGTATTTATAGATTAATAGTCAATGTGAATTGAATTTGCATTAGACATTTAATTATAATTGCAATTATATTTTATTTTAGATGTGTAAATATTATTCACAATTCATCAATGGCATGATTAGAATTATCGTAAAAACATTTTGAAATTATTTTGGTGAATAATTTTGCAATAATAATTGTTGCACATGTAAAATATTTAGCAAGATATTAAAGCTCACCAAATTGAAGGAGATAGCCACCATACCATACATGGTATGGATGACCACCAAGAAAATATCTCAATGGTGGTCGTCCATTCTATGCGTGGAAGGAGGCTACACTCATTTCCATAATATTCCATATGAGTTGATTTAATTTATTTTAAAATTATTAAATATAATTCAATATATTTAATTTTTTTAAATTAATTATTTATTTTTTATAATTAAAATACAACAAAAATCATGATCATTGATTGAAAGTACAAATCAATGTCAACCATTGAATTTGTATGAGCACATAGATTAAGATCCATGGACGTCAAATTGGTATAAAACAGTAGACTTAACCTTTTATTTACACACAAGATGAACAAGCTATCTCTCTCTCTCTCTCTCTCTCTCTCTCTCTCTCTCTTTACACATCTACTCTCTCATTGTTGTCATCCACATTGGAGCCTTAGAGAGAGTCGTCGTCGTCACCGCTAAACCATCATGTTGCTGCTTCGACTGCTCACGGATCTCCATCTTCTTCGGTACACTTAGCTCATGAAAAGGCGTTAGTTCTCATGAGACAAGATTAAGAGATTCATTGCTTTAAGTATCAACTCAAATTACAAGACGCATATGTTTCATCAACACACTTGCAAGTGTCTGCTCCAATCAATAATGACAATGAACCTAAAGAGTGATGAGCCAAATGGGTCTCCGTACTCCGTCATCACCTCCACCTTCGATCGTGGGTTTCGATTTTAGGGGTGATTTTTTTCATAACAAAGAAGGGGATTTTTGAGTTTACCCCACCTACCCAAATCATGATTTGAAAAAACCATGATTAAGTTCAACTCATTGACGACCAAAGTATCAAAGGACACAAGTGGTAAAATGACAAGAAGTCAAGGGCACACTTGATATTCCTAAAAAGAGAGGTGTATAACTAATATTACAATATCCCAAAGGTGCACAACTAATAAAAATATTATTTTCTATTGACAAGATTATCATTTTACTAACCTTTTAAAAAAACTTATTCCAACCCAACCCTATTTCCAAATGAGCACGTGTTGATTGGCCCCACTAACATTCAACCAAACAAAACTCAACACATCTTGTACGAAAAGTCCTACAACATTCACAACAATTGTAGAGTGCCCATACTCAGCTAAATTCTAATGTTCAAGCAAAATCATCCTAGACAAGGCATTGCAACCACTAAACCACAACCTATATAAATACTTACACAAGCTCGTGAATACCAACACCCATGGCATTACACAATACATCAAGGCTGTGGCACATCCCTAGCCAACCACAAACATTTTCAGTAGTATGCAAAAAAGATATTGTGATACAACACAAAAAAATGGAACTAGAGCAAGAAAATATGATAAACAACACAAGAATATTTGAATGAAGAAAAGACATTGGATTGGTCAAACAAGAAAGAAAATACTTAAGAGACCAGACAGCGAAGATACTATAACATAATTTGCAATGCTTTATTGAAAGGAAATATCCAACTTCGGGTTTCACAGTCAACTTTTCTGAAAAACAGACATGAGATCAAGTAACATTTCACATATTTACCTGGAAGGCTGCAATGTTACAAAACTAACGACCACAGAAAAATGGAAGGTAGTATGTATTACTGCCCATAAAAGCCTTGAATCGGATAGAGTAAACAAAACAAGCAACATCATTATAATGTGTTCCTTTTCATGGGAAGAAATTAGGGAGAGGAAATATGAATCTAACAACAAACCCAAAACTATCACAAACAACGCCTTCATTAATTTGCTAGGTGCCACACCGGAAGCAAGGAAAATTGCAAAGATCATCTCTGTTACACCGACTAATTGAGGCAAACTGTCTGTTTTATACTGAATTGGGCATTCAACGGTGGTTTGAAAAAGTATCATTTTCGGGTGCTCCCAATCAGCTAATGAAAACAGCATAGGAAAGGGAAGGCATGGAGTGCAAAAGGATTGTCACGCTCAATGCAAGGTAGATGCAAAATGGAACAAAATAGAAGATGTGGTACGAAATTTAAGAAACTTCCAAAATCCGTTTTTTTCCAGATATGCAAGCAACTGTGGAAGGCCTGGATCGCCTCTTTAATATCTAAATTAGCAAATGAAATGATGAGGGAAGCAATACGATTATCAAATCATGCTCAAGGATCGGCGATAGACCTTCAGGGTACATGCTTCTCATGCAAATTTCAAGAACAGAAATAACTTTAGATTTTGAACCATCAATAATTTCCATTCAAAGCCCGTAAAACTTCTATTAAAATTTTCCACAATAAAATAAACTAAAGCAGAAGGACAATGCACATAACTCAACCCCATCCGTGACCAACAACACCACTAAAACTAAAACAAACCATCCCTCAAACGTTAAGCAGCCGATTTTGCAGCCTTCTTTGGCGACTTGGGTGCCTTGGAGGGTGACTTGGGCTCCTCTCCCACCTTGGACTTCTTCGGTAGGAGAACGGGGTTAATGTTGGGGAGCACGCCGCCGTGAGCAATGGTCACACCGGCGAGAAGCTTGCCGAGCTCTTCGTCGTTCCTGATGGCGAGGAGAACGTGCCTAGGTATAATCCTGTTCTTCTTGTTGTCCCTTGCAGCGTTGCCGGCCAACTCCAGAACCTAAACAAAATGAAGAATGGAGAGCCTAATTTTAGAAACCGGAAACAAAATTGCAGAGAATTCGGGGGTAGGATTATGTAAAAGGACCACCTCGGCTGCAAGGTACTCGAGAACGGCAGCGAGATAGACAGGGGCGCCGGTGCCGATGCGCTGCGCATAGCGACCCTTCTTGAGGTAGCGACCGATACGGCTGACGGGAAACTGAAGACCAGCCTTGACGGAGCGGCTGACGCCCTTCTTCTTCGGTCCACCGCCCTTGCGACCGCCGGCGCCCTTCTTGGTCTTGCCGCCTGCGGCGTCCATGATCTGAGAGAGGATGACAACGACGAGACGGTGCACAATAATAAAGGGAGAAATGTGAGACTCGGTTGTATGATCTTGAGGGGTGCAGGAGTATTTTACGAGGGGAATAGGCTGAGGCGATGGGAATGGTGGCTTATAGCCGTTGGATTCAACGAAATTGTGCGGCGGATGGTTGTATGAGGAGGCAATCCCGGGGTGGAAAGCAGTGACCAATGACAATGCGGGATGGAATGGGGGTGTTAAGGGTGTATTCCTTTTATGTTTTTCTTTCTCCACTAGATTCTGATTATAAACTTGACTTTTTCTGTCTCATTATTCTTGTATTTTTTTAATTCTTTTGAGGATTGTCATCAATATATCATTATATTATGTCATTCAAATTTTGTGTGAAATAAAGATTCTTACAACCTCATCTGGATGAAGGTCATAAGAGTATCTGTTTCGCATGAAATTTGAATGACATGATATAGAAATATATTGAAGAAATTTCATGGAAGAAATTTTCAAAAAAAAATGGAAAAAATTGGGTGGGGGAGCAAAGTTAGCTCCCCTAGGGTAGGGATGGGCATGGGTCGGACTGGGCTGGGCCCTGAAAGGTCTAGGCCCAAGCCCGTCTAAATATTTCGAGCATTAGGTCGGGCTTGGACCCGTAAATTTTGGTGTTGTTCAGCCCAAGCCCAAGCTCAACCAATTTACTTCGGGTCGGACTTGGGTCGGGCTGGCCCAAGCCTTGGTTCATTTCTTGGTAATGAAAACCACAACACGAGAAATATGGAAATGATGGATCGTGTTATACATTCAAGAGAAGGATTATGCAACCCCAAATCAAGCGCAAAAAAAGAAATTACAAACATAAGAATGTCCACATAAAAGTAGATATTAAACCATGCACAAAAATCTAAGATGTCTACAGAACAACTAAGTTTGAACGTATCTTGAATCTATAACAATGACTAAACAGTAGTAACATTCCAATGAGAAAACAATGGCTAAACAATAGCAACATCGGTACTTCAACTGTCGTATACAGTATACCTTAGTAGGCAAAACGTCTTGTCTAAGGCCTATGCCCATGTTCGGGCTGGATCTTGGACTTTACCCTCAGGCCAACTTCAGACCATTCCTCGGGCCCCCGAATAAGCTGAGCCGTGGTCCAGGTCAGGTTGGGTCGAGCCAAGTCGAGCTCGACCCAAAGTATTTTTGGGCTGACATTTTAGGCTCGGGCCCGGCCCAATCCTCTATTAGGCTTGGGTTGGGCCGGGCTTTTCGTCTCGGGCTGGGCTGGGCCGGCCCAATACCCATCCCTACCCCAAGGGCTCTTATGATAAACTATGTTTGTATATATTTGTTCATACAAAATTTAATATATACTTATTCTTAGAACGTAAAAATGTTTTATAATTATATTTAATTAATATAACTATCGTAAAATAAATATATTCAATGCATTTAAACAATATTTTAGTCATTTTAATAACAATTCAATGGGTTTGTCCCTGGCCCATTTTCTCCGTTTTTTTTGAAAAATATCATCATGTATATTCATCTATATATCTCTCCAATATGTCATTCAAATTTCATCAGAAATATTGACTTATATACCCTCCATCTAGAATATGTCGATTAGAGTAATGTTTAGACCGTTAAAATTACATGTTCTAGATGGAGGGTACAGGAGTCTTTATTTGTGATGAAATTCAAATGGTATATTGGAGATGTAGATGAATGTACATGATGATATTTTTTGAAAAATAAAAATATAGAAAAAAAGAGGTGGGGTAGACATGTTGGTTGTCCCTAGGGGCAGTCTCATTTTTCCCTTTTAATAATCATATTTATAATTTATGCACATTATACTTTCACCGTATTGGTTATGTATCATATTTGTATTTTATTTATTGATATATCTTCAATCCCAATCTATCAGTTGCACAGATGGTTATGAGAGTGTAATGAATTTTTTTTCAAGATATTCGTATATTTGTTTATCATTTACATCATTTTGACACTTATATTTGTCAATATGTTTATTGATTTTGTATATTGCTTGATATTTATTGGTTTAAAAATAACTATCAGTTGTAAAGATGTTACATCTCACACCACACAAATTAAGACTTTACCTACATAAACAAGATTATTTATTCGAGAAAGATTGATATATCCATGTCTATTTTGATTTGGAGCTCATAAAAGAACTCCCTACTTTTGATAAATTCCATATTTATCATCATTAATCTCCATTATTAACTCCATTACTTAAGTTAAATCATAAGATTCAATAACAATTTACACTAATTACTAACTATTGTGTTGTAAATAATTAACACTAATTATTATATATTAATTATGACATAATATTTTACGTATTTATTTCTTATTAAAAATCAAATAAAAATTAGAATAAATTTGTAATTAAATAAATAACATTAAATAAAATCAAAATACAAAAAATAAGCAAAAGAAAATTAAAGAATTTGTTTTATATTATTTTTAGTAATATTTAATTTTTATCTATATATAGATGACCTCTGATATCTTTAACTTCTACATGAAAGTTGTAGATGTTCATCGACATCTACAACTTTCATGTCTACAACTTTTTCCCAATTCAGCTTCTAAATAATTCTTCTAGATTTCACTTTGATTTTTGAATTAACTTAATTCCTATTGGGCCACGTGTCACCTTCATTTCTTGCCACGTGGCCCGCTTCTGTGTTTGCCACCCGTCTCCATGAAGGTCGTTTGATTGCTTCCTGATCAGACGCATCTAGGCCGTCTATTAGCGCCTCGTTTTGGACCACTTGATCCTCTTAATCAAGTGGATCATGTCTTTCCAACTGCGCCCAAATCTGGACCATTGGATCTTAATCCAACGATCTAGGTACCTCCTTCTACCTCTAGCTAGTTCCTCTTCTCTCTACAAACCGCCTAACTACCCCATGGTCTCCCTATTTTCCCAACCGTCTCGAGTAACTCCCCACCCAACAACTAACACCATTTCCTATCTCTAACATCCATGATTAACGCCCACCACCTAACTTATCTCCATCCTAATTCCATCATTTGATCTGAGCCGTTGAAAACTGTCAAAACCCATCTGCAACTACAGCATTTTTCCCCTTCAAATATCCCTCGCCATCGTCATTAGTGGGTTATCCGCCATTTACAGACTTGCACCCTAGCCTCTCTAACTTCCAAGGACAGTACGAGGGCCAGATAGAGTGCCACGACAGTTGTGCACCTCCGACGAGATCCTTGGCATTGTCGCCAAGTGACAACCCAATTTCGAGGTTGTTTGAGCTTATTTTCAGGAACTTTAAGTGAAGATCTCGAAGCTTTCCGCTCCGATATTTGGCTCAAGATTCAACTAAAATTACGTCATCGTCAACCTTTCATTTGAGGTCAATATTCAATCTTTTGGTCGTTGTAGTTTCTAGGATTTCTTCCTTGGTTGCTACACAATCATTTACTCATCTGGGTGTTCATACACTCTCATGACTCGTCCATGTTTCACACGTGATAGTCCTCGTTCTTAATCAACTTCTCCATTTTCTGTGATCACTCGATGCCATTGTCTTCTTCTGCATGAAGAAGACAACCCACTAGGGTTCATATCTTCCACCCTTCGTTGAGCCTCCATTATGCATCTTTAACATCTAGATAGATTCCCCAAGGTGCTTCGGCTATAAACTAACCATGTAGGATATCAAAAGGGTTCAATGGTCGGAAACTGGAGCATAGCTCCAATCTCCAAATTTCTCTCTGGTGGAGCTTCATCAATAGAGATCTGCAATCATCCTCGTGCCTTCTCCAAGCATTATACATCATCGCGGGCATTTGACGATGGTTCTTGGACCTTTGGAGAGAAAGAAGAAGAAGCAAGGCGGAGCTTTTACACCTTTATCGAAGCACAATCATAGCACTGTCGTCCGCAGAGGAGGTAGAAGAACAGACACGGAGCATATACCGTTGATCATGCTTAATTGAGAGAGATCCGACTATCGGGACTTATCCACGTAACCATTCCGAAGCATCGCTTCAAGATTCAATCTCGTGTGTCGAGCCTATACTCGAATCTAACTTGAAGCATCAGAAGCTGATGCGTGGCCCTAGCCTCCCCGACCGAACCTGGTCATGTCACTTGTTTTCTGCATGTAACTGGGTAAATTGCAATGCCCGTCATGTTTTTCCTAATATTACAGATAAGTCCTTTCATTTGTTTGTAATTTTCATATTAACCCTTATAGTTTATGTTATTTACAATTTAGTCCTTATTTGTCCTGTTCTATAATAAAACTTGGAATTTTCTTGCAAAAAAACCCCTGGATTCAATGTTGAATATCTTTTTATCCTTAAATCCAAGAAATGTGACTTTGATCTCGTTTCAAAGCTTGTTTGATACTCTATCTGTTGGTGAAATTTAAATTAGTTTTGGCTTAAAAGTTATGCTACAATTAATCTGCATTTAAAGTGCTTCATTAATTCATGAATCTTTGTTGAAAAAGTACTTTGATTGAACATTTGAACCTATAAAGTACCTTGATTCTTAATTATCTATTGTTAAATTAAATATAATCATTATTAGGTCATTACATCATTTAATCGCTAGCAAAAACCATTAAATCATTTAAGTGAGTTTTGTTAACTCATTTTGGATAAGTTTTGAAACTAATTTCAAATATTGCATAACCGATGTAATAAGTAATCACTTCAAAGTATCTTCTTAATTAATCCAAGTTATTTATGTTGTGTATCTGTGTGTGTATGTTCTATTCATGTTGTTTGTGCATTCTTGTTTGCATTTAATTTAAATGCATAAAAAATTTGTTAAAAAGAGTACATCTTATTATGTTTTGTGCATTAAATCAATATAATTAATTTAGTAATTACTATCTATAATATTTTATCTATAAATTTAATCAATAAATTGCTCCGTCATTGTGTTTGATCCTTGATGAATCTATGATTCGTCATCTTTATTCATTTATTTTAGCTTAAAATGCCTTATAAACACATGCATATAACACTAACTCCATGTTCTTACTAACTTGCATCTGTGTATAAATATTGTACACTTCTTACCAATTTTAACCTATAAATAAATAAATAAAGGGAAAATAAAGAAAATAAAAAAAAGGAAGACTGTATACAGGTTGACCCAAACCCTGAGAGAATGTCAAGACTTGACCTAATCGACCAGGAATAAAGTAGGGTAAAAAAATTGTGTTTTGTATATATCTGTATAAAACTAACATAATTTTTTTGTGCCTTAATTGACCTCAAATCAAATAACTTTCAAGACCAAAGTAGTAAATAAAAATGTGTCCTAATTAATAAAAATAATCGCATAATTATATCTTGTACAGAATAAAAGTAACCACAATTGGAAAAAGCCATTAAGCACTAATTGAAAAATCAATACCGGCTCCATATAGACTCAAATTGAACCAGTATCACTTCCATTGGATTCTAAATTAAATTATCTTTAAAATGGCTGCAATTTCATAATTTTTGGAGTTACGAGTAAAAAGTTAGTTTTCCAAGGTGGTTTGTGCCATTTTCTCATGTATTTTGTAAATATTGTATTGTATATATTTGTAAATTATTCTTAATAATTATTTAAAATAAAAATCAAAATAAAAAATTTTAAAATAAAAAAAGAACGCTAATTTTCTCATTTACCCTTGTATATAATGTCATATATGTATATTGTATATGTATATAGTTGCTATTTTTAATTAACCACCATAAAAAAATAAAAAAATAACAGTTTTTAATTCAAATAAATAAAGTGACGAAAATTCAAAAAAATAGATAATTTTTTAAATAGTTTTATCTCTTTTACTTTATCTCATTTCATCTCTCTTATGTTTTCCACCAAAAAAATTCAAAAATTCATCTCAATTTTCATCCCTTATCTCTTTATCCAAAAAATTCAAAAATTAAAATTTCATTCTATCTTTTCTATTTATATGTCTCCTTCTCCCTCATTTCAAAGTGATCAATCTTTAGATATAGGAGCCCGATCTCCGAGAGAAAATTTCATCGAGAATAGTGTCTAGCCTCCGAGCCGTCCGGTGACAACGAGTCGGCCTTCGTCGAGGCGATCACGGTCCATTTCCGTTCCTAAGGTGAGATCCACATTTTTTTATTTTATCTTATTTTAATCGTAGTTTATTTTATCGCTTTTTTTAATTCCATCGTCATTTTATTTTTCTAGTTCTAAAAAAATCCATCTCAATATTGACCCGTCTCCAATTTCGAATTTTCATCTCACTTTCTCTATCTCCACGCGTTCTATTCTATCGTCCATGATCTCTCAACTCCGACCGTGTACGGTGGCCAGAGATCGGATTCGAATCTCTCATTTCTGCCGGATCCTCGATCATTTTTTCGAGTTGTATATAAACAAAATAAAAAAAATAAAAAATCCATATACTTTTTTTTCTTCTCTAACCTTTGTTTTGCAGGAGAATCAAAATTAAAAAACAATAAAAAAACCTTTTTTTTATTTTCATTTCCTATTTATAAAAAAATATTTCGTTTTTTTCTTCATCTGATTACAGTAAAAACAATATATATAATAAAAATAATAAAAAAGGACAGCTATCCCCTGGCGCCGCTGTCCCTCCATCCTTGGTCTGCGCTCCTCCATCACCGCGCACAGCCCTCACGCGGCTCGTCCTTCACTGTCGCACCCTCCGCTGGCGCTAGCGACGCCACCACTCTAGCGGCTGCTGTCCGCGCCTGCGCCGCCTTCGACCAGCCCCTCCAGCCGAGCCGCCTGCACCGCCGTGCGAGTCCTCCGCAGTCCGCCGACGCAAGGCGACCCCTTTCAGTGCCGCCCACTCCAGGTCCCTCGCACCCTACGCGTGCCGCCTCCGCGAGGCAACCATCCCTCCTGCTCCGACCTCCTGCTGCGTGCTGCCCTACGAGACGCCATGAACGCCGCAGCCCCCTCGACGTCATCGCCCCTCCTGCTCCGACCTCCTGCTGCATGCTGCCCTACGAGATGCCACGAACGGCGATGACCCTCCCTCTTGCCCCTACACGTTAAAAGAAGAGAAAAAAGCCCTAGGGTTTATTGAATTAATTTGGAGAAATTACATTTGAGCCCCGATGCTTTTAAAAATTGCGAGAAGAGCCCTGCCAGCCATCGCGTGCAACGCATGCCCTCCTGGGTAAATTTCAAATTTTATCATATGATTTATTTCTTTTATTTATTTAATGCAAAAACAAGAACTATTTACGTTTTAATCCTTGTTATTCAAACTCTTAGATTTGCATGATCTTTTCATTAAAATAAATGTTATTTGTAATCTGAAAATTTTGCAAAAAGTATGCTATGTTCCAGATGTGATTATCTTCCTAGCATAAGTTTTTCATTGCCTTTTGATTTTATTTATTATTATTAAAAAAATAAAAAACATGTCATTTTTCACTGAATTCAGAAATTCATAAAAAAATCAAAAATAACTCCAAAAATTCCAAAAACATTAGGGTGGTTTTATTTCATTATCTTTTAATTTGTCTGCAGATATCACACATTAATTCTTTACAAAACCCAAAAAAATCGAAAAATACTAAAAATCTTATAAAAATTACAGAAAATTCTACAAAAATCCAAGAAATAGCGATTTCAGTTCCTGCTTGTAGATATTTGCATATAGTTTGTCATAAAAATAATTTCTAGGAGTTTTGGGCATTTAAAATATTTTTAAGTTGCAAATTACTCCAGGCTGTGCACATTTTTGCATTTTTCTCACTATTTAATTTTTAGAAAAATACAAAAACATCTGAAAATTCCACAAAAATCCCAAAAATATTTCAAAACTTTTAAAACCTAAATATTATTTTCTCTGCATTTTTCTGAGCATTTTTGGTATAATTTAAAATTACAAAAAAAGAGTTGGTGTGCATATTTCTTGTGCTTATGCATATTGTTCGTTTTTTAAAAAATTTTAAAAAATGCAAATTAAAATCACTAAATATTTGAAAATCAAAAAATACAAAAGATTAGAAATAAAAAAATAAAAAAAGATAAAAAAGTTAAAAAAATCACAAAAACCAAGGATAGTTATCCTTTGAGATTCTTATTTTCTCTTAATTGATTTTTGATTAATTGAATAACTCTCGGGATTTGTAGCCTCCCTGAGTTCGACCCTGTCCTCTATACAGGTTAATAAGTAGCAAAAAGAAAAAAATTGTTTGTCACGGGATTTTTGGGGATAGCAACGACATTCATTTACCATCAATTTCCGTCCTCGAGAAAAACGTGCACAACAATCCTAGAATTCCCATGTTATAAATTAAAGACGAGAACCTCGTACTGATTCTTCTCGATTATGTATGAGAGGTTAAGTGCACGTGCTACAACAGAGCGAAATTAACACATGCATTTAGCGATTCAACAGATGATGCCATCACCCGGGGACACAACTTCATTAATATAATTATTTAGGATTTTAAGTTTTGGTTAAGATTATTTTTAATTTATCTAGGTCGATCTTATGTTGTAATGTTTTCTGCATTATTATATATATGTGCTAATAATCTTTGAAATATCTAATATTTTATCTTTTGAGGTAGGGCCCATTCGTCGAGGATGCTCGTGGAGAATTGAGGTTGGAAGCTCAAGTTGGAGTTCCCCCTTGCATTTAATTGAGAAATTAATTAAGTGGTTTTTGATCAATCTGATAATTGCCCGAATGCAATGAACGAACACCTTTTAAATCGTTAATTCAACACTATTAAAAGGGAAATTTTAGGGTTTATCAGATTTCCATTGACTTGCATGCATTTAGTTATAGGCAAGGTAGTTTACTTGCTCGAGTTGCGGGAATGAATAAGAGAAAGTTCATATTCAGTCTAGCATATGCACGAAGAGAGTTGGAGCTATTATAAGTGTTTCTCTTGAGTATGACATCATGATTTTATGTCTGCATGCTTTTCCCTTTCATGATTGGACACTTAGGATAATATGGAAAAGAGACTGGATGGTAGACGATGATTTATGCGTTCAGAGATTTAATTCAAGTGGTAACCTAATCTCTAAAAATTGGACTGTTAATGCAAGTTGACATAATTAAAATGGAGTTAAAATTCACTTTGTTTTTGGGAGAGAAAACCCCGCTTTACTTATAGTTTTATATGCACTCTTTGAGAGGTGAGGACGTATCCCTATGATAGAGCCCAAACCCTTTTTTAGCCTACTCGTAATGAACGCAAATTTTATTTTATCACCTGATGAATCTGCATTTCATCATATTTATTCATTTATGTTAGCTTAAAATTCCTTATAAAACACTTGGGATTCAGGACCCAGACGGGCAGGAAGGATGGGGCTTTCAGATACACCTTCCACTTGTAGCAGTCTATCATCACTCTAATGTCACAAATATGGATGTGAGAGCCTTCTTTAAATAAATAGTATGTGTCTTTGACTTTCCCCTATCTCAACACTGCATGATTCCTTAGACATTCTTGTATCAACAAAACAAACCATAGGGCTTTCTTCAAGGTTGGCCTCCAACAAGGAAGATCTTGTGGGAGGAACTATTGAGCTGGGTCAATCTTCTTGGTGAAGGAACTAAGAGCTTCGGATTGCTGGAGACTAATATCTAAAGGAAGTGAGAATCTTCTAATATAATTGAAAAGATAAAAAAGGATTTGTTTGTATCAAATTTAAAGTGCCATGCTATTATTACTTATTATTTATATTCGATATAATACTAACTCCATATTCTTACTAACTTGCATCTGTGTGTAAATATTGTATATTTATTACTATTTTAATCTAAAATAAATAAATAAAGAAAGAAAGGTAAAAAAATAAAAGAAAAAAAAGATTGTATATATGTAATAGATACATGCTAACCTGAACCCCAAGAGAATGTCAAGACTTCACCTAATCGACCAGGAATAAAGTAGGGAGAGATAGGGTCCTTAATTAGAAAATCCAAAAAAATGTGTTGTAAATATTTGTATACTTATACTATTTTATTTGTACATCAATCGACCTTAAAATAAATAATTTTCAAAACAAAATTGTAAATAAGAATATTTTCTGAATAATAAAAATGATTGCAAAATTAAATCATGTACAGAATAAAAGTAGCCACATCCGTAAAAAGCCATAAAGCGATAATCGAAAGTCCAATTCTGGCTCCATATGAACACCAATTAAACCAAACTCATTTCCATTGTATTTTAAATTAAATTATCTTTGAAATGGCTATGATTTCATAATTTTTAGAGTTACGGTTGAAAAGTTGGTTTTCTGGTGTGGTTTTTGTAATTTTACCATTTATTGTATATATTTATTTTATTATATTTGCAAATAATTGTAAATATTTTTAATAATTTCAAATAAAAATAAAAAATTAAAATTTTAAAATAAAAAAACTAATTTCCTATTTAACTATGTGTATAATGTAATATATGTATATAATATATGTATATAGTTGATATTTAACCACCACAAAAAATAAAAAATCAAAATTTACTATTTAATTTAATAAAGTGATGAAAATAACAAAAAAAATTTTTTGTAAATAATTTTAATATTTATCTCATTTCAAATTCTTTCTTAGCTCTTTATCTCCATTCAATTTTTAAATTTTAATTTTCGAAATTCAAACTCCATTATTTTATCTATTATTATGGCTCCTCCTCCCTCATATCAAATTGATCAATCTTTGTTGAGAGGAGCCTATAATCCGAGAGTCTTCTTGTCGCAGAAGGGTGCGTAGCCTCCGAGCCGTCCGGTGACAGCGAGTCAGCCTTCGTCTAGGTGATCACGGTCTTTTACACTCCCAAGGTGAGAATCATTTTTCTTTTGTTATTTTTAACGTAGATTAATCGTAGTTTACTTTTTATATTTTTATTTCGTTGTCATTTTTTAATTAGATCTTAAAATCCATCACGATTTTGATCTACCTTCGATTCCGATTTGTCATCTCATTTTTTTGATCTCTCCACGTCCACATTCTATCCACCACGATCTCTCAACTCTGGCCATGCACGGTGGGTCGGTGACTCGGATTCGATTCTTCCATTTTGTTGGATCCCATTTCACATTTTTTCAATTTTTTATTTATTTAAATAAACAGAGATGATACATGCTTGAGTCCTCTACTATTTAAAATAAATAAATGAAATTAAAAAATCATATATAGTTCTTTTTTTTACATTTGTTTTACAGGATAAAATAAAAAATAACAAAAAATTAAAAAAAATTAAAAATTAAAAAATGATTATTTATCATTTTTGTTTCTAAAAAAACTTAGTTTATATTTTTACATTTGAAATATAAAATAATAATAATAATAAAAGTGGAACAGTCCAGCGCTATCCCCACCGAGTTGCTGGAGCGGGCTCCTCCGGCCGCTCAACCACTCCACCACCGTCGCCTATCTAGCCAGCGACCACCATCTACCATCGTGAGAAGCCATCCCCGCACCACCGCCAGCCACGCCGTAGGTTCGCTCCGCCGGCCGTGCCACCGGGGGTGTGTGTCACCCCCTCGCCTCGTGTCCTTCCATTGCGCAAGCCCCTCTAATCTCAGCCTCGAGCCAGCGGATTCGCCGCCTCGACCACCACAGACGCGCGAGGTCCCCAACCGCAGCAATCTGCCATCGCAGACTACCACCCGCGCCCGCAGACAGGAACACATCCGTCGCTTACGCCGACCGCCATACGCCTCATCTCTATTGAGTGTCGTCTACAGCCGAAGCCCTCGCCACCTCCTGGAGCGCATCCAACCATTGCTTGCACGAGAAGAATAAGGGCGGCACATCCTCCCCTCCTCCTCGGTTGAAAAGCAACGGAGAACAGTAACCCCGAGGGGGATATTAACAATTGGAAAAATTACAACGTAGCACTTGGAGTGTTCAAAAATTACAGAAGAGACCTTGCCAATTCAAACATTATATTTGGGCGAAATTACATCTACATCCTCGACTGTCACGTACGGTGCATGCATCATCTAGGTAAATTGCAAATTCTCTCTGAATATTTATTTTTATTATCTTTTTATGCAAAAACTTTAAACTATATACGTTTCAGTCCCTGTATGTCCAGACTATTTATTGGCTTGTCATTTCATTGAAATAAAAGTGGCATTTGTTCTGAAATTTCTACAAAAAATTATGTATACTCCTGGTAGGTGCATATTCACTGTTTAATTTTTTTCATAACATTTTATCATCATTTGATAGTATTAAAAAATCAAAAACATGTCATTTTCCCTTTTTGAACTTAAAAAAGCATAAAAATTCGAATATAGCTTCAAAAAAATTTAGAAAATAGAGTAGATTTATTTTTACATGTTTTAATATTATCTGAATTTCGTGCATTAAAATACTAAAAATCTTTAAAAAACATATCAAAGTGTAGAAAAATAAAAAAGTTTTTTGGTCTCTATTTAAAGATAATTTCTTTACTTTCCAAGAAAATAAATTCAACAATTTTTGATTTCGCTTAATATTTTTTAATTGTGAAGTAGTCATGTTTATTCACTGTTTGCATTTTCCATTGTTTTTATTCATTTATAAATCCAAAAAAATCTAAAAATCCCTGAAAAATTATTAAAATAGTAAAAAATCATAAAACACAAAAATATTTTATTGAAACATTTTTTTAGCGTTTTAGTATATTTGAAAAATCCAAAAAATGCATTTCTTTTGTGCATAAATTTGCTTTGAAAATCATATTTTTGAAAATTAAAAAAATTACAAAATTAAAATCACTAAAATTTTGAAAATTATAAAATTAAAAATAGAAATTAAAAAAATAAAAAATAAAAAGAAATTTTTTTTGCAAAATCCAAGGATAGTTTGCCATTGAGATTCCTTTTTCTCTTAATTTATTTTTCTATTATTTGAATAACCCTCGGGAATTGTAGCCTCCCTGAGTTCGATCATATTCGTTATACAGGTAAATAAGTAGCAAAAGAATGTCTCTCACTTCATTATTCTTGTAATTAATTATTTCAGATTGAGAAAAAATAAATAAAATTTTTTATTGCAGGTATTTGGGTTGCAATGACCACTGCACATTTATTTTCATCAATAAAATCAAAACCCTAAGATCCCGTATCAACATCACCATTAAAAGCGACAATATAATTAGACCATATTTACGATCTTCACAGAGCGTGTTAGTGAAATAATCATGTTTGTTTGATCTTGTTTGATCTCTAAATTTCTCTCTGGTGGAGCTTCATCAACAGATGTTGCAATCATCCTCGTGCCTTCTTCAAGCATCATACATCATCACGGACGAAGGTTCATGGACCTTTTTAGAGCAAGAAGAAGCAAAGTGGATCCTTTACACCTTCGTCGAAGATCTGCCCTAGCATTGCCATCCTTGGACGAGGCGGAAAAACAGACGTGGAGCAGATACTATTGATCTCGCTTAATTGGGAGAGATCCGACGGTTAGGACTTATCCATAAAACCAGTCCGAAGCATTGCTTCAAGTCTCGAGCTCATGTATCGAGCATGTACCCGAGTCTAGCTTGAAGCATCTAAAGTTGACGCATGGCCCTAGCCTCCCCGACCGAACCGAGCCAGGTCATGTGTTTTCTGCATGTGATTGGGTAAATTGCAACCTGATGAATCCCAATTCATCACTCTTTATTCCTTTATTTTAGCTAGAAACTTGAGCAAAACACCTTGTAAATATGTGTAAATATCATAAATTGCCAAAATTCATGCATCTTGTAAATATGCATAATTAGCATGTTTTTGTGCCAAAATAAAGGAATAAAGAAACATAAGAAAAATATGGAAATATTTAGAATAAATATTGAGTGACCTAATCCCAAGGGAGGGCTCAACATGGGCCTGACCGCAAAAGAACCCAAGTAGAGGGAGATAGGGTCAATCATATGTATACATACCCCTATGTAAATAAATAAAATTTATTTTCCTCAAAATAAAAATTATAAAGTGTTTCTCATATTTTGTACATATTTATAAAAATAAAATTAAAATAAAAATAAAAATAATTTCCCACTCTGTATATATGCCATGTACACATGTATATACACATATTTATTTAACCCATGTAAATACATCATAAAAATAAAATAAAAATACCTTATTATTCCAAATTTTATTTTGTAAATAAATAAAATGTAAAATTGGAATAAATGTACAAAAATAAACAATACATATATGTATATACCTATATATAATAATAATATATTGTAAATACGTTATATATTTTTCAAAAAAAAAATAAATAAAAATCACTAAAAATAATTTGAAAAAAAAAGAAATATTTTTCATGTTTTGACTTTTTTGAAATAAAATCATTTAATAATTTTAATCGAATTTCCAAATATTTAATAAATGGGGGCTTCTGATTGGTCCATGGGGGATGTTGACCCCCGGTCAACTCTCCCCCTGGACCATTTCACCTGGATCCGTATTCGAGTACCCGTTTTCTCAAATTTTTCTAGACACGATCCGATCACCAATTAGCTAAACCCCGAGCCCCGATTACCATGCTGACATCCAAGACCTTCGCCCGGTGATCTACCTAGGGATCCGAGCTTCACCGAGCTCCGCCCGACCCCATCTTCTCGGACCCTTCCCACTATTTAGCGTCACCTCCACCGCACATTCTAGGTCATCTTTGGCTCCGCCCTTTCGTCCCAGGATCTCCACTCTCATCCCTAGAGCGACAGCTATCGATTGGAGTGTTGTAGTGAGGAGAAGGGTGCCTCCAGCCACTGATCCGACGACCTTATTCGCCGTGCGCTGCCACGAGATGCGCCAAGCCTTGGACCTTGACGTTTCCTTGAGGCGACGACCCCCGGAGCTCCGCCAGCTCCAGCCTAATCGACTTCCTCACCAGGTAGCTCCGATTCCCCCTAGGTTCGTTTAATTTCCATTTACGCCCAAATCGCCCGTCCGCCGTTGCCGGTCGATTCCCCACCGATTTGCGCACCCATTCCGTCATCCGATCATCGACTCATCTTCGCGAGACTTCCCTTCACCTTATGCACCCACTCACTCAACTTGGTTTGCTCCGGAACCAAGAGTCGATCTCCCTCGCCGTTGCCTCGCCGGAGGTCTCCGCTTCGACGCGCCCGACCGCCCATTCTACCCCTAACCGGGTCGAGGCAATTTGCCCTCGACCCAGGAAGCTTTTGGTGCCCATTTGCAGGTCAAAGGACCCCATCTGAGGGTCAAGTTGTTCGAGCACTAGATCTTACCTCCTCCGCCGTCGCCGGGCCGCTCCGGTGGTCCCTGGCTTCATCGGAGGATTGCATCAGCTGACTGACAGATGCCCGCACCACGACATCACGAAGCCGAACCTAGTTCAGAGCTTCTGCTGCGGGTTGACACCAGAGCTGCAGGGCCTGGTAAACGCTTCTTGTGGTGGTTCCTACTTCGCAAAGACGAGGATCAGGTCTGGGCCATCTACGAAGAGATGGCCGAGAACTATACAGTGATGTCCCAGACCCGACTTTACGCCCAGGGACACCCTCAGCCACAAACCGTGCAGTTTCAGAGGATAGCACGGGTCGACGTCGGTCCTTCTTCTTCGTCAGCGGCAGCCGCACAGGCCGAGTCCACAGCCGCCGACATGGGCATTATCAGTGAGAAGTTGGACCAGATGGAGCTGATCGAGAAGAAGCAGTGCCAGAGCATATCACAGATGGAGCAGATGGCACAATTGTTGAGTGACCTGAAGACAAATGTCATGTGTCTCCAGGAGGCACAGACAGCTTCTCAGCCCCGTCTTTAGGCACGAGGAGATCCGAGCAGCAGTGGCAGTTCGTCCCACCGTTCCACGCAGCCTAGACAGGGTCACATTGTACAGGCGGAGCTGTACCAGCAACCGCAGCCATACTACCAGACACCACCATCCCCAGACACTCAGATGGTGGTCTACCAGCCGGATCAGCCTCTGGCAGTACTCCTGCCACTCCCTACGAACCGGAGCCGTTGATGGATATCAACAGGATTTGGTACGACCGACCCCAGCTCGATATCCGATGAGACCATCCCAGATTCCGTTGGTCGGCCGGAGGTGCCAGATCCCAGCAGCAACCTCCAGTTCAGGGTGGCCAGTACGACCATCAGCGTGAGCAACACCAGTAGCCCCAACGCCCAGTACAACAACAACAGTAGTCATCCCAGTATGGTTCCCGTCCCTATCAGCAGGGACATTCTTGGAGGCGTGATCAACCTCATCAGCCGCAGCATCACCCACAGTAGTACCCCTCTCAGCCGTACCAGCCACAGCAGCAGCCTCACTACCAGCGAGGCCACCCGTTAGGTTCTCATGGGCCAGCCTATGAGAACCTCGCCCTAGACAACTTAGCCCGCCTCATGACTGAGCAGCAGGCTACCTTCAGACGAGAGATGGATGATTTCTGCCAAGAGATGCAGGAGATAGTGAGAGGGAAGGCCGCCATTCCTGCACAGATAGATCCAAACCCGAACAACCTGAAGAGGAAGTCTGAGCAGGTAGAGTTTACAGAGATTACCACTCCTAGTGATTCTTTTGGTGATTTATCTGCATACATGTTTGATGCTGATTTTGTCACACTTAGGAGCGGTAGGATGCCAGCAGACGGCGCCTCGTCTGAGCGACGATCCCACGCCACACCAGGAGCGCCAGACGAGGAGGAGCGCGGTACTGACATCGCGAGAGATGATGACGGTGGTACTGATGCCACCATGGATGTTGGTCCAGCTGACGGTACTGAAATCGTCGCTTCACCAGTTCAGGGAGGTGGTACCTGACGCCACCATAGTTGCAGAGCCAGAGCGCGGTACTGATGCCGCAAGACATGTCGAGGGTGGTACTGAGGCCACCATACTTCTGCTAGTCTTGTTGTCTTTCCATTTGTACATGTATCTCAGGACGTTTCTGGAAATAAAGGAAAGGGTATGTTATTTTTGGATCCACATGTGTTGATTGATGATATTTGTGTGGATTCTGTTGTTCATAAGCATGCTAGACCCTCTCATAGTCCTTCATCTGATAAGAACCCTGTGATCCCCTTTCCACGAGCTCTTCACATGGCAAAGGGGAAGAAAATAGAAAATCCCAAAAAGAAGCACCAGATAGAGTTCAGCCAGCAGATGATAGATCGATTCCATATTCAGCTGACTCTACAGGAGGCCTTGGAGCACATCCCTCTACTCCAGAGATCACTCAGAGACAGGACCACAGTTAGGAGGAAGAGGAGGAACCATCAGTCTGAGATCCATGTGCTTACCAGAGCCACTTGTTTTGCGATACAGAACCGTCTGCCAGCCAAGAGGCCAGATGTAGGAGCCCCGTATGTCAGATGCCACATTCATGAGCAGAGGTTCGACCGCACTCTATTAGACAATGATTCTTTGATCAACCTACTTCCGGCAACCCTTCTCGACCGCTTCGAGTTGGGCACTCTCCGACAGAGAAGGACGGTCCTTCAGTTTGCTGATCGATCAGTTAAGAGGCCGAAGGGGTTGCTGAAGGACGTTGTTGTCACGATTCAGGGCCTGAAATTCCCCGTGGACTTCGTTGTGTTGAACATGGAGATCCCTGAGTCTGTGACCGATGCCTCCATCATTTTAGGACTCTCGTTCTTGGCCACAACCAAGGCAGTGTCCGACCATGATAGCGGGAAGGTGTACTTTCGCGTCGAGGGTGAGAGTATACAAATAGAGACGGTCGAGGAGACTAGAGCTAGAGATTCAGATTGCTCAGAGCTGACCACAGATTCAGAGCAGATGACAAAGGCAGGGCGAGACATCCACCAGGACTGTGACTTCATGATTACAGATGATGAGGCAGTTTGGGCAGATCCAGTTGCACAAGCCATCCTCTCACCTTCAAAGTTCGCTGATGCAGAGACGAGAGCAGAGGAGAGCTTGAAGAGCACATTCCTGGTCCAGGATACTTCTCAGGCCGCAGATTCGATTCTTAATCGCGATACAGATTTTTGTGAGTATGGTCCCTCGGAGTCAGATACTGATTGGGCAGAGTTTGATGATTTTACACCGTGTCTGACTTCCACTGAGCCTACAACTAGAGAGGTTGATTCTAAGCAGAGCAGAGACAGACCATTCGAGCAGCCTTCTCCAGATCCAGTTTGTGAGCGAGAGTTCTCATTCTCCCGTGCAGATTTATCCGCATACACTCGGATTCTTCAGAAGCCAGATTTGCCAGCACCTACTTGTCCAGAGCAGAAGCCGCTACCAGCGTCGCTGAAGTATAGATTCCTTGCGGGTGAGCATGAGATGTACCCAGTCATTATCTCCGTTGATTTGACCGAAGAGCAAGAATCATGTCTGATGGGGGTTCTTGAAAAGAACCGCAAGGCGATAGGATGGAGTGTAGCTGATCTCCAGGGGATCAGTCCGGCTCTGTGCTCCCACCACATCTATCTTGAGGATGAGGCAAAGCCGTCACGTGAGTTCCAGCGGTGGCTGAACTCGAATCTTAGAGAGGTTGTCATGAAGGAGATCTCGAAGTGGTGGAGCACCGATTTTGTCTACCCCATCTCCAACTCCAAGTGGGTCAGTCCGTTGCATGTGGTGCCCAAGAAGACGGGCATCACTACAGTTATCACGGAGTCTGGAGAGGAGATCGCTACCCGGGTACCCACTTCTTGGAGGGTCTGTGTGGATTACAGACGACTGAATCAGGCCACCAAGAAGGATCATTTCCCCCTGCCCTTTATTGATCAGATTATTGAGAGGCTGGCAGGGAACAGCCATTGTTGTTTCTTGGATGGGTACTCCGGTTATAATCATCTGGCCATCGCGCCCGAGGACCAGGACAAGACCACCTTCACCTGTCCCTTCGGGACATATGCTTTCAGACGCATGCCATTTGGATTGTGCAACACTCCGGCGACATTCTAGAGATGCATGCTGTCCATCTTTTCGGACATGGTGGGGGAGTGCTTGGAGGTCTTCATGAATGATTTCTCGGTTTATGGCGACGGATTTGATTCTTGTCTAGACTGCCTAGACCGAGTCCTTCAGCGATGCATAGAGGTTCACCTTGTGTTGTCTTGGGAGAAGAGTCACTTCATGGTGACTCAAGGGACGGTGCTTGGCCACATCATCTCCAACAGAGGCATGGAGGTTGATCCGGCCAAGGTGGATGTCATTAGAAAACTCGATCCACCGTCCAACTTGCAGCAGTTACGGTCTTTTCTGGGGCACTGATAAACACAGATTATCGTAGGTCTAAAGAGTATGTCTCACACAAGGCGGAGACAACCGATGTCGATGCGGCGACCCACAATAAAGTGTATTTAATCAACAATGAACCCACAATCAAGTATAAAACAATGAAAAATAAGTGTGGAGTCAAATTTATTCTTAACTCTGCACAAATGATGTATAGTGACAAGTATGCAGAGAGTTCGAACACAGGGAGCAAACAGGGCAATTCACAAGAGTGTGCTCAAGTGAGTGTGTGTGTGATGTGTCTACACTAAGCAAGCAAGGAAATTTTTGTGGGTTTTTAATTTTTAAAATTTTTTTATTTAATTTTTAATTTTGTATTTTGATTTTTAATTTTCTGATTTTTATATTTTATATTTTATACTTTTTTTTAATATTGGAATTTCAAAGCAATGTAATAAAAGACAAGATGAAATATTTATAAAAATGTGCAAAAATAACCAAAAATTCAAAAATAAAATGTTTTTGATATTTTTTGGATTTTCTACTGTTTTTATGATTTTTGGGGGGTTTTTCAAGGTGTTTTTGGTATTTTTAATTACTGAAATAACTCAAAACAGTGAAACAAGGGCTGGCTGTGAGTAAAATGGGATTTAAAAACAGCAACCAGTAACCAAAATTTTTCACACTATTTTTCAAATAAAAGGAACAAAATAAGGAACACATAGAACCTGAGTTTGTATTTTTTAGAGTTTTCCTTGATTTTATATATTTTTTTGAAGTTTTTGAGTGTTTTTAAATTTTTAGTGTTTTTCTTTTGAGATTTTTAGTGATTTTTGAACTGACACTAAAATAGGATAAAATAGACACTAGATAATTTTTTTGGAATTTTTAGAGGTATTTTACTATTTTTTTGGTATTTTCTAAACTAGACAGTGCACAAAAAACATGTTTTTGATTTTTAATAAATGTGAAAATAAAATAAAATCAAAAACTAAAATGATAGCGTCAAAGCACAAGTAAGCAGGAGCTAAACCGTATTTTTGTGGAATTTTTGGACTTAAAATGATGGCTTAAATAATTAGAACAAGCATCCAAATGTTAAACAGGCCTGACAGAGGTATATCCGCAATTATCAGAACTTCCAGGGACACATATGCAATTTCCACAAAAATTTATAACGTTAAAATAATTCACGGACTAAAAATTAAAAGCACAAGCTACGAGGCTATCCCCGCAAAATCGCCAAGCACCACGCGCAGAGCACGTGCACCTGGCAGGGGGTATATCCACAATTAAACAAACATACAAGGTCTGTTGTGCAAAGTTTGCAAAACCTTTTAACAGCGGACAAAAAAAATTAGTAATATATTGCAAAATACAAAAACGCGGGGTTATGATGGCAAAATACCCACACGAGGGGGCGCATCCAACGGTAGTGGGCGCTTCACTTACGCCACGTGGCAGGACAGGGAGGCGCGATACCCCTTCGGCTTGAACGGCCCGGATTAGATGAGGAACCGATGATCCAAAGGCGGTGAAGCTTTTGATCCGACGGTGACTGCTTCTTGGGACGATCAAAGGCGATCCAACGGCGCTAGATTGACCGGGACGAACGCGCGAAGAACAGGGGCCTGGCGAGATTGGATCGGCCAGTGCCCGAGCCTCCGAGCACCTGGACCTCCTCCGAGACGTTCACTATGCTCCTGCAACCACGGCGAATCTCCCAGGTGGCTTGGGTAGGACCGAAGGCCAACGCGTGACCTCCGGCGCTCGATGTCACTCCGGCGAGCCTGGGGACGATCCATTGGACGAAACTGGGGCGCAGATACCCCCTTCAAGTCCTGCAAAGAAAGGAGAAATGCGACAGAGAAGTGCAGCAGTACTTGGCTTTTATTGGTGAAGGTGTGGCGGAGTGGAATAGGCGGTGATAGTGGCTGGAGCTAGAGAGCTCCGGCGAAGTGTTTGACTATGAAATCAAAGGGATTTAATGGGTTAAACAACTAACTAATGACATGAAATAAAACCTACGAGTAACAGCTAACTAGACAAAGACAAACAAGGAAGAAAGACGACCTCGAGGGCTGAGAAACCCAAGGTATAAACCTCGACGGCCGCACGCCGGAGATGGGCTGGAATCGCACCTTCAGACCTTCGCCGTACCTCAACGGAGGTGTGGAATGGCTCCCCTGTCACCGGAGCACATCCCTACCCGCATCCGGATGTCTAAGCTGGTCCAAAGGTGGTTCAAAATCAAATGGGAAGAAGTGGGTTCGGTTTTGAAACATGGCGAGGAGTGAACTTCGAGGCTCGATCACGGGCGGACAAAAGAGATCTGGTAGGATCTAAGAGGTCGGCGGGCTAGGTGGTTGAACAGTGAACAACTTTCAAGAAGGAAGCGACTGCTCTCGAGCAACGCATCAACGGCGAAAAAATCGAGAAAGTAGGGGTGCAGCGGCTCTGACAAGGGCTACAGAGGGGTAGGTCAGACTGTTGACCTTGGTCAACAGTCCTGACCTCCTGGTTGGTCCACGTGGACCAACCAGGAAAAACCCTGGGAAAACGTTTTATTAATTAATTTAAAAATAGTAAATGACCTTATTAATTTATGATTATAAAATAAAAAATATTTGTTATTTTATGTAGTATTTTATTATGAATTTTAATTATTTTTGTGAGTTCTATTTTTATAAGTTACCTTTTTAACCCTATATAGGTATAATACCTATATATTGCATCTTTTTATTTTTATTTTGTATATTTTAATTTTATTATTTTTGTTTCTTATTTTGTAAAATTATAAAATACTTTTATACACATAAATATATTTTTATTTTATTTTTCTGATTTATTATGTATAATTAATAAATTATAAGAGTGTTTTGTACAGGTATATGTATAAGTATTGTATTCATGTATATTATATGCAAGTATTTTATTTTGTGTTTCTTTTGTATTTTTATTCTGATTTTAACACTCATAATTATTATAAGTAATATTTACAACATTATAGAAATATAAAAATACAAAAATAATGAATAATTAATAAATTGAATATTTTAATCTGTACAAGTATACAGTGAGGGTCCAGAACTCAACTTTCAAACCGTAGCTCCGCCAAATGCGAAACCACCGCCATTAAATAGCTTATTTTCTTCTATATACAATTAAAGGTGAGTATGCTGCATTTGGAGTTTTCATTTGTGAGATACGGGTCTGGGAAGTTGGGATTCTGGATTTTTAATCAGACCATAACTTTTTGTCTATACATTATTTTTCTGTGAAATCAATTTTGTATTGTTCTTTATTTTATTATCTACAACTTTCATGTACAAAGTTTCTTTATTTGAGGTATAAAAAGTGGAACCAAAAATAGGTCCCAAAATGAATAAAGATTGAATAGAATGTCTAGGTATTTGACCCTTATCTCCCCCTACTTTATTCCTTGTCGACCTATTCATCAAGATGCCTAGGTCTCGGGGTTTTTGGGTCATAAAATATTTACAATATTTTATTCTTTTTCTTTTCTTTATTTATTCTATAATTTTGGCCTTAATTACAGTAATTTATACACTAAATAGATGCACATGCATGAATGCTAATATGCTCTATTTAAGGGTATTTACAGGCATTTGCTAGGGTTTTTAGTGCCAAAATGATAGAATAAAGATGATGAAATGTGGATTCATCATCCCCCTATACTTTACCTTTGCTAGTCCCTAGCAAACACTTATGCAATAAGTGCAAAAAGAAAAAGAAAGAAAAGAAAAAGAAGAAACTTGGATCTTATTTGATTATCAAGCTCGTCTTCACAAAATCAAAGTTTGGAGCTTAAGTCGGACCTTTGGAATTTTAGTGCGGTCGGAACCTTAATGAGAACCAAATTTGAAATCCAACAGTCCTTGAGAATCCCAAAACTCTGTCCAAGTCTCCTCAATAGCCATGTCAGAAATACTTCAACTCATACGCAAACTCTTACGACTATGAGTCTGACTCGTACAGTGTGAGTGATATGTAGCTCCCCACCTCAGAAGTAGCAAAGAAACAACCTCCCCCAACCTGGTAACTCTAATGCCTCGGTCTAGCAACTCTTTCCTCGAGAAGCGGGGTATTCCCTTCTAAGTTCAAGTGCAACCGGCTCAAGAAGAGGGGGAAGAAGTATAGACTTTTGGGAGCTCAACCAGTGTAGCTAAGTCTCCCGCTGCAAGCTTCATGAGATGTGACATGGATACCATAAGCTTTTGCTTTATTGGACTATATACACTCCGGTGGGGTTATTAAATTTTCAATCCGACCCACCACTTTTTTGGAGTTCTTTTTTCTTTTTTTCTTTTTTTTTTCTTTTTTTCAATTGCATATGTACAACATATCTACATGGTGCAGCATATATACAAGAAATTTTCCTCTTGAGCCAGTAGACTATCCCTCTTTTGAAGCTTTATTGCAACCCACGGCTTCTGTCTTTAGCCTTCATCACCACTAGACCAAGTTGAGGTGCACTTCCTTCACTAGAAGAAGAAGAGAGGTTCCGCCTAGAAGTACTACCCTCATATGCTACCCCAAGCCAAAGGAAACTGCCTCCTCACCACCTCATCCGTGGAGAGCTATGTGAAAGGTGCAGGTGTCCAAGTTAGGTCATTATCAACAAGAGTCGTGCGTGTGCTCCGAAATACTCTACTTAGGCAGTCAAGAATACATTGAACCAAGTCCCGTGATCCTCAAAGAATTAAGTCAACTAGACCTGAAGTACCTCAAACCCAGTTCCTCTAAGGTTCCTGTTATTAGGTAGATTTTAAGGTCCAATCAAGCTCCAATCTCCGGATTTTACTTATACTTGTTCAACTATCAAACTCAATCCGAAAAATGCGAATGCTATGCAATGCAATGCAGAAAATATTTTTGTGATGCAATTTTCAAGATTTTGAATTTTTTTATGGATTTTTGAAAAGATGATGCATGCGTATGCAGATGCATTTTTTTGTATTTTTCAAAAAGATTTTTCAAATGTTTTTGGGTTTTAGTTTTGCAAATGTTTTTGGGATTTTTGAAAACAAAAAGTTTTGGCCGAAAATTAGGTGAAAACTATGTACACGGGAGTGCTTCTTATATATACAAGAAGTGGATTTTTAAGAATTTACAAGAGTAAGTGATCAATTTTATAAGTACATATAGTGGATTTTGGTGTGACGTAGGTATTCCTCAAACTTATTTGACACAAGGTTTTTCAAACAATTTTTGAAAACTATAGTTCAAAATAATTTTTACAAACATTTTACAAACATGTACACACATTTGAAAATCATTTTGCAAAGGTTTTCAAAACAGTATAGATAGATTTTTCAACATATTTTTGCAACCATTTTTCAAACCATTTGCAAAGCATTTTTCAAACATTTTATTTCACACAAAGAAAATAAATTTTACAAACCACACATTTTTACACAGGTTGAAAACATGTAACAAAACATTTTCAAAATAGTTTTCAATAGATGTTCACAAAGATTTTCAAACTATTTTTCAAACATTTTGCAAAAAACATTTTCACCTGATTTATTAATCAGTAATTACAAAAAGAATTTGAGGAATAAAACACCTTTTTATTAAGGAATTTTAATAAATTTTAAAGAATTATTAGCCATATTATTAAGAAAATATGAAAGTACGAGTTATGGCTAAAGTATATACGTAGTATATACGACCCCCCTATACTTAGCTTGAGCTATGTCCTCATAGATCGGAGAGAAAAGAGAAGACATAACTCGTACTAAGTATAGGCAAGTCTAAAGAATGAATGAATCAATGAATGAGAAGTTGACCGTCCACCCTATACTTAGGATCAAATAATCACAAGTATAGAAGACTGTACACAACGCAGGGAGGGTCAAGGGTGGGAATGAACAGATCGTACTCAGATTGTCTCCCCCTATACTTAGGGTAAGATATCCCTAAGTATAGACAAGAAGAGGAGACAATGGAGAGGATCAAAGAATGGAAATACTCGGGGTGCACACCCCCTATACTTAGGACAAAGTACGTCCTAAGTATGGAAAACTGTCTACACGGGCATCACCTTTATGATAGATAAAGAAGATAGAAAAGGAAAAGAAGAAAAGAAGAAAAGAAGAAAATGAAAGCAGAAGATGGATGAAAAGATCGTGAGGATGTACACATCACTCCCCCTATACTTAGGGTAAAAGAAGCCCTAAGTATAGACAACAACAGGAGCGATGACACAAATCGAAGAAGGAACACTCGGCTCGTCCACCCCCTATACTTAGGACAAAGTACGTCCTAAGCAAGGCAAACACGAGAATGGGTGGTCGAGCAATACGGAAGAAAGAACCGAGGTACACAAGGGAATATACAACAGAGATGGATATACACATGATCAAGAAGGTGGAAAGCTGACCTTCTTGCGAGACCGCTGAGGGATAGATCTGATATGGTGTATGTCGACATCGGGGTCCACAGTGGACGGAAGCCGATCAGGGTCGACACGGTGAAGGCCCTCAGTGGAATCAAAACGGAAAGGGACGAACTGATCAATGGAAGCGGTATGGCTGGGTTCTCCCTTGGTGGTCCTATGATGTGAAGGCGCAGGCGGGTGAGTGGAAGAAGTACGACTAAGTCCGGCCTTGGAAGTCTCGCCGATATCAAAGTGAAATGGGACAAACTCATCATCCTCGGAAGAAGTGTAATCGGAGTCGTCCTGCGAGTCCTCGTCTAGGTCAAAATCAAAAGGAACGAAATCATCTGTGGAAGTATACGAGCTCTGTTCGTCCTCTATAATCTCAATCGGATCATCTTTATCATCAAAAGGCCCGAATTTCTGAAGAAAAGTGATCAAATCAACTTCGGCCTCTGGCCCATCAGAATCAACATGGACAGGAGCGGACTCATTAGTGGAAGTAGTCAAAACAGGTCCGTCCTGTCTAGTCTTACATGGGTCATTTGTTTCTTTATGAGGTCTCTCAAAGTAATGGGCAACATCATAAACGTCCTCAATTATTTTGGTATCTGCCCCCTGCTCAAATGGTTCAATCACATAAATACTCTGGATCTCATCAACACATCGCCACACACCAGGAGGAGGATTAGTGAGGTCCATGCTTTCCGACTTCCTCCCCTTTCGGGGGATCCGTCGGGTCTCATCAGGGATCGCTAAGGAAGTATCTCTAGTAGCATCAGGTAGGTCACAGGCCTCAGAGTCAGCTATAGTCGGTGAAGGTGCATCAGGTGCAGGTCTCTGGTCAACAGTGGGTGTGGTGATCAACACTTCGCTCTCGTCAATAGGATGGAAGCGAATCTCTCCTGATCCATAGTCAATAACGACCCTCGCAGAGGCGAGGAATGGTCGTCCCAAGATGATTGGAGATGGCTCCCCTATGGAGTTCTCCATGGGCAACACGACAAAATCAACATTGTGGCTCGTGCCCTGAATAGAAATGACGGCGTTTTCAAGGATACCCTTCGGCCTCTTGATGGATCCTTCAGCAAACTGAACGATCATCCTGGTTTTCTTGAGAGGCCCTAAGTGAAGAGACTGTACCAGCAAGAAGGGTAGTATGCTAATCGAAGCACCGCCGTCCAGGAGAGTGCGATCACATGTATAGTCAGAGATGGTGCAAGTGATGAAAGGAGTAGCTGTGTTCTTCTTCTTGGGAATGGGACGGTGTGTGATGGCGAGGGCAGTGGCCATGGTCAGAATGTGATGCTCAGATCTGCTCCTCCGCTTTCTCTTCTTGGGAAGAGGAGCAGATAATTGGGTCATGGCCTGCTGAAGTGGGGCACGAATGATCTCATGAATAGTGGCCACCACTTCGGGTTCAGTCAACATTTTTTTGAATTTTTGGACTTCCTCCATACAAGGGAGGAAGTCGGAATCAGCATATACACGAGGCATGCCAAGAGCAGTCTGTACAGCGGTATCCTCGGGGTCAAGGGTGGGACTAGGTGTGAATGTATGTGTGGTCCAGGGTTCTGGCAAGTGGACTCTCTCCTCAAAATCTTGATCAACCAAGTGTCTCCCGAAATCTTTTTGGATTTTTAGATTTTTCTCATTTTTTTGTATTTTTGGCGATTGCAAGCTCCCATGATTCTTCACAAGCAAAGCTGTATCCTCGATGAAAAGAGCACTAGTCCGATATTCTCTCAAAGTGTCAAGATTTTCCTTCATCAAATTGATGTGCTCTAGCATTAGGTTCATGATAACACTCATGGAGGTCGTGGGAGGTGACTCCAACAGGTCAGACTCGGGTGGATGTGAAGGTGGAGGTGGATAATATATAGGTGGGGATGGAGGTGAATAGAACTCCGAGTCGTGATACTGTGGCTGAGGCGGGTATGTACAAAAATCAGAAAAAATAGGAGGCAGGTCCTCCTGATAAAAGGGAGGTGGACCGGCTGGAGGGTAGGAGGAATCCGCAAAATCCGGATAAAAATCACTCCAGGGATCCATCTCGAAACAAGAGAAATGATCGGGAGAGCACGACGGTCAAGTCAAGAGATGTGAGAAAAAGGCGCAACCGCAGAGTGATCAATTATACACACAAAACAATCACAAGCAAATATGAAACAACCAAACCCTCAATTCACCTACTCAACTCGGTAGAGACCGAAAAATCGGTCTTTTTATCTTGTCTGTTTTAGAGTTTAGGTGAAAAGGTCAAGAAGTTGCACAAACACTTAGGGGCTGAAAATGGGATTTGGGCACTAGCCTTAGTGTGTGCGCGAGCAATGTAAAACGAAGACAATGAGGGGATTACTCGCCCCAATACAAGATTTTTCTTTTTGGTCGATTTTATGGTCGAGTAATATTAGCAGTCCCAATTTTATTGATTATCACTTTTTTTGGATTTTTAATAAAAATGCACGATCCTAACGGGGATTCAATTCCTTTGAGCACCTAGGTTGGCAAAATCAGAGGGAGAGTCGGAAAAGCAATGCAAGCGGCAAATAATGATGGATGCTAAAGCGTAAATGCTTACCTTGCCTCCAGCACTCTACATGCAAAGGATGCTCAGCAGAATTGAAACCTATCTATATGCAAATGCAAAGCCGATGAAATCGCCCTAAGTTCAGAAATTGCTATTATCGTGAAGAACCACAAGTCGGCCACTTATCTTTAACCTAAGAGTCCGGTCTTGGCTTACCCCTCCTCTTCTCGACACACTCGAGTTCAGGAGTAGCGCTTGATGGGGCTCGCTCACGGCACACGGGTTAAGAGATAAATGAACAGACTGTTTAAACTTTGACTAAGTCCAAACGCGGCTATAGGTACATGCAAAGATATTAGGTGTTTGGCCTTAGTCTATCGCAAGCAATCCTAAATCTAAGGGCTCAATCACACAAAGTAAGGAAAACAAAACCGAAAAACAAAGTAAGAAAAGGCGATGAAAACCGATGGAAAGCCGCGGTGAGCCCCCAAGTGAACAAACACTTGGAAATTGGGCCCGAATGTCCAAGAGTCCAAGTGTACCTGTATTATTAAAAATTAATAAGTCACTCTCTCACAGAAATAAAGTGCAAGCTAAACTAATCACTCTCTCACTCCTCCTGCTCTCTCCTGCCGGCTTGGCTAAAGAATAGCCGGCTCCGCTTCCCAAGGATGCTCTGGGTCACCTAAGCGATCCGCCTCGCTCCGCGGTCCCTCGCAAGAAGATAAGAAAGGATGGTCAGAATAGCTCAATCAATAAATGTATCAAAAGTGCAAGAGAGATAAGCTATGGTAGACAGCAATCACAAGCAAACAAAAATGTAAACTACTCGCTGTTGCTCCCCGGCAACGGCGCCATTTGATTAACCGGAAATCGGTGGTCTTAAGTTCAACACAAAGCGTGAACTCAGTCGAAGTGTCAACCACACAAATCTCGATTAAAGTCAACAATTAACCCACAATAAAAGATCAATAAATTAGAACTAATGTGGAGTTAAAATTTATTTTTAACTCTGCACAAATGATGTATAGTGACAAGTATGCAGAGAGTTCGAACACAGGGAGCAAACAGGGCAATTCACAAGAGTGTGCTCAAGTGAGTGTGTGTGTGATGTGTCTACACTAAGCAAGCAAGGAAATTTTTGTGGGTTTTTAATTTTTAAAATTTTTTTATTTAATTTTTAATTTTGTATTTTGATTTTTAATTTTCTTATTTTTATATTTTATATTTTATACTTTTTTTTAAATATTGGAATTTCAAAGCAATGTAATAAAAGACAAGATGAAATATTTATAAAAATGTGCAAAATAACCAAAAATTCAAAAATAAAATATTTTTGATATTTTTAGGATTTTCTACTGTTTTTGTGATTTTTGGGGGTTTTTCAAGGTGTTTTTGGTATTTTAATTACTGAAATAACCTCAAAACAATGAAACAAGGGCTGGCTGTGAGTAAAATGGGATTTAAAAACAGCAACCAGTAACCAAAATTTTTTCACACTATTTTTCAAATAAAAGGAACAAAATAAGGAACACACAGAACCTGAGTTTGTATTTTTTAGAGTTTTCCTTGATTTTATATTTTTTTTTGAAGTTTTTGAGTGTTTTTAAATTTTTAGTGTTTTTCTTTTGAGATTTTTAGTGATTTTTGGACTGACACTAAAATAGGATAAAATAGACACTAGATAATTTTTTTGGAATTTTTAGAGGTATTTTACTATTTTTTTGGTATTTTCTAAACTAGACAGTGCACAAAAAACATGTTTTTGATTTTAATAAATGTGAAAATAAAATAAAATCAAAAACTAAAATGATAGCGTCAAAGCACAAGTGAGCAGGAGCTAAACCCTATTTTTGTGGAATTTTTGGACTTAAAATGATGGCTTAAATAATTAGAACAAGCATCCAAATGTTAAACAGGCCTGGCAGAGGTATATCCGCAATTATCAGAACTTCCAGGGACACATATGCAATTTCCACAAAAATTTATAACGTTAAAATAATTCACGGACTAAAAATTAAAAGCACAAGCTACGAGGCTATCCCCGCAAAATCGCCAAGCACCACGTGCAGAGCACGTGCACCTGGCAGGGGGTATATCCACAATTAAACAAACATACAAGGTCTGTTGTGCAAAGTTTACAAAACCTTTTAACAGGCGGACAAAAAAAATTAGTAATATATTGCAAAATACAAAAACGCGGGGTTATGATGGCAAATACCCACACGAGGGGGCGCATCCGACGGTAGTGGGCGCTTCACTTACGCCACGTGGCAGGACAGGGAGGCGCGATACCCCTTCGGCTTGAACGGCCCGGATTAGATGAGGAACCGATGATCCAAAGGCGGTGAAGCTTTTGATCCGACGGTGACTGCTTCTTGGGACGATCAAAGGCGATCCAACGGCGCTAGATTGACCGGGACGAACGTGCGAAGAACAGGGGCCTGGCGAGATTGGATCGGCCAGTGCCCGAGCCTCCGAGCACCTGGACCTCCTCCGAGACGTTCACTATGCTCCTGCAACCACGGCGAATCTCCCAGGTGGCTTGGGTAGGGCCGAAGGCCAACGCGTGACCTCCGGCGCTCGATGTCACTCCGGCGAGCCTGGGACGATCCAATGGACGAAACTGGGGCGCAGATACCCCCTTCAAGTCCTGCAAAGAAAAGAGAAACGCGGCAGAGAAGTGCAGCAGGACTTGGTTTTTATTGGTGAAGGTGTGGCGGAGTGGAATAGGCGGTGATAGTGGCCGGAGCTAGAGAGCTCCGGCGAAGTGTTTGACTATGAAATCAAAGGGATTTAATGGGTTAAACAACTAACTAATGACATGAAATAAAACCTACGAGTAACAGCTAACTAGACAAAGACAAACAAGGAAGAAAGACGACCTCGAGGGCTGAGAAACCCAAGGTATAAACCTCGACGGCCGCACGCCGGAGATGGGCTGGAATCGCACCTTCAGACCTTCGCCGTACCTCAACGGAGGTGTGGAATGGCTCCCCTGTCACCGGAGCACATCCCTACCCGCATCCGGATGTCTAAGCTGGTCCAAAGGTGGTTCAAAATCAAATGGGAAGAAGTGGGTTCGGTTTTGAAACATGGCGAGGAGTGAACTTCGAGGCTCGATCACGGGCGGACAAAAGAGATCTGGTAGGATCTAAGAGGTCGGCGGGCTAGGTGGTTGAACAGTGAACAACTTTCAAGAAGGAAGCGACTGCCCTCGAGCAACGCATCAACGGCGAAAAAATCGAGAAAGTAGGGGTGCAGCGCTCTGACAAGGGCTACAGAGGGGTAGGTCAGACTGTTGACCTTGGTCAACAGTCCTGACCTCCTGGTTGGTCCACGTGGACCAACCAGGAAAAACCCTGGGAAAACGTTTTATTAATTAATTTAAAAAATAGTAAATGACCTTATTAATTTATGATTATAAAATAAAAAATATTTGTTATTTTATGTAGTATTTTATTATGAATTTTAATTATTTTTATGAGTTCTATTTTTATAAGTTACCTTTTTAACCCTATATAGGTATAATACCTATATATTGCATCTTTTTATTTTTATTTTGTATATTTTAATTTTATTATTTTTGTTTCTTATTTTGTAAAATTATAAAATACTTTTATACACATAAATATATTTTTATTTTATTTTTCTGATTTATTATGTATAATTAATAAATTATAAGAGTGTTTTGTACAGGTATATGTATAAGTATTGTATCTATGTATATTATATGCAAGTATTTTATTTTGTGTTTCTTTTGTATTTTTATTCTGATTTTAACACTCATAATTATTATAAGTAATATTTACAACATTATAGAAATATAAAAATACAAAAATAATGAATATTTAATAAATTGAATATTTTAATCTGTACAAGTATACAATGAGGGTCCAGAACTCAACTTTCAAACCGTAGCTCCGCCAAATGCGAAACCACCGCCATTAAATAGCTTATTTTCTTCTATATACAATTAAAGGTGAGTATGCTGCATTTGGAGTTTTCATTTGTGAGATACGGGTCTGGGAAGTTGGGATTCTGGATTTTTAATCAGACCATAACTTTTTGTCTGTACATTATTTTTCTGTGAAATCAATTTTGTATTGTTCTTTATTTTATTATCTACAACTTTCATGTACAAAGTTTCTTTATTTGAGGTATAAAAAGTGGAACCAAAAATAGGTCCCAAAATGAATAAAGAATGAATAGAATGTCTAGGTATTTGACCCTTATCTCCCCTACTTTATTCCTTGTCGACCTATTCATCAAGATGCCTAGGTCTCGGGGTTTTTGGGTCATAAAATATTTACAATATTTTATTCTTTTTCTTTTCTTTATTTATTCTATAATTTTGTCCTTAATTACAGTAATTTATACACTAAATAGATGCACATGCATGAATGCTAATATGCTCTATTTAAGGGTATTTACAGGCATTTGCTAGGGTTTTTAGTGCCAAAATGATAGAATAAAGATGATGAAATGTGGATTCATCAGGCACGTCAGTTTCTACCAACATTTTTATTCATGATTTCAGCAGGATTACCTGACCGTTGACTGATCTGTTGATGAAAGACACCGAGTTCCTTGTAGATGATAAGTGTCTATCGTCGTTTGAGACTCTCAACAGCTGTGTTATAGAGGCTCCTATTCTTCAGCCACCTGATTGGTCTCTCCCATTCGAGATCATGACGGACGCCTCCGATTTTGCCGTAGGGGCCGTGCTGGGACAAAGGAGGGATGGAGTCCCATTTGCCATTCACTACGCTAGCCGCACATTGGATGCCGCGTAGCGGAACTATACTGTCACTGAGAAGGAGATGCTAGCCGTAGTTTTTGCCCTAGATAAGTTCAGATCTTACATCATTGGATCTAGAGTGACCATATATACTGATCACACCACCATCAGGTACCTCATGGCAAAGAAGGATGCCAAAGATAGATTGACCAGATGGATCCTTCTACTCCAGGAGTTTGACATAGAGATTAAGGATAAGCCTGGAGTCAAGAATGTGGTGGCGGATCATCTCTCTCGATTGGAGTATCTTGAGGGATTTGAGCAGATTGAGCCTATTTGTGAGACCTTCCCAGATGAGGCGATCCTTGCTATCGCCTCGCTCCCATGGTATGCCTATATTGTGAACTATCTTGTCACCAAGAAAGTTCCACAAGATTGGCCCAGGCAGAAACTTGAGACCTTCCTCGCGAAGGCCAAATTTTACCATTGGGAGGATCCCGTCCTTTACCATGAGGGAGGGGGATAGTATCTGGCATAGGTGCATTCCTCAGGAGGAGCACCACAGCGTCCTTACTTACTGCCACAAGCTTGAGGCAGGAGGACATCACTCTGGGAGGAGAACGGCATAGAAAGTGCTCCAATCCGGCCTATGGTGTCCTACTCTCTTCAAGGACTCTGATGAGTTCGTGAAGAGGTGTACTGAGTGTCAGAGGATAGGCACTTGTGGACAATGTGATATGATGCCGATGCAGCCCATACACTTTGTGAGGTTTTTGACGCATGGGGCATCGATTTCATGAGTCCATTCCCTAGGAGTCAGGGATTTGAGTACATTCTATTGGTCGTGGATTATGTAAGTCGTTGGGTTGAGGCCATCCCCACCCGAACTGCAGATGCTAGGACTGTTTGCAGATTCTTGAGGAAGAATATCATTTCACGGTTTGGGGTACCTCGAGTGTTGATATCTGACGGGGGGTCTCATTTCGTCAACAACAAGGTAAAGGCCCTTGCTAGCGAGTTCAACATAAACCATCGAGTTGCCACTCCATACCATCCTCAAACGAATGGTCTTGCTGAAGTGTCGAATAGGGAGATCAAGACTATATTGCAGAAAGTCATCCGCCCTGACCGAAAGGATTGGTCACAGCTTTTGGACTCGGTCTTGTGGGCATATCGGACGTCTTTCAAGACTCCTTTGGGTACATCTCCCTTATCGCCTCGTTTATGGCAAGTCGTGCCATTCAACTGTTGAGCTGAGACATAGGTCACTTTGGGTAGTCACAGATATACTTTTGGATCCAGAGAGTGTAGGATATCAGAGGAGGGTAGAGTTAGCAGCCTTAGAGGAGATTCGTGATACCTCCTTTTCAAATAGCCTACATTATAAGGAGAGAGTGAAGGAGTGGCATGATTCTCATTTCAGCCCCAAGCAGTTTGAGCCAGGACAGAGAGTATGGCTGTTTGATGTTAGGCTTCGATTATTTCCAGGGAAGCTACAGAGCAAATGGAAGGACCTTATCTGGTTAGAAAGGTGCATGACAATGTGAGTATTGATATATCTGAGTTGTTTTCTGATGCCACCTTTCGATGAATGACCAGCGGCTCAAGCCATATCTAGATCATGAGTCGCGAGTCGTTGATGTTGCCCCTATTCACTTTGCGTGAGATGTGGTCTCTTGACTCACATCTATTGCATCTCACGCCTGATTATCACTGTTCTTCCGACTTGTATAAATCCAGTTGTCCATATCACTCTATTCTTTAGTCCCACATCCCCTTTTTCCATCTTATGATTATGCTATACTTAGGTGTACTTTACCCTAAGTATAGGGGGGACGTAGGAGTCTTGGGTATTCTGTTGATTCTTTCTACCCCTGTTTTGCTGCCTATGCTTAGGGATATTTCACCCTAAGTATAGGGAGGGTAGACTCTGTACATCCTTCTACTCGGATTTCCCTTCATGTACAGCTTGCTATACTTTGGATTACTTGATCCTAAGCATAGGGGGAAACACCGAGTCCTTTTTATTCTATTCTTTGATTCGTCTTTGTACATACCAGTCCTTTTCACTTCCTTATACTAAGCACGAGTTATGTCTTCTTCATCGCTCTTGATCACTCTGAGGACATCGTTCGAGCTAAGTATAGGGGGTGTGTATATATTTCATATATACTTTAGCCATAACTCGTACTTTGTGTGAGTGTGTTAATAAATAACAAGGCTAAAAATCCATAAAATTTAAAAAAATTCCCTTGTACATAAAATTCTTCTTGCACATACCTTTTTATTTATCAAATTATTTTTGTACAAATGATTGTAAAATATTTTTGTGCAAATAGCTTGTAAATATTTTCATATCAAAAATTATGTATATAGTACAAAATTTTTGTAAAATGTTTTGAAAAGAAAAAGTTTGCAAAAACCTTGTGTAATTTTTTGTAAATATTTTTCAAAACTTCGCATTCATGCATGCATCCATGTTTTCAAACATTTTTAAAAAAATTTGCACATTTGTAAATATTTGTAAATTGCATCTTTGTAAAATAACATCTTTGTAAATACATGTACAGTTTTTCCAAATCATAGTTGACATTTAAACTGGCCTAGAATTAAATTGACAAATGAAGCTTGGTTAAGACCTTAATCCACCTAATAATAAGAGGAACCTTATAGGGCTTAGGATTGAGACTTTTCAGGTCCATTGGGACTTAATTCTTTGAGTCCACTAGGCTATGAGCATATGTCATCTTGATAAGCCTAAGTAGAGCACTTAACAACACATGAATGACTGCCAGAGACAATGGCTTTACTTGCACCAGCACCTTACACATAGCTCTCCACGGATGAGGTGGTGAGGAGGCAGTTTCCTTTGGCTTGGGGTGGCATATGAGGGTAGTACTTCTAGGCGGAACCTCTCGTCTTCTTATAGTGAAGGAAGTGCGTCTCAACTTGGTCTGGTGGTTATGAAGTCTAAAGACAGAAGTTGTGGTTGCAATAAAGCTTCAAAAGAGGGATAGTCTACTGGCTCAAAAGGAAAAACTCCTTGTATATATGCTGCACCATGTAGATATGTTGTACAGATGCACACACAAAAAAAAGAAAAAAGAAAAAAATGTGCAAAAAGAAAAAAACTCCAAAAAAGTGGTGGGTCGGATTGAAAATTTAATAATCCTACCAGAGTGTATATAGTCAAATATAGCAAAAGCTTATGGTATACATGTTCCATCTCATGAAGCTTGCAGCGGGAGACTCAGCTACACTGGTTAGAGCTCCCAAGGATACATGGCTACACTGGCCATGGTCCATTCTCTTCTTCCCCCTCTTCTTGAGCCGGTTGCACTTGAACTTAGAAGGGAATACCCCGCTTCTCGAGGAAACAGTTGCTAGACTGAGGCATTAGAGTTACCGGGTTGGGGGAGGTTGTTTCTTTGTTACTTCTGAGGTGGGGATCTACAAATCACTTACACCGTACAAGGAAAGATTCATGGTCATTAGAGTTTGTGTATGTAGACTTGTTCTGGTCTAGTTTATTGAGGAGTCTTGACCATAGATTGGTGGAACTTAGAGGTTGTTAAGTTTTAAGCTTAAGTCCAAATAAGGTTCCGACAAATTAATAATCCAAAGGTCTGACCGAGCTCCATATTTCAATTTAATGAAGGAAAGTTTAATAATCAACCTTGATTTCTCCTCCTTTTCTTTTTCTCTCTCTTTTGCACTTCTTTTTCAAATAAGTGTTTGCCAAGGGACTAGCAAAGGTAAAGAATAGGGGGGTGATGAATCCCAATTCATCACTCTTTATTCCTTTATTTTAGCTAGAAACTTGAGGAAAACACCATGTAAATATGTGTAAATATCATAAATTGCCAAAATAGATGCATCTTGTAAATATGCATAATTAGCATGTTTTTGTGCCAAAATAAAGGAATAAAGAAACACAAGAAAAAGAGGGAAATATGTAGAATAAATATTGAGTGACCTAATCCCAAGGGAGGGCTCAACATGGGCCTGACCGCAAAAGAACCCAAGTAGAGGGAGATAGGGTCAATCATATGTGTACATACCCCTATGTAAATAAATAAAATTTATTTTCCTCAAAATAGAAATTAAAAAGTGTTTCTTATATTTTGTACATATTTATAAAAATAAAACTAAAAAATCAGAAAATAAAAACAAAAAAAATCATTTCCCACTCTGTATATATGCCATGTACACATGTATATACACATATTTATTTAACCCATGTAAATACATCATAAAAATAAAATAAAAATACCTTATTATTCCAAATTTTATTTTGTAAATAAATAAAATGTAAAATTGGAATAAATGTACAAAAATAAATAATTAAAAATAAAAATAAAAAATACATATATGTATATACCTATATATAATAATATATTACAAATACGTTATATATTTTTCATAAAAATAAATAAAAATCACTAAAAAATAATTTGAAAAATAAGAAACATTTTCATGTTTTGACTTTTTCGAAATAAAATCATTTAATAATTTTAATCGAATTTCCAAATATTTAATAAATGGGGGCTTCTGATTGGTCCACGGGGGATGTTGACCCCCGTTCAACTCCTCCCCTGGACCATTTCACCCGGATCCGTGTTCGAGTACGCGTTTTCTCAAATTTTTCTAGACACGATCCGATCACCAATTAGCTAAACCCCGAGCCCCGATTACCATGCTGACATCCGAGCCCTTCGCCCGGTGATCTTCCTAGGGATCCGAGCTTCACCGAGCTCCGCCCGACCCCATCTTCTCGGACCCTTCCCACTATCTAGCGTCACCTCCGCCGCACATTCTAGGTCATATTTGGCTCCGCCCTTTCGTCCCAGGACCTCCACTCTCATCCCTAGAGTGACAGCTACCGATTGGAGTGTTGTAGTGAGGAGAAGGGTGCCTCCAGCCACTGATTCGGCGACCTTCGTCGCCGTGCGTCGCCGCGAGGTGAGCCAAGCCTCGGACCTCGACGTTTCCTTAAAGCGACGACCCCCGGAGCTCCGCCACCTCCATCCTAGTCGACTTCCTCCACCAGGTAGCTCCGATTCCCCCTAGGTTTGTTTAATTTCCATTTATGCCCAAATCGCCCCTCCGCCGTCGCCGATCAATTCCCACCGATTTGCGCACCCATTCCCTCATCCGATCATCGACTCATCTTCCCGAGACTTCCCTTCATCCTCTACACCCACTCACTCAACTTGGTTCGCTCCGGAACGAAGAGTCGACCTCCCTTGCCGTCGCCTCGCCGGAGGTCTCCGCTCCGACGCGCCCGACCACCCATTCCACCCCTAACCGGGTCGAGGCAATTTGCCCTCGACCCAGGAAGCTTTTGGTGCCCATTCGTAGGTCAAAGGACCCCATCTGCGGGTCAAGTTGTTCGAGCACCGGAGCTTACCTCCTCCGTCATCGTCGGGCTGCTCCGGTGGTCCCCGACTTCATCGGAGGATTGCATCAGCTGCGGAAGTGTCCAAGCATCACGTTCCACATCCCAGCAGCCGAAGAGGAGGTCTCCACCGCACGCACGGAGCCGGCGAAGTTCACCGGCGAGCTGTTCTTGGAGCATCTCCAGTTGCCGTCCGATCAGCCCCGACGCTCCAGATTCGATCATAGTCATCTATTTGAGGAGCTTCAGCCACCGTCAGATGCTTTTGGGGGTTAATCAGGACCATCCATCCAGACGAAGAGGTGCCCTCGTTTCTCAGATGTCAGATCTTCCACGTGGCACCTCCTCCTCCATCCGATAATAAGAGGGGTAAATTGCACTTAGGCCCTCCTCTGTTTTGATATTTCTAGTTAGTCCTGTAAATATTAAATTCAGTTGTTTTTATTTTGTATATTTTGCATTTGGACCTCGATGTTTACGTTATTTGCATTTCAGTCCTTATATATGTGAGCCACGTGCATCGACACGTGAGATTTGGGTTATTTGCACTTTCGATCCTGTGTTTCTTATGTGTTATTGTTTGAACTTTTAGAAATAGGAATGACACTTATGCCCCTCCTTGGCTGATTCACGTGCCTCGCACACGACTTTGTGGACTTTTTGCACAAGGGCCCCTGGACTTTCTGATTGTGTTATTATTTGGTCCTTGAAAATAATTTTCGTTGCATTTAGGTCCCTAACTGTTGTGTGTCTTGTTTTAATTAAATAAAATATCAAATTAAATCCAAATTAGGTGAAATTTGGACACGTGGCTCCTGCCACTGTGTAAAAATTTTCCTAAAAATTTGAGACATTTTTGAGCGTTTTGTTATTTTTAAAAATTTAAAAACAGTGATGTTTCTTACCGTCTGACTTAGAAAATCAAATAGAAATATAAAAACTATTTGAAAAATTCTAAAAAAATTAGGGTTAGTTAGTTTTAGTGTCTTTTTCTTTCTACCAAAATTTTGTGCTTTTTAGATTTATAAAATCCTTAAAAATTAAAAAAACACTAAAATCTTATAAAATTCTAAAAAATTCTAGAAAAATCAAAAAATATAAACTCTTTTTTCTGAATCTTAGTTTCTGTTTATACTTTTCATTAAAATTGCCTCCAGACTTTTATAGTCCATTTTATATTTTTAATGGACCTTTCAAGTCTGGCTGCATAGTAGCTCTTATTTTTCTTCTTTCTTGATTTTGAGAAAATCGTATAAAAATTAGAAAATTATGAAAAATTCACTAAAAACACTAAAAAACCTAAAAGACATAAAAATATTTTTTGTTAGAATTTTCTGTGCATTTTTAGTGTTTTTATTAATTGTTGAATTTGCTTTTCCTTACATTTTCTTATAAAAGTAAAAATATAAAAAATTTAAATACCATTAAAAATCCACCAAAAAATATTTTATTCTTTATTTTGACTTTGACTACTTCGTAGGTCACAAGGCCATCTTGTGCTCCCTGAGTCCGACCCTAGTCGCTATACGAGGTTAATAAAAATAGCGAGGACCGCTTTCGTGTTTTGATTGATTTTATCTTGATTTTAGTGGTTCTTCTTTTTCTTGATTGAGCTGAGTACTGAGATCCGGGTCGCAACGACCATTGTTTTTATCTTCACCCGGGTCTTGGTTGATTTTCGGTTCATCACAACCCACGTCATGCTATTTCCTAATATTGCATATAAGTCCTTCCACCTATTTGTAATTTGCATATTAACCCTTGCGGTTTATGTTATTTATGTTTTAATCCCTATTTGTCCCGTTCTGTAATAAAACTTGGAAGTTTTCTTGCAAAAAGACCCCTAGATTCAGTATTGAATATCATTTTGTCCTTAAATATAATAAATGTGATTTTGATCTCGTTTCATTGCGTGTTTGATACTCTATCTGTTGGTGAAATTTATAATTAATTTTGGTTTAAAGTTACACATTAATTGATATGTATTTAAAGTGCTTGATTAATTCATGAAACTTGTTGAAAAGTACTTTGATTGAACATTACCTTGATTCTTTATGATCTATTGTTTAATTAAATCTAATCTTTATCAGGTCATTACATTAGTTAATTGTTGGCTGAAACCATTAGATCATCCAAGTGAGTTTTGTTAACTCTTTTTTGGATAAATTTTGAAATTAATTTCAAATATTGCCTAATCAATGTAATACGTAATCACTTCATGGTATCTTCTTAATTAATCCAAGTTATTTATCTTGTGTATCTATGTGTGTATATTCTATTTATGTTGTTTGTGTCATTCTTGTTTGCATTTAATTTAATTGTGTAAAAATGTGTTAGAAAAGAGTACATCTTACTGTGTTTTATGCATTAACTCAATATAATTAATTTAGGAATTGTTATCTAAAATATTTTATTTCTAAATTTAATCAATAAATCGCTCGCGTCCTTGTGTTGGATCGACTTCCCAGGTTATAAATTAAAGTCGAAAACCTCATCATTGATTTTCTTCTGGGTTCTGTATGAGAACCTAAGTGCACGTGCTACAATAGATCGAAATTAATCCATGCATTTAGCGATTCAATAGATGGCACCGTTGTTGGGGGACATGGCTTCATTGATATAACTATTTAGGATTTTAAATTTTGGTTAAGATGATTTTCTTTTATCTAGGTCGATCTTGTGTTGTATTGTTTTCTGCTTTATTATATATATGTGTGTTTGTATGTGTTGATAATCTTTGAAATATATAATATTTTCTCTTCTGTGGTAGGGCCCACTCATCGAGGATGCTCGTGGAGAATGGAGGCTGGAAGGTCAAGTTGGAGTTCTGATGAATACCCATTCATCACTCTTTATTCCTTTATTTTAGCTAGAAATCTTGGAAAAATACCTTGTAATTACTTGTAAATACAATAAGTTGTCAAAATGCATGCCATAATTAGCATGTTTTTGTGTAAAAGTAAAGGAATAAAGAAATAAAGAAAAAGAGGGAAAAATTTAGATTAAATATTGAGTGACCCGAACCCAAGGGAGGGCCAATCATTGGCCTGACCGCAAAATAAAACAAGTAGAGAGAGATAGAGCCATTCATAATTGTGCATATTTCCCCTTTTTATGTATATAATTTATTCAAAAAATAAAAAAAATATATTTGCGTTCCTCATAATGTGTATATATTTATAAAAATAAAATAAAAATAAGAAAAATAAAAATAAACCAAAAACAAATTCTCTCTCTTCCCCTTGTATATATAATGTATACATGTACCTATATATATTTATTTTACCCTTGTAATTACATAATAAAAATTAAATAAATATTATTTCGAATCCCATATTTTATGTTGTAAATAAATAAAATATAAAATAGGTATAATTTTACAAAAATAAACAATTAAAAATAAAAAATACATATGTACATATACATGTATATAATAATACTAAAATGTATATATACATAATTTATTTTTTAAAAAAATAAATAAAAATCACTAAACATACTTGGAAAAATAATAAACATTTTTCATGTTGAAAATGTTTCAAAATACAATCATTTACTATTTTAAATTGAATTTTTAATTAATTTTCCAATGGGATTTTTCCATTGGTCCACGGGGGATTGTTGACCCCTGGTCAACTCTCCCCCTTGGACCACTTTGCACCCGGATCCGATTCCTACCCGATTTCTCCAAATTTTCTCGGATCGATCCAACCACCATTCACTCAAACCCCGGGGCCCCGATTGCCACTGTCAGTTCGTTAGATCCTTGATCTAACAGCCACGTGCGCCCCACGTTCACCCTCGTGCCAGGACCGTTGGATCTTCCAGGAGGCGTCATCAAGACCGTGCACATGTCAGCCACTCACCGCCCAACACATCACCCTCACACGTGGGTAATTTGCGCCTGCCCCCCTGCATTTTCTTTTAGTTTTTGTTTAATCTATTAAATAAATTAGTAAACTTGGACAAATTGCATAGTAGGACCTTTAGTTTTCAGATATGACACTTTAGTCCTTACTGTGTGGATTCACGTGCTTCGTCACGTGAAGTTTGGGTTAATTGCATGATCAGAGCTTGGGTTTTCTGACTGTTATGGAATGAAAATTTAGTTTCAGATATTTACAGATATACCCTTGTGCGTGGATGAATTTGAGCATGTGTTGATTTTTTGTGCATTTTACACTTGAGCCCCTATACTTTCTGCACGTATTACTTTTTAGCCCTGAAAGTTTGTTTTCTTTCATTTAGGTCCCTATGTGCTGTGGCTTTTGTATTGGTTGAATAAAATATCAAATTAATTCCAAATCAAGTGAAATTTGGACATGTGGCTCCTACCACTGTGTAAAAATTTCACTAAATTTTTGGGACATTTTTGAGTTGTTTTGATATTTTAAAAAATAAAAACACATATTTTTGTTAATGCTTGAATTTAAAAATCAGTTAAAAATATAGAAAACCTTTTAAAAATTCTAAAAAAATTACTTACTATTTCTTTTAATGTCATTTAGCTTCAATCCAATTTTGGTTGAATTTGGATTTATAAAACATCTAAAAATCTCAAAACCTTTAAAATCTTATAAAAATTCGATAAAATATAAAAATTACAATTTTGGTTTCTGTAGCTTAGTTTTTATTTCTAGTTTTCATATAAATTGTCTCTAGATTTTTAGAGCTAATTATATATTTCTAATTAGCCTTTCAAATCTGGCTGCACATTGATTCTGATTTTCAGCCTTTTCCTATTTTTATAAAACCAACTAAAAATTACAAAATTATGAGAAAATTACCAAAAACATCTAAAAATATAAAAAACACAAAAATAATTTTAGTTTAATTTTCTGACTTGTTTTTGAGTGTTTAATAAATTGTTGTTTGTGGGCTTTTACCCCTTTTCCCTTATTCCTTTATAATTAAAAATACAAAAAAATAAAGAACCATAAAAACCACCTAAAAATATCTTATCTTTTTATTTCATTTTTCGACTACTTCAAGCTGAGTCTGATAAAGGGATTCCTTTTCTGTAGGCCACTTGGCCAATCCGTGCTCCTTGAGTTCGACCCTGGTCACTATACCAGGTTAAATAAATAACGAGACCGCTTATTGGGTTTTTGACTGATTATTCTATTGTGGTGGTCTATCTTTCTTGTTGATTGATTTTCGAGGGATTGAGGTCGCAATGACCCGTGATATTTACCTCCCTTAGTTTCTCGTCGATTTTTCGGCCATCAGAATGGCGTCATTATCGGGGAGCACGACTTAGTAGTCGTTTTTTATTTTTCGCGATTTTCTTTTTCGTGGCTTTTTGTTCATAGTTGTATATACATTTTTTCTCTAATTTATTTATATATTTTCTATAATAACAATGTCTGATACATTCTTGTTTGACTTTTTGCGAGGGCCCGAGGACCGAGGCAGCTTTTTCGGAAGCTGAAGCAACCACATGAGTCGGAGGCAGCTCTTTTCTGTATAGAGCCGTAGGAAAGAACACGAGGAGACGAGCAGGAGTGCGGGAGCCACGGAATAGCCGCGCAAATAACCGTTTAATAGACATAGGATAGTTTAGTTTTATTTTGTGCAAAACTTTATCTGTAATAATACAAGGACTCAGACACTTGGACTTTATCGGTGACTACCGGGGTCTGTTTCGCCAAGCATCGATGTGCTCGGGGGACCTCACCGCGTTTTTCATCGGTTTTAGTTTTGTCGTATTTTATTATTAACTACTTATCTGATTTACGTGGTTTTGGCCTTAACTTAGGATTTTATTCTGATTGTGACGTAATTAATTAGGATCCAAAACCTAATTATCTACCTGCACCTATTAGATCGTAATTGGACCTAATTAATTAAATCACAATAAAAAGTCGGATTACTTAGACTCTAGTCCACGTGCCTTGAGGAGTCACATACAGCGCGTGCAGGATCCGTTGTGGTGGACACCGAGTGGCTCCCAAGATAGGACCCCGGACTTAGGTTTGAGTACCCGACTATTGTTCTTATCGTGTAGAAATTGCTCTGTTTAAGGCTGGATTCTTGTGCATCATATAGGTAGTTTATATTAAGTCTTTACTTTTATGCACGGATCACTCTACATGTAGACTGCAGGAGTCATGTACGCATCTCTTACTCTGCATGCATCATTGATTTCATCTCACATCGGCTTTTTCGTTTTCGCCCCTTGTTTTCGGACTTAAATAATCAGGAAAACTGAAAAATTCGTTAGGCATTGTTTGCACTGAAAAATACATAAAAAAGGAAAAACTATAAAATTGGGACTGTTAAACACACTTGACCATAAAAGATACTTCACGTAAAAATTTGTCTTGGGGGGAGCAACCCCCTCCTTGTCTGGTTTGGATGAGCGAGAGAGCGACCCGCACACTAGGCTAGATCCATACCCGATCTCCGATCATACTACCAGCCTTTTATACGGGATAGTCTGTTGGGAGGATTGGATTCCCATCAGCTTGCGTAACCGCTCAGATATACTGACATTATCACCTAAATAAAAATTGACAAGATAATTGACCGAACCTTTACAGTCTTCAGCTCCGTGTTGAGTAGGTGAACCTGGGGTTTGTTTGCTCATCTTGTGTGTTTCCAGATCTCATCTGCCCGACTCGCCAGATCAAGATGATGGGCAGGAGGTCTCTTAGGCAGCCTCTGGCTGCACCGCTTTTTAGCACTCTGGCCCATTCATCTAGGTTGGTTCGTGAGAGTCGAGACCCTCTCTCCGAACCCGAGTTCGATTACGCCCTGTTCCCCCTTGACCATCCTTCTACCAGTCCAGAGATACCATTTCCAGATGAGAGACAATAGACAGATGATTTATCGGCACCTGAGTTTGGGTCTTTTACCTTTGCAGACTATGGCCAGCAGTGAGGAGCGCACCGAGGGTCAGCGACCTGAGACGACGACATACGTATTGGACCAGGGTGTGATCAACAACACCCTGTTGGCTTCCCTCGAGACGATGCAACGCCAGATACGGGATCAGGGAGCCTTCATGGTGGAGATGAAGAGAGAGATATGGAGAGGCTGAGAACAGTGCGAGAGCAGCCGAGAGCTACGGGAGAGAGGGATCCAGATCGGTCAGAGGAGTCAGTCCAGCCGGCAGCAGCATCAGATCAGCCGAGACCGATGCGGGAGTTGCACAACCACGGATCGACACTAACGTACTGGTGGATCGTTCTTCCAACGATCGTGGAGAACTTCAAGTTCCCCCACAAACACTTCAGCTTCTTCCCCGCTTCCACGTGCTCGCCACTGAGGAGCCCCATCTGCATCTCCAGGAGTTTGAGATGATCTGCAGAACCGTCCACTATCGGCAGGTGGACAAGGATGCTATTCGGATGATTGCCTTCCCTTTCTCCCTTGTTGATAGAGCAACCAACTGGCTGAAGCATTTGGGAAAATTTGTGTACACCTGGGAGTAGCTCAGCACCGAGTACTTAAACAAGTACTATCCACTCGGGCGGACCAATGCATCGAGGGCCCTGATCAGCAACTTCTCCATGCTCCCCAACGAGCAGTTTCACGAGGCATGGGAGAGGTTTAGAGAGCTTACCGACAGATGCCCGCACCATGACATCTCGAAGCCGAACCTAGTGCAGAGCTTCTTTTGTGGACTGACTCCAGAGCTGCAGGGTCTGGTGAATGCTTCTTGTGGCGGTTCCTACTTCGCCAAGGATGAGGATCAGGTCTGGGCCATCTATGAGGAGATGGCCGAGAACTACACTGTGATGTCCCATACCCGACTCTACACATAGGGATGTCCCCAGCCACAGCCCGTGCAGTACCAGAGGATAGCACGGGTCGATGCCAATCCTTCTACTTCGTTCGCAACAGCCGCACATGCAGAGTCTACAGCCGCAGACATGGGCATCATCAATGAGAAGCTAGAATGGATCGAGTTGATCGAAAAGAAGTAGTGCCAGGGCATATCGCAGATGGATCAGATGGCACAGATGCTGATTGACCTGAAGACACAGCTCATGTGTCTCCAGGAGTCACAGACGGCTTCTCAGCCCCTTCTTCGGTCACGAGGATATCCGATCAGCAGTAGTAGCTCGTCCCAGCACTTCAGTCAGCCTAGACATGTTCACCTTGTATAGGTAGAGTCGTACCAGCAGCCACCACCGTTTTACCAGCCACCACCATCGCATGACACTCAGATGGTGGTCTACAGTCTAATCAGCCCCTGGCAGTACTTCCTCCACCCACCTTCGAGCATGAGCCGTTGATGGATGTCAACGAGATTTGGTACGATCGACCCCGACCCGATATCCGACGAGACCATCCCGGATTCCGCTGGTCGGCCGGAGGCACCAGTTCCCAGCAGCAACCTCCAGTTCAGGGTGGCCAGTATGGCCAACAACGTGAGCAGCACCAGCAACCCCAGCCCCAGTACACCAGCAGCAGCAACCATCCCAGCACCAGCAGTATGATCCTTGTACCTATCAGCAGGGACAATCTTGGAGGCGAGAGCAACCTCAACAGCAGCAATATCATCAGCAGTACCCCTCTCACCCCCACCAGCAGCAGCCTCACTACCAGCGAGGCCACCCGTCAGGTTCTCATGGGCTGACCTATGAGAATCCCACCTTGGATGATCTAGCCCACCTCATGACCAAGCAACAAACCACTTTTCGACGGGAGATGGATGAGTTCCGCCAGGAAATGTGGGAGATAGTAAGAGGGAAGGCCGCCATCCCTGCTCAAATCGAGCCGAACCCGAACAACCTCAAGAAGAAGTCTGAGCAGGTAGAGTTCACTGTGATTACCACTCCTAGTGCTTCACTTGGTGATATGACTGCATATATGTTTGATGCTGACTTTGTTGCACTTAGGAGCGGTAGGATTCCAGCAGGCGGCGCCTCGTCTGAGCGATGATCCCACGCCACTTCAGGAGTGCCAGGCGAGCGGTGCTGATGCCGCTAGAGATGATGACGGTGACACTGACGCCACCATGGATGTTGATCCCACCGATGGTATTGAGGCCATCGCACCACCAGTTGGAGGAGGTGGTACTGACGCCACCATTACAGTTGCTAAGCCAGAGTGCGGTACTGATGCCGCGAGTCCAGATGTCGAGGGTGGTACTGAGGCCACCATTTTCAGTTCTTCTAGTCCTGTTGTTTTTCCTTCCATACATGTATCTCAGGACACTTCTGCAAATAAAGGAAAGGGTTTATTATTTTCGTATCCACATGTGTTGCTTGATGATGTTTGTGTGGATTCTGTTGTTCATGAGCATTTCAGACCCTCTCCTAGTCCTTCGTCTGAGAAGGACCCTGTATTCCCCTTTCCCAGAGCACTTCACTTGGCTAAGGGGCAGAAAAAAGAAAATCCCAAAAAGAACCATCAGATAGAGTACAAACATCATATGATGGACAGATTTCAGATACAGCTGACTCTACAGGAGGACTTGGAGCACATACCTCTCTTCCAGCGATCACTTAGAGACAGGACCATAGTTAGGAGGAAGAGGCGGAACCATCATTCAGAGATCCATGTGCTTACTCGTGCCATGTGTTTCGCTATTCAGAACCGTCTGCCAGCCAAGAGGCCAGATCCGGGAGCCCCATATGTCAGATGCCACATCCATGAGCAGAGGTTCGACCGCACTCTATTAGACAGCGGTTCTTCGATCAACCTACTTCCGGCAGCCCTTCTCGATTGCTTCGAGTTGGGCCCTCTCTGACAGAGCAGGTTAGTCCTTCAGTTTGCTGATTGATCTGTCAAAAGGCTGAAGGGGTTGCTTTAAGGACGTTGTCGTCACGATTCAAGGCCTGAAATTCCCCGTGGACTTCGTTATGTTGGACATGGAGATCCTTGAGTCAGTGAACGATACCCCGATCATTGTAGGATGCCTCTTCTTGGCCACAGCCAAGCAGTGTCTGACCATGATGGAGGGAAGGTGTACTTTCTCGTCGAGGGCGAGAGTATACAAATAGAGACGGTCGAGGAGACTAGAGCCAGAGATTCAGCTTGCTTAGAGCCGACTTCTGATTCAGAGCAGATGACAGAGGTAGGGTGAGACATCCACCGGGACTGCGATTTTGTGATTACAGATGACGAGGCAGTTTGGGCAGATCTAGTCGCACAGGCCATCCTATCACCTTCAGAGTTCACTAACGCAGAGACGCTAGCAGAGGAGAGCTTGGAGAGCGCATTCCTGGTCCAAGATATATCTCAGGCAGCAGAGTCGGTTCCTGATCGTGAGGCAGATTTTTGTGAGTCTGATATAGATCCCCCAGAGTCAGATATTGACTAGGCAGAGTTTGATGATTAGGTACCTTGTCTGACTTCTACTGAGCCTACTCTAGGGAGGAGGCTGATTCCATGCAGAGCAGAGATAGTCCAGCAGAGCAGCCTTTGCCAGATTCAGATTGCGAGCGAGAGTTCTCATTCTCCCATGCAGATCTGGTAGCATTCACTCAGACTTTTCAGAGGCCAGATCCGCCAGCACCTACTTGTCCAGAGCTGAAGCCGCTACCGTTGTCGCTGAAGTATAGGTTCCTTGCGGGTGAGCATGAGATGTACCAGTCATTATCTCCGCTGATTTGACTGGAGAGCAGGAATCCTGTCTGATGGGGGTTCTTGAAAAGAACCGCAAGGCGATAGGATGGAGTGTAGCCGATCTCCAGGGTGTAAGTCCGGCCCTGTGCTCCCACCATATCTATCTCGAGGAGGACGCAAAGCCATTGCGTGAGTTCCAGCGGCGGCTGAACCCGAATCTTCGAGATGTTATCATGAAGGAGATCTCGAATAGTGGAGCGTCGATTTTATCTACCCCATCTCCGACTTTAAATGGGTCAGTCCATTACATGTGGTGCCCAAGAAGACGTGCATTACCACAGTTGTTAGTGAGTATGGAGAGGAGATTGCTACCTGGGTACCCACTTCTTAGCGGGTCTGTGTGGACTACAGACGATTGAACCAGGCCACCAAAAAGGATCATTTCCCCTGCCCTTTATTGATCAGATTATTGAGAGGCTAGCAGGGAAGAGCCATTATTGTTTCCTGGACGGGTACTCCGGATATAATCAGGTGGCCATCGCGCCTGAGGACCAGGACAAGACCACCTTCACCTGTCCCTTCGGGACATATGCTTTCAGACGCATGCCATTTGGATTGTGCAACGCTTCGGTAACATTCCAGAGATGCATGATGTCCATCTTTTCGGACATGGTGGGGGAGTGCTTGGAGATCTTCATGGATGATTTCTCGGTTTACGGCGACGGATTCAATTCTTGTCTTAACTGCCTAGATCGAGTCCTTCAGCGATGCATTGAGGTTTACCTTGTGTTGTCTTGGGAGAAGAGTCACTTCATGGTGACTCAGGGGACGGTGCTTGGTCATATCATCTCCAACAGGGGCATGGAGGTTGATCCGGCCAAGGTGGATGTCATTAGAAAACTCAATCCACCGTCCAACTTGCGGTAGTTACGGTCTTTTCTGGGGCACGTCGGTTTCTACCGACGCTTCATTCATGATTTTAGTAGTATTTCCCGATCGTTGACTAATCCGCTGATGGAAGACACCGAGTTCCTTGTTGATGATAAGTATCTATCGTCATTTGAGACTCTCAAGAGTCGTGTTGTAGAGGCTCCTGTTCTCCAGCCGCCTGATTGGTCTCTCCCATTCGAGATCATGACGGATGCCTCCGATTTTGCTGTGGGGGCCGTGCTGGGACCGAGGAGGGATGGAGTCCCCTTTGCTATTCACTACGTTAGCCGTACTTTGGATGCCGCTCAGCGGAACTACACAGTCACTGAGAAGGAGATGCTAGCCGTAGTTTTCACCCTAGATAAGTTCAGATCTTATATCTTGGATCTAAAGTGACCATCTATACTGATCATACCGCCATCAAATACCTCATGGCAAAGAAGGATGCCAAAGCCAGATTGACCAGATGGATCCTTATACTCTAGGATTTTGATATAGAGATTAAGGATAAGCGTGGATTCAAGAATGTGGTGGCGGATCAGCTCTCCCGATTAGAGTATCTTGAGGATTCTGAGTAGACTGAGCCTATATGTGAGACCTTCCCAGATGAGGCGATCCTTGCTATCACCTCTCTCCCATGGTATGCCAATATTGTGAACTATCTTGTCACCAAGAAAGTTCCACAAGATTGGCCTAGGCAGAAACTTGAGACCTTCCTCGCGAAGGCCAAGTTTTACCATTGGGAGGATCCCGTCCTTTATCATGAAGGAGGGGATAGTATCTGGTGTCGGTGCATTCCTCAGGAGGAGCATCACAACGTCCTTACTTACTGCCACAAGCTTGAGGCTGGAGGACATCACTCTGGGAGGAGAATGACATAGAAAGTGCTCCAATCCAGCCTATGGTGGCCTACTCTTTTCAAGGACTCTGATGAGTTCGTGAAGAGGTGTACTGACTGTCAGAGGATGGGCACTTGTGGACAGTGTGATACGATGCTGATGCAACCCATACACTTATGTGAGGTTTTTGACGCATGGGGCATCGATTTCATGGGTCCATTCCCTAGGAGTCAGGTATTGGAGTACATTCTGTTGGCCGAGAATTATGTGAGTCGTTGGGTTGAGGCCATTCCCGCCCGAACAACAGATGCTAGGACTGTTTGCAGATTTTTGAGGAAGAATATCATTTCACGGTTTGGGGTACCTCGACTGTTGATATCTGATGGGGGGTCTCATTTCATCAACAACAAGGTAAATGCCCTTGCTAGCGAGTTCAGCATAGACCATTGAGTAGCCACTCCATACTACCCTCATATGAATGGTCTTGCTGAAGTGTCGAACAGGGAGATCAAGACTATATTGCAGAAAGTCGTCCGCTCTGACCGAAAAGATTGGTCACAGCTTTTGGACTCGGTATTGTGGGCATATAGGACGTCTTTCAAGACTCCTTTGGGTACATCTCCCTTTCGCCTCTTTTATGGCAAGCCCTACCATTTACCTGTTGAGCTGAGACATAGGTCACTTTGGGCCGTTACTGAAATACTTATGGATCCAGTGAGTATAGGAGATCAGAGGAGGGCAGAGTTAGCAGCCCTGGAGGAGCTTCGTGATACAACCTTTTCGAGCAGCCTACAGTATAAGGAGAGAGTGAAGGAGTGGCATGATTCTCATATCAGCCACAAGCAGTTTGAGCCAGGACAGAGAGTATGGTTGTTTGATGCTAGGCTACGTCTATTTCCAGGGAAGCTACAGAGCAAATGGAAGGGACCCTATTTGGTTCGAAAGGTACATGATAATTGGAGTATTGATATATCTGAGTTGTCTTCTGATGCTACCTTTCGCATTAATGGCCAGCAGCTCAAGCCATATCTAGATCATGAGCCACGGGTCGTTGACGTTTCCCCGATTCACTTTGTGTGAGATGTAGTCTCTTGACTCACATCTATTGCATCTCACGCCTGATTATCACTGTTCTTCAGACTGTATAGATCCAGTTGTCCATATCATTCTATTCTTTAGTCCCAAACTCCTTTCTCATCTTATGATTATGCTATACTTAGGGTGTACTTTACCCTAAGTATAGGGGGGTGTAGGACTCTCGGGTATTCTATTGATTCTTTCTACCCCTGTTTTGCTGCCTATACTTAGGGATATTTTACCCTAAGTATGGGGGGTAGACCCTGTACATCCTTCCACTCGGATTTCCCTTCATGTACAACTTGGTATACTTAGGATTACTTGATCCTAAGTATAGGGGAAACACCAAGTCCTCTTCATTCTATTCTTTCATTCGTATTTGTATATACCATTCCTTTTCACTTCCCTATACTGAGCACGAGTTATGTCTTCTTCATCGCTCTTGATCACTTTGAGGACATCGTTCGAGCTAAGTATAGGGGGGTGTCGTATATATTTCATATACACTTTAGCCATAACCTGTACTTTGTGTGAGTGTGATAATAAATAAAATGGCTAAAAATCCATAAAAATTTAAAAATTTCCCTTGTACATAAAATTCTTCTTGCACATACCTATCTATTTATAAAAATTATTTTTGTATAAATGTTTGTAAAAATGATTTGTGTAAATATTTTGTAAATATTTTGATATAAAAATTATGTATATAGTACAAAACTTTTGTAAAATGCTTGAAAAACAAAAAGTTTGCAAAAACCTTGTGTAAATTTTTGTAAATATTTTGCACAACTTCGCATCCATGCATACATCCATGTTTTCAAACATTTTCAAAAATTTTGCACATTTGTCAAAATTTGTAAAATTGCATCTTTGTAAATATTTGTACAAATTTTCCAAATCATAGATGATATTTAAACTGGCCTGGAATTAAATTGACAAATGGAGCTTGGTTAAGACCTTAATCCACCTAATTATAAGAGGAACCTTATAGGGCTTAGGATTAAGACTTTTCAGGTCCATTGGGACTTAATTCTTTGAGTCCACTAGGCTATGAGCATATGTCATCTTGATGAGCCTAAGTAGAGCACTTAACAACACACATGGCTCTCAGAGACAATGGCTTTACTTGCACCAGCACTTTACACATAGCTCTCCACGGATGAGGTGGTGAGGAGGCAGTTTCCTTTGCTTGGGGTAGTATATGAGGGTAGTACTTCTAGGCGGAACCTCTCTTCTTCTTATAGTGAAGGAAGTGCATCTTGACTTAGTCTGGTGGTGATGAAGTCTAAAGACAGGAGTTGTGGGTTGCAATAAAGCTTCAAAAGAGGGATAGTCTACTGGCTCAAGAGGAAAACTCCTTATGTATATATGTTGCACCATGTAGATATATTGTACATATGCACATGAAAAAATGTATAGAAAAAGAAAAAAAAACTCCAAAAAAGTGGTGGGTCGGATTGAAAATTTAATAATCCCACCGGAGTGTATATAGTCAAATAAAGCAAAGCTTATGTTACCCAGGACCATCTCATGAAGCTTGCAGCGGGAGACTCAGCTACACTGGTTAGAGCTCCCAAGGATACATGGCTACACTGGTCATGGTCCATTCTCTTCTTCCCCCTCTTCTTAAGACGGTTGTACTTGAACTTAGAAGGGAATACCCCGCTCCTCGAGGAAAGAGTTGCTAGACCGAGGAATTAGAGTTACCAGGTTGAGGGAGGTTGTTTCTTTGTCACTTCTGAGGTAAGGAGCTACATATCACTTACACAGTACAAGGAAAGATTCATGGTCATTAGAGTTTGTGTATGTAGAGTTGTTCTGATCTAGTTTATTGAGGAGTCTTGACCATAGATTGGTGGAACTTAGAGGTATTAAGTTTTAAGCTTAAGTCCAAATAAGGTTCTGACAAATTAATAATCCAAAGGTCTAACTGAGCTCCATATTTCAATTTAATGAAGGAGAGTTTAATAATCAACCTTGATTTCCCATCTTTTTCTTTGTCTTTCTCTTTTGCACTTCTTTTTTAAATAAGTGTTTGCTAAGGGACTAGCAAAAGTAAAGTATAGGGTGGTGATGATTCCCCATTCATCACTCTTTATTCCTTTATTTTAGCTAGAAATCTTGGAAAAATACCTTGTAATTACTTGTAAATACAATAAGTTGTCAAAATGCATGCATCATGTAAAGAGCCATAATTAGCATGTTTTTGTGTAAAAATAAAGGAATAAAGAAATAAAGAAAAAGAGGGAAATATTTATAATAAATATTGAGTGACCCGAACCCAAGGGAGGGCCAATCATTGGCCTGACCGCAAAATAAAACAAGTAGAGAGAGATAGGGCCATTCATCATTGTGCATATTTCCCTTTTTATGTATATAATTTATTCAAAATAATAATAAAAATATATTTTCATTCCTCATAATGTGTATATATTTATAAAAATAAAATAAAAATAAGAAAAATAAAATAAACCAAAAATATATTCTCTCTCTTCCCCTTGTATATACCATGTATACATGTACATATACATATATATATATATATATATTTATTTATTTTACCCTTGTAATTACACAATAAAAATTAAATAAAAATTATTTTGAATCTCATATTTATGATGTAAATAAATAAAATATAATAATTGTGTAAAAATAAATAATTAAAAATAAAAATAAAAAATACATATGTACATATACCTGTATATACTAATAATATAATGTATATACAAAATTTATTTTTTTAAAAAATAAATAAAAATCACTAAAAAATACTTTGGAAAATAATAAACATTTTTCATATTGAAAAATTTTCAAAATAAAATCATTTACTATTTTAAATTGATTTTTTAATTAATTTTCCAATGGAATTTTTCCATTGGTCCACGGGGGATTGTTGACCCCCGGGCAACTCTCCCCTTGGACCACTTCGCACCCGGATTCGATTCCTACCCGATTTCTCCAAATTTTCTCGGATCGATCCAACCGCCATTCACTCAAACCCCAGGCTCCGATTGCAGTTCTTTCATCCGAGATTCACGCCCGCCATTTTTCTTAGTGATCCGAGCATCGGATTGCGTGCCCTATCTTCTTCTTTCTCGGATCCCTGCACTATATAGCATCGCCTCCTTTCGCCATTAAATGCACCTTCGACCCCCATTTTCGATCCTCGTGACCTCCATCTTCTTCCTCGAGTGACAACGAGTGCGGAGGGTGTTGTAGAGAGCGATTGGTGGTGTTTGCCCCAGGTCCGGCGACCCTTATCGTCGAGCTCTACCGTCGGCGTATCCCGAGCCTCTGGAGGCATCGCTCCATCGAGACGAAGGCCTTAGGAGAACCAGTAGCTCCAGCCCAGACGCGTCCAACCGTCAGGTAGCTTCCTTAGCTTCTAGTTCATTGAGTAGCTTTAATCTTTCATCTCTCGCTCCACCAGCTCCGCCCCAGTGGCCAGAGCCCCGACACATCATCCTCACCGTATCGATCGATGCTTCGACCCATCGTCACCCTTCCTCCATGATCTGATCACCTCGATCTTGGCTATCCGAGCCAAGATCAGGTCTGGTTCCTTCCACCACCTCTGCCGGAAACCCCCTTCGCCTACCCACCTTGCTTCTTTTTGCTTTTTCTCCTATAACCCATGCCGGAGTCTTCCTCTGAGCACGAGCTTTTATCTGCAGGTGAATAAGCGTGTGTCATCCTCCTCAGTCGCATCCTCCATCCTTCACCGGAGTCGCCCAGATCCCTCCTTCATCGCTGGAGGATCTGACAGTGGGAAGCTTCATCGGCCACCACCATTAGACGTGGAGTGAGGAGACGCATCGAAGCCCCCTTGCTGATCATCCATCAGACGTGCATAGCTGCTCCAGCTCGTCGACAAAGTTCATCCAGAAGGTGTTCTTCCAAGCACGTTCTCCACCGTTGGATGACGTCTCACCGCCAGTTATCATTTGAGCCGACCGTCGCCTGCCACTGTCAGGCCGTTAGATCCATGATCTTGTTGGACATGCGAGCCCACGACGAGCCATTATGCAATAAAAGTTATTGCAAATATCATTCCCTGATCTGAAATGAAGAATGGATAATTTGCATAATAGGTCCCTTAGTACAATTAGGGTTATGTACCATGGCCATCTTGATGATCATACAACTGTTGATTCAACTATTGAATCATAGAGGCTGGTGCTTGGATGAATATCTAAAGAGTTAGATTGAGGACTCATCAAGCACCGTCAAATGATTGGTTAGGTCAAGGAGTTGACTTAATGAGATCGAGATAACCAAAGTCCTATATCGTATGCTATCACAATACATGCATGCATCCTCTGACCGGAGACAGATGTGTTACTATATGTTTGAGTATGTACATTTGGCAGACAATAGGTTGATGACCTAACCAAGGTCTATACATCGGCGCGCTGTGTGCATATAAGAGCATATGAGTAGTACGATCTCTCAAAGGGATCATACATGTTCAGTTACTGAATCGAAAGACATGAGCTTGAGATATTGGGAAGAATCAAACTTCGTGCGCACGGTCCTCTTGCTTTTGGAAGCTTGACTGAATTTGTTGGTTTGATATATACTTTTGGAAAGTATATGATCAAGACCTAGGTATGATATATGCTTTTGGAAGGATATGATCGATATCGACTCCCAATGATCGAATGATAAACTTACTGATAAAACCATGAAGTAGACAATATAAAGTTGATCCAATACTTCGGGTTTAATCTGAGTCTTTCAGTATGCGGGATGTACAGATATTGAGAATACTTGAGGGTGATGTGATCATAAACGATTGTATAACCATGATGCTTCCATTACTAGGGAGTGATGAAACTGGTCTGGATTTTAGTGACTCCTCTCAGTAGAGAAGTAATCTTATATTGGTCCAAATGTTTGACATTGATCTGAATGTGATTCAGATGCAATGAGAAGATTAGATTTGCGGTCTTGATTTAATCAAGCCTCTATGGGAGGCCCGCGATCTGGATTTGAGATGTGATCTCAATATCCAAGTCACTATACGTGGAACAATACAATCGCCCTGTCCTTATCTCCAAGTATTCGCAGAGAAAGCACATTATCCTTGAAAGAGTTTAGGATAATTTCATTGTTGATATAAGTATCTGAGCATTAAGAAAATAGATAATTAAATGTGATTTAACTATCATGAGTAATATGAATTTGATTCATATTATAAAGGAGAGTTATCTAAGATAATTAAATGTGATTTAATTATCAAAGATGTGAATAATGTGAATGCGATTCATATTATTTGGGCACACGAGAATAGATATCCAAGATGATTAAATGTGATTTAATTATCATGGATATGAATAATGTGGATAGCAATATCCATATTAGTCATATATATTATAAATGTGATTTATAATATATTAGAGAGAGTTATTTAAATGTTGATGTGAATTAGATTGACATTGGACAATTAATTGAAAATTTAATTCACATTTTATTTTGGGTTGTGAATATGATTCACAATTTTCCAATGGAAAGATTGCTATATTCAAAAAATAATTATCAATTATTTATGTAGAATAATTTACAACAAGTGTTGTTGTAAATCTTGGAGATTTCCATGGAATAATGTAATCTCATGAGATTGCTTGAGATTGCCACCAAATCCAATATTATGGAAGAAGGCAATCTTCATTCCATAATCTCCATGCTTGATTGATTTAATTTGGGATTGATTTATATTGATTTATCAATATAGATTTAATCTAAATTAAATTATTTGTTGTTGTCTTTTACCAACACAAATCTTAGCCATTAAAAGAAACACAAATCAATGAGAGCCATTGGATTTGTGTTGCCCATGGATTGAGATCCATGGATCCCAAAATATTATATAAGGAGAGGTACCATATTTCTCTTCTTTACACACAAGAGAACTTAAGTCTCTCTCTCTCTCTCTATCTCTACACATCAGCCCTTTCTCTTCCTCTCTCATGGCCGTCCACCATGGATGCCCTAAAGGGAGTCTCCATCGCCGCAGCGTCGTCGTTATGCTGCCCGATCGTTTGCTCGTGGATCTCCGTCTCCTTCGATGCATCTCACTCATGAAGAAGACGTCGGATCTCGTGTGTCGAGATCAGGAGATCCGCCGCTTGGATCATCAACATGGATTGTGAGAAGCACACGGTTCATCCCCGTGCTCGCGAGCGTCTCCTCCGTCGGATCGGACTTGAGACATGTCTCTTCATTTAGAGACTTGATCGTAACCACACTTCAATAGGTAATCCTACTAATTGTTTGTGATTTATAAGAAACGATCCGAGAAGTGTTCTTGGATCACGTGGTTTTGTCGCATGATTTTTTTTAATTTCCGCTGCATAGAACAACTAGTACAACTAGTCGTTCTTCATCGTATTCGATACGATGCTCACGCTTCCGTGATGCGCTTGAGGATCTAATCATATCTTTCAAGTGGTATCGGAGCCTTAGGTCGGTGGTTTTGGATACGATCCATAAACCGAGGACGACTTGGGTTCATTAGGGTTTGCGAAAGTTTTCTTGCATTTCATTTTCGCATCTCTGTTTTGAGATTATTTTCGGCACTGTTTAAATTTTTTTAAACACACAAATAATAATTTTATTTTGTTCTATATTAAATAAGAAAACCGTAGGATCTGAGTTTACGTGATTTCGATTCTGTTTGTTCAAGATATGCTCATTTTAGTGAACATGTATTCACAGTTTCGGGGACTGCGAATCTCAACGTAATTAAAAAGTTAATTGCGGATTTGAGATGCCTTGAAATACGTGCAAATCACTTAAGTTATGTTGTAAATCAAATTAACAAACTTTAGGAACTTACTTTGCTTAATTTGGATTTAAATTAATTGAGATATGATATTTTTAGTAAGCGAGGGTCACTGCTGGAAATACTTTCCTAATCAAGAACCTAGTGATTGTCATTTAATCAATTAGTGAAATTAAATTATTTAATTTCCTGGAATAATTGTGCATAAATATTTATGAAATATTTGATGATAATTATTTCCTTAAATGATATTGCCTTAACCAATATTTGATTAGATGTGATCTAGATCACTAATTGGTTACATGATCTACAAGATCTTCATTCCAACAAACATGTTGCTTGAATAGGATTTGGGATTTGTTTAGAAAATCTCATTATAATGTTAATCAAAATTGTTTTGATTATTACTATATGGTAATATTTCGGTTGAAGAACCGATGATCATCTCAAATGCAAATTGATCTATTTGGCATTATCCTTTCTTGAGGTGGATATGGTGTCTAGTCGGAGAGCATTGGGGTAGCGGGTTGCAACGTATGTGGTCCGTCCCACTCTCGTCGGTACTGGCCATGACCGCGGGTAGGGACTCGATAATGCCGGAGAAATCAAGATGTATTTTTCTAATTATTAAAATTCAGAATAATACGTATTTGAGATAATACCATAATTTAAGAAACAATAAAATGTTTGTTGGATATTTATTGGATCATTAATTTATTATGATTAGATTAGTTGGAATCCAATTAAAATTAGAACACTCTATTATGAATAGAGATGTTATTTCCCTTGGAAGAATTAATCATAATGAATATGATTCATAATGATTAATTAGAATTTGAATATGATATGGAGGATCACATAAGTGACATCCATAGTCTCCCGTCAAGGCGGAGGGTTCTGTCGCCAGGGATTGTATGTAGGAGACGCCTGTCCGAAGTGACAGCTCTTGTATGCAAGCGCATCTGGATCGGGCTCTTCGCTTCTCGAAAGAGTAAGGATGTATGCGTAGTGACCCCAATATCGGGTCCTCATATTATTGGGGCGATATTGGATTGCTCATAGCGAGTTGTATTTCTGTTGACGGTTGGTTCAATTAATGACGGATCAACATCGCCTTAGGGGCGGTGGGTCTGGGTGTTAAAGACCGAATTGGGAGATGCAAGTTGGACTTGCAAGGCGGAATGTGTTCCCGCTTCTTTTTATCCGAGTTGTAGGTTCTCATATTATTGGGATGCAACAAAGATAAGGAAGGAGATCCCAGATCTTGCTTGAGATATAATGGTAAGTATATCGCTTACATTCAAAATGATTAAGGGAATGAACTTTCAGTGTTGACAAGGCAAGACAACTTTGATATAAAAATTCCTAATTCAAAGTAAAATATGTATATATATATATAAATATGTACACTTATACATATTTCTTATTTCAGATAATCCTTCATTATACCCACTCAATGTTATACTCAATGATAACCGGTAAAATATCATGGATTGGACTCATGATCCAGATATTGTGCTTGCAGTTGGACACATAATGTATGCGGTTGCAATATGCAAGTCTCCTCATACTAATGAGGAATGATAATTAAATAGATAATAGGACTACAACCCTAGGGTTTTTATGTCTCTATAGTCTTGATTTCATCGGATGTACTTTGGAAGTGACATGTCGATGATAATCACAATTGTCAATTAATCCTTATAAATCTAAGAAGATGTTCTGGCATACATATGTGCTCTTGACATTTAATCATGAATGACGTGGTTCTCTGCATCGTGCAGAATGGTGGCTCTATAAGAGATGATGTATTCAAATTGTTTGAATACCTACCTGAACCAATGTTTCAAGAGTTTAGATGGATGTAGATACGATGAGTGTCATCGTTCTACTATATATACTTTAGTCATTGTGAAGCTCCATAATATTCATATTGTATGAATTTAATGAAGCATGTATAAATGTTGAAATACTCTTACATTGAATTCTTTTGAATTTAACATAAGAGATCCTTAGTCTTAAGCAATGGTTGTTTATAGATAAAGGGAGCGTAGAGGAAGCATGAGTTGGACCCAAGTAAGAAGGAAAGTCAAAGAGTTGACTGCACTTCTGTGACTTCCATGGGACATCCAAAGAGTTGGATGAATGCCAATACTGCAATAAGTTGATGTGTTGATAGTATGACTATCAAGTCTGTCTGGAATCCTAAGAGAAGGACTCGAATAGAGCATCAGAATAATCTACATAAATCATTGATATTGACTTGCTTATTGAATAAGATAAAGTCTTATGATTGTATCTCAATCTTCTACAACACTTGCAATGGGTTGCATATGTTTTAGAAGACTAGAAAATTTGATCTTAAGTCTTATAGTCATCCACATAGATATTGATGCAATTGTTGCAACAATCACTATTGGATTGAAAGGCTTCATAATTTCAGTGGGAGAGCCCTTAGTCTTAGAGAATGTCTCTATGACCTAGATATTAGAATACACCCATTGTTTATTTCTAAATGTTGGAAATAAACATAAATTCTGTAATAAATCTATCATAAAGAGTTATGATGGAGATATTTCAGATAGTAATCTAAAATCTAGTGGACTCCACTAAATTAGAAAATTAATGAATGGTTCATTAACATTTCTAAACACTGAAATGAAACCTTAAGATCAATAGGAGGATGAAGATCATTTGACAATGATCTAGCATCAAGCCTTGGACATTTGTCTATTGATTTGATCAATAGACTAGTAAGAGAAGAAACTTTAGAATGTCTAAAATTTCAAAACTTACATACTTATGAATATTGTATTCAAAGTAAAATGTCCAATACACCCTTCTCAGAGAAAGGTGTAAGATGCTAAGGTATTCAAGATCTAATACATATTGATGTATGTGGTTCATCTATATCAAATAAACACTATGGATATGTGATATCTATTAATGATTATTGGTGATATAAGATTTCTTCCCTTCACCATTAGAAACCTTTGAAATGTTCAAAGATTTCATAATTTTGGTTTGGAACCAAAGTCTGAAGGAAGATGGAAATGAATTTGGTCTAATCTAGGTAATCAGTGCCTATTAGAGGAATTCACAATATACCTTATGGAGAAAGGAAATATCATTCCTATCTCACTCCTCCTAATGAACCTAAACTCAATAGAGTTGTAGAAAGATACAATTGGATCATGTGTGACATGATTTGATCAGTGATGAATTTTAGCATAATTTCCTCTTAGTATCCAGTGTATATGTAGTAGAGACTACAATATATATCCTTAATATGGTTCCATGCATGCAAGCTGGAATCTAGCACTTGAGAGTGCTGCTTCATTAGGAAAATAAGGGATGGTATTGGATACCTACTTTATGACCTTGAGATTCTTAAAATATCTCATCTCTGAGAATGTGATTCTTAGAGGTTGAGACTCTTGAGAATCTAGATGAAAATGAAGTGTAGGAACTCATTTAATCTTAAGAAGATAATGAGGCTCCTGAAATTGGAAACTAAAAGGACAATTGAAGATAAAACACTAATACCTCTTCAAATGAGTTTGAGGATGGATTCCATGTGTCAGAGAAATCTGACAATGATCGAACTTCATGTGATGAAGCTTCTGAAGATCATAGCATGGATAGATGGATGTTAGCAATAAAATCCTAAAGTAGACTTCATATACAAGTGTTGTATATGGACCCTAGAGGATCCACCTATATGGGTAAGACCCATAAAGGTGTAAATGGATCTTCAAGAGAAAGAAGTCAAGATTGTATTCTTCTATGAATACCTCTATGAGGATATTCACATGAAGTAGCCCCAGGGCTTCATGGTTGAGGAAAGCAAGATGTACAAGCTAAAGAATCCATCTATGGACTCAAATAAGCTTCTTGTAGATGGAACATACGATTTGATGAAATTATAAATGTTATGATTTCAGATAGAATGTTAATGAACTATGTAAAGCTTATGGGAGTGCCATTGTGTCATCATGCTAAATGTAGATGATATCCTAATCATTTAAGGATAATAATAAGTGTTTTCTAATCTGGTTGGTCCATAACTTGAGATATGATCTCAAGGATACCTCTTGGATCTTAGTTCTGAATGTGTTCAGATGCAAAGAGAAGAGGGTACTGGGACTGTCACAATAGTAGTACACCTTGAACATATTCCATTTTCTAGAAAATTTCAAGAAAGGCTTCCATCCCTTAAGATATGGTACTGACCTATCTAAAGGGATAGCGCCTCAAAGAGTTGAGGAAGTGAATGCTATAACTACTTGCACTTGTGCATTAGTTACGAGAAGCTGAGTGTATGCTAGATATGTACAAAAGCCAGATATCTGCCATGCAGTGGGAGTAGTAAAGTGTTGCTAATCTTACTATGGAGAGAAAACACTTGATTGCAGTAATAACAATATCTCGATAGAGGACAAGATTTTTGAGATAGTGATCTAAAAGTCCTATCTTCAAAAACTTAAGACTTTATAGATAGAGATCTAAAAGGTCTTAACTGTGGATACCTTAGGAGATAGAGATCTCCAGGAACAAGGGTATTCTGATAAGGATTATAGAAATACTAGTTATGATAATTGTTAAGCTATAGTGTCAATGACACTGTAACTAACAAGATTGATTATAGGTTGCATAAGAAGCAACATTCGCATTAGATGCGAGCACTGTTACTGGGGATATGCAAGTGCCGTAAAAGGACTTGGTGTAGTCTCGCAGGAACAGAGTGATTGGTCAGCTTATCTAGCTAATTTCTTAATAGCCTATGATTGTCACATGAGTGCGGGTTTAAATGATTAGCCCATTAATGGCTCTTTGGGCTAGTGGGAGATTGTTGGACATGCGAGACCACGACGAGCCATTATGCAATAAAAGTTATTGCAAATATCATTCCCTGATCTGAAATGAAGAATTGATAGTTTGCATAATAGGTCCCTTAGTACAATTAGTGTTATGTACCATGGCCATCTTGATGATCATACAGCTGTTGATTCAACTATTGAATCATAGAGGCTGGTGCTTGGATGAATATCTAAAGAATTCGATTGAGGACTCATCAAGCACCGTCAAATGATTGTTAAGAGATGATCTCCAGCCTGAGTAGGAGATGGCAATCCTTATCTCTAAAGGTTGATATCTGACCGACCTCTTAATGCAGGTCCTCTGCATAGGAATAGAGATTCGGAGGTGTCAGATTAGTTAGGTCAAGGAGTTGACTTAATGAGATCGAGATAACCAAAGTCCTATATCGTATGTTGTCACGATACAGGCATGCATCCTCTGATCGGAGACAGATGTGTTACTATATGTTTGAGTATGTACATTTGGCAGACAATAGGTTGATGACCTAACCAAGGTCTATACACCGACGCGCTGGTGTGCATATAAGGGCATATGAGTAATACGATCTCTCAAAGGGATCATACAGGTTCAGTTACTGAACCGGAAGACATGAGCTCACTCATGAGATATTTGGAAGAATCAAATTCCGTACGCACGGTCGTCTTGCTTTTGGAAGCTTGATTGAATTTGTTGGTTTGATATATACTTTTGGAAAGTATATGGTCAAGACCTAGGTATGATATATGCTTTTGGAAAGTATATGATTGATACCGACTCCCAATGATCGAATGAGAAACTTACTGATAAAACCATGAAGTAGACATTATAAAGTTGATCCAATACTTCGGGTTTAATCTGAGTCTTCCAGTACGCAAGATGTACAGGTATTCGGAATACATGAGGGTGATGTGATCATAAACAATTGTATAACCATGACGCTTACATTCCTAGGGAGTGATGAAATGGGTCTGGATTTTAGTGACTCCTCTCAGTAGAGAAGTAATCAGATCTTGGTCCAAATGTTGGACATTGATCTGAATGTGATTCAGATGCAATAAGAAGATTAGATTTGCGGTCTTGATTTAATCAAGCATCTATGGGAGGCCCGCGATCTGGATTTGAGATGTGATCTCAATATTCAAGTCACTATACGTGGAACAATACAATCACCATGTCCTTATCTCCAAGTATTCGCGGAGAAAGCGCATTATCCTTGAAAGAGTTTAGGATAATTTCAATGTTGATATAAGTATCCGAGCAATAAGAAAATAGATAATTAAATGTGATTTAGTTATCTAAGTAATATGAATTTGATTCATATTATAAGGAGAGTTATCTAAGATAATTAAACGTGATTTAATTATCAAAGATGTGAATAATGTGAATGCGATTCATATTATTTGGGCATACGAGAATAGAGATCCAAGATGATTAAATGTGATTTAATTATCATGATATGAATAATGTGGATAACAATAGTCATATATATTATAAATGTGATTTATAATATATTAGAGAGAGCTATTTAAATGTTGATGTGAATTGGATTCACATTGGACAATTAATTGAAAATGTAATTCACATTTTATTTTGGGTTGTGAATATGATTCACGATTTTCCAACGGCAAGATTGTAATATTCACAAAATAATTATCAATTATTTCTGTAGAATAATTTACAACAAGTGTTGTTGTAAATCGTAGAGATTTCCATGGAATAATGTAGTCTCATGAGATTGCATGAGATTGCCACCAAATCCAATATTATGGAAGGAGGCAATCTTCATTCCATAATCTCCATGCTTGATTGATTTAATTTGGGATTGATTTATATTGATTTATCAATATAGATTTAATCTAAATTAAATTAATTGTTGTTGGTTTTTACCAACACAAATCTTAGCCATTAAAAGAAACACAAATCAATGAGAGCCCTTGGATTTTGTTGCCAATGGATTGAAATCCATGGATCCCAAAATATTATATAAGGAGAGACACCCCATTGCTCTTCTTTACACACAAGAGAACATAAGTATCTCTCTCTCTACACATTAGCCCTCTCTCTTCCTCTCTCATGGCCGTCCACCATGGATGCCCTAGAGGGAGTCTCCATCGCCGCAGCGTCGTCGTTATGTTGCCCGATCGTTTTCTCGTGGATCTCTGTCTCCTTCGGTGCGTCTTGCTCGTGAAGAAGACGTCGGATCTCGTGTGTCGAGATCAGGAGATCCGCCGCTTGGATCATCAACATTGATTGCGAGAAGCACACGGTTCATCCCCGCGCTCGCGAGCATCTATTCCGTCGGATCAGACTTGAGACAGGAGGTCTCTTCGTTTAGAGACTTGATCGCAACCACGCTTCAAGAGGTAATCCTATTACTTGTTTGTGGTTTAGACGAAATGATCCAAGAAGTGCTCTTGGATCATGTGGTTTTGTCGCATGGAAAGTTTTTTAATTTCCGCTGCATGGAACAACTAGTACGACTAGTCGTTCTTCATCATTTTCGATACCATGCTCACGCTTCCGTGATGCGCTTGAGGATCTAATCATATCCTTCAGATCTGACGGCCACGTGTGCCCCACGTTCACCCTCGTGCCAGGACCGTTGGATCTTCCAGGAGGCGTCATTAGGACCGTGCACACGCCAACCACTCACCGCCCTACACGTCACCCTCACGCCCCCCGTACGAGCTGTAGCTGGGTAATTTGCGCCCGACCCCCTGCATTTCTTTTAGTTTTTATTGTCTATTACATAAATTAGTACACTTGGACAAATTGCATAGTAGGACTTGTAGTTTTCAAATATGACACTTTAGTCCCTTACTATGTGGATTCACGTGCTTCGTCACGTGAAGTTTGGGTTAATTGCATGATCAAGGCTTGGGTTTTCTAACTGTTATGGAATGAAAATTTAGTTTCAGATATTTACAGATATACCCCTGTGCGTGGATGAATTTGAGCATGTGTTGATTTTATGTGCATTTTACACTTGAGCCCCTATACTTTCTGCAAGTGCTACTTTTTAGCCCTGAAAGTTTGTTTTCTTACGTTTAGGTCCCTGTGTGCTGTGGCTTTTGTATTGGTTGAATAAAATATCAAATTAATTCCAAATCAAGTGAAATTTGGACACGTGGCTCCTGTCACTGTGTAAAAATTTCATAAATTTTTAGGACATTTTTGAGTTTTTGATATTTTTAAAAATTCAAAAACACGCATTTTTGTACTATTTTAATTGAAAAATCAATTAAAAATATAAAAAACCTTTTAAAAATTATAAAAAATCACTTACTTTTTCTTTTAGTGTCTTTTAGTTCAATCCAATTTTAGTTGAATTTGGATTTATAAAACACCTAAAAATCTCAAAACCCTAAAAATTTTACAAAAATTCTTAAAAATTCTATAAAATACAAAAAAAATTCAATTTTGATTTTCGTAGCTTAGTTTTTATTTCTAGTTTTCATAAAAATTGTCTTCAGATTTTTAGAGGCTAATTATATATTTTTAACTAACCTTTCAAATCTAGCTGCACATTGATTTTGATTTTCAGCCTTTTCCTATTTTTATAAAATCAACGAAAAATTACAAAATTCTGAGAAAATTATCAAAAACATCTAAAAATATAGAAAACACAAAAATAATTTTCGTTTAATTTTCTGGCTTGTTTTTGGGTGTTTAATAAATTGTTGTTTGTGTGCTTTTACCCCTTTCCCTTATTCCTTTATAATTAAAATATACAAAAAATTAAAAAACCATAAAAACCACCTAAAAATATCTTATCTTTTTATTTCATTTTTTGACTACTTCATAGGTCAGTTGGCCAATCCGTGCTCCTTGAGTTCAACCCTGGTCGCTATACCAGGTTAAATAAATAACGAGACCGCTTATTCGGTTTTTGACTGATTATTCTATTGTGGTGGTCTATCTTTATTGTTGATTGATTTTCAAGGGATTGAGGTCACAATGACCCGTGATATTTATCTCCCTTAGTCTCTCGTCGATTTTTCGGTCATCAAGTTCCCGATGAGAAGAATTGCAGAAGATGCCATCCTATTTTTTGAAGATTATTTTTCTTGATATTCTTGATGTATAATTTTGGGTTGGACTTTATTATGTGTGTAATGAGTCTATTTCACCCTCATTTGGGTGGGATTCATATTGAGTGACCAGTATTAGGAGTTAGGCATACAACTCTTAGAGTTTCTTCTTCTTATATATTTAGCTGCTTAAATCGTTGTATAGGACACACTAACTTAATCTTATGAGATTCACTCATCTCTAAGATTCATGAGATGCACATAGTCTTTGTCTAATCTAGCCTAAATGAATTGATTATCTGCCCGCTAATAGACGCATGATTAGGTGTGGGTTTTGATGAAACTGTGATTCATCACTCTAAAAGTTGAAAATAGATCTTCATTTCCAAGTAATTAGATGTATTTCCCATTTATTATGCATTATTATCATTCATGCACTTGTAAATAATTTCTGTATCTTAGCATGCATTTTCGTATTAAAATAAGAAGTCAAATCCCCTTGTAAATATCACCTGTAAAAAATATATTTTACCTTATTTGTATCTATTTTATACTAACTCCAAATCCAATAAAATCAACTCTATAGTGTATATATTACTAGCATTAATAATAGAAAAATATCAAAAAAATACTAACTTGTAAAATTGTCCAATAAAACTTAAATCCAAGTTTGAGACAATGACCTTAAAATGCACATCTCTCTCTCATACAATGTCTGATTTAGGTCTACTTACTTTTAAAGTAATATACATACAAAGACCTTCAAAACAAAATCAAATTCATAAAAAATCAGAGTTCATATGTGAAACTTGGGTTTTGGGCCCATATTGTATATTGTACATATTTACTAAAATACCCTTTATTTGTATTTTTTTTATTTTCTTAATTATTAAAAAACCAAAAAATATTAAGATGTAAATATTCATTTGATTTTTTCTCTAACTTTAGTTTGATTTTTCTCTTATTTAAAAATGATAAAAAATTGCAAAATATAAAAATATGGTATTTTATACCTATAAAGTACCACCAAAAATATCACTGTATACATATGACATATTTTTATCTTGCTCCCTTCGTGAAACTTGTAGATCTCGTTAAGATGAACAACTTCCGTGAAGGGAATTTTACAATTTGAGAATTTGCTATTTTTTATTGATTTTACATTTGATTTTAACTCTGATTTTCTGGGAATGACACATAACAGCTCTTGTAGCCACAACATGTTACATCCTCCTTCCACTTACTCACTTTGCCTCCTTTGATATGGACCGTCGGATGAAGGGGTACTTCATCAATGACCCAAATCATTTCAGTCCTTCTCTCTCTCTCTCTCTCTCTCTCTCTTCTCTCTTCTCTCGTTCTTTATTCCATCCCACTTCGTGCATGATCTCCCCCGCCATCCCATGCAGTCAACGCTCCCCGCACCCACTCTCCCCTCTCACGCCTCTATCCTCCCATCACGTCTTCATAGCTCGCCACTCGCCGCACAACCTCCACCCACGTCGCTCTCTCCTTGCAACCATCTTTAAAGCTTCACCACCGCTCCAGATTGTCGATCATCTGCCATCACATTAGGGGAAAGAGAGAGAGCTTGGGAGAGAATATCAAGTGACAACTAGTGCTCCTCCTTGATCGACAGCCTCCCCATTCCCAGGTGAGATTCGACGAAGCCTCATCTTCGTTGACGTAAGTTTCACCTCGAAGCTTGCTGAGCTCGGTTGCTCCATTGCAACCTTGAGCGATAACCCTAGCTCATCCTTGAGCTTCTTTACATGCACCCCTTTCATTCCCTATAGGTAACCTTCCTCTTCCTCCTCTCTTTTCCTCTACTTGTTTTTATTTTCTCTCTCTTCACCACACCTTCAACCACTCATCAATTCCCAAAATCAATTGCACTTCAACGGAATGATTTTGAACAAAATTTTCGACGAACTTCTTTGAACAAATAAGTTAAACATTTACTTAACTACACCTTAGTTAAATAAATAGAGGTAGTTCCCCTTTTCACAGGGAACTTCCCTGTTTCCTTAACTACACCTTAGATCTTCTTCATCCTCTCCGTTTTTTGCAACATTGTGCACCACCTTCGATCTATCATCACCGCACCCCGTTCTGCACATTGGCGGCCGCTGCTCCACCCAACTCACGTCACCGCTGAGTGTGTAACCCGTGCGCACAACCGCATCCTCCTCTGCAGCAACGCATTCACTTCTCCATGCTAGCCACTACCGCTAGTCGCCTACACCACTCTTGCGCCTCCATATCCTACGTGCAGCTCCATATCCATCCACGCATGTCGATCGCACCCCATCTGGATCAGCAGCTATCGCGTACGCCTCTCCCACAACAGGCTGCGTCACGGCCCTAACTGCCGCTCCCTCGCACGCAGAATCACGGTCTCTTGCACTGCCTCCTCTCGCTCCCTACTGCATGCATTGTCACTCTCCACCGCTGCCTGCCATCGCTTTCACCCTCCTCAGCACGTGCTCCTGGTGACCACACACCACAACAGTGCCTCCTCAACACCGTAGCTGTATTCACAACCACCTACGGCCGAAGGTCTTGACGACAACAACATCTACAGAGCACTCCACCTCCTTGAGCGTCTCCTCCTGTCGTGTGTCCGTGGAGGTGAAGTTGATCCTCTTTCCGCCCTTCGTCATCGCGAGCCACCACCATCTGGTGCCCGCCAATGCCATACCTCCACGCAGGGACGAAGCCAGGAATGTTGGCTTGGGGGGGCCAAGTAGAATAGAAAGATTTAAAAAAATAAGGAGATTTTTTTACTTAAGCTGCAAAATTTATTTTGACTTCATATCATACCATCTCTTAAGATATTAAATTATTTTTTAACATATCACACTATTTTATAAAGTTTTGAAAAGAAAACTTGAGTAATAAACTATTCATAAACTTACTACGTCAAAAGTAAGACTTGGATACAAAAGTTTTTCATACGAAATTATAAATGTAAGTGGACATTCCTCTTCTTTATGTCATCTTCTTTGTAATTTAGAATTGTTCTTTATAATTTACAATTATTCCTTAAAGTAATTTTTTATAAAGCATTCTACAATTATTACGATTATTACCCGATGGAGATTACAAAATTTCTTCCTTTTTATCACTAATTTGGTGCATCTAATCAAGTTTTGTTATCTTTTTTCCTTTGACGTAGATTGATTGGTATAAATGCAAATGTACATATACAAACATATATGGATATAATTGTTACTATATCCTTATCCATTTAGTTACGAATACAAATAGAGATATTGACGAATATTAAACAATGTTACAATATCCTTAAAAAATAGATATAGATGTAAAATGAGTACCAATCACATATAAATAATCCATATATTAGCTTAAATATACATGCATTAGATGAAATATAGATGATATAAATATACTAATTATACTTACATCGTAATATTTTACCAATAATGATGAAAAATGGCATAAAACAATAGGTTTATCATTTGTACCCCTTTTAGAATCTGTAATATCAGTTGTCTCTTTCTTTATTGTAATATCAGTTGTGTCCATGTATTCTTACATAATCTTTAATTATGTCCTTTTGTAATATCAATTATGCCTATAGTTTACCTTGAGAGAGGGACAAACTTTAGTTTCGTAAGAATATAGGAGAAGAATTGATATTGCAAAAAAGAAAGGAGTATAACCGATATTACAAAATCTGCGGCACACTAGTGATAATACCCTAAAATTATGTTATATGTGGTTAAAAATAAATTTACAATTATGTTTATAAATGAAAATGGATATTCGAATAAAGATAAAGATGTTTGCGGGTTTCGGGTAATGCAGATATGCATCTATATAAATAAAAATTAAAAAAACAAGAAGTTGAAAAAGGGAGATATGCTATTGGGAGATTTGGGATTACACCCTCGCACTCATGTCCGTTATCTCAAATGGGAATTACTCAATTTTTTAGCTCTTTAAATTTGAAAAGAGAGTAATCTCACGGAGGAGCAATCTAATTTACTTAAAAAGAAGGCAAGGGGGGGGGGCAATACCGTTTCTCCTGCAATTTAGGGAGCGAAGGAGAGGAGCAACGGGGGGCCTGGCCCCCTCCCGTCCCCCTCCCTCCGTCCCTGCCTCCACGCGAGAGAAGCAGTTGACGAGCGTGCAACTTCACACCACGCGTTCCAGCAGCCGAGCAGCCCTCCAACGTCACCGCATCCGGACGCCCCCACTGCCTTCCTCCCCCGCTTAGCCATTGAATGCCTTGCCCTCGATCGGATCTGCACCGCCAATCGGTTCCCACTTTGTCGTATGTCGACGAGAAAGGAGCATCCATAGCATCGTGCATGTCCGCTCTCACAGTCGCACCGTCGTCGGTCCTAGCTCACTGTTGGTCGCCCTCCAGCATGCGGTGCAACTCTCCACGTGATGTGCCTCCACGCCGATCACCTTCTCGTGCACGGCCCCCAGCTCTGCCTTGGGTCTTGGCGGAGGAAGGGGAAGAAGACATCACGTGGGAGGCACACTCTCCCTTATTGAGTTCTTGTGCCAGAACCCTTGGAAGTCCCCGAAATACTCTTTCAGTCCAACCCGTTGTACTCACGTGAGGGGCACAACATTTTGAAAGATTGCAAGTCACCCCCTAGAGTTCTCACAAAGCACATCAATGTCCCCACCGATTAGCTCACGTAAGGAGCATGTGCAAGTGATGGAAAATTGTGAGGAGGCCCTTAGACTACTCCGTAATTAAAGAAGCGCATTATTGCACTATTTTCTTTTGTATCGTTCATTTTCTATAATTGCAATTAGGCCCCTGTGTTTGGACATTTATTTAATAATCATTTCATATCATTTTTTATTCCAAAAATAGCTTGCTGTAAATCAACTCATTTTCTACATAATGAGCATTTATTTATATTTTTTGCGATCAGTAAATTATTTATTACAATTTATTTGGTGAAAACTTGTGTAGTTTACCCATTTTAGGATCTGAAATTGATATTTGATTATTTGCTAATCCAATTCCCAAAAAATTTGCAATAGGTAGATTTTAGGTTGTTTTATATTGTGCCCAAATATCAACTACTTGCACGTATATCAAGGTTAGAATAATATTTTTGGTGATTAGAGTAATTAATTTTTAATTGATTGTAAACTCAACATTTTTAGGATTTATAATATTTCCCAGACACATCCGATTAGATACATGTAGTATAATTTTAGTTCCTGAAAATAATTAGGTTTGATATTTATTAAAATTAATTTACTCAAAACCACCTAGTATGTATTTTTAATTCATAAAAAATTCATTTTAAGTCAGAAAATTCCAAAAAATATAGTAGCTTCATCTTGCATTCATACATATTCTATCTAAATTTAAGATTTTTTAACACTATTTGAACGTAATTTACATTTTAGTCCCTGAACTTTGGCAAATTTACGTTGCATTTTTAATTGCATTTAATTTTTTTAAAAACCACTTCGAAAACCTAATCTCCATGTCGACTTTAAACTAACCTAAGGAGACAGTGGTTTCCTTGAGTTCGACCTAGGGCTTGTCCAAGTAAAAAACACTAACCTCTTGTGTTTAATTGAGAAATTAATTAAGTGGTTTTTGATCAATCCGATAATTGTTCGACTGCAACGAATAAACATCTTTTAAGTCGTTAACTTGACAATATTAAAAGGAAATTTTAAGGTTCATTAGATTTACATTGGCTTGCATGCATTTAGCTATATTTTATATTCATTCTAGCATATGCACAAAGAGATATGGATCCACTGTGAGTGTTTCTCTTCAGCACGACATCATGATTTTACGTATGCATGCTTTTCCCTTTCATGACTGGATACTTAGGATAATATGGAAAAGAGACTGGACGGTAGATGGTGAATTATATATTCAGAAATATTATTCAAGTGGTAACCTAATATCTAAATTTGGATTATTAATGCAAGTTGATATAATAAAAAACGGAGTTAAAATTCACCTTGTTTTTGGGAGTAAAAAGCCCGCTTTACTTGCAATTTTATATGCACTATGTAAGAGGTGAGGATGTATCCCTAGGATGAGCCCAAACCCTTTTTCATCCTACTCGTAATGAACACGAATTTTGTTTTATCACCAATAAAAGCGACAAGATAATTAGATCATGTTTACGGTCTTCAGTGAGTGTGCTGGTGAAATAATCAGGTTTGTTTGATCTTGTGTGATTGTTCAACCTCCCGAAAACTCTAGGCTCCATTATCATCTCCTGAGATTCATCATCTTAAGATTCAGCAAACATATATTCCTCTATCACTTAGCTTCCTATTCTTTATACTAAGGCCTATTTCAACCTAAGTATAAGGGGCTCCAATTTTATTATGATTATTCCCCTCGGGTCACCTAGTTTTAATTCATATCTTTATACTTAAGCTATTCCTCAACTTAAGTATAGGGGGACCCGAGTCCATATTTTCATCTAATTGTTTCTTTTACTCTTGTTGCATCTATCATTCTGGATTCAGTTCTCGTATATTCTTTTATACTTAGCACGAGTTATGGGTTCATTTCACTTTGTTCTATTGGACGTAGCAAAAGCTAAGTATAGGAGGGTCTACCATATATACTGCATATATACCTTATCCATATCTCATATTTTTAAATTTTTTCCAACTATTGGGGTTATGGGTATCGTATTACATTCTTGAACTAATTTTTGTAAAAATGTTTTGAAAATAATTTTTGAAAATTATATTATTTGACATGGTGTTCAAAAATATTTGACATGGTTTGTGAAAATACGGTTTGACATGTTTGAAAATCATTTGTAAACTTTTTTCTGAAAACCAACTTATTTATGTAATATTGTTTTGAAAAAATGTTTTTCTTAGGTTTGAAAAAAATGGGATTTTACTTGTTTTAAAATCTTTGTAAAATGTTTGGAAAAATCCTATACATATGTGACAATGTTTGCAACAAGTTTTCAAAAATATTTTTCAAAGCTAAGGATGTAAATGAGTCTAATCAATTATTCTATAAATTTAAAATGGAAAAATAAAACCACAAAAAAATCAATTTATTAATCGGTGTCTTTACCTGACACATTTTCATTATGCACTCAAGGCTTGAGATGATCTTTAACACTCAGTTTAAGGAGTCCCCAGACTAAGAAGTTATCGTGTCTTAATCATTACGGTCTTGGGCTTAAAAATTCATACTCTCCTAGTTCAAGATATGCATGCTATATCCCATGCATAATCTCCCTTAAAAGAATTTGACTTTCACTCATATGCACGACTTCAATCATGATTGAGATGAGTCAAGGTATCACTATGGAAACTGGGATTGGAAGCTTGAGTTTGGACTCGATTTCTATGATGCTCGAGGATGGGATAAAATTAATGATGGCTTCATGAAACATGAGTGCCAGCATCTTAGCCAGTATGGGACTTGTTCTCATGCTATCTCTTGATCAAACCTAAAGTACTAGGGTGTGATGGCATTAATTAATAAGTTGATCAATGTGTGCCAATCTTTTGGTAAAAGCAATGGAGCTATCCAAAAATAAAGAAAAGGAAGAAATGATAAAAGAAAATCTCTCATTCTACAAATTCAAATATCAAAGACCTACCACCAAAGGTAAGAGCTCCCAACCATTTCAAAGTGTCCACTTGGACCACCGCTATTAAGACCAGGAATCGGGCTAGCACTCAAAAAGTGCTCTACATCGTAAATGCTACAAGTCTGGGTGTTGAAGGTATATTAGATACTTAAAAAAGGCACAACCTAGTGTATTCCCAGGAAAAAAGTGCAAACGACACTAACTTCTATTGATGGACACACTGATTGGCAAAAATCAAAATGAAATTTTGTTGCGTATTGGCACTTGAGAGAATGTTGTTCCAAAAAGAGGAAGAAAAAAAGCACACAATTCTACAACCTCCATTATCTGGCCTTCCATATACCCTTCAAAGTCTGACAAACTATAGAGATGGTGGATTGAGGGAAGACTAGATTTATTCCTTAGAGTTGAGGGTTGGGTCCTTATGAGAGCTTCCAAGATTGAAATTTTTGGTAATATTTTGATTCTACTCTCATGTGCAGTCAACACTAAGACTTATTCCTTATATTATGTATTCATTGAGAATCTGATAATTAGAGGATTTGAATTTCTTTCTATTAATATTTGGTTGAACTTAGAGTTTTGGAATTCCTAAAACCTCATGTTCTAGGTCCAATCAAGCCTTATAATCTCACAAGCACAAGTCAAGGAATTCACTAATTAATCTAGCCAATTCTTTATTCATTAGCTCGAGGACGAGCTTAGCTTAAGTATAGGGGTGTTGATAAATCCCAGATCTATCATCATTAGTCTCCATTATTAACTTTCTTACTTAAGTTAAATCACCAGATTCAATAATAATTAATACTAATTACTAACTACCGTGTTGTAAATAATTAACACTAATTATTATATATTAATTATGGTGCAATATTTTATGTATTTATTTCTTATTAAAAATAAAATAAAAATTAGAATAAAATTGTACTTAAATAAATAACATAAAGCAGAATCAAAATACAAAAAATAAGCAAAAGAAAAATTAAAGAAAATTATTTTATATGATTTTTAATATTATTTAATTTTTATCTATGTATAAATGACCTCTAATCTCTTTGACTTCTACATATCGAGATATACAACTTTCATGTTTACCACTTTTTTCAATTATCCTTCTAATTAATTCTTCTAGAATTAACTTTGATTTCTGAATTAACTTAATTCCTATTGGGCAATGTGGCACCTTCAGATCATGCCATATGGCCCGCTTCTGTGTTTGCCACCCGTCTCCATGAAGGTCGTCTGATTGCTTCCTAATTAGATGCATCCAGGCTGTCTGTTAGCACCTCATTTTGGACCACTTGATCCTCTTGATCAAGTGGATCTTGTCTTTCCAACCGCCCCCAAATATGAGCCATTGGATCTTAATCCAACGGTCTAGGTATCTCCTTCCACCTCTAGCCAGTTCATCTTCTCTCTGTAAACCACCTAACTAGCCCATGGTCTCCCTATTTTCCCATCCGTCTTGAGTCCAACAACTACCACCGTCTCCTAACCCTAGTCTCCATGATTATCACCCACCACCTAACTTATCTCCACCGTAATTCCATCACCAGATCTGAATAGTTGAAAACCGTCAAAAACCATTTGCAACTGCAACCTTTTTCCCCTTCAAGAATCCCTCACCATCATCATTAGTGGGTTATCCTCCATTTACTAACTTGCACCGTAGCCTCTCTAACCTCCAGTGACAGTACATGGGTCAGATAGAGTGTCACCATGGTTGTGCACCTCCGGCGAGATCCTTGGTATTGTATCCAAGTGACAACCTAATTTTGAGGTTGTTTGAGCTTAGTTTCATAGCCAGGAACTTCAAACAAAGATTTCGAAGCTTTCTACTTCAATATTTATCTCAAGATTCATCTGAAATCATGTCATCGTCAACCTTCCGTTTCAGGTCAGTATTCAATCTTCTAGTCGTTGTAGTTTCTAGGATTTCTTCCTTGGTTGCTACACAATCATTTCCTCATTTATACGTTTATACACTCTCATCACTCGTCCATGTTTCACGCATGATAATCCTCGTTCTGAATCAAGTTATCCATCTCCGTCTATACTTGATGCCATTGTCTTATTCTGCATGAAGAAGACAACCCACTAGGGCTCATATCTTCCACCCCTCTTTGAGCCTCCATTCTGCATCTTTAACATCCATATAGATTCCCTAAGGTGCTTCAGCTGTGAACTAACCATGCAGGATATCAAAAGGGTTCAATGGTCGGAAACTGAAGCATAGATTCGATCTCCAAATTTTCTCTGGGGGAGCTTCATCAACACAGCTCTTCAATCATCCTCGTGCCTTCTCCAAGCATCAAACATCATCACGAGCATTTGACAAAGGTTCTTGGACCTTTAGAGAGAAATAAGAAGCAAGGTGGAGCTTTTACACCTTCGTCGGAGCACAACCCTAGCATTGCCGTCCGCGGAGGAGGCAGAAGAATAGACGCGGAGCAAATACTATTGATCTCTCTTAATTGGGTGAGATTCGACGGTCAGGACTTATCCACGTAACTAGTCTGAAACATCGCTTCAAGCCTCAGGCTCGTGTGTCGAGTCTGTACCCGAGTCTAGCTTGAAGCATATGAAGTTGACACGTGGACCTTTGCAATGCCCTACCTGTTATTTCCCAATATTACAGATAAGTCCTACTTTTTTGTAATTTGCATACTAACCCTTGCATGTTATTTACATTTTAGTCCAAGTTTTCCCCGTTTTGTAATAAAACTTGGAAGTTTTCTTACAAAAAGATCCCTGGATTTAGTGTTGAATGTCTTTTTATCCTTAAATCCAATAAATGTGATTTTGGTCTCGTTTCAATGCTTGTTTGATTCTTTATCTGTTGGTGAAATCTATAATTAATTTTGATTTAAAAGATAGGCATTAATTGATCTGTATTTAAAGTACTTGATTAATTCATGAAACTTTGTTGAAAAAGTACTTTGATTGAACATTTGAACCTATAAAGTTCCTTGATTCTTAATGATCTATTGTTAAATTAAATCTAATCATTATTAGGTCATTACATCACTTAATTGCTGGCTAAAACCATTATATCATTTAAATAAGTTTTGTTAACTCATTTTGGATAAGTTTTGAAACTAATTTGAAATATTGCCTAATGGATGTAATAAGTAACCACTTTAAGGTATCTTCTTCATTAATCCAAGTTATTTATCTTGTATATCTGTGTGTGTATGCTCTATTCATGTTATTTGTGCATTCGTGTTTGTATTTAATTTAATTGTATAAAAATGTGGTAAAAAAGAGTACATCTTACTGTGTTTTGTGCATTAACTCAATACAATTAATTTAGGAATTGCTATCTAAAATATTTGATATCTAATTTTAATCATTAAATAACTCACGTCCTTGTGTTTGATCGACTTCCCAAGTTATAAATTAAAGCCGAAAACCTCGTTACCGAGATTCTTCTCGGATTTGTATGAGAAGCTAAGTGCTCGTGCTACAAGAGAACGAAATTAGTACATGCTTTTAGACTTCAGAAACTATATGAAGCTTTGCTTTAGTTTCAAAGTATTAAAGATGTATTTCTCTCGTCCCAAAGGTATTGTCAAGTAATAAATTAACCTTACAAAACCTTGTGTCTGTGTGATTTATTGCTTGCTATCCACAAAAAATGGTACATAGGCTTTTCAATTTGTTTGAGATCCATCAAAAGTGCATTAGGATGTCACAATACGAAATTCATATCCAAAAGCTCATTAATAGGAACATGTTCTATTTTTTAGCCAGCAAGAGACGAATGATTATGAGAAAAAAGGTATATATGCACTGTTTGCAAAGAAAAAGAAAGAAGTCCAAAGGTAAAGTCAATCGATGTAAATCATGCCGACTTGGAAACATAGGAGGAGGTATAATTGATCAATCATGCCCCTCCCTCCCCCAAATTCCCCCCTCATTCTTAGGATAAAGTTATCCAAAATATATTGAAATATAAAAAGAAGAGAAAAGATAAATCTGATGAAGAAATGGAATGAATAAAATGAATGGGAACACACAAGAAAAATGAAATAGAATATACAAAGAATGTGATTATGAAACGGTGCAACCTTGCAAAGGCTCTATGATATGCCACTCAGGTAATGCGTAAAGTAAATATTGCGTCAAGTGATCTATGTTCTCGGTGAGTTGTTTGAGCATTTTCATATTGATAAGAAATATCTGCACCAAGTGAAAACTCGGGTGTCTCTACATTGTTTTCCTCGTGCATTTTTCTCACTACATATGGTCCTTAACACTTGCTTTTTATTTTGCTATGAAAATATGCAATCGTGCATTAAACAACCAAACTTTCTGTCCTGTCGCAAAGACTTTTTGGCGAACATGTTTATCATGCCACGATTTGACATTGTTCTTTGTAAATTATGATGTTCTCATATGCAAGTTTTTGGATCTCCACGAACTTATTCAGATCAAATTTCTGCTTATCATTACCTGCAAGTATACTCAAATTCAACTCTTTTATTCTCATTATAATTTGTGCTTGATCTCAACTTAGGTGGAATGACTTTTCATATATGTTAGAAATGATAAGTGCCCAATGAAGTCTTGTAAGCGATCTCGTAGGCCTAGAGAATTTGGTCTAACATCTTAGATCGATACCCAAATGGTTGGACTAGCTTCTAAAAGATGGACTTCACTTCTTTGTTTGATACTCCAATAATGCATTAATTTGTGGGTGGTATGGAGTATCTTCACTATGGTCAATACCATACTCATCGACCAATATCTCTACATCTCTTTGATAAAGTGGATAAACATGTCAGATGAATACATGATTCGTCTCCCTTATTCCTTAATCTTAGCTTAAATCCCAAATCAGTTCAACTAATGAAAAATCCTTTAAATGAACAAATAAATATTTACTATGATATACATAATTAGGATTAATTACTACAAATAAATAAACCCTATTGTCACTTGTATATATTGTATTAGATATAGATCCTTTTTCTTTGTCAAGAAAATCAATAAAATTCAATCTTCGAGTCTTTAAATATAGTCTTTATTAATAATACAAAAAAATGTAAACTACAAAAATGATATTCAATACACATAGAAAATCATAAAAAACATGATAAACAAGGTCTTTTGCATTTTTCCCATCATGAAAGTAGATCTCATTTCTTTCATGTTGAACGTTTTCATTCGAGTCTTTCTTTTATTTCTTTTTTTCTTTATTTTATTTTTATGTTTTTGAATTTTCTTAGTTGGCCACCAATAAATTGTCAGATCGCTACTCTAAAATAGTCAAGCTGTAGTATGAGCGATTAACAAGTTATTCAGAACCACACTTAAGATCTCCGTGAAGAGAGCATGGCTTTAATTTATCTACTTAATGTACAAATAATGCAATTAGAATCAAGATATAAATACATGCATATTGTTTATCCTTTTTAGTGAAAAAAATAATGATTCAAAAGGATGACATGCATTATAGATCAGACACAATTGAAATACAACAACAAGATCATGAATTAAAAACAATGTTTAATCGGTCCACAAAAATGAATTATTAAGCCAATGCACAATTAAGATGATAACTTGATTGATAAATCACATCAAAATCAATGCTTCTAAGTCCCTAAATGATTGAACACTTGTTTATTATTTATATCAAAATTAATAAATTATTCCTAGTAGTGAAAAATTCAATTAAACAACAAGCATATTCAACACATATTAATTTTTCTATTTTTATGCGAATTTTTAGATAGAAAGAAATAATGACACATTTAACAAGACATATTAAACAATGACTTTGTACTGTAAATCTCCAACAATGCATCAAATCAAATCAAACAATACATTAAAGGAACGAGAATTAATTCTTGCTTCTGATAAAACCAAATTCACATAATTTGGATTTAAGATGTAAAAGTTATTAAGCAACCAACACACGGGTCTTTTGTAATAAAATCATGCATAAAGTGTATTAAGTACTATTCAAAAAGGTCCAAACTGGACTTATCTACAAAAAATAATTTGCTGGGGCTTACTAATAAATGTCTAGAAGCATAGGGGGATTATTGCAAATAAGAGAAGTCAATAGGGCCGGGATGCAAAACACCCAAGCATGCACATACTGAGTCAATGGTGGGCTACAAAGCTACTATCCGAACTCCGGAGTTAGGCTCTACAATTTCTCCAACCACTTACATGTGGCACGTGAGGGTAGAGGCTCGAGTGTTGTGTGGCTCAGGCCAGACAACTTTCTACTATGCCTCAGATAAGGCTCAGGTACACCGAGGTCCTAGGGTTAGTGCGAGGTGTTGGGGCGCTCTAGACCATAGGACAAACCTTGACGACGTAATCCAATGACAAATGTACGTTGTGAATGGTCGCCTCGTCCATAGAAGGTAGCGCTCGAGCAAAGCTTCGGTGAAGCTTCTACTCCTCCTCTGAAGTCCTCAAGGCTCACTGAAGGTCTAAAAAGCTTCTTGGAGGGCTGAAGAAGACGGTGGAGGGTCGAGAAGCGACATCGATGGTAGGAGGAGCATAACGATGTGCAGTCCTCGGAGGCAGAGAACGAGATCAGAGAAACTTCATAGATTACGATCATTAAACCATTAGAGTACTTGCAGGATTAGAATAGAACAACCGAAGCACAAGGGTTTTTCTAGGAAGGGTTTAAGTGGTATGGAAGGTTGTAGCGAGGCGGAGGAAGTGGAGCCCTAGTGTGTGCTCATCCTTACAGGAGGAGGATCGGACCTGAATGGGGGAGGTCTGGAGAAGGGGGAATATCTATCGAAGATGTGCGCAAAGGTGTAGAATAAGCATCGAAGGTGTGAAAGTAATCATATTAAAGAGAAAGTGTGTGTGCTTGGTGAATTATATTTAAAAAAATAAGAAGGGGTGAAGAATGGAGGAATTACTTGAATTGGAAATGGAAAACAGAAATAATCAGAGGCATGGGTTGGAGCTCTTGAGGTGTTGGACCATCGCTTGACACGTGCGGCGAGGGTTTGAAGCTTTAGAAGCATCAGACAACTACGACGAAGGTGCTTGACCTTCAAAACTCACCGACGTAGGAACCTTGGTCGTCGCTCATCTTCACTCTCTCTCTATGTCACAGGAGACAAGGACGGGGCTAGAAAGACTCTAGTGTAAATGCGGATAGCGACTAACTGGCGACCTCTATAGGTTTTTGTTCATGGTAGCAATTGGCAAAAGAGTTGTGATGAGGTGGAGAAGTTATCGAAGAAGAAGGGATGGGCTATCAATAGCCATAAAAATGGTGGGAGGACAACACATGGGGAGGAGGGAGAAGAGCGACCGTCTGATGAAGCGGGTGATGGCAGGTGACGACTCTCAAATCCTACAACAATCCATCTGAGTTGAGCTAAGTGTTAAGTGTGAGGTCTCTAGTCAAGACATTGTCGCAAGAGTCTTACATATGATATGAAGAGTTGTAGTTAGACACGATGAATTGACTCGTGAATATAGTCTCGTGAAACCTAAAGAATTAAGTCAAGGTGACCTAAAGTATCCCAATTACTGTCCTTAATGGGTGCCTTTGAAATAAAGTGCATTAAGATCTATACGAAGCTACAATCTTCAGACTTTAATTAAGGCTAGTTCAATTATCTTGATCATTCCGAAAAGTGCACATGCTATGCATTATACAAGCGAAAAACTTTTTGTGACGCAATTTTCCATTTTGAACTTTTTATGAATTTTTGGAAATTTTTTTACAAAATTTCATGTGGGTTTTAAAAAAGATTTTGCAAATGTTTTTGGAGTTTTGAATTTTGCAAAATTTTAGGGATTTTTGAGTAAGGGTTAGTAAAAGAAATATGTACAACTATTTTACACAGGAGTGCATATGTATTTATAGGGAATTTACAAGTCGAGTGTTAGTAATTAATATATTTTATTACCAAATTTATACTTAAGTCTTATACATGTTTTGTAAGGATTTTATTTGAGCTATCATTTACACAAGGTTCTCAAAACATTTCAAAACATTTCTGTAAATATTTTGAAAACTTATTTTTTGCAGTTAATTTTTACAAACATTTGCACAAATATTTACAAAAATTGAAAATTATTTTGCAAAGATTTTTCAAACAGTATATATAGGTTTTTCAAAAGATTTTTTCCATCATTTTTCAAATAATTTGCAGACAGATACAAATACAAGAAAGATTTGTAAATAAAAGATTTTTAGAAAGGTTTGAAAATATTTTGTAAAAGTTTTACAAACCATTTCAAAGATTTTTCGAATAATTTCAACCATTTTTCAAATCATTTTGTAAAATATTTTTAATTAATTTATTATAAGTGTTTTCAAAAATTATTATATGTTTTGCTAATTAACCATATTATTGAAAATACGAATGTATGATTCATGGCTAAAATATATATAACGTATATACGACGCCCTTAGTAACAAGCACACGATCTTCCTCATCTTTATTGCATCTTATTTGAGAAACGTCATTGTTCTTTCTTTCTCTTGCTTTGGCCAACATGAATATGTCCTTCTAGTCATCCTTAGAATCGATATTTTTGTACAAAACTTCATAAGCTTTTGACTTAACTTCTCTTACAACCTTTCTTTGCTTTTTTGCTTCCTTCTTCGTTTTTATGTAGTTTGTGATAGTTTCCTCTATTATATCCTTAGACATAGCTTTAAAGCATGCTCTTTTAATTTTGAGATTCTCTTGTACCTCTCCACTCCACCATCAAGCCTTCTTTTGGCTTGGAGCTCCTCACTTTGACTCGCTTCGCATCTCTTTGGCTACCCTTCGGATGCAAGATGCTACCACCTGCCACATCTTATTTGCACTTCTGCTACAATCCCAAGATAAATATTTTAAAACCTTCTCCCCAAAGCTTGATTGCTTCAGCTGAAGATTCCACCATCTAGTTCGACTTATCTGGGAAACCCTCCTTTTCTCTACCAAACCTTTTATTTGCACATCCATGACTAAAAAGCGATGTTGGGTTGCCAAAATATCTCCTGGGTTTGCAGTCTTTGTAACACAACACAAAGTAATCTATCTGTGTTCTAGTCGAGCCACTCTTATAAGCAACTAAATGGTCCTCCCTCTTCTTGAAAGAGTGTTTGCTATTAAAAGATCATAAGCCATTACAAAATCCAGGATGACTTTTCCCTCTTCGTTTCTATCCAAGAAGCCATGGCCTCCATGAACACTAGCATACCCTGAAGCATCCTTTCTCACATATCCATTAAGATCTCCACCCTGGCAAAAACATCTCTCTTTGTGGGATTCCTTTGCAAAATCTTATCCGGATCCTACCAAAAATCATGTTTAATCCTTTCATCTAAACCAATTTATGGTGTGTAATCTGGTATGATATTTAAAATTTCTTCTTCAAGCACCAACTACAGAAGAATAATCTGGTCACTGAATCTTTACACCTTAACCACATAATACTTCAATTCCTTATGAACAACCTCTCCAACGCCATTTCTACCCTTATCTTTACCTGAATACCAAAGTTTAAAGCATGTATTCTCGATCTCCCTTGCTTTCTCTCCAATCCATTTGACTCTTGGAGACATAATATCTGAATCTTTCTTCTTTTCATTATATATGCAATCTCCATCGATCTGCCAGTAAAAATGCCAATATTCCAACTGCATATCTGCAACTTCCTTTGTAACCTCTTTTTGACAAACTTCTTTACTTGTATGTTTCCATCACGCTAGAACCTTGCAAATTTTGACTGCATCCAGATGAGGATGCAATGGAACTAGCTTATTTAATCATATGTGTTCCTCATGCGAGAACCCTTTTAAATTTTGAACCACATATGGGCAGCGATGTAGCGACCCTTGCCAATTTTTATTGCATTCGGGCGATGCAATACGTCGCAAGTAGGGAGCACCCAAATGAAATCTAAATGTTTGCTTAAATCCACGTTGAAAAGATCTGACTATCTTGAGATAGCTTACTAAATAATATTTTTTTAAATTACTATTTATGAAGTTATCTCTGATTATTTTACGTTGGTTGTCAGTGACCTAACGCAACCCTCTTCAATTTACTCGGGCTTGGGACCGGCCATAGCTGAGGTAAAATAATTAAAAACACAAAAACATTTTATTTTCTTTGTTTTGATTATATCTTTACTTATTTAAAAATGTTAAAAAATATATATTATCTATCTATCTATATATAACTTATATATAAGATACAATATATATGCATCTATATTAATAAGTGTCTTATTTTAAAAATAAAAAATTAATTATTTACAAAAATAAAATAAATAAAATTAAAAACAATTAAAAATACATAAAAGTTATATATAATTCAAAACCTACATAAACATAAAAACAAGAAAAATCTAAAAAATATTATTATTCTGATATGATTTGTGATAATTACTACCCTTAGTGTTCGACACTTTACCTGCTTACACCTATAAACATTCATGTAGAGTTATAATAATTTTTGACTCATACACATTTTATCGCTTAATATAATGGTGGGTTGACTATTGATTTATTTGAGGATTGGTCAACACAGTGATTGCTTGGTGAGATTATTAACCGCAACAAACTATTCATCTCGAGTAATCGGGTCCCCACTCCTGCCACCATCTCATGACCCCCCATTCGCCTCTATTCTTAAAATGTATCAAAATTACTTTAATTGTATATATAATATGATATTTAATGAAGGTGGTTCCATTTAATTTGGATTTAAGATGTGAAAGTTTTGAATAAAGTATTCATTTTATTTATTCTTTATTATTTTTATACTTTTATATTTTTATAGTTTTGTAAATATTATTTATAGTATATGTTCATATTTAAAATAAAATAAAACATAAAAATAAATTATTATACGAAAACACATAGATGAAATACCTATACTTATACATATATATTTAATGACTCTATTTATTTAAGTGTACATAATATATTCGAAAAATGCAAAAAAATATATTTACGTATATAAAAACAATTTATAAATATAAATTAAGAGAAGAAAATAATAAAATACAAAATAGAAAATAAAAATAAAATATACAAAACATAGGTAAATATACCTCTAAATATACCCCTAAAAAGTAACTAGCAATAAAATAGACCATAAAGATAAATAAAAATCATATTAAAATATTACATAAAATAATAAAGATTTTTTATTTTTTAAGTTTTTTTGAATAATATCATATGCTATTATATTTCTTATTCTTTATTCTTTTTGATTTCTCTTTTGTCCTATAGTGGGTGACATGGACCAATCAGGAGCCCGTGCAGCTTGACTGAGGTCAACTCCCCGATCTCCCTTGGTTCCTACATCCGACCACTCACCGCTTTGATTTTGAACCCAAATAGCGCCAGATTCTTTACTTTCTAAGGATGGTTCCTACTGCAAATCTCTTCCACGATTATCTACCCTTCACGCAGGTGAGATTCTTTGCTCTAAGATGCATCGAGCCGCGAGAAACCTTGAGTCAAAGATTCCCTGTATATAATCTCACCACCACCCTCCATTGAGATTTGATCCCTCTTTCATTGAAGAACCCAAGATCTTAGGTTTAAATCCTCTTCCTAGTGACAACAGAGAGCCACATAACTCTTCAGGGTTCTTCTTTGGTGTAGAATCGAGGTGGCCCGAAGCTGAAGGATATGGTTAGATCCTTAATCGCATCACGGAAGCGTGAGGATCACATCGTATGCGATCGTGAGCGACTATTCGCCCTAGTTGCTCGATGCAGCGGAAATCAAAATTTTTCATGTGATGAAACTACATGATCCAAGAACACTTCTCGGATCATTTTGTCTAAACCACAAACAAGTTATAGGATTACCTCTTGAAGCGTGGTTGCAATCGAGTCTCTAAACGAAGAGACCTCGTGTCTCAAGTCCGATCTGATGGAGGAGACGTTTGCGAGCGTGTTGATAACACACGTGCTCCTCGCAATCCATGTCGATGATCCAAGCGGTGGTTCTCCTGATCTTGTCAAACGAGATACATGTGATCTTCACAATCAAGGCATGCTGAAGTAGACGGAGATCCACGAGCGAATGATCGGGCAACATAATGACGATGCTGCGGTGATGGAGATTCTCTCTAGGACATCCATGGTGGACGATCATATGAGAGAGAGAGGGTGTGTAGAGAGAATGAGAGAGAGTGAGTTGTGTTTGTCATTGTGTTGTTGTAACCAAGAAGAGCAAGGGGTGCCTCCCCTTTTATAATATTTTGGGATGGATCTCAATCCATAGACAACATAAATCCAATGGCTTACATTTATTTGTGTTTATTTTAGTGGTCAAGATTTTGTTGGTAAAAAACAAACAACAATTAATTTAATTTAGACTAAATATATATTGATAAATCAATATGATTTAATCCCAAATTAAATCAATCGAGCATGGAGATTATGGAATGAAGATTGCCTCACTCCATAATATGAGATTGGTGGCAATCTCATGATATCTCATGAGATTAAATTATTCCATAGAAATCTCTAAGATTTTCAACAACACTTGTTGTAAATTATTCTACAAAAATAATTCATAATATTTTGTGAATACTGCAATTTTGCCATTGGAAAATTGTGAATCACATTCACAACCCAAAATAAAATGTAAATTACATTTTCAATTCAATGTCCAATGTGAATCCAATTCACATCAACACTTAATTTAATAAATATAAATTACAAATAGCTCTTTTATATATTATAAATCACATTTATAATATATATGATTAATATGAATATTTCTATCCACATTATTCATATCCATGATAATTAAATCACATTTAATCATCTTGGATCTCTATTGTCATGTGCCTAAATAATGTGAATCATATTCACATTATTTACATCTTTGATAATTAAATCACATTTAATTATCTAAGATAACTCTCCTTATAATATGAATCAAATTTGTCTTATTCATGATAATTAAATTACATTTAATTATCCATTTTCTCAATGCTCGAATACTTATATCAACAATGAAATTATTCTGAACTCATTCAAGGATAATGCGCTTTCTCCGCGGATACTTAGAGATAAGGACAGGGCGATTGTATTGTTCCACATATAGTGACTTGGATATTGAGATCACATATCAAATCCAGATCTCGGGCCTCCCATAGATGCTTGATTAAATCAAGATTGTAAATCTAATCTTCTCATTGCATCTGAATCAAATTCAGATCAACGTCCAATATTTGGACCAAGATCAGATTACTTCTCTACTGAGAGAAGTCACTAAAATCCAGATCCGTTTCATCACTCCCTAGGAATGGAAGTGTCATGGTTATACAATCGTTTATGATCACATCACCCTCAGGTATTCCTAATACCAGTACATCCTGCATACTGGAAGACTCAGAATAAACCCGAAGCATTAGATCAACTTTATAATGTCTACTTCAGGGTTTTATTAGTAAGTTTCTCATTTGATCATTGGGAGTCGGTATAGATCATATACTTTCCAAATGCACATATCATACCTAGGTCTTGATCATATACTTTCCAAAAGTATATATCAAACCTACAAATTCAGTCAAGCTTCCAAAGCGAGACGACCATGCACGGAATTTGATTCTTCCCAATATCTCATGAGTGAGCTCATGTCTTCTAGTTCAGTAAATGAACCTATATGATCCCTTTGAGAGATCGTATTACTCATATGCCCTTGCATGCACACCAGCGCACCGGTGTATAGACCTTAATTAGGTCATCAACCTAATGGTCTTCCAAATGTACATACTCAGACATATAGTAACACATCTATCTCCGGTCAGAGGATCCGTTCCTATATCATGACAGCATACGATATAGGACTTTGGTTATCTCGATCCCGTTAAGTCAACTCTTTGACCTAACTAATCTGGCACCTCCAAATCTCTATTCCTATGCAGAGGACCTGCATCAAAAGGTTGGTTAGATATCAACCTTCAGAAAGAGGATTGCCATCTCCACCTTAGGCTGGAAATCATACTTGATGATGCTTGATGAGTCCTCAATCTAACCCTTTAGATATTCATCCAAGCACTAGCCTCTATGATTCAATTATTGAATCAACAGCTGTATGATCATTAAGATGGCCATGGTACATAACCCTAATTGTACTAAGGGACCTATTATGCAAATTAGTTATTCTTCATTTCAGATCAGGGAATGATACTTGCAATAACATTATTATATAATGGCTTGCCGTGGGCTCGCATGTCCAACAGAAGCCTCGCCGTTCCTCCACCTCAGCTTTACTCCAAGTGGCTGTGGCCTGGTAAGCTTCATTTTTCTTTGTCTTTTTTATTCTTAGCTGTAGAAGTAGCATAAATACACTTTTTGTTTTGAGTAATTTCATTTGTGTTAGCATAAAATCCAACATTCCATTTTGTAGGATCTCTGGCTCCGCCTCTAATTTCCGACCACTCTCTTCTCGCTCCGCTTCGCCTAATGCCCTCATCTTCTCCCCCTTATCTGCTATATAATCCACAGCCAATCATTCATCTTGATCCTGCACAGATCGAAGATTACGTTCCTCCTCCCCTGCCGTTCGTCGAGGGAACTCCACCCACTCCCCTCTGCATCATCTCGACCTACAAAGCTATCCCCAGCTTTACATTTTTGCCCTTGTCTATCTCCTGCAGAAAAGAACCAAGAATGGAGCCTTTTTAGGGGGCATCAAAGCCTAGGAGTAGCCCAGGTCGCGAGCCTCGCCTGACCTATTCCGATGGTCCTCGAGCTATTTTGAAACCATCGACCGATGCGATGGAACTCATGATGGTTTGAAGCCATACTAGAGCTCCTAGGGAAGACGAATGAGAGGAGGATGGAAGATTGAGTTTCATCTCAACAAAGTGGGACTCTAGACGTAGCAGCCACCATCCGATCTCTACCCACCACATCCGTTCAATCAGACCCCCAGATCTGATCTCATCCACTCATCAACGAAGCGGTATCGCGCGACAAGGGCTTGACATGTGGATAAGTAACTTGATCGCCACCGTTCGCTCACGCAAAGGAGGGGGTAAATTGCGCACTTAGTCCCCCATTTTGTCTCATTTATTTTAGACCTGTAATTATTTTAATTAGTGTAAACTTTTAGTAAATTTGCAAGTCATACCCTATACTTCGTACGTTAGTCTTGGCCACGTTACCTTACGTGTTGTCCTACAAGAGGTGACATTTTGCACTAAGGCCCTTGCATGTTTTTTTATTTCGATTTTGTCCATAAACTTTCATTGGTAGTTATAATAATTTGGGATATTTTCACATTAGCCCCTACCCTTGTTTTTATTTGCATTTATGCCATACTAGTTCATTAATTTTTGTGCATGCTCTCTATTTATTAAAATTATTATCCATGCTCCAAAAACCTCAAAAAATACGATTAGGTGCCCGATAGCATATAGATTCATGTCATATTTTTATAATTTTATTTTAGGAATTTTAATATTTATTAAAAATTAAAAGAGCATATTTTCCCCTATTTGACTTAAAAATTCCAAAAAGGTACAAAAACTTTTTGAAATATTCCCTTAAAAAATATATTTTGCATATTTTCTTATTTTTAAACCCAGACCAAAAGTCCCCAAAAATAAAAAAATAAAACTTAAAAAGCCCCAAAATCCTTTATAAAATATTAAAAATCATTAAAAATCCAAAAATATCCATTTTTATTTCTGAAATTTATTTTTATTATATATATATCAATTAAAAATAGTTTAAGAAAATTTTGGCTTTAACTTATCTTTTTTTAATTTCTAGAATAAGTCTGCCTATTTATTTAATCCTTGTTTTGGGATATTTTGGACTTTAACAATATAGAAAAAATAGTAAATTATCTAAAAATCACAAAAATTGCAAAAAATATTTCATACCCGAAAACATTTTATTTCTTATATTTTGTTTATTTTTGTTAGTATTTATAATTACATTAGCCTATATTGTATATATGCTTTCATATTTTTATATTACTTATTTACGAAAAAATATATAAAAATTAGAAAATATAAAAAGAAAAAAATATATAAAATTTTAAAAATAATTTAAAAATATTAAATTAAAATTCAAAAAATGTATAAAAATTTAGAACCCACAAAATTTATAAATTGGCTAAGTGTCTGAAAAGACGAATTCTTACGATTCATTTCTTGATTTCACTTACTCTACACCCTTGTTTCCTGTGTCTGACCCCTACATAATTGTCACTATACATCTTTAGTAGGGTATAATAAAATTTAGACCAATCTCATTAATTGCTTATTGTGTGGGTTAATTGTTTTTTGATCACGAGTATTGAGCAGTCGCCTCAGCGATAGTGAGTCTGATTTTGTCAGTCAACAAATGGCACCATTGTTGAGGGGCATTTGTTTGTAGAGCAGTGTTTTTCTTTTTATACTAATTAACCATTTATGCATTTATTTCTTTTTATTTGATTATCCATTTTGAACTGTCTGACATCTACTCTTTTTGCCTTCTTGCGAGAGACTGTAGACTAAGGAGGATCACCTGGGTGATTCTACGCAACCTTGGGATGAGGAGCAGGCTATTCTGACCTAGTCGACAGGGAAGAGCATGAGGTTCTTGAGAAATAGAGAGACAGTAGCCTAGCATAGGATTTTCTTATTTCCTTTGTGAGAGAGTGATTTATTTTTGTAATTAATTTGTAATAATACAGGTACATTGGACTTTGGACACTCGAGCTCAATTTAACAAGTGTCGTTCACTTGGGGGATCACCATGTTTGTCACGATTGTTACAGCCTTATTTTCTTTATTTCTCGTGATTTGTGTTTTTCTCCTTATTTTTCTTTGTTTTGTGGAATGGTCCCTTAGTATTTAGGTTTGCTTGATTGTGTTAACTAAGGATAAACACCTAGCTATCTTTCATGCTCATATAGTCTTCGTGTTTGGGCTTATTAATTAATTGTTGAACATGTAGTCTTGAAAATGCATGCTCCGAGAGCTCTCCATACAACACTCTCAAGACCCACCATGGTGGGCATTGAGGAGGCTACAAGACTGGACTCTAGGTCTCATTCTGAGTACTTGAAATTTGGTTCTTCACATGTAGCAATTTCCTACTTAGGACAATTTCCATGTGCATATCGACATATAGCATAGGTTTGCCTACTTCATGTTTTACATCCTGCATGGAGAACGCTAGGAAGCACTGTAATTCCTCTAACTAAGCATTCATCATTTTAGGTAGTAAGGTGAGATTTCTATCTTAGTGCCACCTTGCATTGCTTTGCTGACTCTCCCTCTATTTTTGGATCACATAGGAATTGAAAGAAAATACAAAAATCATTAGGCACTTGTATTGAATTCACTCAAAGCTAGTAATAACACAAAAAAAATTAGAAAGGGGCTGCTAAAATTACTTGACCTAAATAAAATTGATTAATTGGACTCGTTGCATTTAGCGAGAAAAATCCTCATTTATTTTCAGGTAGAATTAGAAGGTCTCTTTCCAGAGTGAGAGAGCACTAGCGTAAGGATTAGAGCCAGAAACCCAGTGGTGGGGGTGGATAGAACTTCTCGGGATAGGCTGGCTGCGAATATGGTTGATTGACAACTATATGTGTCTGGGACTATGGGGGCTCCTCTGGGGCCTGGACATAATACATGTGCTGGACTCAGCTAAGGAGGTTGTGTCGGTGTTGGCTCCTTCGTTTCAGTGGATGTCTCGGTGGTAGCAGACACAGAGTTGCAGGCATTGGTATTTAATGCTTGAACGCGCTGCTCCAAGTGTTGGGAGATCAGATCGAGCTTCTCCAAGCCATGGGTCCTCCTTTCGATCACTGCAAGTTTGTTAAGGTCTTGAGACCTCTTCTCAATGATATCAACTTTGGACATGTGGTTCCCGATAATACTTAGGTTGGATCTCTCCTCTCTATCCTCTACATGAGTAGCCATTTTGATTGGCTTGTGGATGGTTGTGGGAATCTTCATGTATGCATGGGATGAGGATTGAGCGGCCTCTCCTTCAGAATTCTCATGAAAAATGTCCCAGATGACATCCTCATCATTGTTAAAATGCGAGCCGCCGCAAGCTACATCTGTGAGCTTTTGGCTCTCAAGTGTAAGCCCACCAAAGAAGTGTTGGACACGACTAGTTTTTGGAATGTTATGGTGGGGACACTTCTCTTGAAGATCTTTGAATCTTTCCCATGCTCCGTGTATCCTCTTGTGGGGCTACTCGATGAAACCAAAAATGCGGGCATGCACCTGATTTAAGCAATCGAGGGGATAAAATTTGTGAAGAAGAGCTAACTCCAGCTCCTCCCAGGTCGTGACTACCTTCCCCAAATGATCGACCCAGTACAAGGCCTTGTCTTGGAGGATGAAAGGGAAGGCAATCATCTTGATAACACATAGAGTAATATTGGAGTAGTGTGCGGTGGCACAGATGCAACTGAACTGTTGCAGGTGGATATATGGTTCCTTAGTTGTATTCCCATGGAAAGTTATGAGCAGAGACAAGAATTGCGGCTTTAGCTCGAAGTGGGAGTGCATGGGAGGAATCTGAATCCCCATGGTGATATGGCCCGTCCCAGGGTTGTACATTTGCTTCATCGTGGGCTTTGGCTGCAGTGGTATTACCTCTCTTCCCTTGTCATGGGGTCCGTATACTAAATAGTTGTCCTCTTCATCATCCCTATGAAAGTCATCCCTGTTTGGGTCCTCTCTCCCGGCATCTCTCTCATCAGCCCTAATCCTCAAATCATTTAGCATATTTTGGAAAGTATTTTGGGCAAGTCCTTGGTTTGTCAAATGCTGCTGGATGGCTTGAATGGATGCAAGGAGCTGACTATTGACTTCATTATGTGTGGTATCTTACATTTCCCACTGTCTTCCTGCTCGGATGGTTGGGGTTGTAGTCCCTTTCCTCTTCCAATGGGAGCCATTTCTGGTTCTGACTGAAGTTCTAGATCTTGATCAAGCTGGTGATCTACAAGATAGAACAAACCATGATCAGTCTCTGTCTGATCACCAAATGATGAGATAAGTCTGGGATTAAGGTCTATCCCGGATGATTTTGAATAGAGCATAGGATATTGACTGAAATCAATCTCCATCCACAAGGGGTTGGTTCAAGGACAAGAGTAATCCCAGTTTATTTGAAAAGGGAGCGCTAGCTCAGGTTGTGAGTCCATCCCGAATAACAGATTTATTGATGAAAGGAAACTACTGAAAGAAGAAAGGATTGAAGAGTCCAAGGAGAAATTCATAAGGTCTGAAATGATTTCTTGGAGATCACCCCTCATTATTAGGGATGTCAGGGACACGAAATCGATCTGGGTGTCGATGTCCCGACTAAACCATCCGTAGGACAACATCTTGAGAGGGTCAAAAGGAGATGGATGATGGACGAAGAGCACAGAGATGAACAAGAAATAAAAGGAGTGTAAAACAGTAGAATGGCTTAAAGTGAGCGAGGGTCAAAAGAGAATGAAAGAAGGAAAGCAAAATGGTGTAAGTGTGCGATATTTTTGATCTTGACCTTAATAAGACTAAGCAATCAAACATCAAAACAATGGATTCACCAACTTGGCCCATGAAGCCGTGGAGGTTCGACAATTATCTTTGTGAGTTTTAGATTGGTTTTCAGGCAATTAGCTTTTAACAAGTCCTTAAAGCGTTAATCCTATATGAGCAAGAGTACTGCTGGAAAAGTATAATGTACTTGTCTTCCTCCTTTATAACATGTAGTATGCACTTTTTGAGGTCAATGTAACCCTTTCTGGATCCCAGCTCATCCAAAGAAATAGAGGGAGAAAGCTGATAGGAAAAACCACTACTGAGGACCTTGCTCATAAAGGAATCACTTGTGAGCATGCAAGGACCTACTAGGACGCAAACCGATGAGACAGATGCCCCGTGAAGGCGTGACCTAAGCTCAGTACTTTGAACAAGGTCGATGTTCTATACAAGGTGAGAACTTCATCTAGCCTATCCAGGAAGTTAATGGTATCTAGAATAATGAGACGCAACTGATCCGTCCTCATGGACAATCCTAGGGTCAGAACATAGGCAACATGCCATATCACCACCAACAACAGGCTGGAAGACCCTACCAACCCTCTCATCATCAACAACCCCTGTACCACAACAACACCTGGCGGTAGATTTTTCATGAAGGTTCTCAGCAACCCGATTACTGTAGTCAGGGTTACCATCGACAGCAGTTGGATGCTCAATACCAACACCTTTACTTCGGTTCTCCTCAATATTCCCAGTACTCTCCATTCCCTCCTCCTCACCATCAGTCTTATTAGAGTCACAACTAGCATCCTCAGTATCAAAACTAGCGATCCCATTAGGTCGACCCATCCGAGGCACTACTGGTGAACTCAACCCTGGATTGTTTAGCTTAGCTAGTGAAAAATATGGCTGAGATGACTCAAAATATCGATGACCTGACAAATGCGAAGACTACCATTGCAGCTCAGGTCGAGGCTAACCTGAATAATTTCCATTGCAAGAAGCATGTAGCCGATAGTGTCCAACCCAATTCAAGTGATCTTAACTTTTTATCTAATGATGTTACTCTCAAGAGAATCAAGACACTGCTTCCATTAGCCACTGCTAAGGGAAAGCACTCAACATCTGATGGAGAGTCATCAGCCCAACCAACATCAGGGCCAGATATAATCTTTAGAGGAGAAACAAAAAAGCAACAAAAATACAAAAAAAGGAAAAAAACCCAAAAATACAAAAAGAAGGAAGCACCAACAACCTCAGTGGAGACCGACCAACTTTGGATAGACCCACACACGCAGTAGCCCCAACATCTGCCTTGGAGAAGTCCCCACATGCAACAGATCCGAAATCAATCAAGGAGGCTGAACCAATAATTTTTGGTCCATCGATTGTAGATGATTTTGCATGTTTACACAATCTACCTATACATCATGATATGGATACAATTTTGAACGATACTCTAAATATTCCTTTCCCAGAAGAAATGAAAAAACACAAAAAAAATCAAAAATTTGAAAAATGCTTTGTCTAATCCTATAATTATGGAAATTATTAAAAATTTGGTCTTGAACATGCCTCTCATGAAACCTCTTAAGTATATGTCTGTTGTGAAGAAAGGATTGAAAGATGCATGTACAACGAGGCATCATCCTCATCCCCACAATCCAAGGAGTCATGTAAGAATGAAAATCACATCCTCACCATGACCACCATCAACGCCATCAATAATCTCCCGGATAAAAGGAAGGACAAGGGAACACCGCTCGTTCGTTGCAAGATGATTAGCCAGGAATTTGAAAGAACATGACTCGATAACAGGTCATATGTAATTCGATGGCAGGATCACTGCTCAATGAATTCGGGTTAGGTTCACTCAAGCCCACCAAGATGATTCTGTAGTTCGTAGATAAATCCGTCAAGCAACCTCGAGTCATATTGGAGGACATGATCGTAACTGTTCAAGGGATTCAGTTCCCTATAGACTTTGTCGTATTGGACATGGATGTTTCCACGCTTTTCTCCATACCCCTATCATCCTTGGTTGGCTGTTCCTCGAAACAATCGAAGCAATAGTGAATTACAACACTAGAGAGATCATCTTCAACTCCAGTTGTGATAAAGTGAAGATAGAGCCAGTTTCTGAGTCCAAGACTACAATGGGAACATTAACCATGAGTGTAAATGAAATCAACCTTTCTAAATACCGTGAATTCTTGATAAAATTCCAAGATACATATCTTTTCCTGCATAATATGGAGATCCACGACTTCCTCTACCCTGAGGAAGGAATGGAGCAAGCAGTCGAATTCCCCTCTGTCGATGAGGACACTACAAAAAAAGGCGTGATTGGCATGCACATGGTGGCTCGTCATATTCCCGCCGAGTGCATGCTAAGTGTGCACCCACACTATAAGCGAGCATATGTGCTCACCCGATATGTGGTCGTTGATAGGTCAGTCGCTAAGGTAGCCGGGCGAGTACATGTATACGTCTAGTTCTCCCCCGCCGTAAGGGCGTGCATGTTTGGGTTCACCAAAGGCTCACCCACACATAATATGACAAGCATATTCAGAGCACCTGACGAGCACATGTGCTCGCTGAAGCTAAATGGCTAAAAAATATACATGTTCGACAGGGTTTAGATGCCCCATCGAACCTGTATAGCCTGCCAAGAAACCACTACAAGTGCTTATTAGAGTCGAGAAAAGTACCTTTAATATGCCATCTAGCCAACTAATTCAACAAAGTTGTACGTGTCAAATGCTGATGTTCACCGTAGTATAAAATATGTGATTTATGCAAGTGTCTATCTTAACTTTAGCTAAACCCATCTTCCGCATCATCTTCTTGATTTTAATAATTTTCAAGCAATTCATCATCTTTGTGTAATATTTTCTTGATAATTTAAGCATGGCATCAAAATTACGATCAATCATATTATGCATGGCGGAGCTCTAGGAGCAGTCAATGGAGCGGAAAAGGGGGTAGACGACCTAGAAAATTACGAGCAAATAAAAGAAAATTCAAAGAGTGATTGGAGGATTTACCTGTCGGAGGCGGAGCGGGGGCTTGGGCTGGGGCTCAAATCGAGCCCTGGGTCTTCGCTGAACGTCGCCAGCCGATCGACGCAGCTCGAGCGGGCCTGGAGGCGCCGCGACACCGCCGGGATTGGCGGAGGGTCGACACCAGAGAGATGGGTCGTCATCGCTCAATCCTCCGCCTCCCCCTGTCACAAGGAGACGGAGGAGGGTTGGGCCTACTCACACGTACAGGTGGACGGGGCAGATTGAAGTAGGGGGCACAGTATTTGAAAGGCGAAGGTGGCCAGTTATGGTGGTGGTCGACGTGGGTTTCGAGGCAGATGTGGGGCGACTGGGACATCATCGCGGATCGTGGATGCATGCGCGAGGTAGAGGGATGAATGGGGAAGAAGATGAGGCAGTTGGGTCATGATGGAGTCGTCGGGAACGGTGGGGGAAATGGAAAGGGGTAGGCGCATGTGCGAGGTGCAAAACATGGGCAGAGAGGGGGGGTCTGGAGGTTGACGACGGTCATCTGACCGTTGGATCTGGAGATCCAATGGTGGGGATCGATGTGTGAAGGAGCGGGATGGATTAAATCGGGAGCGGAGTGATCAGATGGCTGCAGAGCAGCCACGTGTCATGACGAAGGAGTGGCGCGAACAGACGGCTCGATGATCTCTGTTGAAGGTGATCGAAGGGTTGATAATCAAAGCGTTAGTGGACGGCAGTGATCAAAGAGACCAAGGCGGGATCGGACGGATCTCAAAGCGCCACGTGGCAGGCTGTGCGCTTGGCGCTGACGTGCGGTTCTGATCGAAGATGGAGATGATCAGACGGCTGAGGAAATTTGGTGCGCGTGGAAAGCTTGGGACCGTTGGATCTCAGGAAGAGATCTGACGGCCCAGATCGCGGGTGGATGGGACAAGGGAAGCGGGCCACATGGCTCACCCAGATTGGGCCACGTGGCCCAATGAGATTATTGTAAACTTTAAGTTGAAATATGAAGGTCAAGATGACCGAATTTGAGAAAACTCAAAACATGAAAGTTGTAGATCTTGATGAGATCTACAAGTTTCATGTTGACCAAAACTAGAGATGACATCAAACAAAGACCCAAAATATTTTTGAGGGTATTTTTAAGACTAAAAATACCACGAATTTTTATTTTGCCATTTTTTGTGGTTTTTAATTTATTTGAGACTCTTAACTGGGTTTTATTGACATATATTTAAGCAAGGGGGTTAATAATGTGAAATTATGATGATGAAATCGAGTTTCATCAACCCATCCACTTTTGGGGATTCTGCATTTTTTTATTTTCTTTTTGTTTTTTTTCAAATATATACAAGGTGCAACATGTACATGAGGAGTGTTTCCTCTTGAGCTAGTAGACTATCCCGCTTTTGAAGCATTATTGCAACCCCACAGCATCGTGTCTTTAGACCTCAATGCCACTAAACTAGGTTGAGATGCACTTCCCTCCATGGAGGAGGATGAGAGGTTCCTCCTAGATGTACTACCCTCGTAAGCTACTCCAAGTCAAAAGATTCTTCCTCCTCACTACCTCCTCCATGAAGAGCTACGTATATAGTGATTGTCCAAGATAAGCCATGGTCTGGAAGAATCATGCGTGTGTTGTTAAATATTCTACTTAGACTAAACAAGACGACATGTGAACATGGTCTTATGGACTCAAAGAATTAAGTCAATAGGACCTCTGAAATTAAGTGGATTAAGGTCCAACTAAGCTCCATTCTTCAATTTTATTCCAGACGTAGTTTAAGTGTCAATATTATCTAGAATAAATGCACATGCAAATGTAAGAAAATATGTAGAATACAAAGAAAAGAAAGCAAATTTTTTTTTGAAACAATTTTCCAATTTCGAACTTTTTATGGATTTTTGAAAAAAAATGATGCACATGTAAAAAAAAGTTTTTTTTGAAATTTTAATCATGCAAATTTTTATATACCTTTGGTTTTTTAATTTTAAGTATATTTCTAGAAAAAGATTTAGTAATATATACAAGTATATAATTTTTTTAATATGAGGATTTTTTGTTTTTGTTTTTTGTTGTTTTTTAAATATGGAAAGTGACCAAAGTCTATACACATACACATGGATTTTACACATTTATATACATATAACAAAAATAACCATAATTAGAAAAATACGAATTATGTCTAAAGTATATATAATATATACGACACCCCCTATACTTAGCTCGAACTATGTCCTCATAGTGATCTGAGAGCGGCACATGAAGACATAACTCGTGCTAAGTATAGAGAAGTGAAAAAAACTCTTATGCTACAACGACTCAAAGAATACAAAATTAATAGAAGTCAGTAATCCCCCCTATACTTAGGATCAAATAATCCTAAGTATAGAAGATTGTACAAAAGGGAAAAGCGATGAAGAGAATATACAGACTCAACGGTTCAACTTGCTCCCCTATACTTAAAGTAGAATAACCCTAAGTAGAGAATATCAACAAGTTAGGGGGCAAGTGCGAGAAGAAAAACACAAAAAAAATGATATGAACAACACAAATCATCCCCCTATACTTAGGATAAAGCACATCCTAAGTATAACATATATACACACGGAAAAAGGGTGAATGATAAAGAAAAAAGAAGAAATAATGAAACAGAAGGATATATAAGAGGAGTGGATGTACAAAGGTCAAGAAGGTCGAAAGCGGACCTTCTTGCAAGATCGCTGAGGAATGGATCTGACAAGGTGTCGGTTGATATCAGGGTCAACATTAGACACAAACCGATCAGGATTGACCAGGAATGTATCCTCATCGTACTCAGAGTGTGCAGGCACGAACCGATCAATTGAAGTAACGTGGTCATGTCCAGCCTGGGAAGTCTCTCAAATATCAAAGTAAAAAGTCTCGAACTCATTCTCATAAAAAGTAAGATCAATTTTAGCTTGGCGAGCCTCTACTGGATCATCATCGTTATCAAAAGACCTAAATTCCTTTATAAAAGAAATCAAATCAAATTTGACCTTATCAGTATCATCTAAATCAAGGTGAAAAGGAGCAGACTTATCAGTTAAAGTAGTCAAATCATGCCCGTCATGTCTAGTCTCATAATCTGCCTTCCGCTCTAAGATATCTATTATGTAAATCCTGCGGATGTCATCAATGCATTGCCATATACCAGAAGGGGGAACTCCAAGGTCTCTGCTTTCCTAGTCTTCCTCCTTGAAGAGGAATTCTTGGGTCTCAATATCATCCAATAAAAGGCAAAAATCTTTGGTAGTATCATCAAGGTCAAAGTCTTTGGGGTTGGTTAACACGGGTACGCTCTCATGGGATGCAGGTCTTTGGTCAGTAATGGGTGTAGTGATCAACACATCGCTCCCTACATCAGAACAAGAGCTAATCTCTCCTGATCCATAATCAATAATGGCTCTCGCAGAGGTGAGGAAATACCGTCCTAGGATGATTGGATGGTGCTCCAAAGGGGCGGAGGTCTCCATGGGTAATATGATAAAATCAGAAGTGAAGTTCATGCCCTAACAGGAATGACAACTTTTTCTAGAATACCCTTCGGCCTCTTGATAGATCCATCATCAAATTGAACTATCATCCTGATTTTCTTGAGAGGCCCAAGATGAAGATACTGTACCATAGAGAAGGGTATTATATTGATTGAAGCACTACCATCAAGGAGAATGTTGTCACAAGAATAGTCAGAGATGGAGCAACTCACAAGAGGTGTGGCAATGTTCCCTTTCTTAAAATGTGGATGGTGAGAGATGGCATGGGCAGTGGCCATGGACAAGATGTGACACTCATATTTGCTCCTCCACTTTCTCTTCTTGTGTCGAGGGGTAGATAAATGGGTCATGGCCTGTTGAAGTGGGGATTTAATTATCTCATGAATAGTAGACGCCACTTCAGGTTTAGTCAACATTTTTTTGAATATTTGGATATCTTCCTTACAAGGGAAGAGATCTGAATCAACATTTACATGAGGATTACCAAGAGCAGTCTGTACAGTTGCATCCTCGAGGTCAAAGGTAGGACATGTGATGAATGAATGTGTGGGAAAATAGTTTGACATGGGTGCCTTCTCCTTACAAGATGAATCAACAATGTGTCTCCTGAAATATTTTTAGATTTTTGAGTTTTTCTCATTTTTTGTATTTCGAGCGATTGCAATCTCTCATGATTATCCTCAAGTGTATCCTCAAAGAGTGGAGCAACATTCTAGCTCTTATTTATGTTAAATAGATTGCTAATACTCTAATTCATATGCTCCATCATCAGATTTAGGGTCTCAAGTGTGGACATCATGAAAGGTGACTCCAAAATCCCAAGATCAGGTAAGTGGAGTGAGGGTGGGTGAAAATCAAAGTCTGATTCCTGAAATAATGGGTTAAGCGGATATATACAAAAATCATGAGGAAGGTCCTCATGGAAAAAGGGAGGTGAACTGGATGGAGGGTTCGAGGGATCCCTAAAAGTCCGGTCAAAATCACTTCAGTCGGCCATCTCCAAAATAAGAGAAAAATTATCGGGAGAGCACGATGGTCAAGTAAAAAGATGTGAAGAAAAAGGCACAAATGCGTAGAAGGATCTAGTATGCACACAAGCAATCACAAACAATATACACAAAGCAAAACACACCCCTCAATTCACCTACCCAACTCGATGAAGACCGTAAAAGCTCAGTCTCTTAATCTTGTCAATTTAAGAATTAGGTGATCAAACACAAAGTTGTACAAAAACTTATGTTTGATTATGGGATTTGGGCACTACCCTTAGTGTGTATACGAGCATTTTAAAACGAATACAATGAGGGGGTTATTCTCTCCAAAATAATGATTTTTCCTTACGTTTATTTTAAGGTCGAGTTTTCTTTAGCAGTTCTGAATTTTAGGCAGTTGTCACTTGGTTTGAATATTTTCAATGAATCGCCTATCGAGTGTCCAATTTCCTTTTTAACTTATGTGAGTGAAAAACAAGGAAGGAGTGAAGGATATGGTTAGATCCTTAAGTGCATCACGGAAGCGTGAGGATCGCATTGTATGTGATCTGGAGCGACTAGTCGCACTAGTTGGTCAAGGCAGTAAAATTTAAAAAAATTTAAAATGATGAAACCCCATGATCCAAGAACACTTATTGGATCATTTCATCTAAACTACAATTAGGTATTATGGTTACCTCTTGAAGCGTGGTTGCGATTGAGTCTCTAAACCAAGAGACCTCATGTCTCAAGTCCAATCCAACGGAGGAGACGTTTGCGAGCACATTGATGAGATGCATGCTCCTCGCAATCCATGTTAATGATCCAAGCGGTGAATCTCCTAAATTCATCACACGATATCTGACATCTTCTTCACGAACGAGGCGTACTGAAGAAGATGGAGATCCACGAGTAGATGATCCGGCAACATAGCAACGATGCCGCGCCGATGACAACTCTCTCGGGATCCATAGTGGATAGCCACAATGTGAGAGAGGGAGAGGACCTTTGGCGTGTAGAGAGAGAGAGAGAGAGAGCTTATGGATTGATCATTGAAGAGCAATGGATGCCTCTTCTTATATAGGGTTCTAGGAGTCCATGGATCCCAATCCATAAATATCACACAATCAATGTGTGAGATTGATTTGTGTTTCTTTCAATGGCTATGATCTTGTTGTAAAAACATAACAACAATTAATTTAATTTAAAGTATTATATATTGATAAATCAATATAAGTTAATTTTAAATCAAATCAATTGGCTAGTCTTGGAGATAATGAGGAGACTAACCACATCCCCTAAAAAGGGGGGACGGTCACCAATCATCTCATGAGATCTCATTATCTCATGAGATCTCATTACCTCATGATATATCCAAGATTTACAACAATTGTTGCAAATTATTTCACAAAATAACTCATAATTATCTTGTGAGATTTGCGATCATGCCATGGGAAAAATGTGAATCACATTCACATCCCAAAACAAAATGTAAATTATATTTTCAATTAATTATCCAATGTGAATACAATTCGCATCAATAATTAATCAACAAATATAAATCACAAATATCCCTCTTATATATTATAAATGAAATTTATAATATATATGATTAATATGGATAGTGCTATCCACATTACTCATATTCATGATAATTAAATCACATTTAATCATCTTGGATCTCTATTCTCATGTGCCCAAATAATATGAATCACATTCACATTATTTAGACCTTTGATAATTAAATCAAATTTAAGTATCTCATATAACTTTCCTTAATATGATCCAAATTCATATTATTCATGATAATTAAATCACATTTAATTATCAATTTTCTCAATGCTCGGATACACACATCAATAATGAAATTATCCTTTAACTCTTTCAAGGATAATGTGGTTTCTCCGCGGACACTTGGAGATAAGGACATGGCGATTGTATTGTTCCATGTATAGTGACTTGGATATTGAGATAACATCTCAAATCCAGATCTTGTGGATCTTCCATAGATGTTTGATTAAATCAAAGCCGTAGATCTAATCTTCTCATTGTATTTGAATCATAATTTAGATGAAGGTCCAACATTTGGACTAAGATTAGATCACTTCTCTATGAGAGGAGTCACCAAAATCTAGACCTGTTTCATCATTCCCTCAAAATGGAAGCGTCATGCTTATACAATCGTTTATGATCACATCACCCTCAGGTATTCCTAATACATGTACATCCTGCATACTAGAAGACTCAGATTAAAACCGAAGTTTTAGATATCTTTTAGACTGTCTCCTCCAGAGTTTTGTCATTATGTTTTCTCATTCGATCATTGGGAGTTGGTATCGATCATATACTTTCTAAAAACATATATCATACCCATGTGTTGATCATATACTATCCAAAAGTATATATCAAGCCTACAAATTCAGTTAAGCTTCCAAAGCGAGACGATCGTGCGCGGAATTTGATTCCTCCCAATATCTCATGAGTGAGCTCATGTCTCCTGGTTTAGTAACTGAACCTGTATGATCCCTTTGAGAGATCGTATTACTCATATTTGCATGCACACCAGCCCACCAGTGTGTAGACCTTGGTTAGGTCGTCAACCTATTGGTATGCCAAATGTACATACTCAGACATATACATCTGTCTCCGGTCAGAGGATGCGTGCCTATCTCGTGATAGCATACGACATAGGTCTTTGGTTATCTCGATCTCGTTAAGCCAACTCTTTGACCTAACTTATCTAACACCTCCGAATCTCTATTCCTATGCAGAGGACCTACATTAAGAGGTCGGTTAGATATCAACCTTTAGAGAAAGATTGCTATCTCCTTCTCAGGTTGGAGTTCCTCTCTTAATAATCATTTGATGGTGCTTGATGAGTCCTCAATCTAACTCTTTAGATATTTATCCAAGCGCCATCCTCTATGATTCAATAATTGAATCAACATCTGTATGCTCATTAAGATGGCCATGGTACATAACCCTAATTGTACAAAGATACCTATTATGTAAATACGTTATTCGTCATTTCATATTAGGTAATGATATCTGCAATAACATTTATTTCATAATGGCTCGCCGTGGGCTCGCATGTCCAACAATGAAATGCCAATGCACGATCAAATACAATGATGCATGCAAGGATTAAGAGATGCGTACCTTGTCACCATCACTCTACATGCAGGGTGATGCACACAGAATTTAAATTTAGAAAATAAACTAACCTATATGATGCAAGTGAACTGTCCTAACAATACCTTCTATTAACGAGCAAGAACCAATTAAATTTGACTAAGTCTAATTACGCTTTATTCTATAGGTATAACAATTGTTGTTTAGGGATTTTGGACCTAATTAATTACCTGGATCCAGCAAATTAATAAAGAAATCAATAGGCGGCTCACAAAATCCAAGCGAAACAAATAAAAATAAAGCGATGAAAACAAATCCGATGAGGTACCCCAAGTACACCAGCACTTGACGAAACAGACCCCACAAACAAGGTATATAATGTCCTTTTACAAGAGTTCAAATTCTAGAAATAAAAAGGGAAGTCTACGCATTTTTTTTCAAAGCTTGTCTCCTTTGAATCTTTTTCTCCTCCTCTCACGCTCTCCTGCGACTCGATGAAGAATCAAGCCACCTCTTCTTCAGCCCTCACAAGAAAGAGGAAATGAAGAATGTGTAATAAACACAATTGTAAAAATAATGAGTAAGAAAAAAATGAAATAAATTCAGTGAATTTAAACAATGAGAGAATGTTAAAAAATATAAACAATTATTTACAACCAAGAATAGTAGGTCAAAAAAGAAACCTAACTACCCTCGCCATGCCTCCTTCACAACGATGGTATTTTGTTGAACAAGAATTTATTGGGTTTTTGAATTATTGAAAAAAATGTGTGTTTGACCCAAATAATTTCGTAACAAAAAAATCGTTTTTTCTCTCAAGCACAAACGAATACAGAAATGGCAAGAGAATTTTGCTATTTAATTCATCTACATATCTAACATGATCGAATTCAAGGAGGCTACAATTATCGAGGGTTATTCAAATAATTGAAAAAAGTCAATTAAAAGAAAAGGGAATCTCAAATGCAAACTAGCTTGGTTTTTGTACGATTTTTGTCTTATTATTATTATTATTTATTATTTATTATTTATTTTCCGATTTCAAAATTTTAAGGTAATTTTGCATTTTTATTTTTCAGCATAATTAATTTTCAAAAACATAATTAATACACGAAAGAAATGATTTCTTAGATATTTTTAATACAAAAAATGCTCAAAATATTTAAATAAAATCTTTTTTTATTTTTATGCTTTATTATTATTTTTTAATTTTCTAGAGATTTTAAGTTTTTTTAGGATTTTTAAAAAGAATAAAAATAAGAAATAATGCAAATAGTTAGCAACCATGATTACTTTTGAATTTAAATACCAAATAAATGCAAAAATTTTGAAAATTATTTTTACTAAAAACTCCAATAAATTATATATAACCATGAACTGAAATCACAATTTTTAGATTTTTCTACAATTTTTTTATGATTTTTAAAATATTTTGAGTATTTTACAATTTTTTGGGTTTTAAAAATATTTAATGCTTGAAATTGCATATAAATTAAAAGACAATGAAGTAGAACTAATCTATTTTCTGTAATTTTTTTACACAATATTTTAATTTTAATAGATTTTCTAATTTCAAATAGTGAAAAATGCAACATTTTTGTTTTTGTAATTTGCAATTGGAATTAAAATGCAATGAAAAATTTAAATAATGATCAAGCACACAACAAGAGTCTACACAAATTTTTGTAGAATTTTCAGAATAATAAAAACATTTATTTCAATTAAATAAACATGCAAATTTAAAGTCTGGAAATGAAGGATTTAAACACAATTGTTTAATGTTTTTGCATGATAATGTAACAGAAATGAATAGGAGAGAGAATTTCGCAAATTACCCACTGAAACGTACAAAATACATGACTTGAATGCTGGATGGGGGCTTTTTGCAAATTTTAAAAACTTTGGGGAACCTGATGATATTTACCCCAAATAAGGTTAGAAGTGGGGACTTCGTTCATGTAATCTTCAAGCCAAGGAAAGCAAAGGGGTGACACCCCTTCCTTCCTTCTCCAAGCAGTCATGGGCGTCGGTGGTTGTGGTGCAGGTGGCCTTATTCAAGCGATGTAGTGGCCAGATGGTTGGGTGGACAAGGTGCTGGCTGTTGGTGGCGCCCGTGGGTTGGCAGAGAAGCAAGGCGACGGTGGACTGATTTCAGAAGTAGCGAGGTGGCAGGCGGGCGGGCACCGCTGGAGTTTGAGGATGACGACGATGATGGCCCTGTGGCGGAGGACTGCAAGAGGATGGCGACGTTATCGTCTTGCTTGGGCGGTCACAGTGGTTGCGTGCGTCTGGCGACGCGAAGCTGTAGGAGGAGCTAATGGTCGGTTCTAGAAGCAACAGAAGAAGGTGGTGAAGGTCAGAGGAAGCGTTGTGGAGCTTCTTCGTGTAGAGAGTTGGAGTTCTGCAGCTGGCTTCAAGTTGGATGGCTGGAGATGATTGGCAGTGGCTTCAAGTTGGGGCAACACGCGCCCCAACGGGCTCGTGGAGGTCGATGGTCGGTGCACCTCGGCGGTGGTGCTGCTGCTGGTAGGAGGCGTTCGTGTGGGAGGTGTGAGGTGGACGACGGATCTAGAATGAGCTGCTGCTCCAACAGAGGGGATGGATATCGCTGCGACGGATGGTGACGGGCGCCACCGCGATTGGGGATGAGCGGCACTAGTTGTGGCTCTGCTTTTTCGTAAAAATTGAAATAGAAACTGTAGGATTTTTTTGTAATATATATTTTTTATTTTTATATTTTTTAAACAGAAACTGTAGAATTCTTATATTTGTATCTATGGTAAAAAAAGAAACTGTAAGATTTTTTATTTTTTATTTTTAAGAATAAATGTATTTTTTAATTATTTTTTATTCCAATAATTAAAATATAGGCAAAAAAACAACTCGAGCATAACGACTCGATATAAAGTCAAATAAGGAAATGTGAGTGGAAGATGAATCTGCCGATGTGAAAGAAGATCCGTGTCTCTGGCCACCATGCGTGGCAGGAGTTGAGAGATCGTGCAAGGTAGAATGTGCATGGAGAGATTGAGAAAATGAGATGAAAAATCGGAATTAGGGATGGAGCGGATGTGATAGAAAAATAATATACGATTAAGATCTATGATCTAAAGAAAATCAAAATGAAATTAAAATAAAAAATTAACCTATGATTAACCTCGATAGAAAATAAGAAATAAGATGGATCTCACCTTGGGAGCGGAAAATGCCATAATGGCCACGACGAAGGCTGACTCGTTGTCACTGGATGGCTCGAAGGTTAGGAACCTTTCTAAAAAGAATCTCTTTAGGCTCATCTCACCAACGATTGATCCAATTGAAAATAGGGAGGAGGAGCCATATTAATAGGGAAAAGAATTGTATTTGAATTTCAAAAATTTGAGTGCAGATAAAGATAATGAAAATTTGAATGGAGATGAAGATAAGAAAGGAAGTTAGTGGTGGAGTTAATAAAATTATTTACCTAAATAAGTAATTTCTTCACGTTATTTATTAAATACTAAATGTCAATTATTTATTTTTTTGTGGTGGTTATTTAAGAATATTAATTATATACATATACTATATACATATAGTAGGAAATTAGTTTTTTTATATTTTAATTTTTATGTTTATTTTAAATATTTTTTAAAAATATTTACAATTATTTACAAAATATAATATAAATAAAAAAAATCTATAGGATAACTAAATGGTAAAATTGCACAAACCACCCCCAAAAAACCATCTTTCAAATCGTAAATCCAAAAATTATGAAACCACAACCATTTTAAAGATAATTTAATTTATAATAGAATAGAAGTGAGTTTTATTTAATTCGAGTTCATATGGAATCGAAATTTGTCTTTCAATTATCACTTTACGGCTTTTTCCAAGTGTAGTTATTTTTATTCTGTACATGATTTTATTTTGTAATTATTTTTATTATCGAGAAAACATTTTTATTTATAAGTTTTGTTTTGAAAATTATTTAATTTGTGGCCAATTTATGTACAAATAAAATAGTATAAGTTTTATATAATATACACATAAAATATGAGAAGTATTTACAAATATTTTTTGGATTTTCTGATTAAGGACCCTATCTCCCCCTACTTTATTCCTAGTCGATCAGGCCAAGACTTAAACGTCTCTCGAGTTTGAGTCGGCCTGTATCTACTACATATATACAATCATTTTTTTATTTTTCTTTATTTCCCTTCCTTTCCTTATTTATTTATTTTAGTTAAAACAATAATATATGCACAATATTTATACATACATGCAAGTTAGTAAGAATATGGATTTATCAATGTATACATGTATTTTATATGGGATATTAAGCTAAAATAAATGAATAAATATGATGAAATGTAGATTCATTAAAGCCGTGAAGGTTAAATCATGATTAGTAAAAGTTAATCACAATTAGCGCTAATTAAGCGTCATTAGCAAATCTAGAATCTTCGAGTAGTTCTAAGTTAAGCCATAAGTTTCTGATAAGCTTTGGCCAAAACCATGGGCCAAAATCATGGGTCATTAACTGCGATTAAGGTCTAAACCATGATTTACTAACCATAGTTGGCGGTTTTCTAAATCCTATAAATAACTCGCCCCATTCACTCTCTACGATTTCCACTACTACCACCACCCCAAGGGCTAGAATTGAGAGGTCGTGAGGAGGAGTGGGAGGCAAGGAAAGAGTGTTAGCGAAGCGTTGCCGGGAGAACGATGAGAAGAAAGGTACGATCCTCTCCTAGTTGGTTTTATAAGTATGCTCGAACTTGAGCTAAGGTTTTTGATTCATGCTCTTTTTCTAGCTTAGTTTCGATTCATCTTCCTTTTCTAATTCATTTTCTGTTGTGATTTGAGGAGAAATATGCGCAACACCCTACTTAGGTGCGACCAGCTATGCACGCCAGTGAACCTTGTGATTCGTCACACTTTCACTCACGTAAGATGCGTGGTGTCCATCGATTCTCCATCTCTTATGGATCTATTCTTTCGATTATGCTTTTATAGCTGTTTTGATGAAGAAATCTGTGTAATATCCTACTTAGGTGCGGGTGTCTATGCACGTCAATGATCCCTGTGATTCATTACACTTTCACTCACCTAAGATGCATGGTGTCTACCAATTCTCCATCTCTTGTTGTTTTATTACATTATTTCAGTTTTGTTGTTGTTATCCTCTCATGATTTTACAGAGGAAACTATTTCCATTTTTATTTTAAAAAAATGTCTCGATATAAGGGGAAACTCTGCCGAAATTTTCCTAAAAATATGTCCCAATCTAAGGGGAAACTCTGCCGAATTTTTTCTAGAAATATGTCCTAGTATAAGGGGAAACTCTGCCAAAAGTTTCCTAAAAATATCATCCTGTGTCGAAATTTTAAGAGAAAATATGCTCTTTGAGTGTTCTTCATCCGTTCTTCTCATTCTTGGCATGTTCTTAGCATTTTCAATACAAAAAAAATGAAATTCTATAGTTTCAAGAGCTGTAAATCATCCTTCCGAAAATGAATCACGATAAAGTACTGTATACACGAGACAGATCTTGATTAGATAACGAAATCCTTCTATTTGCTGTTGGGTTTTCATATGAGATTGTTGAGATTTTTGATTTTATGTCTTCTCTACGAAGAACCCTAAGTTGGCTATTTTTGAAAAAACATGGAAAGTTGCTTTGTAATTCCTATTAAAATAATGACTAGCATCGAATAGATGCAGTGGTTTGGAAAGTTAGGGTTGGGAGTTAAAATATACAGAAATATGATTATATATACATATGAATTAATATATATGTAAGTCTATACCCAGGATTGATGGTTATGCAAATTGAAGACTTAACAAAAGAATTGTATCATGGGAATTGATGTGTATTAAGTTGGATCCTGAAAAGGACGTGCCTTGCGTTAAGAACGACTGGGAGTAGAACTACAGGTCGGATATACAACCTGTAGGTTTGTTGGAAGGAACCCGTATTAGCATTGCTCTACCTAGGTGGTACACGGTTGCCTTGTTATGATAAGTGCGCACAAAATGAATGATTTGCAGCGTGTGGTACCAGATGCCAATATAATCGGGTTGAACGATGGAAGATGTGGTCGTGCCACGTGGAGGCACGGGCAGTTCAGTAGTGACTGGGTCACGATAACATGGAAGCAACTAGGTTATGTGATTAAAGGTTAGATTGAGGTTTTAAGCAACCGGGTCCTCGAGGACAGTGTGTTTTTTTGTTTGCCAAGTCAAGGGTTTGAAACCTTGGTTAATAAAAGAAAAGGAAAATTGTCAGGGTAGTATTGGAGGATTGGTTGAGGTGAAGTGTGGAGGCATAAGCTCACCAAATCAACTCAATCTCCAATCTCAAAGTGTCCACAATTTTAGAGTCCAAGATTGGTGGGGTTCACCTGGACTAGTCCCTGATGTGGAATAGAAGGCATGTGACTTAAATTAATGAGAAGGAATGCAACTTTTTTGTGACAATAAATTTTGCAAAATTACACCATTTGTTTTCTTTTCTCTTATTCGTTACTTAGCATTTGCTAATTTTTATCCTATGATTTATTGAAAACCCAACATGTATTGGTGAGCCATCGCACAGACTTTAGCCATCCAGTCAGCCATAGTAGCTTTACTCTATAAGGTAGTTGGTAATCTTTCTGTGTATTTCCTTCCAACTGATGTGCATGTAAATGGTTGTATTGGGACAATGTATCATGAAAACTTTATTTTGTGGATGGAAAAGTATTAAATACTTATTTCTGAGTATTTTTATTTGCAACATGTTTCTGAATGTTAGTTGTGATTTTTGAATAAATTATTGTTGATAACCAGATCCGAATATGGGAGGATCCGATAACCCAGAATTGGGGTCGTGACAGATTGGTATCAGAGCTTGGTTACTTCAGTAATTACTCAGTAATTGATAACTATGAGCGGTATTCAGAAACTAGAGTTCTCTTAAGATCCTTTGATCTTAATAAGTGACTGCAGCACCATTCACAAGTCATTGTCCTTTATGTATATCATGCTAAAACGTATAGGGCCTAACCTTTATCCTTGATTCATCTCATGATAATGACATATCAAGATGTGTCTAGGCAATTAGCAACTATGATTGTGATGACCCATGATATGGGTCAAAGGTAATATGCATTAGAGCAAAGAATCAATGCCACAATGAGAGATCAAAGTCATGCAAACATGTGGATGCTAGAGTTGAGGGTTCTATTCACCATAATAAGAAAGAGTCTAGATACTGTCAGTCCATAGAATTTGTTTGCCCCTACTCCATCTGGAGGAGCAGTGGAGGAGGCTCTTTGTAGGCACAAAAAAAAGAAAAGAAGAAGAAGATTTGATTCCTTTTATAAGGATAAGATTATGATAAAAGAATAAAACCATTATCTGAGTAAGGAACCACAAGGTAAATTATAATTCAAGAAGATCTTAGATGAATGTGTGGGACATATTGTAGGACATCAGTCATCTGCTTATCTGCTACTTATCGAAATGAATTATTTTGATCTCATCCTGGGGATGAACTAGCTAGAAAGGCATCATGCATGCCTTGACTGTTTTCAGAAGATAGTAACTTTTCACCTTCCTAACTCGATAGAGTTCCAGTTCATTGGAAAGATATCCAATGATAATGTCCAATACATCTTTACTATGAAGGCACAACAGTTGCTAAAGCAAGGGTGCTGAGGCTATTTAGCTCATGTATCCACTACATCAGGATCAGACATAATAATAGAAGATGTACCTATAGTGTGCGAGTTTCTTGATGCATTTCCAGATGAACTACCTGGATTATCACCTGAGCGAGAGATTGAATTTGAAATCTCTCACACTTGATACTCATCCTATCTCTATCCCTCCATACAGGATGGCGCTAGATGAGTTACGAGAGTTAAAGGTATAGCTACAAGAACTATTAGATAAAAGATTCACTCGTCCTAGTACTTCACCATGGGGTGATCCTATCTTGTTTTTAAGGGAAACGGATGGGTAATGCAGTTGCGCATTGACTATATACAACTAAACAATAATACAGTAAAGAACAAGTATCCCCTGCCAAGAATAGATGATCTGGATACCATCAGTTGAAGATTAAAGATGCAGATATTTTCAAGATAACCTTTTGAACTAGATATGGACATTATGAATTTTAGTTATGCCTTTTGGATTGACAAATTCTCCAACAGTCTGCATGGATCTCATGAATAAAGTAGTTAGGGAGTTCCTAGACCACTTTATAACAATCTTCATTTATGATGTACTTATTTACTCCAAGGATAAGTACCAGCATGAACATCATCTCTGGCATGCACTTGAAACACTAAGGAAGAACAAACTGTATGCTAATATAACAAATGCGACTTCTGGTTGCCTGAAGTATCCTTCTTAGGCCATGTTATTTCTGGGGAAGGTATGTCAGTTGATCCTATATAGGTTAATGTGGTGATGAGTTGCAAATGCCCGAAGACTGCCACAGAAATATGATCTTTTCTAGGTCTAGCTAGATATTATAGAAGATTTATGAAGGACTTTTCACGAATAGCATTGCTAATGACTAGGCTGACTCAGAAGGAAATCCCATTCATATGGTCTGATGCATGAGAAGCTAGCTTTCATGCACTTAAGGAATGCATAACATCTGCACCTATCCTTACTCTACCCTTTGGGACCAAAGGGTTTACAGCGTAGACTGATGCATCTAGAGAAGAACTTGGGGCAGTTCTTATGCAATGCATCACGACAACTCAGGACACATGAGAGGAATACTCGACACATGACCTTGAATTAGCTGTCGTACTCTTTGCTTTAAAGATATGGAGACACTACCTCTATGTATTACCTTTGAAATCTTCACCCATCATAAAAGCTTGAAATATCCGTTTGATCGGAAGGAGCTCAACATGAGGCAAGATGGTGGCTAAAGTTGTTGAAGAACTATGATTGCATTATCTCCTACCACCCTGGTAAGGGGAACATCATAGCAGATTCCCTTAGTAGAAGAACTTATTCACATGGGTTGGTAAGTGCTATCCACTTCTGGGGTTTACTATCAACGTTGAGTGAATGGAAACCATTTAATAGTAGTGCCGATACTATAACTATTCCTCACCAATACAAACCAGAGACCTGGATAGATAAAGAAAGGATAGGAGGATGATCCAGTCCTTAAAGACTTGAGATAACAACTTGAGAAGAATGAGATAGAGGGATTCCAGATACAAGATGGGATACCATATAATCATCACAGAGTTTGTGTACCAAACACACCCGAATTGAGGAAAAATATATTACATGAAGCTCATTGCTCTAGATTATCTATTCAGCCAGGAATTATGAAGATGTATAAGGATCTTTGTTCTAACTTTTGGTAGTCAGGAATGAAGAAGGATGTTGCTGAGTTTGTGAATTCATGTTTTACTTTCCAATAGGTAAAGTCTTTACACCCAAAGTCAGCAGGATTGTTGCAACCTCTCCCTATACCTGAATGGAAATGGGAAAGCATTTTCATGGACTTCATTACTGGCTTACCTTAGATAACTGATGGTAAAATAGTATCTGGGTTATAGTAGATCATATGACCAAGGTAGCATACTTTATTCCAATAAGCTTATCCTCCACTCCAGACCAGCTTGCTGAGTGATGTATTATACATGTGATCCGTCTCCATGATAGCCCAAAGGAGGTAGTTTCCGATGAGATTCACGATTCACCTCACACTATTGGCAAAACTTCATGAAAGCCTTAGGCATACAACTATAATTGAGCACAACACGTCATCCACAAACAGATAGTCAACCAGGACCTACAATTTAGACTTTAGAGGATATGCTACAAGCATACGCCTTATAATGGACGGGATCATGGGTGAAAAATTTGCTTCTTACAGAATTCACCTACAACAATAGTTACCATACTAGTATTGGCATGACACCATTTGAAGCAATATATGGATGAAGGTGTACTACTCCTCTGTGTTTACAAGAGGTCAGGATAAAGAATCTTTACGATTCAGATAGACTCCAGGAGACATGGAAAGCTGTAGAGCTTGCTCGAAAATGACTAATAACAACTCAGAGTTGCCAGAAAAGCTATAGTGCTATCATGCGAAGAGACCTTGAGTTTGAGGTAGGTGACATTGTATTTCTAAAAGTATCTCATGTGAAGGGAGTTCAAAGGTTTGGCTTACGTGGGAATTTGGCACCCAGGTTCAACAGATTGGGAAAGTCTCATATAGAATTGCACTTCCTCCACATCTTTCAACAATACATGATGTTTTTTATGTATTAAATTTGAGAAAGTATATTAAGGATCCTGAGCATAAGATAAGCTATGATGATCTGCATGTTGAACAAGACTTGACATACCTAGAAAATTCCTATGCAAATACTAGACAAGGATATCGAGAAGTTGAGGAATAAAGAGATACCTCTAGTTAAGGTATTGTGGCGGAACCAAGAACTTGAAGAAGTCACATAGGAACCTGAGGTATATATGAGAGAAAAATATCCCTACTTGTTTGAATGATAACACTATGTATTGTGCATATCTTCATCATAAATGAAATGACATTCATTCTCTTTAAGATTGTTATGGTTTCAATCCTTTTTTTTGTTATGCCTACATTTCATGTCTCGAGGATGAGACTTCCTTTAAGGTTGTTAAAATTGTAAAGCTTTGGACTTGATCTATCTTGGATCCTATATCATAATATCCGCCTGTCAAGAGGAAACCAACGGAATTTGTTTCATATGAATCTAACTTTGTTTGGAATTATTATGATTTTTGGAAGAAAGATAAGTAATGAGACTTTAGATATCATTAACTCTTAATGACCATCATTAAGACTAATTAAATACGACTAAAAAAACCAATGATGGATTGATGATCGTTAATGACCATTAACGAACACTAGTAAATAGTTAGCAAAAGTAAAGTGTAAGTGATGGACCCGAGAGTTAAGCGGTCTTGTATTCCACACAAGACGGGAACACAGTCGAAGTGTTGACCACTCAAAACCCAGATTTAATCAACAATTAACCCACAATAAAGAATAAATCAATTAAGTCCCAAAATTTGTGAATTAACATTTACTCTACCACAATTTGTATAGTGAATAAGCATGTAGAGATCGAACCACAGAGAGCAAAAATTAAGTAGCCTACTGTGTTCCTGTACAACAGAGTCATCCTTGTATGAATCCTATTTTTGTGGGTTTTTGGGGTTTTATACTTAATATTTTTTTGTGGGTTTTTTATCCTTGTATGAATCCTTATATGAATCCTATTTTTGTGGGTTTCTTTTAAAAAATATATGTATATATATTATATAATATAGATATATAAGTATATAAGCACATGTTTTATATAGATATATAATTATATGCACCCCTAAAGAGTTATGTATAGAGAATAAAATACATATAGATATCTATATATGTATATTATATATTTTTTTATTTTTTTTAAGATTTGAATATGTAAACTTCATAATAAAAGAGGTGCGAAAATATTTATAAGAATATGCAAAAATAGCCAAAAAATTCAGAAATAAAATATTTTAGGTCTTTTTAACTTTTTTACTGTTTTTGTGATTTTTGGGTCATTTTTCCAAATATTTCTGACATTTTTAAGAAATAAAATAATAGAAAACAGGGACTTAAGCTACTAGACAACATTGAAATGAGGTTTAAAAATAGAAAATGATCTCCAAAAATCCTCAGAACAATTTTAAACGATAGATAATAATAAAAGGAAACTACAGAAACTTAATTTGTATTTTTATGATTTTTCTAATATTTTCTAGATTTTTATAAAATTTTTTAGGGTTTTCTAATTTTTAAGATTTTTCTTTTGCAATTTTTAGTGGTTTTTGAATTGACATAGTAGATGACAAAACACACAAAATATATTTTTTTGGAATTTTTCAAAACGTTTTTATAATTTTTATGGGTTTTCTAATGCAAACAGTATGAAAAATGCATGTTTTCAATTTTTAATAAATATTAAAATGCAACAAAAATGAAATATAAAAATATGGCGTGAAAGTACAAGTTAACAGGAGCTTAGCATACTTTTTGTGGAATTTTTCAAGTTACAATGATGCATGACAAAAATGAAACAAGCAAGCAACAATATATGGCCTAGCAGGGGCATTCTTGCAAATAAAAATAAAGATAGGGGCTGTAGTGCAAAAACACCAAAAATATTACACCTGGTCTGCAATTTTAAGGCCTAAAATGAAATACAAAACTCGCCAGGGACCCCCGCGCAAAATGACCACCACGTGGGACTACACGTGATCCGCACCCACATGGACCAAAGAGTAATTTCAGAAAGTTCCAAGTCCTTAACACAAATTTTCACAAAAATATTACACTTAAAAATTTATTTTATGGACTCAAGACAAATATACAAACGTACAGGGGGGTCTTGTGCAATTTAGCCACCTCACGTGGGACAGCACATGAGGTGAGGTGGACTGGACCTAAAAGTAATATCGTAAATGTACAGGGAGTCCCATGCAAAATGTCCAAAATAAAATGTGCTTCGATTTTTATTTACAGGGCTAAACAATAAATACAAAAATATTTGGGTGAAGATCTGCAAATTACCCCTAAGTGCGCGCTGGAGGATGGCGATGACGATCTCACTTGGACACGCGTCGTGCATCCAACGGCTGATACCGCTTCGCCGATGAATGGCTGAGATTAGATCAGCCGAGCTGATCTGACGGTCGGTGTAGGGCTTCATCTGACAACTCTGGTGTGATCTGGGGCGGCCATCCTGATCGGACGACGATGGAGCCTCCTGGAAGAACAGGGAAGAAGCTCGCGCGAGGCGAGCTTCAATCTTGAAGCATGGGTTCCAACGGACTTCTCCGTCGCGTCTGAGGTGTTCTGATCATAGCTGGAGGCATCCCGCATCTGCTGGTGGGCTTAGCATGGCTCCTAGAGTCCAAGGAGGTCCGGCGAGGTCGATGAAGGTTGGGACCTCCAGGAGCCTCTTCCTGGTTCGAATCGAGTCCAAAGGGGCTCCTTGCGTCGTTTGACCTGCACAAGAAGAACCAGGGGAACGAGGACTATCTCCTCGACCCTGGGTTTTGAAGCTTTGCAACAAGGTGAGGCGGAGGAGCTCCGGTGATAGATAGGCGGAGGTGGAGCTCCGATTCGCAAGGACTAGAGGTCCTTGGTTGAACAAAAGTGATCGATAGATGGAGAATGCGATGGGGAACGAAATGAGGGGTATATGGCGGTCGGAAGCAGGTGATCACGGTGAAGAAGTCGTCGGATCGGAGCTCCGACGAACTTCGATTTGACAATTTCACGCTACGCTACTGAACTAGGGACTAAACCAAGCACGTGAATGAAAAGTTGGAATTAAAATCTACCTAAAATGCAATAAAGAATAGCTCTTATACTTGAGGGCCACCAGGGAGTAGGACGGACGCCGGAGCTCCACCGCGACAAAATTGATCCCTCCTCCGGCTGCGTCGCGTTGCTGAAATGCTCCCCCTGTCACGAGGAACCTCCCAGGAACTGAATTGAGGCTTTTGGGTGGATGGAAATTGGCCAACTTTGTGGAGGAGGTCGAGGGCTCTTATTTATAGACATTATGGGCGCCCTACTTGGCCTGCGTATTCCGGCGAGTACAATGATGGTTTTCTCGATCCAACAAGCATGCGTGATAGATGGATGATCCTTCTACAGATCTCGTGAAGGCGGCGAGCGAGATTAAGGGACGAGACGCCCGAGAAAAATGGCGCAAGTCATGGAAACAACCAGGTTCAGAGGCGCCAGGTCCCGATGGGACAGCTGACCAAAGGTCAACAAAGGCCGCGCCCTCATTGGTCCACCTCGGACGCTAAAGGACAAAATAGGGGACCTTATTCCAAAATGAATTATTTAACATAATAAATGATTTTATTAGATTTTACATATAAAATGATAATGTGTATTAATTCATGTAGTATTTATTTATGATTTTTATTTAATTTTTTGATGTATTCTATCATGGTTTTATTTTAATAATGTATTTATGCATGTATTTACATGTATTTTGTATATTTTATTTTTATTTTGTCTATTTTATTTTATTATTTTATTTTCTTATTTTATGAATTTATAATTTATTTTTGTGAGTGTGTGGATATTTTTATTTAATTTTTATGAGTTGATTTTCATATTTAAATAAATAGGTGTGTGTTGTATGTAGGTATACTTATAGGTATTTTACCTATGTTATATATGTAATTTATTTATTTAATGTATTTTATTTGTTTTTATTTTGAATTTGTATTTTCAATAAGTTATATGTAATATTTATAATATTATAAAAATATGGATGAATAAAGAATAAAGGAATAAAATCCCTTTTTATTTATATACATACTTATCATAGGTATTTTGCTTATATCTTGCATAGACTTATTTTATTTTACAAATTCTTTTTGGTTTTATTCTAGTTTCAATATGTACAGTATTACATACATTATTTACAAAATTATAAAAATATAATTTTGTAAAAATAATGAACACTGAATAAATTGAATATTTTAATCGGTATTATGTACAATAGGGGCCCAAAACCTAACTTTCACAGGTAAACTCCAAAAATTCTGAAATAAATTTTATTAAATAGTTCTTGGAAAGCTATATACAATTACAGGTGAGTTTGGTGGTTTTTGAGTTTTTATTCGCAAGATATGGGTCTGTGAAGTTGAGATTCTGGCTTTTTATTCTGTGTGTAAAATGTACATTGTATATTATTTTTGCACAAACTTAATTTTATATTTTTATTCACATTATTGTCTACAACTTTCATGTACAAAATATTTTTATTTGATGAATAAATAACTTAATACAAAATGGACGTCAAAATGCATAAATGAATGATTAAATAATTGAGGTATCTATTGTATTATTGGCCCTTATCTCCCCCTACTTTATTCCTTGTCGACTAGTTCCATTCTGGCCTTGGTCTCGGGGTTAGGGTCATAAAATATTTGTAATATTTTATTCCTTTTTTCTTCTCTTTATTCTATAATTTTGGCATTAAAAACTTTATTTTATGTACAACAAATACAATAAATAATGAATGCTATTATGACAAATTGATGTTATTTACATGCATTTACTGGGGTTTTTAAGGCCAAAATGATAGAATAAAGGTGATGAAATGGAGATTCATCACCCCCCTATACTTGCCTTTGCTAGTCCCTAGCAAATACTTATGCAATAAGAAGAAGAAAAAGAATAAAGAAGAAAAGAAAAAGGAAATTGAAGAAGATAGAGTGAATAGGATAGCTTTCAGTGTAATCTCTTGTCCTTACAAAATCAGAGTTTGGAGCTCGGTTAATTCTTGATGTGAAAGTATGTGAAACCTAGTCGGGAACCAAGTTTAAAACACAACAGCCTTCGAGCGTCACAGAACTCGGTTCAAACCACCTCAATAGCCAGATCAGAACTAGCCTATGTCATACGCAAACCCTTATGACTATGAAACTGACTTGTACAGTGTAAGTGATAGTGGCTCTCCCCAATTGAAGTGATAAAGGAACTGACTTCTCCAGAATGACAACCCAATGATTCCCCATTCAGCTCTCTACCGTCGAGGAGCGGGGTATTCCCTTCTAAGTTCAAGTGACATACAACTCAAGAGGAGGGGATGAAGAAGAGAATGGATGTAGTCAGTGTAGCTACCTATCCGGGGATGCAAGACCAGTGTAGTCAAGTCATCCAGCTGCAGGCTCACATGGTATAAGTTTGATGCTCCAGCTTGCTTATGTTCTATACAACACATCTACATACTCCGGCAGGCACTTTTATTTCTATTTACAAGCCTTCCCACTTTTTTGGAGAGTCTTTTTTTTTCAATATACTGTTTACAACAACATTTACATAAGGACTTTTTCCTCTTGAGCCAGAAGACTATCCCTCTTTTGAAGCTTTATTGCAACCCGCACTCTCCTGTCATTCGACTTCATTGAAACTGGACCAGGTTGGGGTGCACTTCCCTCCCTAGACGAGGACGAATGTTTCCACCCGTGTGCGTCTCAGACTGGCAAATCCAACCCCCTCACCACCCAACTGAGTTGAGCCAAGTGAAAGGTGCAAGTGTCCAAGTGAGGTCACGGCCGACAAGAGTCATGCGTGTGTCTCGAAAAGTTCTAGTTAGTCCACTGAGGTGACTTGAACCTAGCCCTGATTTCTCAAAGAATTAAGTCTGAACAGACCTGAAGTACCCTAAACCTAGTTCCCATAAGGTTCTAGTGCAGTTAGGTGCGGTAAGGTCCAACCAAGCTCCAATCTTTGACTTTATTGGACTAGTTCAATCATCAAGCTTAATAAAAGAATATGAATGCTATGCAAATGCTATTTACAAATATGCAAAGAATAATGCAATTTTTCAAAGAATTTGAAAACAAAGAGAATAATTTTTACACAAAGAATTTTTGCAAATAATTTTTTTCACTCAAAGTATATGTACACTATTTACACGGGCGTGCCGTTTTATTTTACAAGACTTATAGTATTTACATGTTTTAACAAAGCAATTTATTTAGGTGTATGTACAATTTATAACGAATTTTATGTATTTTATTATTATTTTTATTTATTTTACTTATTATAGTGCTCTTATTCCTCAAATTTGTTTGAAAAATCATTTTGAAAACTATAGTACAAAATAATTTTTACAAATATTTTCTAACATTTGAAAGCTATTTTGCAAAGATTTTGCAAACACTATATACATTTTCAAAATATTTTTGCAAACATTTTCAAAATCTTTTGCAAATAGGTTTTCAAATCCTTTATTTCACACAAATAAAAGAATTTTGCAATCAAAATATTTTTTCAAAGGTTGAAATCGTTTCACAAAAAGTTTTCCAAACAGTTCACACCATTTTTCAAATCATTTTGCAAAACTATTTAACCTGATTTATTAATCAGTATATACAAAGAGAAGAAACTTATTTGGGCTCTTATAAGTTGTATGTGGAATTTGTTGCTTGTTTTTGTATGAGAGATTTCTGTGTATACTCCTCAGCCTTTTTTTGAAAATCGTTTGAAAAAGATTTTGAAAACTATAGTCCAATTATTTTTACAAACCTGTACACACATTTGCAAATCATTTTGCAATGGTTTTCCAAACAGCATAAGTAGATTTTTCAAATAATTTTGCAACCATTTTTCAAACCATTTGCTAAACATTTTTCAAACATTTTATTTCACACAAAGAAAATAAATTTTGCAATCGAAATATTTACAAAGGTTGAACGTTTTTTACAAACCTTTTGAAATGTTTTCACAAAGAGTTTCAAATCTTTTCATAAAGCTACATTGCCTGATTTATTAATCAGTATGTAAGAATCTGAGGAGCTCACATTCATCTTTTATTATAGTAATAATGATACTTTTATTTACAGTATGAGTTATGGCTTAAAGTATATACAAGGTATATACGACCCCCCTATACTTAGCTTGAGCTATGTCCTCATAGATCGAAGAGAAAAGCAAAGACATAACTCGTACTGACTATAGACAAGTCGAAAGAACATATGAATAAGAAATGAATGAATGAGAAGTTGACCGTCCCCCCTATACATAGGATCAAGTAATCCTAAGTATAGCAGACTGTTCATAAAGCGGGGAGGGTCAAGGGTGAGAATACACAGATCGTACTCAGATTGTCTTCCCCTATACTTAGGGTAAGATACTCCTAAGTATAGACAAGGAGAGGAGACAATGGAGGGAATCAAAGAATAAAAGAACTCGAGGCGCACGTCCCCCTATACTTAGGACAAAGTGCGTCCTAAGTATAGAAAACAGACAAAAAGGGACATCACCTTTTTATAAAATAGAAGAGAAAAGAAGAAGAGAAGAAGAAAATTAAATGAACAATTTTTGAGTTGCAGTGTCTGAATCTTCTGATGCTGTGGAGATGTCGTCATGGTGCATAAGCTGGATCGAATCGATAACGGCCAAGAATGTATCTGGTCCGAGGTAAGGCTTCAGGAGTTGACCGTTGATGACGAATGGTTGTGCGTCAGGAGACAATTCTGATATGGCAATACTTCCATTGTCAAGCACTTCACGAACTTGGAATGGCCCTGTCCACTTACTTTTTAATTTGCCTGGGAAGATCCGCAACTTTGCGTCAAATAACCACACCTTCTGTCCGACGTCAAAGGTCTTTCGTCTGATGTGCTGGTCGTGCCAGCGTTTGACCTTCTCCTTGTACATCAATGTGTTATCATATGCATAGTATCGGAACTCCAAGAGTCTGTTCAGATCATCCTTTCTTTTCTGACCACTTTTTCGTGAGTCCAAATTGCAACTGTTGACTGCCCATAAAGACTTGTGAATTAATTCGATGGGCAGATGGCACGGTTTCCCATACACAAGACGATAGGGCAACATGCCCAAGGGGGGCTTGTAAGCGGTTCTGTAAGCACAGAGAACTGAGTTCAAGAGTTAAGACCAGTTCTTTCTATCCGACCGTACAAGTTTCTGCAAGATTGTCTTGATTTCTCTGTTTGATAATTCTGCCATGCCATTGGTCTGAGGATGGTAAGGAGACACGACGTGATGGTCGATATCATACTCCTTCGTTAGTTTCTTGACCTCTTTGTTGATGAAATGGCTACCCCCATATGATATGAGAACCTTCGGAATCCCGAACCGCGAAATGATGTTCTTCTTCAGGAACTGACACACTGTTTGGTTGTCGACGGCTCGAGCGGGAATAGCCTCAACCCAACGACTCACGTAGTCGACGGTAAGAAGGATGTGCTCAAAACCTTGACTGTTAGGGAAAGGTCCCATGAAATCAATGCCCCATGCATCGAAAACATCTGCTATCTAAATGATTTTTAGGGGAATCAAATCTTTTGCAGTGAGTGTACCCTTCAATCTCTGACAGTCAATGCATCGTTTAACAAATTCTGCTGCATCCTTGAATAATGTCGGCCACCAGAAGCCGCATTGAAGTACCTTGGCTGCCGTACGATCTCCAAAGTGATGTCCACCAGATTCGAGCGAGTGACAATGCTCGAGGATACTAGAATACTCCTCCTGAGGAATGCACCTGCGCCAAATGCAATATGCTCCTTCCCTGAATAAAAGAGGATCCTCCCATTGATAGAATCGGATGGTCGACATGAATTTGTTCTTCTGATTCTTCGACCAATCCGAAGGTGTTACCCCAGAGGCGAGGTAATTGACTATATCAGCATACCAAGGAAGGGCATCCACAGCTAAGATTGATTCGTCAGGAAAGGTTTCTGTGATGGGTGCACTGTTCAGAGGAGGGTCATGCTGCTCAATTCTGAAGAGATGGTCAGCTACCACATTCTGAACTCCAGGCTTGTCCTTGATTTCCAAATCAAACTCTTGGAGGAGAAGGATCCATCGAATCAGTCTTGGCTTGGCATCCTTCTTCTACTGGAGGTACCGGATAGCAGAGTGGTCTGTAAAAATTGTGACTTTCGATCCAAGCAAATAGGATCTGAATTTCTCAAGGGCAAAAACCACGTCCAGCAACTCTTTCTCTGTCACAGTGTAATTTCTTTGCGCCTCATCTAATGTTTTGCTGGCATAGTGAATGGCATAGGGCGACTTTTCTTTCCTTTGTCCAAGAACAGCCCCGACTGCAAAGTCCGACGCATCGGTCATGATCTCAAAGGGAAGAGACCAGTCGGGCGGCTGTAGGATTGGAGCTTGAGTAATAAGCTCCTTCAGCTGATTGAAAGCAAGGAGAACTTGTTGATCCACATTGAACATAGTTTCCTTGCACAGAAGTTCTGTCAAAGGTCGAGCAATGCGGCTGAAATCCTTGATGAAGCGTCTGTAAAATCCCACATGCCCCAGGAATGACCTTATATTTTTCACTGACTGAGGTGGCTCGAGATTGGCAATAACATCCACATTCGCCGGATCGACTTTCATGCCACGTTTGGAAACGATGTGACCCAGCACAATGCCTTCGGTAACCATAAAGTGGCTCTTTTCCCATGAAAGCACTAAATTAACTTCACGACACTTCTGAAGCACTCTGTCTAGGTGCTCAAGACAAGAATCAAAACTATCACCATAGACAGAGAAGTCGTCCATGAACACCTCGAGAAAACTGCCTACCATCTCGGCGAAGACTGCAAGCATGCATCTTTGGAAGGTTGCAGGTGCATTGCATAATCCAAAGGGCATTCTCTTGAAGGCGTAGGTGCTGAACGGGCAAGTGAAGGTAGTCTTCTCTTGATCTTCAGGAGCGATAGCCACTTGGTTGTGAAGGTAGTCTTCTCTTGATCTTCAGGAGAGATAGCCACTTGGTTGTACCCGGAATACCCATCCAAAAAGCAGAAGAACTCCTTGCCCGCTAGTCTCTCCAAAACTTGATCAATGAATGGCAAGGGGAAGTAGTCCTTCTTAGTTGCTGCATTAAGACGACGGTAGTCAACACACACCCGCCAGGATGTTGGTACCCGAGTGGATATTTCCTCTCCTTTGTCATTGGTAACCACAGTAAGCCCGAATTTCTTCGAAACTACATGCAGTGGGCTTACCCATTTTGAATCGGAGATGGGATAGATAAAGCCTGCATCACACCATTTGGTTATCTCTTTCATGACGACGTCCCAGAGGTTAGGGTTCAACCTTCTTTGGAATTCGCGGGACGGCTTGGCATCTTCTTCCAGATAGATGTGGTGTGAACACAAAGCTGGATTTATCCCTCGGAGATCTGATATGCACCAACCAAGTGCCTTGCTGTTCTTTTCTAGAACCTTGAGAAGACGAGATTCCTGATCCAGATTCATCCTGTTGCTGATGATGACCGGATACATTTGTTCTTCACCCGCAAGGAAAGCATACTTCAGGCCTGTGGGAAGTGGCTTGAGTTCTGGTTTTGACCTGTCCAACTTGTTGGTTACTTCAGACACTATGCTGGTGGTGGGATGTACTTCCTTGAGGGGGATACCATCCTCATTATTCTGTTGAGATCCTAGTGAGGTGTCGAACGGTTCTGCGCTTGGCTGATCATGTTCAGTCTGGAGTGAATGATCAAAGAGATGCGCCTGCATCTGCGAATCTGTCTCCCAAAAATCATCAGAGCATAGGTTAACTGTGCTTTCCAAGTCCTCCTTGAGTGTGAGGATTTCTCGGGTCCATGAATCATTCAATGACAAGGATGAATCTCTGATCTCGGCAATAAAGTCACAGTCTGCTTCGGATGCTGCATGCCTCTCATCAGTCGTGGCGTTCGGCTCTCTGCTCATGTTTATAGTGATCTTCTTGGTATTCGAGCTAAAAGTAATCTTGCCAGACCCATAATCAACCACGACACCTGAGGTACGTAAGAATGGTCGGCCAAGGATGATAGGGGTCTGGAGCAGAGGTGCTGGTGAGTCCATGTCAAGGACTATGAAATCAGCTGGGAATTACATCTCCTGCACTTTAACTACAACGTCTTCCAAAAGACCCCGGGGCCGCTTGATGGATCGGTCAACGAACTGAAGGATCATTCGTGTCTGCTTGAGCGGACCCAGCCCGAATTCTTGCATTATTGATGATGGCAAAAGGTTAATGGAAGACCCACTGTCGAGGAGAGTACGCTCGAAAACATGATAAAAAATCTTACAACTGATAAGAGGTACTCCTCTGTCTTGTTTCTTTTGTGGGAGATTGCTGATAGCTGCAACAGTGGCCATGGAGAGCACGTGCTTTTCTACATCTCTACATCTGTTCTCTTGTGCTGGGCGACGATTGTTGGTACATGCCTCCTTCAGTCCTCTTTTCACACTAATCTATGTCTAAGTCTTCTTGGTGCTCAAGTAGCAGGCCGAAGCCGGCTTCACGTGGCTGCGTCAGCTCCTAGAGAAAGGCGCCTCCCTCGATCTGCGGTACCTCGCACGAAGTCAACAAAGAACATGTTAGATAGCTCACCAAAAATGTCAAATAAAATGTGGGAGAGAAATGGAGCAATAATTTAAACAAATAATCACAACCGGTCACAAAATATGATCTATACATTGTTGCTCGCCGACAACGACGCCATTTGATGTAGTCAAAAATCCGATCATCTTACGTTCCACACAAGGCGGGAACTCAGTCACTGAACCGACCACTCAGAAATTCGGACTACAATCAACAATTAACCCACAACAATGTGTATCAAGCAATAAGAAGCAGATGTGGAGTCAAAATTTATTATTACTCTACAAAAATGTGTATAGTGTGCAAGTGTGTAGAGGTCGAACTCACAGAGCAAGCAGGATAGAACAAGGCAATGATGCACAAAATGTGAATGTGAATATTTGTCTACAATGTGCTATATTTTTGTGGAGTTTTAATTTTATATTTTTTTATTTATTTTTAATTTTATATTTTTATATTTTGATTTTAATTTTCTAATTTTGTATTTTCTTTTATAATTTATATTTTTTTATTTTCTTTTTCTATAAATAGAGTATATACACAATATAATAGAAGAGAAGGATAAGGTAGTTATAAAAGTAAGTAAAAATATTCAAAAATTAGGAAATAAAATATTTTTTGTTTTTTCTAATTTTCTAATGTTTTGTAGTTTTTCTGGAGTTTTTCTATTTTTCTGGTATTTTTTAAAGTCAAAAATACAGAAAACAGTGACTAAATGTTGCTGGACAATTAAAATGAGCATGAAAAATATCAAACAGTGTCAAAAACTCCTCAAATTAATTTTAAAATATAGCTAATAAAATAGGGAAAATATAGAAACTGAGATTATATTTTTAGGATTTTTCTTGAATTTTTAGATTTTTATGAAGTTTTTAGGGGGTTCTAATTTTTAGGAGTTTTACTTTGAATTTTTTAGTGAATTTTTGATTAACACTAAAAGATGATAAGACATGCAAACTATAATTTTTTTGGAATTTTTTAAAAATGCTTACTAATTTTATGGATTTTCTAATGCAAACAGTACTGAAAATACATGTTTTTGAATTTTTATAAATATGAAAATGCAATAAAAATGCAAACTAAAAATATAGCGTGAAACTAACATGCAACAAGAGCCTAAGATAATTTTTGTTGATTTTTAGGGTTTTATCGATGCATGAAATAAATAGAGACAACAACAAGAAACTACACTACAAGGGCATATATGTAAATAAGCAAACATCTAGGGGCCACAGTGCAATTTTTCCACAAAGTTTATAACTAATAAATGGATTTCCAGGACCAAAAACCAATATAAAAACCTGCAAGGGTACGCCTGCAAAATACCCAACCCCGCACATGCTATACACGCGCCTGGGGAGGACCTAAATGCAATATACAAAAATCCCAGGGGCTGAAATGCAAAATATCCAAAAAATATTACACCTAATATCCAAGTTCCTGGACTCAGACGAAATAAACAAACCTGCGAGGGGGTCCTTCAAAATAACCAGTCCCCTCACGCGCACAAGCACGTGAGGTGACGTGGATAGGACCTAACTGAAATTAATGAAAGTTTGGAGGTCTAGATGCAAATATTACAAAATATTTAAACAATACATGAAAGTTTATGGACTAAATAATAAATACAAAATAACGCGGGGTGAAAGTGCAAAATACCCCTTTACGCGCGATCCAATGGCGGTGGAGAGGCCACTTGACACGTGGCGTACGAAGAACTGCCGATGACGGTCCACAGCGGATGGCCACGATTAGATCTCCTCCGAGGATCTGACGGTGGAGGTGCAGGAGGATCCAATGGTCAGCGTCCACCTGGAGCTTCAGCCTCGATCCGACGGTGCAGAGAGGCGGAGCAAGAACGGGGGAGGAGCGCCGGCGAGGCGAACTTCCCCGAGCTCAAGCTCCATCCTTCGGCGTTCCTTGGGCTTCAAAAAAGGCTTGGAGACTCCTGGTGGTCTGCTCTATCTCCTGGGGGCTCCAAAATGCTCCGGGGATGATCAAAGGTCGCTGGAGAAGACGACGAAGCTGGAGGGCTGCGCGGGTCTCCGACGATCTTCAAAACGAGCCCCAGGCTCGAGTCAACGTTCTTTGACCTGCAAAACGGGGTGAGAGGGTCCAGGGAAAAATGCCTGGATCCCACGGTGGTGGAGTGGCGACGAGGAGCGGCGAAATGAAGGATCCTTAGGCTAAGGTGAAGAAGTGAAAAATAAAAAGGGGAAGAAAAGGAAGGACCTCAAAGGGTTTGGACCTGAGGTGAAGGGTACCTCGACGCTGGAGATGGCGGAGGTGGTGGAGCCTCCTCGGGTGTCGCTCGACCGACCTGAAGATCTCCAAAGGAAGCTGTCACCTTCCTTGAGCTTTTGGACATGAGAATGGGAGCTAGACCTGGAAATGAGGGGCTCAAAATTCAAATGAAGTGGAGGGTGTCCATTTGAAGGGTTCACGTTCGGATGGGAAGAACAAGGGAGATCGCTCGAGTCATGGCTCCAACGCTCGAGGTCATCATAGGGCGTGAAAGAGCAATGAACAAGGCACAAAAGTCGTGAAGAGACTTGGCCGAGATGGTGCAAGGAATGACCTCGAAAAATTCGCAAAAATGAGATAAAACACAGCTCTGACACAATGGCAGAGGGGAGGGACAACCAGTTGACCCGCCGGTCAACGTGGACTGTCACCTGGTTGGTCCACGTAGTTCAACCAGGAAAAATCCATGAAAAAATGGTTTATTAATTTATTTAAAAATAAGAAATGATTTTATTATTTTTAGGTTATAAAATGAAAAATATTTGTTATTTTCTAAGGTATTTTAATATGAGTTTTAATTATTTTTATGAGGTTTATAATTACAAGTTACCTTTTTAGGCTATTATAGGTATGTATATCTATATATTTTAATATTTTATTTGTATTTTGTGAATTTAATTTTATTTATTTTGTTTATTATTTTATAAGTTTATATAATATTTTTATACATTTAGAAATATTTTTATTTTACTTTTCTGAAGTATTTTGTACACTTAATAAAATATAAGTGTTAATAATATAGGTATATGTATAGGTATTATACCTAGTGTATTATATACAAGTATTTTATTTTATATTTTCTTTATGTTTTTGTTCCTTTTTAATGTACATATATATTATAAATAATATTTACAAAATTATAAAAATATAAAATTATGAAAATAAAGAATAATAAAAATTAATATTTTAATCTGTACACGTATACCATAGGGGGTCCAAAACTCAACTTTCAAACCGTAGCTCCGCCAAACGCGAAACCACCACCATAAAATAATTTATTTTAAATTATATACAATTAAATGTGAATTTGATGTGTTTTGAGTTTTTATTTGGGAGATACAGGTCTGGGAAGTTGGGTTTTTAGTATTTTATTCAGATCATAACTTTTCATCTGTACATTATTTTTGTGTGAAATCAATTTTGTATTTTTCTTTATTTAATTATCTACAACTTTCATGTACAAGGTTTCTTTATTTGATGTATAAAAAGTGGAACCAAAAATAGGTCTCAAAATGTATAAAGAATGAATAAAACGAATAGGTATTTTTATTGTATTCTGACCCTTATTTCCCCCTACTTTATTCCTTGTCGACCTATTCATCAAGATGCCTAGGTCTCAGGGTTTCGGGTCATAAAATATTTACAATATTTATTCTTTTTATTTTCTTTTATTTATTTTATAATTTTGGCTTTAAAAACTGTATTTTGTACACTATTTACATGCACATGCATGAATGCTAAAATGCTGGAATTAATGGTATTTACACACATTTGCCAGAGTTTTTGAGGCCAAAATGATAGAATAAAGATGATGAAATGTGGATTCATCGCACTTAAAAAGTCTAAAAAACAAAATAATGAATAATAAAGAAAAGATATAAAGCATACTAGCAAAGATAAGAACCTACAAAGTGCAAGTACATGAAGTGCAACATAACAGAAAAGACTCGCTACCAATGAAACTAGATTTTTGCTCTTAATTGTCCTCTTATTCGACTTCGCATGATCAATACACAATCTTCTTGACCAGTGCCATCTTCATCTGATTGAGCTTCACCTTCACCTTTCGAGCAAGGTTCATGTATGTTCTCCTCACCCTTCACCCTCCTCTTACTCTACCCTATCCTTTTTCGAACTTTCTTCCATCATCGCCCTCCTATAAGTCTCACGTGTCCCCTCCTAAAATAAACGCTTGTTGCAAATATCTTAAGAAAAAGAAGAGATCAGAAGAGGTCAAAAGTCGAGGGCAAATGAGAAGTCAGGAGATTTGCTGGGTATCTAAATCTGGCCCAAGCCTGAACTACGTACCTGATGAATTCATGTTTCTTTCATCTAAATCATGAAAAAAGAGTTTAAAACCTTAACAAGAACATGCATCTTGCCATTGCACACTTAAAAATAAGAAGCATATATTGACCCTAAAACGAGCATAAAAATATTCAAGAAATAAAACCAACAAAATTTAGGAGAAACCAAGAACAAAAATCTTCATTTGTACATATGCATCCAAGTATATATAATACTAGAGAGACTAAATTCGCACTTCACTGCGTGTCAGACCACTAATGATTGTTACAATTATTTAGATAAATTTAAAATTTAAATAATCACTTATACTCTAAGATATTTAGGAAACAATAAAAAATTGTAAACACATATTTACATCACGTGTGTGTCACATTTATAGATGTCTTTTATATGTACATAGTTCTCCTTCATTAAAAAATAACATAAGATCAACACATACTTAAAAAATTACTATAAAATCAGAAACCACAGAAAAGTAGTTTTTTGTTACAAAATATGTATGAGAATATCATGTAGATATTTTTGGAGCAAAGATTTATTGGCTTCTGTTATACTTTAGTAGGCCCTTTTACCTATGAAATCTGCTAGGAGTTATCATTCATCAATGTTCTTTATTTTAATTAACATAAAATTAGCTTAGCCTGAAATTGATTTATATTTATGTTTAAATTAAGAAATTAGATGGAAAAAATTGTCCTTACATCTTTCTAGGCCTTTTTGAGGTTGCGTTAAATTCTTCTTCACTTGTTTTTCTTTTCAATTTGGTGTCAACTTATTTTTTATTTCTACATTTAATAAAGGAAATTTTAGCTATACAAATAAAAGTAAATTATGCCATTACAGAGAGGCTTTTAATAAATTTGTATTAACCCCTCTTCCGATTTAACACATGCAAAACATTCCTTATCATCAACTTTCATGTCCGCCATCTTCATCTTTTTTCATTAAAGTTGGAAATTTAACATTTAGGTCTTTCAGTAATTTAACAACTTTTAATTGTGTTTGCCTTGTAAAATTGCAAAAGCCAAGCAAAACTCAAAAAAATTAAGTTTGTCCAACCAATTTTCGTAAAATAGTAGTTGATATAAGCCTTTAAGATCAGATGCACATGCAAGCATGACTGCTGAAATCCTAATTAAATGCACAATTATTTTTCTAAACATGATAAAATTTGTATTACCAGATGAATCTTTTACAATTACATTCAATTTGTACCTACATAAATATATGAAATATATAAAGCCACATTCTAAAAAAGAAAGTGGGAGAATGGAAACAATTATATTATGAATATACCATGGTAATGCCGACTCCTCAATATTGCAAAAATGATCACACCAAAATCTACTTTCATATTTCTTTTAAAATTACATTGTGGACACACATGATACCACCATCCATCTGTCATGTCTATGTCAACTATTGTTGTTTCACAACAAAAATGTTTGTTTTGGACATAAATAATTGAATTAAAATATGACATTTGGATAACAACTAATTGAATTAATAGAGTAAATTTTGATAAATTATAACCAGATAGTCAGATGGATTTAGAGCTAAAGGTTAAAAATGGTTTTCAATTAAATGCTTATATTGACATAATGCATATTGGACGATATCATTACATATTTATTATAAAATTAAAATAAGAATATTATAAGATTATAACTATCATATAATATACAATATTATAATATTATAACAATAAATAAACCTTCATCTATGATGAATTATTTAAATTATAATTTAAACAATTCAAATTATATTTTAAATAATTATAATTATTTAAATTATAGTTATTATAATTAATAGTATTAACAATACCGAGACAGAGAGAGATAGATGTTACATATTTTATATAAAGAAGAGAGGGAGATAATGAAGGGAGAGTGGAAGGGGAGAATATGGGTATATATATAGCGAGACTTTACATATATAGAAAGTAGAGAGAGATTGTATGGAAAATAAAAGAGAGGTCGTTGTAGAAACTATAGATAGAAGAGAGTGTGATTATGTGGTGAGAGAGTGGTAGGAGAGAAGAGGGATATATACAGAGAGAGACTACATATATAGAAAGTAGAGAGAGATTATTATAGAAAATAAAAAGAGGGAGCTTTTTGTAGAAAATAGAGAGAGAAAGGATGTTATTAAGGGGAGAGAGAGTGGATGGGCCAAGACACTACAACGTGTGAAGTGGAGAGCTTTAGTAGAAAAGAGAGAGATAGATCGCCATAGAAGAGAGAGAGAGAGAGAGAGAGAGAGATAGAGAGAGAGAGAGAGAGGGAGGGAGGGAGAGGGGATGGGCCAAGACACCGCTACATGTGAAATGCCGAAGAATGCTATTAGTACAACCACATGTTAGTATAGTAGAAGAAGCTGAATCTATCCAGCTTTAGTATATATTAAGATAAGATCTCACTAATTTCTAATAAACCCATTTCAACTTTGTTTGATGTGAAATCACTTCTACATTGTATAAAATGATTGCATTTACTCGTGAAACTCCATAAAAATAATGTACCAAGTGTACACGAGCTTGCCCATGCTCTTTATAAATTCCTTAAATATCTGACAAATCCAATATTTTATCAACATAATATCTACATACTGTCTTAAAATCCTTGATAAACACTTATAAAATACAGCTAAGAGTATATTATTTAATTAACACTAACTGTCATGTTTTAAGAGTGTTGAATTGTTGTAGTCAGATATCGAGTGATAAATCAAAGAGCACAAATATGTAAGTGAAGTGTGGATGATTTTTGTCTCACTAACTATTATATTTTTATTTTACTTAGGAAGTGATCTGAGGTCAAACTCAAGGAGGTGATGTTGCTTTAGTTTATGATTTAGGTCAATTTATGAATCTCAATTTAACTTGAAATGATCCAATTATTGTGCAAAGTGCAATGATAGAACAAAGAAAAATGGGGTTTTGAAGTCGACTACAAGGGAAAATAGGGTAACTTTGCAAAATAGGTATCCGCGTGAAAACGGGCCCCAAAACTATAAATCGATTTTTTTCATAAAACCTTGTTTCATGAGGATTCTATAATATATTTTTTAGTATTGCTCAATGCAAGAAGAATTATATATGCTCAATGCAATTTTTTTTGTCTTTTTCAACTTCAGAAATGAATACCTAACATTTCTCACAATTAACAATATGATATGTAATATAGGATAAATGAGGCTATTGGAATTTTTATAAATTTTGGAAATAAAATTAATAAATTAAAAATGCAACTAGTTCAGACCTTGATTTTCGGTATTTCAGTTTTAGGCCAAGCAAACCACTTCAATAAAGTCCAATAACATAACTCAATATAGAGCAACTTAATTGCAATATGGGATATTTTTATTTTTGAGAATAATTACAATTTCAACTCTAGTAAATTCAAACAAAAAATTACAAAATAAGTGATAAAGAGTACAATAGACAATTGATTTTAATGTACTAAATACCAAAAGTTTCTTTATTAAAATTTCTACAACTTTTTTTACAATTTTTCAGCAATTCCTTGAATTAATAAGAAACTAATAATGTCAACCATCGATTTCCTTTAAAAATCACAAATATACATCAGTTTTGATCAGGCTCTTTAATGACTCAAAATTAGATAATTAAATAAGCTTTCAATTGAAACAAGCCTCGTAAAGTTTGGACGTGGGGTCCACAAAATACAGACACAACAAGCAAAGGACTGAAATGCAATGTTCTGAATAAAAATAACACTAAAAGGTATTCTTAGGACTTATCTACAAATTAAAAAATTTGCATGTGAATTCTCCACCTATTGGATATAGATGAGGAATCAAAACTCTATCTTCTGTACCATCTATTCCAATATGTCAAGTAACTGCAACAACCGTTTTGAATGAAAACTCCATCTACAATAAAACATGAGTTGAACACAAATATATCTATTGGAGTTGAAGATATGGATAGAGTCACAGAATAGGATATGAATTAATGAAATGATATAGATGAGTTTTTCATTCAAATTGCATTTCCTGAAGATGTAAAGCTACGAGATAAATTGAGGAAGTCATAATCAAATCAAGAATAGGAAAATATCAAGATGGAACCAAATAGAATTAGTAACGGTAATCTCAATAGGATTAAATAGAGAAACGTGTACTTGAAGATGGATCAAACATGAAGGGGGTTGGGTGATTGCTCGATGGGCAGTCGGCGCTTCTCAGAGCCGGAGCATGGTGGTGCGATACGAGATGGTGCTCCTCAGATAAAACTCCTCCCTCTCATAGGTCATTAACGCACTAGGATTTTTTACCTTCGACGAAGGGCTGGGTTTTGGCTGGAATTTGTGGAGCTCTTTCTCAATCAACTAGTTTTTCTGTGGAGGTTCATCTATCCACACGTGCGAGTTCAACTAAAACCTAAGAAAATACATTGGAATCTCTCAATGGGTGAGTGAATGGATAGATCCTCACAAAGGAATGGAGGGAGAAGATTGGCCTCTGATAAGTTGGTACTCATCAAAGGGGGTGCATTGCGAAAAGAGAGGAAGACCATGAATAAGATAAAGTCAAATTAAGAAGTGATAGATCTAAACAATTGCAGATTTCAACGAGAGAAACATTTTGTCTGAAAATCTCAAAATCAAAATAAGCACTATGTACAAAATAGAAACTTTTTAGGTATTTTATAATATAAAATACATGTTTTAGCATGTTTTGTATTTTTTGATTTTCTCTTAACAACACATACACAATATAATTTAATAAATACTATGAATGTATTTTCACAGTTATCTTTTTATTTTTAATAATTAAGAAAAATTACAAATAAAAGTAAAAAAATATATATTTAAATGTGTATAGGTCATTATGTACACAATTAGATTCTGTACTTTTTTATATTTCTGATTTTTTTGGATTTTAATTCTTATTTAGTTAGATAAAACATAAACAAAAGAAAATAAATAAAAACAAATAAATTAAAAGCAATAAAATGTGTACATAAAATAACAACGTAAAGTTAGAGATATTGTACAATATACAATTCGATCTGAAAACCCAAGTTTCATGTATGAACTTTGATTCCGTTGAATTTGGTGTTGTTTAATAGGTAATACTATATACATTAATTCAAAGTGAGTAGAGTTTCATAGTATACTATATAGAGGAGATATTCATCTGTATGACTTTTTATCTTTTAAACTGGTTTGGGTTTATTTGCAATATCTCCAAGCTTGTATTTTTAATATTTTTAATTAATTAAGATTAATATTATGTATAAAATGAATTATTTAATGTTATTTAGTGTTAATATGAATTTATTATAAATCGATGGATTTTACGCTTGTATTTAAGTGAATATACATTGGGTTTCAACTCCTTATTTTTGGAGAATTTATTTGATTTTATTTATGGGAATTATTTACAAAGTAATATAAATATTTAATCCTTTTTATCAATAAGATATCTTTTTATTAGCTATTATTTTATGCATTATTATTATTATTATTCGAGAATTTAGACAAAATAACAATATAAAATAGATGAATAACATATTCTTCATTCTTCTAAATATGCTCTCATGAATAAAAACCTCACATTTATGTTAAAAACACATAAGAAGCTTTAAATCGGAAAATTCAGTCAATAAGAAATTCAAGAAGGATGTATCCACTACTGGAAAAGTCGACATTTACGTCGATACATTATCATCAATCAAACATTTACGTCGATACATTTAATCGCTGAAAATAAGATACTTTTCAACGGTGATGGATGTAGCCACCACAAATATTGTCCCGTATTTTTGAAACATACGGATAGCTTATTTTCGACGGTTTGGTAACTGTCGAAAATGGCTACACTAGCGTAAACGAATTATTGGTTGTTGAGATGACCACCGAAAATGATCAACCCCAATTTCCAGTGCCAACATTTTACTTTCTCGCCTCCTTCCTGACCTAAACCCTCCCCCCGACTCACCCCCTCGAGCCCCCTTCCTAACTGCACCTCCAATCCCCCATCTCCGATGACCTCCCCCTCCCTTCGGCTACCTCCTCTCCTCAGCACCACCTCCTCACCTTCCTATCTGTTGGAAATACGAGCCCACGGCGAGCCATTATGCAATAAATGTTATTGCAAATATCATTCCCTGATCTGAAATGAAGAATAATTAATTTGCATAATAGGTCTCTTAGTACAATTAGGGTTATGTACCATGGTCATCTTAATAATCATACAGCTGTTGATTCAACTATTGAATCATAGAGGCTGGTGCTTGGATGAATATCTAAAGGATTAGATAGAGGACTCATCGAGCACCGTCAAATGATTGTTAAGAGATGATCTCCAGCCTGAGTAGGAGATGACAATCCTTTCTCAGTAAGGCTGATATCTGACCGACCTCTTGATGCAGGTCCTCTGCATGGGAATAGAGATTCGGAGGTGTCAGATTAGTTAGGTCAAAGAGTTGACTTAATGAGATCGAGATAACCAAAGTCCTATATCGTATGCTGTCATGATATAGGCACGCATCCTCTGACCGGAGACAGATGTGTTGCTATATGTCTAAGTATGTACATTTGGCAGACCAATAGGTTGATGATCTAATCAAGGTCTATACACCGGCGCGCTGGTGTGCATATAAGGGCATATGAGTAATACGATCTCTCAAAGGGATCATACATGTTCAGTTACTGAACCGGAAGACATGGAATCGGAAGACATGAGCTCACTCATGAGATATTGGGAAGAATCAAATTCCGTGCGTATGGTCGTCTCACTTTGGAAGCTTGACTGAATTTGTATGTTTGATATATACTTTTGGAAAGTATATGATCAAGACCTAGGTATGATATACACTTTTGGAAAGTGTATGATTGATACCAACTCCCAATGATCGAATGAGAAACTTACTGATAAAAACCATGAAGTAGACAGTATAAAGTTGATCCAATACTTCGGGTTTAGTCTGAGTCTTCCAGTATGCAGGGTGTACAGGTATTGTGAATACCTGAGGGTGATGTGATCATAAACGATTTTATAACCATGACTCTTCCATTCCTAGGGAGTGATGAAATAGGTCTGGATTTTAGTGACTCCTCTTAGTAGAGAAGTGATCTGATCTTGGTCCAAGTGTTGGACATTGATCTGAATGTGATTCAGATACAATGAGAAGATTAAATTTACGATCTTGATTTAATCAAGCATCTATGGGAGGCCCGCGATCTGGATTTGAGATATGATCTCAATATCCATGTCACTATAAGTGGAACAATACAATCGCCATGTCCTTATCTCCAAGTATCTCCGGAGGAAGCGCATTATCCTTGAAGGAGTTCATGGATAATACTATTGTTGATATATATATCCGAGCATTGAGAAAATGGATAATTAAATGTGATTTAATTATCATGAATAATATGAATTTGATTCAAATTATAAAGAGAGTTATCTGAGATAATTAAATGTGATTTAATTATCAAAGATGTAAATAATGTGAATGTGATTCATATTATTTGAGAACAAGAGAGTAGAGATCCAAGATGATTAAATGTGATTTAATTATCATGGATATGAATAATGTGGATAGCAATATCCATATTTGTCACATATATTATAATTATGATTTATAATATATAAGAGAGAGCTATTTGTAATTTACATTTGTTAATTAAATGTTAATGTGATTTGGATTCACATTGGACATTGAATTGAAAATGTAATTTACATTTTGTTTTGGGTTGTGAATATGATTCACAAATTTTTCAATGGCAAGATTGCAATGTCTACAAAATAATTGTGAATTATTTTTGTAGAATAATTTGCAACAAAAGTTGTTGCAAATAATGGAGATTACATAAAATATAAAATAGCCACCATCCTAATGGAGGAGGGTGGACGACCACCACTCCCATTAGGAAAGGGAGGCCGTCCCCCTTCTCCACATGGAAGGAGGCTTTCTCTCTTCCATTATCTCCATGTATTGATGATTTAATTTTGTGAAGAAATTGTGTTGATTTATCAACATATATTTAATTTAAATTAAATTAATTGTTGTTGGTTTTAACAACACAAATCTTAGCCATTAAAAGAAACACAATCAATGAGAGCCATTGGATTTGTGTTGTCCCATAAATTGAGATCCATGGATCCCAAAACCCTATAAAAGGAGAGGCACCCCATTGCTCTTCTTTACACTATGCTCGAGAAGCATCTCTCTCTCTCTCTTTCTCTCTACATGCCTACTCTCTCTCCCTCTCATGGCCATCCACCATGGATGCCCTAGAGAGGTTCTCCATCGCTGTAGTGTCGTCGTTATGCTGCCTGATGGTTTGCTCGTGGATCTCTTTCTACTTCGGCGTGCCTTGCTCGTGAAGAAGATGTCGGATCTCGTGTGTCGAGATCAGGAGATCCGCCGCTTGGATCATCAACATGGATTGCGAGAAGCACGCGGTTCATCCCCGCGCTCGCAAGCGTCTCCTCCGTCGGATCGGACTTGAGACAGGAGGTCTCTTCGTTTAGAGACTCGATCGCAACCACGCTTCAAGAGGTAAAACTGATACTTGTTTGTGGTTTAGACGAAACGATCCGAGAAGTGTTCTTGGATCATGTGGTTTCGTCACATGAAAAATTTTATTTTCCGCTGCACCGAACAACTAGTACGACTAGTCGTTCTTCGTCGTATTTGATACGACGCTCACGCTTCCGTGATGCGCTTGAGGATCTAACCATATCCTTCAAGTGGTATCAGAGCCTTAGGTTAGTGGTTTTGGATACGATCCATGAACCGAGGACGACTTGGGTTCATTAGGGTTTGCGAAAGTTTTCTTGCATTTCATTTTCGCATCTCTGTTTTGATATTATTTTAGGCACTGTTTAAATTGTTCAAATACTAAAATAATAATTGGATTTTGTTTCCCATTAAATAAGGAAACCTTAGGATCTGAGTTTGCGTGATTTGGATTCCGTTTGCTCTAGATATGCTCATTTTAGTTAACATGTATCCACTGTTTCGGTGACTGCGGATCATGACGTAATTAAGATGTTAATTGCGGATTTGAAACGCCTTTAAATGCGTGCAAATCACTTGGATTCTGTTGTAAATCAAGTTAGCAAACTTTAGAAATTTACTTTGCTTAATTTGGATTTAAATTGATTGAGATATGATATTTTTAGTAAGTGAGGGTCACTGCTGGAAATACTTTCCTAATCAAGAACCTAGTGATTGTCATTTAATCAATAAGTGAAATTAAATTGTTTAATTTTCTGGAATAATTATGCATAAATATTTGTGAAATATTTGATGATAATTATTTCCTTAAATGACTTTGCCCTAACCAATAAATGATTAGATGTGATCTAGATCAAGATTGGTTACATGATCTACATGATCAACATTCCAACAAACATGTTGCTTGAATAGGACTTGGGATTTGTTTAGCAAATCTCATTATAATGTTAATCAAAATTATTTTGATTATTATTATATGGTATAATTTCGGTTGAAGAACCGATGATCATCTCAAGTATAAAATGATCTATTTTGCATTATCCTTTCCCGAGGTGGATATGGTATCTAGTCGGAGAGCATTGGGATTGCGGGTTGCAACGTATGTGGTCCGTCCCACTCTCATCGGTACTGGCCATGACAGCGGGTAGGGTTAGTATAATGCTTAAGAAATCATGATGTATTTCTAATTAATAAAATTCGAAATAATATGTATTTTAGATAATACCATAATTCAAGTAACTATTAAAATGTTTGTTGAATATTAATTGGATCATTAATTTAATATGATTAGATTAATTGGAATCCAATTAAAATTAAAACACTCTATTATGAATAGAGATGTTATTTTCCTTGGAAGAATTAATCATAATGAATATGATTCATAATGATTAATTAGAATTTGAATATGATATGGAGGATCACATAAGTGACATCCATGGTCTCTCGTCAAGGCAAAGGGTTCCGTCGCCAGGGATTGTATGTAGGAGACGCCTATCCGAAGTGACAGCTCCTGTATGCAAGCGCATCTGGATCGGGCTCTTTGCTTCTCGAAAGAGTAAGGCCGTATACGTAGTGACCCCAATATCAGATCCTCATATTATTGGGGCGATATTGGATTGCGTATAGCGAGTACTATAACTGTTGACGGTTGGTTCAATTAATGACAGATCAACATCGCCTTAGGGGTGGTGGGCCCGGGTGTTAAAGACGAATTGGGAATGCAAGTTGGACTTGCAAGGCGGAATATGTTCCCGCTTCTTTTTATCCCAGTTGCAGATTCTCATATTATTGGGATGCAACAAAGATAAGGAAGGAGATCCCAGATCTTGCTTGAGATATAATGGTAAGTATATCTCTTACATTGAGAGTGATTAAGGGAATGAACTTTCAATGTTGACAAGGCAAGACAACTTTGATATAAAAATTCCTAAATCAAAGTAAACTAAGTATATATATAAATATATACACCTATGCAAAATTTCTTATTTCAGATAATCCTTCATTAAAACCCACTCAATGTTATACTCAATAATAACCAGTAAAATATCATGGATTGGACTCATGATCCAGATATTGTACTTGCAGTTGAACACATAATGTATGTGGTTGCAATGTGCAAGTTTCCTCATAATAATGAGGAATGACAATTAAATAGATAATAGGACTACAACCCTAGGGTTTGTATGTCTCTATAGTCTTGATCTCATCAGATGTACTTTGGAAGTAACATGTTGATGATGATCGCAATTGTCAAATAATCCTTATAAAGACTTAAGAAGATATCCAGGCATACATATATGCTCTTGACATTTATCATGAATGACATGGTTCACTGCGTCATGTAGAATGGTGGCTCTATAAGAGATGATGTATTCAAAATGTTTGAATACCTACCTGAACCAATGTTTTAAGAGTTTAGATGGATGTAGATGATGAGTGTCATCATTCTACTGCCTATGCTCTAGTTATTCATGAAGCTTCATAATATTCATATTGTATGAATTTAATGAAGCATGTATAAATGTTGAAAAACTCTTACTTTGAATTCTTTTGAATTTAAAATAAGAAATCCTCTGTCTTGAGCAATGTTGCTTATAGATAAAGGGAGCGCAGTGGAAGCATGGGTTGGACCCAAGAAAGAAGTAAAGTCAAAGAGTTGACTGGACTTCTGTGACTTCCATATGACATCCAAAGAGTTGGATGAATGCCAAAACTGCAATAAGTTGAAGTGTTGATAGTATGACTATCAAGTCTAACTAGAATCCTTAGAGAAGGACTCGGATAGAGCATCAAAATAATCTACATAAATCATTGAAATTGACTTTCTTATTTGATAAGATAGAATCTAATAATGTATCTCAATCTTCTGACAACACTTGCAATGGGTTGCATATGTTTTAGAAGACCAAAAAATTTGATCTTAAGGTTTATAGTTATCCACATGGATATTGATGCAATTGTTGCAACAATCTCTATTGGATTGATAGACTTGTTAATTTCAGTGGGAGAGCCCTTAGTCGTAGAGAATGTCTCTATGACCTAGATATAAGAATACACTCATTGTTTGTTTCTAAATGTTGGAAATAAACATGAATTCTGAGATAGAACTATCATAAAGAGTTGTGATGAAAATATTTCAGATAGTAATCTAAAATCTAGTGGACTCCACTAAATTAGAAAATTGATGAATGATTCATTAACATTTCTAAATGCTGAAATTAAACCTTAAGATCAATATGAGGATGAAGATCATTTGACAATGATCTAGCATCAAGCCTTGGACATTTGTTTATTGATTTGATCAATAGAATAGTAAGAGATGAAACTTTAGAATGTCTAAAATTTCAAAACTTACATACTTATGAATATTGTATTCAAAGTAAAATGTCCAATACACTCTTCTTAGAGAAAGGTGTAAGATGCCAAGGTATTCAGGATCTCATACATAGATGTATATGGATCATCTATATCATAGTGAACATTGTGGATATGTGATATCTATTGATGATTATGTATGATATGAGATTTCTTCTCTTCACCTAAGAAACCTTTGAAATGTTCAAAGATTTCATATTTTTGGTTTAGAACTAAAGTTTGAAGGAAGACAAAATGAATTTGATCTAATCTAGGTAGCAAGTACCTGTTAGATAAATTCAAAGAATACCTTATGGAGATATGAATATCATTTCTATCTCAATCCTCCTAACACACCTTAACTCAATAGAGTTATTGGGAGATACAATTGGATCATGTGTAACATGATTTTTTTCAATGATGAATTTTAGCATAATTATCCCTTAGTTTTCAGGTATGTATGTGTAGTAGAGACTATAATGTATATCCTTAGTAAGGTTCCATGTATGTTGGAATCTAGCACTTGAGAGTGCTGCTTCATTAGGAAAATAAAGGATGGTATTTGATACCTACTTTATGACCTTGAGATTCTTAAAATATCTCAACTCTGAGAATGTGATTCTTAGAGGTTGAGACTCTTGAGAATCAAGATGAAAATGAAGTGTAGGAACTCATTTAATCTTGAGAAGATAATGAGGCTCCTAAAATTGGAAACTAAAAAGGACAATTAATGATGAAACATTAATACCTCTTCAAATGAGTTTGAGGATGTATTCCATGTGTCAGTTAAGTCTGACAATGATCAGACTTCATGTGATGAGGCTCCTAAGGATCATGACATGGAAAGATGGATTTTAGCAATAAAAGTCTAACGTAGACTTCATATACAAGTGTTGTATATGGACCTTCGAGGATCCACCTATATGGGTAATACCTGTAAAGGTGTAAATGGATCTTCAAGAGAAAGGGAACCTGATGAGAAGGTGGAGACCTTCAAAGCACGGTTCGTAGCCATGAGCTACACACAAGAAGAGAAGACATTGCTTGCGATGAGACTTGCTCTTCAGTGACCATGCTTAAAACCATCAGAATATTGCTAATCTTAGCTACACAACTTGACTATTGCATCTTCAAGATGTAAGTCAATATTGCATTCCTCTATGAATACCTCTCTGAGGATATTCACATGAAGTAGCCCCAGGGCTTCATAGTTGAGAAAAGCAAGATGTGAAAGCTAAGGATCCATCTATGAACTCAAATAAGCTTCTTGAAGTTGGATCATAAGATTTGATGAAATTATAAATGTTATGATTTCAGATAGAATCTGGATGAGCCATGTGAAGCTTAGTGGGAGTGCTTTTGTGTTCATCGTGCTAAATGTAGATAATATCCTAATCATTTAGAATGATATAAGGATGATAATAAGTGTTTTATAAACTGGCTATTCCATATCTTGAAATATGATTTCAAAGATACCTCTTAAATCTTAGTTCTGAAGTTGTTCAGAAGCAAAGAGAAGAGGATAATGGGACTGTCACATTTATAGTACACCTTGGAAATTCCAAAAAAGGCTTCCATCCCTTAAGATGTGATACTGACCTATCTAAAGGGATAGCACCTCAAAGAGTTGAGGAAGTGAATGCTAGTATTGCTTGCACTTGTGCATCAGTTACGAGAAGCTGAGTGTATTCTAGATGTGTACAAAAGCCAGATATCTGCTATGCAGTGGGAGTAGTAAAGTGTTGCTAATCCTACTATGGAGATAAAACACTTGATTGCAGTAATGACAAAAATCTTCATAGATGACAAGATTTTTTAGATAGTGATCTCAAAGTCTTATCGTCAAAAGTGTAAGACTTTATAGATAGTGATCTAAAAGGTCTTAACTGTGGATACCTTAAGAGATAGTGATCTCCATAAATATGGGTATTCTGATAAGGATTATGGACATACTGGTTATGATAATTATTAGGCTATAATGTCAAGGACACTATAACCAACTAGATTGAGTATTGGTTGCATGAGATGCAACATTCACATTAGATGCGAGCACTGTTACTGGGGATATGCAAGTGCCGTAAAAGGACTTGGCGTAGTCTCGCGGGAACAGAGTGACTGATCAGCTTACCTAGCTATTTTCTAAATAGCCTATGATTGTCACATGAGTACGGGTTTAAATGATTAGCCCATTAATGGCTCTTTGGGCTAGTGCGAGATTGTTGGAAATGCGAGCCCACGGCGAGCCATTATGCAATAAATGTTATTGCAAATATCATTCCCTGATCTGAAATGAAGAATAATTAATTTGCATAATAGGTCCCTAATCATACAGCTGTTGATTCAACTATTGAATCATAGAGGCTGGTGCTTGGATGAATATCTAAAGGATTAGATAGAGTACTCATCGAGCACCGTCAAATGATTGTTAAGAGATGATCTCCAGCCTGAGTAGGAGATGGCAATCCTTTCTCAGTAAGGCTGATATCTGACCGACCTCTTGATGCATGTCCTCTGCATGGGAATAGAGATTCAGATTAGTTAGGTCAAAGAGTTGACTTAACGAGATCGAGATAACCAAAGTCCTATATCGTATGCTGTCATGATATAGGAACGCATCCTCTGACCAGAGACAGATGTGTTGCTATATGTCTAAGTATGTACATTTGTCAGACCAATAGGTTGATGACCTAATCAAGGTCTATACACCGGCGCGCTGGTGTGCATATAATGGCATATGAGTAATACGATCTCTCAAAGGGATCATACATGTTCAGTTACTGAACCGGAAGACATGAGCTCACTCATGAGATATTAGGAAGAATCAAATTCCGTGCGCACGGTCGTCTCGCTTTGGAAGCTTGACTGAATTTGTATGTTTGATATATACTTTTTGAAAGTATATGATCAAGACCTAGGTATGATATACACTTTTGGAAAGTGTATGATTGATACCAACTCCCAATGATCGAATGAGAAACTTACTGATAAAAACCATGAAGTAGACAGTATAAAGTTGATCCAATACTTCAGGTTTAGTCTGAGTCTTCCAGTATGCAGGATGTATAGGTATTGGGAATACCTGAGGGTGATGTGATCATAAACGATTGTATAACCATGACTCTTCCATTCCTAGGGAGTGATGAAACGGGTCTGGATTTTAGTGACTCCTCTCAGTAGAGAAGTGATCTGATCTTGGTCCAAGTGTTGGACATTGATCTGAATGTGATTCAGATACAATGAGAAGATTAGATTTACGGTCTTGATTTAATCAAGCATCTATGGGAGGCCTGCGATCTGGATTTGAGATATGATCTCAATATCCATGTCACTATACGTGGAACAATACAATCGCCATGTCCTTATCTCCAAGTATCTGCGGAGGAAGTGCATTATCCTTGAAGGAGTTCATGGATAATTCTATTGTTGATATATATATATATCCGAGCATTGAGAAAATGGATAATTAAATGTGATTTAATTATTATGAGTAATATGAATTTGATTCAAATTATAAAGAGAGTTATCTGAGATAATTAAATGTGATTTAATTATCAAAGATGTAAATAATGTGAATGTGATTCATATTATTTAAGAACAAGAGAATAGAGATCTAAGATGATTAAATGTGATTTAATTATCATGGATATGAATAATGTGGATAGCAATATCCATATTAGTCACATATATTATAAATGTGATTTATAATATATAAGAGAGAGCTATTTGTAATTTACATTTGTAATTAAATGTTAATGTGAATTGGATTCACATTGGACATTGAATTGAAAATGTAATTTACATTTTGTTTTAGGTTGTGAATATGATTCACAAATTTTTCAATGGCAAGATTGCAATGTCTACAAAATAATTGTGAATTATTTTTGTAGAATAATTTGCAACAAAAGTTGTTGCAAATAATGGAGATTACATAAAATATAAAATAGCCACCTTCCTAATGGAGGAGGGTGGACGACCACCACTCCCATTAGGAAAGGGAGGCCGTCCCCCTTCTCCACATGGAAGGAGGCTTTCTCTCTTCCATTATATCCATGTATTGATGATTTAATTTTGTGAATAAATTGTGTTGGTTTATCAACATATATTTAATTTAAATTAAATTAATTGTTGTTGGTTTTACCAACATAAATCTTAGCCATTAAAAGAAACACAATCAATGAGAGCCATTGGATTTGTGTTGTCCCATGGATTGAGATCCATGGATCCCAAAACCCTATAAAAGGAGAGGCACCCCATTGCTCTTCTTTACACTATGCTTGAGAAGCATATCTCTCTCTCCCTCTCTCTCTCTCTCTCTCTCTCTCTCTTTCTCTCTACATGGCTACTCTCTCTCCCTCTCATGGCCGTCCACCATGGATGCCCTAGAGAGGTTCTCCATCGCCGCAGTGTCGTCGTTATGCTGCCCGATGGTTTGCTCGTGGATCTCCTTCTACTTCGGCGTGCCTTGCTCGTGAAGAAGATGTCGGATCTCGTGTGTCGAGATCAGGAGATCCGTCGCTTGGATCATCAACATGGATTGCGAGAAGCACGCGGTTCATCCCCGCGCTCGCAAGCGTCTCCTCCGTCGGATCGGACTTGAGACAGGAGGTCTCTTCGTTTAGAGACTCGATCGCAACCACGCTTCAAGAGGTAACACTAATACTTGTTTGTGGTTTAGACGAAACGATCCGAGAAGTGTTCTTGGATCATGTGGTTTCGTCACATGAAAAATTTTAGTTTCCGCTGCACCGAACAACTAGTACGACTAGTCGTTCTTCGTCGTATTTGATACGACGCTCACGCTTCCGTGATGCGCTTGAGGATCTAACCATATCCTTCACTATCTCCGTCACCACCTCCTCCCACTCCCGTCTCCGCCACCTACACCTTCTCCCCTTCGCGCCACCCCCTTCCATCTCCGTCGTCGCCTCCTCCTCCCCTCTATGCCACCTCCTCCCCTTCCCATCCTCGACCTCTCCTCACCACCACCTCCTCCCCATTCCCATCTCCGGCCCCTCCTCACAACCATCTCCTCCCCATTCTCGTCACCACCACCCTCCCTCCCAGTGACACCTCCTCCCCCTTCCCATCTCTACCCCCTCCTCCCCTCCGTCGCCTCCTCCTCTGTCCCACCTTTGGTGCCTTCTCTCTCTACCCAGCTCTGTCGCATACTTCCCTCTACCTCATCCACTCATCTCTTTTGTCTCTTGAGGAATAATCACAAGACCTCGTCGCCTCCTCTTTTATCCCTTTACAAATCCTTACAAGGAAGGTATAACTCAGTTCATTTACCATTTTTATGTAATTCAATTCATGTTATGTAGTGATAGATTGTAGATGTATGATGTGATGTTATATATATAACAATAGATTGTTGGTGTATGATGTGGTTATAAATATATATGATTGGAAAAATCAAAACATAGTTGTAGGTAGGTGTTTATATACAAAATAAAGGTCACGTGATAAATTTATTCTTTAATCAACTTTTCATAGGAAGACCAACTTTTTAGAATTATATGTACTAACTGGATTACATCATTATGAGCTAATATGAAATTATGGATTGTCCAAACTTTCAATTTAGGTATTTTGAGTAGGTTGGACCTAAATAACACCCAACCTTATATAATTCAATCATCACTCATTTTATCATCCCTCTTGATACTTTATTTCAAATTGGCTAAATGTATTTGAAAATATATTTGTTCTAATGAACTTTAAAATATGTACGATTAGAGTATATTAAAGTATGGAAGTTCAATTAAAAATGACATACATATTTAAAAGTCTAACATTATCTATTAGTAGAGCACCAATTGAGGTGGGAGTATACTCTGCCTAATATGCCTATCTATTCCAAGCTAATTTAAATGGGTGGTTTAAGATCCTTGAAGTCAGACTCAACCATGATTTTTGTGTTGTTTATGTACGTGTATGTGTCTCTATGTGTATGTACGTATGTGTTTATGTATGGCTATGAGTTAGTGTATGTATGTATGCTATGAGTATGGTATCCTGTCTTGGAACCTCGGATTTTGTTCTAAAATGTAATTTATGTGTGCGTGTATGTGTGATTTTATGTATGTGTATGTGTATCTATGCATATGGATAGGTCTATATATGTCAGTGGGTTCTTTTTGGTTTGTGTATGTCATCACAAATGTGATCATATGTTTTCATATGTATCTCATTAAATAGTTAATTTGTGATAACTAAACTATCACATTAAAATCATAATTAATGTAGCATGAGTCACATTAATTCCTAGTTAGGTAGTTAAAATTAAGTTAAAACAATAACTGTACATGAAATAACACTAACACAAAATAATTCACAGCATCTCATCCACATCGGGTTAGTATGTGGCCCTGCACAAACACTAACTATACATGAAATAGCATAAAATAATTCATAGTGTCTCATCCACATCGGGTCAGTGTGTGGCCCTGCACAACGAGTGGCTTGTGCAACACGTTGGAAGATTTCATCACTTCCAATAGTGTTATACTTTTTAAATTTTTGAGCACAATCCTATTGGACTCACTTCGGGATGACATGTCATGATCTTTGGTTGTGGATATTGATGTATACAAGTGGAAGATTTTTTTTACAGGTACATGCCCACATAATAAGAATGCATGGCCACATTAATTAAGCATAAAATTAGGGACACGTAGATCCATATACTAACCGTTAACGAGCTAAGTATACAAATGCTTGGTCAACATAGATGGCTAATTATTTTCAGACATCTTGTTGTTCTCATACGTTGCATGTACTTTTGAGATGTAAGGTGTTTGTATAATGGTACGTTTATGTTGGCTTTCGTAAGTTCGGAAGTCCCGAACTAAGTGGATCCATAAAGATTCAAACTCTAATATAAGACAATCTTTGTTACATGCATAAAAGTATAGATTTGAGCACAAATTTTGGTATTGTAACTCATCTCCTTTCTTGGTATATGAAATCAGTCTTGATTGGCTCGTATTTTAAGAGTCGATCGTGATTGACTTATGAGGTATATTGAGGGGATGGGGGTTATGCTGTCGGAATTCGCTCAAATATAAATTAGTATGTGACAAAGATAGTCTTATATTAGAGTTGTGATTCTTTATGGATGGCCTAAAGTGATAATATTAATCAATGCAGTTCTTTTCTCTTCTTATAGAGATTTTGAAATTGGATTTAGGCATGTGTTGTATGATGGAGTTGTTTTAGGGTTTCTTTTTATCTTGATGTCATAATGACACCTCTCACTAAAATACCATTCCTTTAAAGGTATTAACATGGAAAAGTCATGGATAATGAAGCAAATGATGGATTATTTTAATTATAAGGCATGAACACTCAATTGGTTGACATTCCATGACGACCGTGCCCGATTTCGGAAAGGCATAAACTATAACAAAATCCCTTATTCTTGGAAGAAGTGCATGAATGTATTCCTACAGGAGAGGAAAGATGCATTTGACCATATTATTTTTAATGGATGGTGAGATTTCTATATCGATTGGACCGTTCATGGTAAGCATATTGTGGAGATCTTAACATCGATGGATACGGAAATTAAATTTGAAGGCAGTCAACATCTCGATCAACCTAACATCGAACATGATGTCCTTTATCGTGATTCTTTTTTTTTGATTTAATTGAAGATAGTGGCAATCAATAGTGTCTGAAAACAAGATGCCAAGATTGAAGATCTTTTTAGAGTTATTCAAGATAAAGGCAAGACATAGAGTGACCACAGTCTGTATGCATGATATCCTCAAAAACCCAATCCAAGTTTGAGATCATGGACCTTAAAATGCACATATCTCTCTCATACAGCCTCCGATTTAGGTCTACTCACTTTTAAAATAATATACATTCAGAGACCTTCAAAATGAGACTAATTTCATTTATATCGGAGCTCTTATGCAAAACCTGGGTTGTGGGCCCACATTGTATCTAGATGTACTTGTATTTGTACCCTTGTATTTTATCACTCCATTTGACCTCATTTCCATTTTTAGTCAACAGAAACTTGTAGATCTCATCAAGATCTACAACTTTCATGTTTTGAGTTTTTCCAAATTCGACCAATTTCTCCCTCTTATTTCAGCTTCTTCTTCGACTAATCAGATTGGGCCACTCGGCGCCCTCTAGTTGTGTCACGCAACCCAACTATTTGCTCGCCACGCAACCCCTTTTCTTGGCTGTCAAATCACCTCCTTCCTCTTCAGATCTCATCCATTCATTATCGCTTCAATCACGACCGCCCGATCAATGCCCATAGTAGATCAAGGCCGCTCACCAGCGCCTTCATCTCGTTTGGTCACGTGTCGCTCTCACGACCGCCGGATCGTAGCCCTGATGATCAGATTGCAGCCGCTCATTCCCGTTTCATCTTCAACCCTTCGATCCTCACTTATGATTCCATCTACACCGTTATTCCGCGCCCCAACCTAAGCGCTCTACATGGCACTCTCTGTGCCTCTCGATTCTCCACTCATCGATCGCATCCCCACTTTCGATTCCCATGAGATCACCACCCTCTGATCAAACTCCCGACGCCATCTCCACCATTCGCCAGTGCCGCACCCACATCCCTCCACGTGGCACATCCATCGCCCTTCGATGGCGTTGCTGGGATCTAATCCAGACCCTTCCATTGCACCTCACTCTGAGCCATTGGATCACTAGATCCAACGGTCCAGAGTTCATCTTCCAAATCCAGCCGCCATCCTGGCACACGTCGCCCACCCTGCGTCGTCTCCTCCCCCCTTTCTATTTTTGATGCTACTACAGTCACCATCTCCACTCGATGTTCGACCCACGATGAGGACCTGACCTCCCTCATCCTCGCCAGCACCCACGATCACCATGATCCCCTCTCCCTCGCTCCATATACCCCACGCCAACCACTCCTTCCATCGCATGGACAGCACCTTCTCTCTATAAATACAACACCTCCGATGAGATTCAAACCCAATCCTCCCTTGCACGACAAACCCTAGAGCTCCTCTCTACCCATCAGTGACAGTGATTGAGCATGAAAGTGAGCGAAGACGGTGGTTCATCTCCGGTGAGATCCACGGCGTAGCTACACCGTGCAGCAGCTTCTCCGAGATGCACGACCTCGAGTTGCTACCGGCCCTCGAGCGATGACCGGAGACTCCCTTTCAAGCCTCCAATCCCAGGTAGCCTCCTCCATTTCTCCTCCTATATTCTTCCTCTTTTCATTCTATTTTTCTCCAAATTGTATTGCCTTCCTCGCTCGACACCACTCCCCGCTGACCATCGCCTGAGCTCCTCCTTGGAGCTCTCATCTTCACGCACCCCTTCATTCCTCCCTACGACGCATCGAGCCCCCCTCCGACCACAGCTCCGTCGATCTCGGCGGAGGAATCGACGGCCCGATCACCACTTCACGATACATGCCTCCAGTCACTCCCTGTACTCCACGCGAGCACGAGCATCTTTCTTGGGCATTCACTAACCTTGCAGGAGCAATATTCTTCATTTGTTGGAATCGTCGTCGGAGCCGCATCGAGCCTCGTCGCCTCCAGCCCTCGGACTTCTCCAGCCTGCCTCTCCACGAACCTCTGGCGGCTCCGCGAAGCATACACAATCGTGTCCATCCACTCAGGAGCCTCCGGGGTTCAGCGCCAAGCACATTAGAGGGCGGCAGAGGAAGCCACCCATCGTCGGAGCACAACCACGTCTGTCGCAGGAGGCGACGACCCGAAGGAACACGACACACAATTACTGTCCGATCACCTTGATCGGATGGTTCTTGTCACGACACGTCAACATCTTTAGCAGCTCTAGCCTTCGTTGGATTAGTAGAATCTAACGGTTTACAACATGCCACGTCAACCCGCTCCAGAAGTCAATGCCATTGTGGGATCATCTCGATCTGACGGTCCCTCAGGCTGCCACATAGCCCGCACTGACAACCGTTGGATCCATCTAGATCTTACGACCCATCTTTCGCCACATTGCTACCTCTGAGCCTCATCCCTGACCTTTAGGCTCGAAGCTGCCGAGCCTCATCCATTGTCGTGCGAGCCTAGATCTTACGTGTTCCTCATGTGTCTGGGCATTGTGCACCAAGGCCCTTGCAAGTTTCCAATATTGCACTTCAGTCCCTGCCAGGCACACCACGTGAGGCGCACGTGTTCTCGTGGACATTTTGCACGCATAACCTTAGCATTGTAGGTAATTTCATTTAAGTCCCTGTATGATTGTTTTAATTTGATCAATTTTAACTTCTGTTTGCATTTTGTCCCTGTGTTTGCATGTTTATTTAGGCATTCATTTAGCATCATTCTTAAATTCCAAAAATTCCATGTTGTAGAGAAACTTGTGCTTTATCATTATGGACACTTGTCATATTTTTGTGAGCTTCGTGAAATTTAATATTATTATTTTTGTGGAAATTTACATAGTTTTGCCACTATGTAACTTTTATTCCATATTAAATTATTTGCTGCTCCAAAAATCACCAAAAAATCATAATAGGTTTATTTTAAGTTATTCTACTTCATGCCCAAAAATCACATCATTTCCACCATCATGAGGCCTGAATAAATTAATTAGTCTTTTGCTAAAATGATTTTTAATAGGTCCAATATACATCATTTTTTAAGTCTATCAATTTTACCGGATTCCTCTCACATAGAAATATCTAGGATAATTTTTGTGTCTGAAATTGAAGTACTTTGGTATTTATTAAAATTAATTTTGTAAAAATTGCCTTGCATTCATATTTAATTCATATTTAATTAATTTGGAGGCTAAAAATTTAAAAAAAAATTACAGTAGCTTAGTTTTATTGCATTTCATATTCTTGCTAAGTTTCATCATTTTTGGACTTAATTTGATCATACTTCAAATATAACCTTAAAATTTGGCTTGAATTGCATCACATTTTCTTTCAATTGCATAAAAAATATACCAAAAATATTATCTTGAAAATCTAACATTGAAATTGACTCCAAATTAACCTAAGGAAAAAGTTGCCTCTTTGAGTTCGAACTTGGGCTTGCTCAAGTAAAATAAAAAAATTTGCCGCTTGCATTTAATTCGACATTAATCTAAGTTGTTTTTGATCAATCTCGATTTACCCGGCTACAACGAACGAAACATTTAATTCGATCCTAAATCCAGTTGAATTAGGTAGGGTAGGTCGATGGCTCGTCAAAATGGCGTCGTTGCTGGGGAGGCACAACTTAGGTTAATTGCTAGAGAGTTTGGATTTTAGATTTTCCATCCCTGGGTAGTCTGATTCTTAGCTTTTCTTGTGAATATTTTTTGTTCAATTTTATTTATTTATTTTTGTATCGTCTTTTATCTGACCATAATTTTTTTGTGCAAGGAATACGAGGAGTCGAAGGAGCTTATCCAAATGAATAAAGGATCTTGCATCAAAATAATTTGAGTGTTAGAGAGGACTTGTAACATATTGTTATTTTATTTTACATTTCCAACGGTTACCATTTGGGTTCTCGCGCATGTAAGTCATAATAAAACGAGTCTCTGCCTGTTGTGTCGATGCTTAACGTAGGATAGGACTTGCAATCACGGCTCTTAGAGCTCTCTTAGGACTGTTTGTGCTTGTAATATATAGGACCACACGTCACACTAAAAGACGCACTTAGACTGTAGGACTATAGCCAAATTAACTTGTTCTACACTCGCTAATAGAACTGCTTGTCTATGAGCGACTTTTCTCGTTTGCATCCATATAGTGTAAAATTTGCAATTCTATTTTGCATCATGTATATAAAGCGCGAGGATCACTGTAAGTCTTCTGCACTTGGCATATATCATTGTTTTATCGTGCATCGGCTGTTCTCGACTCCTTCTCCCTTGGTTTTTCAAACTTAGGTTTAAAGGAAATTGGGACTGGACGATAGGCGTGCCTTATGTGTTGGATTAATCAAGTGATCATCTAACTTAAAATCAGTACTGCTAAATGAATCGACCAAAAAAATCAAATAAAATCAGAAATTCTATTTGCGGGAGAGTAACCCCGACCTTGATTGTAGGGTGAGTGAGGGTACAAAGTGTGTGTACACACCTAAGGTAGAGCCAAAATCCCCGCCTTCCATATCACATACCCCGATCCTAGCAAATATCACAGGTTGAATTCTTTCAGGTTCACCGACTAGCACCAAGTAGCCTCCGCCTGTTCCGGCAGGTAGATAGGGTGAACCAGCAGTGCTCCGCGACAAGTTGCTACTAACCCTTTGGGTTGAAGTCGCAGCCTTGTTAGCCTCCACCTACTTCAATAGGTAGATAGGGATAGGTCTTTGAACTCCTCAGCTTGGGATAGGAGCGAAGAAAGGAAGGGCACCGATATCTCAGGCGACATGTTAACCTGGGGAGACGCATCTGGCTTTGAGCCGACATCCCTATAGGTCGCGTAACCCTTGCTATTTTCTTGAAAAACCACACTTAAAATCAACCAGATTAATCAGACCCAGCTTCGGATCCTTCACTGTATTGAGTGTGAACTCAGGGTTTGCTCTTGCGTTTGTCTTTGTGTTTGTCTGTGTGTATTATCCTATGTAATTGCACGTTTTCTACCTCGATCTGCTACAAGATGTTGAGATATTGATCCCCATACCCTAAGACCTCTAGTTATTCCCCTCGACCATATACCGTTCATCTTCGCCTTCTCCTTCTTCCATTTATTCTCCACCATCCACAGGAGACCCTTACCCATAGTCGGTTCCACCTCAACCCGATTATGAAGTCAGAACTTCGACTGACTTCTCCACTTCTTCGCATTTCTCACATATATCATATTCTAACATTCCAGATCCACTTCCATCTTGGGTTGACTATCCTTATTCTCGAGAGCTTGCTATAATCAAAGAACCACATGAAGAGCAAGCCACTGCTGAGATAGATGATTGGTAGAATTATGTGCCCCCACATACTTCATTCTCACCTCAAGTAGGGACCAGACAACAATTTACATATACACATCCCGACTTGACCGTAGCACATAACATGGTTGATTGAACATACCGAATGGAGAGGCACACACCTTATGATCTTCCTGACTTGATAGACCCTAGTAATCAACCCTACATTGACTGACCTTGATATCATACATTCAGAGAGCCGGCTCATTCAAGGGCTTGGACTCATGAGCTAGACTTACCAGTCCCCCATTCATTGACTCCATTATATGCGGCTTTGACCAATATTTGCCATTCAGATTGTCCATACTCGACCCAACATTACATACCAGAGTCCAGGTATGTTGAGTATGAGACCCCAATATCTCAGCTGTATCCTCCAATTGAGCAGAACTCTTCCATGATTCGTCATGAGAATTTTATGGAGGATGACATCTCTAGACTTATTGAGAAAAATGAATCATTTGGTAACAAGCCGAGAGATGTCATGGAAATATTGCACTCAGTTTCTATCAGCCTGGGTATGATAGTGGGGAACACCATAAGTGGATTTGATGTTGAAGACCAATCAAACATTAGAGAAACCACACATTCTGTACAGTTGGAGTCACTTCTACCTTCCTCTTCTACTAACCCCTTGCCTTCCAATCCAGAGTTTGAGCATCCGTCCATCAAAAGCACCAAAAAATTGAAAATACCAAAAGACCAAAAACATTGAAAAATAAAAAAATCATAAAATAAGAAAAAGAAAAGGACTTAAAAATTGGATCTTGTCATAAGGGAAGCACTCGATAAGGAATTGATTTTTAATCTTCCTTTAATAAAGGCCATAGATCACTTCTCCGACCTCAAACGATTTGTAAGGAGCAAGTTGATGCCTAAGAGGACGGGCAACAAGTGGACAAGGACTGAGAGACACATATGGCCACCTCCTTGGTGATGGGGAGAAAGACCAAGACCGCAAAGTGAAGTGGTTGCCTAGGTTTGAATGTGAAATCAAAGACACTATCTTTACCCATGCAAGAATCGATGATGACTCTCCGATAAATATCCTCCTGGCCTCTGTGTTTGACAAGATCAAACTCATGCCAATCAGAAAGTTGAGATAGATTGTTCAACTAGCTCATCGATCTATCAAACGGTCTAGAGGAAATATTCCAGTCATCGTTACTTTCCAAGGTGCTCTACTCTAGGTAGATTTCACAGTTATTGACATTGAGCACCGAGGAGAGTTTACCCAGTCTCCTATTATTCTCGGAAAGCTATTCTTAGCTTTGGCTAAGGCGACTATAGATCTCGAGACTCGGGAGATCGATGTTACAACATTGGGAGGACCTAGAACTCACCTATTCTTTGATACACTTTACTCTAAGGTGACCCGCATATCCACATACAGTCGCTACCATCGAGAGATAGATGAGTCCCTTCTCTCTATTACACTCGAGATATCGACTATCTGGACGACCGTTGGTTCAGAGACTCCCCACACCTCCACTTCACCAACTGCTTGCACTACTACCATGACAGCTTCTAAGGAGGATTCACAACCCGAAGCTGTCATTGAGTCGGACACGATTTTTGCTGATTGTCTTGACCATTTTGATGATCTGACACAAGAGCCCAATAATACCAAGCCAATTGAGATCACTAGCACCTCCCCGAGACGTGTGCTGACCTTTCAGGAACACTACAATCTATATGGTGACTCGTCTGATGAGGAACCCATGGTCAGCACCGCACCACATCTCAGACCTTCAAAGCAGACAATCAAGACTAAATTGACCCCACCCAAAAACGTGGTTTTTCCCTCCTCTAGTTGGTTATCTAGTGAGAGGAAGTCGAGAAATGATTCCTTGAGGAGTTCCCCCGAACCTCTCAAGGCACGTCGCTCTCCTCTCCCTCTCAATAATTCAGGATCTAGAAAACCGACTAAGAAAATTTCCTTCAACATACCCAAGAAGGAATTTTTGGAGGAATCCTCATCAGGTCCGGATGAGGTGATTTATATGAGTGGGCTCAGTTCGGTTGTTATGAAGCCTTATCTAAGCAAGCAGCCGTGTGTTGACCTGAGTTGGACGATCCCTTCACCTCACTACTATTCATCTGAAGACGATTCCGACAGCGATACACTTGTATATTCCTCACCTCCTCATTCCCACAAGAAGGTTCGTCACAAACCTTCTTAATCCTTGTATATTCTCACTCCTCCTTATGTATATTTTCTTTCCTGCCTCCCTAGTGTTTCGAATCACTTGCTACTCCATATTGTTTCATTTTATGGCTATACTTGGAATGACCAAATCCTAAGTATAGGAGGACGAGTGACCCGAGTCTCTTCACCAATCTTTGTACATTCTCTAGATCTCATCGGTTCCTACACTCACTCATGTCCTATACTTAGGTTGATCAAAGCCTAAGTATAGGGGGAGGGACCGATGCCCGCCCTATATGTATACTCATCCATTTCCCCTTTTAACCTCGCCCGCCCCATTTTTTATCTTCTTCTACACTTAGGCTGTCGGAGCCTAAGTATAGGGGGGCGGAGTGACTTATATACATTTTGTTATTTTATCTCTCCTATGCTTAGCATGAGCTATGTCTTTTTCCTCACTTTTCGTGCTTTGAGGACATAGCACACGCTAAGTATAGGGGGCATGTATATATTACATATATACTTTACTCATAGCTCGTATTTTTACGTATTTTTGTGTATTTTTCTATATATATTATGCAATAATTACGGGTGGGTAAAACTTGGGAAATTTTTTGTATACTTGTATAGTATATTGTATAATACTTGTAAAACTTTTGTAAAAAAATTGCATGATACATGTATACTTGTATAATATGTATATTTTATAACAAATGTATAATTTGTATAACACTTATAGAACTCTTGAAAATTTGTTGTAAAATAGGAGGTATACCAAATTTTTGAAAAAAATCACAAAAAACAGATATAAAAAATAGGCTTCTTATTTACTCTTAAATATCATCCTTGCATTCAAGAGAGAGAGAGAGAGAGAGAGAGTCTTGCACTCATCTACATAGCATGTCATCTGCACCTCATCTGCATATCGGGCATATGCAATGTGAAAAGTTAGTGGGTTCTGAACTAAGTCATGAATAGATGTCGAGGATGTATTTGACCTTAATCTACCTAATTTCACAGGAACCTTGTAGGAACTGGAGTTAAGATTTTTCAGGTCAAAGTGACTTAATTCTTTGAGTCAACAAGTCTATGTTCACATGTCATCTTGATTGGTCTAAGTAGAATATTTCGTACATACGCATGATTCTTTTAGACAATGACTCAACTTGAACAAGCACCATGCACGTATCTCTTCATTAATGAGGTGGTGAGGATGCAGAATCCTTTGGCTTGGAGTAGCACACGGGTGGAAACATCTGTCCTCCTCTAGGGAGGGAAGTGCATCTTAACCTAGTCTGGTGGTGTTAACATCTAAGGACTGGATGTTGTGGGATGCAATAATGCTTCAAAAGAGGGATAGTCTGCTGGCTTAAGAGGAAAAACTCCTGATGTACATGCTGCACCTTGTATATAGCTAAAAAATTGCAAGAACTCCAAAAAAATAGGACAGGGCTGGGTGAAAATAAAATGCCTGTCGGAGTATGTATATTAGTAAGAAGCTTGCAGCTGGATGACTTGGCTACACTAGTCAAGTATCTTGGGATAGGTAGCTACACTGGTTATTGTCCATTCTTTTCTCCACCCCCTCCTCTTGAGTTGGTCGCAATTGAACTTAGAAGGGAATACCCCGCTCCTCGAGAAAAGAGTTACTGGACCGGGGAATTAGAGTTACCTTGTTACAAGAGGCTGGTTCTTTACCATTTCTGATGTGGAGAGCTATATTTCACTTACACAGTACAAGTAAGTATCATAGTCAACAAAATTTTGCATTTGAGGATTTGTTCTGACCTGACTGTTGAGGCGTCTTGAATAGAAGACTTGTGGAACTTAAAGGTTGTTAGGTCTTAAATTCAGATCCCAATAAGGTTCCACCACACAATTGATCCAAAGGTCGAGTCAAGCTCCATTTTCAACTTTTGTTCATGACCTTGGCATGGAATCCAATTTCATTTCACTTTTGCATTTCATTTTAGTTACTTGGGGATGAGCAAGGTTTAAGTATAGGGGGGTTGAATCTGTGATTCATCACTCTAAAAGTAGAAAATAGAGCCTTGTTCCTGAGTCAAGCTCCATTTTCAATTAATCCAAAGGTCGAGTCAAGCTCCATTTTCAACTTTTGTTCATGACCTTGGCATGGAATCCAATTTCATTTCACTTTTGCTATTCATTTTAGTTACTCGGGGACGAGCAAGGTTTAAGTATAGGGGGGTTGATGAATCTGTGATTCATCACTCTAAAAATTGAAAATAGAGCCTTGTTCCCGAGTAATTAGAGGAATATTTACACCTATATTGCATAATTAGCATTCATGCATGCATAGATAATTGCATTTTAGCATTTACATTTGCATTAAATAAGAAGCCAAAGTCACTTGTAAAAATCACTCATTTGTACCTATTTTATACTAACTCCAAAGCCCATACTTTTAACTCTATAGTGTATATATTACTAACACTAATACAAAAAAATATCAAAAAAATTACTAACTTGTAAAATTGACCAATAAAACCCAATCCAAGTTTGAGATCATGGACCTTAAAATGCACATATCTCTCTCATACAACCTCCAATTTAGGTCTACTCACTTTTAAAATAATATACATTCAGAGACCTTCAAAATGAGTCTATTTCATTTAAATTGGAGCTCGTATGCAAAACTTGAGTTTTGAGCCCCCATTGTATAATATATGTACTTGTATTTGTACCCTTGTATTTTATCGCTTCATTTGACCTCGTTTCTGTTTTTGGCAAAATGAAACTAGTAGATCTCATCGAGATCTACAACTTTCATGTTTTAAATTTTTACAAATTCGGCCATTTTCTCCTTCTTATTTCACCTTCGTCTTTGACTAATCATATTGGGCCATGTGGCACCCTCTGGTTTCGCCACGCGGCCCAGCTATCGGCTAGCTACGCGACCCCTTCTCTTGGCCGTCAGATCACCTCCTTCCTCTTCAGATATGAGCCATTCGTTGTTGCTTCAATCACGACCACCCGATTAATGCCCAGATTAGATCTAGCCCGCTCACCAGCGCCTTCATCTCCTTTGGCCATGTGTTGCACTCACAACCGTCGGATCGTAGCCCCGATGATCAGATCGCAATCTCTCATTCCTGCTTCATCGTCAATTCTTCGATCCTCACTTCTAATTCCATCTAAACCGTTAGTGCGCCTCAACCTAAGCACTCCATGTGGCACTCTCTGTGCCTCTCGATCCTCCACTCATCGATCGCATCCCCGCCTTCGATTCCTGTGAGATCACCATCCTCTAATCAAACTCTTGACGCCATCTCCACCGTTCGCCAGCACCGCACCCACATCCCTCACATGGTGCATCCATCACCCTTCGATGGCGCTGCTGGAATCTAATCCAGACCTTTCCTTAGCTCCTCACTCTAAGCCATCGGATCACTAGATCCAATGGTCTAGAGTTTGTCTTCCACCTCCAGCCGCTTTCCTCGCACACGTCGCCCACCTCACATCATCTCCTCCCCCTTTCTATTTTCGACGCCACTACAGTCACCATCTCCACTCGATGTTCGACCCACGATGAAGACCCTATCTCCTCCATCCTTGCCATCACCCGCGATGACCATGATCCCCTCTCCCTCGCTCCGTATACCCCACGCCAACTACTCCTTCCATCGCATGGACACCACCTTCTCTCTATAAATACAGCACCTCCGACAAGCTTCAACCCCATCCACCCTTGCACGAGAAACCCTATAGCTCCTCTCTACCCATCAGTGACAGTGATTGGGCATGAAAGTGAGGGAAGATGGTGTTTCATCTCCGGCGAGATCCATGGTGTAGCTATGCTGTGCAACAGCTTCTCCGACGAGATGCACAAGCTCGGGTTGCTACTGGCCCTCGAGCGATGACCCCAGACTCCCTTTCGAGCCTCCAATCCCAGGTAGCCTCCTCCATTTCTCCTCCAATCTTCTTCCTCTTTTCATTCTATTTTCTCCTAATTGTCTCGCTTTCCTTGCTTGACATCACTCTCCATTGACCATCGTCTGAGCTCCTCCTTGGAGCTCTCATCTTCGCGCACCCCTTCATTCACCCCTACGACGCATCGAGCCCCCCTTTGACCTGAGCTCTGCCGATCTCGGCAGAGGAATCGACGGCCCGATCACCACTCCACGACACAGGACTCCAATCACTCCCTGCACTCCACACGAGCATGAGCATCTTTCTTGGTCATTCACTAACCTTGCCGGAGTAGTATTCTTCATTAGTCGGAATCGTCATCGGAGCCGCTTCAAGCCTCATCGCCTCCCGCCCTTGGACTTCTCCAGCCTCTCCACGAACCTCCAGAGGCTCCGCGAAGCGTCCACGATTGTGTCCAGCCACTCAAGAGCTTCCGGGGGTAAGTACCAAGCATGTTAGAGGGCAGTAGAGGAAGCCACCCATCGCTGGAGCACAGCCACATCCGTCGCAGGATTCGACAACCCGGAGGAACACGACACACAAGCACTGTCCAATCGCCTTGATCAGACGGTCCTTGTCGCGACACATCAACATCTTCAGCAGCTCCAGCCTTTGTTGGATCAGGAAGATCTAACGTCTTATAGCACACCACATCAACCCGCTCTAGAAGTCAACACCACTGTTGGATCATCTCGATCTGACGGTCCCTCAAGCAGCCACGTAGCCCGCACCAGCAGTCGTTGGATCCATTTAGATCTGACGGCCCATCTTTCGCCATGTTGCTCCCTCCGAGCCTCTTCCCTGACATTTAGGCTCAAAGCTCCCGAGCCTCATCCATCGTCGTCCGATCCTACATCTCACATGTTCCTCACATGCGTCTGGGCATTTGGCACCAAGGCCCCTGCTATGTCTCCAATATTGCACTTCAGTCCCTGCTAGGCGCGTCACGTGAGGCACACTTGTACCCGCAGGTTCTGGATCTCTCCAGATTCGGGACTGATCTGATATATGTGTGTCAATTTCAGGCTCCCGTGGACATTTTGCACGCATGACCCCAACATTATAGGTAATTTCATTTTGGTCCATGTATGCACGTTTTAACTTGATCAATTTTAATTTCTATTTGCATTTTGGTCCATGTGTTTGCAAGTTTATTTAAGCATTCATTTAGCATCATTTTTAAATTCTAAAATTGCACGTTGTAGAGAAACTTGTGTTTATCATTGTGGACACTTGTCATATTTTTGTGAGCTTCGAGAAAATTATTATTATTATTTTTGTGCAAATTTACATAGTTTTGCCACAGTATGACTTTTATTACATATTAAATTATTTGTTACTCCAAAAATCACCAAAAAAATTGCAATAGGTTTAGTTTAAGTTATTCTACTTCATGCCCTAAAATCACATCATTTGCACGCACCATGAAGTCTGAATAAATTAATTAGTCTTTTGCTAAATTGATTTTTAATAGGTCCAATATACATCATTTTTTAGGCTTATCAATTCTTCTAGATTCCTCTCACATAGAAATATCTAGTATATTTTTTGTCTAAAATTGAAGTACTTTGGTATTTATTAAAGTTAATTTTCTAAAAACTACATTGTATTCATATTTAATTAATATTTAACTCATTGGAGACTACAAATTCCAAAAAAAATTACAGCAACTTAGTTTCATTGCATTTCATATTCTGGCCGAGTTTCATCATTTTTGGACTTAATTTGATCATACTTCAAATATAACCTTAAAATTTGGCTTGAATTGCATTGTATTTTCTTTAAATTGCATAAAAAATACCAAAATATTCTCCTGAAAATCTAACATTGAAATTGACTCCAAATTAACCTAAGGAATTAGCTTCCTCCCTGAGTTCGACCTTGGGCTTGCCCACGTAAAATAAAAAAAATTGCCGCTTGCATATAATTCAGTATTAATCTAAGTGGTTTTTGATCAGTCTCGATTTACCCTGCTACAATGAACGAAACATTTATTTCGATCCTTAATCCGGTTAAATTAGGTAGGGTAGGTCATGGGTTCTTCAATGCTCAAGCTAATCAAACATTTCTCTTATTTGGTTCATTATTATGGACAATTAACAACTTTCTTGCATATGCCAACCGTTCTGGTTGGAGCACAAAAGGAAAACTTGCTTGTCATGTTTGCATGGAGCACACACATCGAGTTCGTATAAATGAGAGCAAGATATGTTATTTTGGTCATCTTCGCTTTCTCCATGTATCGCGTCGATGGTAGAACAATTTATATTAAGATGAGTTTGATGGAAAAGCATGTTGTGAGTCTGTTAGATTTCTCGAAAGAGTTTTTACCATAGCTATTGTTCGTCAATCAGGGTATCAAGTGATGGAGAAGTTGCTACAGATGAAAGACATTTGACTTGGAAAGATATTTAAGAAAGATTTAAAAGAGCTACAGAGCGATTCAAAAAGAAGTGTGTAATTTTCATTGAGTTGCCATATTGGAAACATTTGACAATACAACACGGTCTAGATTTAATGCACATTGAGAAAAATATCATGGACAATGTTCTAGATATGTTTAATCCCATGGACTCTTCGAAGGACACTATCAAAACACGTGAAGATCTACACCAGTTAGGAGTTCATCAACACTTACATCTGATACCTAAGGAGAATGGTGGTTTCGACATGTTGATGCTCCATATCGTATTGATTTGAACGAACGAGCTCAGTCACTCTCCTATCTAAGGTTGTGGTTCCTGATGGCTTCTGGTCGAATATTTCTAGATATGTAAATGAAATTCAAAAAATATAAAACAATCTCAAAAGTCATGAAAACCACACATATATATATACATATCTTCTTTCCTCTAGCTATTCGTGGTATCTTAGCACAATCTGTCATTGAACATATTACCAAGTTGGGGATTTTTTTCAAGATTTTTTGTGCTAAATCACTCGATGCAAGTCTTTTGGATAAATGGGATGTGATGATCGTGGAGGCGATACACAATCTTGAATTTTTTTCCATCGGCTTTCTTTGATGTAATGTTTCACTTGGACATCCACTTGGTAGATGGAAGTGACGATCGTCAGACCCGTGCAATATAGATGGATGTATCCCATAGAGTAGTTCCTTAAGAAACTAAGCTGGACAAAGCCATGTTCTCAATCCCATTGTTAAGGGTTATTTGCTTGAGGACTGCATGACATTTTGTTTGATGTATGTTGATAGTGAAGAACAAAGATTTAAACGTCTTGAGAGAAATGGTGCTCCTTATTATGAATTTGACAATGATTGGCTCTCAATCTTTGAAATACATGGTAGAGGGTTTAATATTACAACTTTCTTACCCATGGCCGTCTTCGACAGACAGTTGGCACAAGTGTACGTTGCTTAAACAAATCCCTGAAGTATATCTATTTTACAATGAATTGAAGTCAACTAACACATGATTTTGAAGGAAGAATGAGGCCGATTTCATCGGATGGTTCATCAATGGATAAAATGATGTGAAATGTGTATTTGATCGTGCTTAAAAATGATTTGTCGTTTCGTTGTAGGCGGCAATCTGAATCAGTCAAGAAAATAACCACACAAAATATTTGTCGATTTTAATGAATGCAGTTTTATGTTTATTTTACTTGGGCAAGTCCCACGGTAGAACAAAAAGAGGCAAAGGAACAACCTACAATTATGTCTACCAAAATTCGTGCACGGTTTTTGAGGCAGTCTTTTTTTTGTAATTTTTGATGCAATAAAGGATGCAATATGCAAATTTGGCCTATTTTAGGGACTAAAATGCCAATTACGTTCAAACGATGTCCGAAAAATATGAAACTTGGCCACGATGCAAAATATGGTAAATGAATACACTGTAAAGTTTTTGGAATTTTTGGATGCAATATGATTTTTTTTATGAATTTTTAAATGCAAGCAAAATGAATTTCAATATTTAATTATAATAAATACTAAACCTAATTATTTTCTAGGAACAAAATTGTCTAAGATCTATCACTAGGTGATTTATCTCAAAAAAATTCTAAACCTTGAAAATACTAGTTTCAATACCTATTAAAAATCAAACACTGAAATATACAAAATAATTTTTAGGGCAATCTATGCATGCAAATGTGATTCTTTTCGGGCACAATTTCAAGTACAATTAATTCTACAATCTTTGATTTTTCAGGAATTTTTAGAGCAACGGTTAATCAAATATAAATTTTGAAGCACAAGATGGGCAAAATATGCAATTTTCCAAAAAATACTTATTTACAAATTAACCAATGATCATAGAAATGTCCACAATATATCATGCTATAGAGAATTAAATGACAAACATCATGCTATTTTTGGATAAACAAAATAAAGTCATGTAGAGGTCTAAAATTACTGGGGAACACAGGGGTGTTTATGCAAATAATAATAAATACAATAAATATAAAGATATGAAGTGGGGACCTAAGTTTAATTACCGTGAACCAGAGGGGCTCTTCTGCAAAATAGCTAGAGGGGCACGTGCATGGCACATGCCCTCTAGAGCTGGACCTGGTGGCAGATAGAGGGAGGACCGGGGGCCCTTTGCAATTTACCCATGGGAACGTGCGTGCCACGTGACCCGTAGGTGACGTGTGGCTGACGTCCCCCTTGGGACGCACGTGTCTCACACGTATGCGGGGGTCTCGGGTCGGCCCCCGGTGGGGCGGCGGTGGAGAAGTGGCGAGGGTGGGGGAGGCTGGCGATGCTCCTGGAAGCTTTGGCGGTCGTAGGAGGGCCTCCCAGTGGAGCGATTGGGATAGGAAGCTCCTGGCGTTGAAGTCGTGGTCGGAGAAGGCGAAGGCGGAGGTGGGGGCCTTCCTGGAACGGGCGGAGGTGTTGGAGACGAAGATGAACGTTGACGGTGTCGTGCGATGGCGTAGTGTCGTGGGGCTTGACGGAGGTAGCCGGAGCAGAAGCAGCTCGCGCGAGGGTGATCTGCGGCAAGGCTTCGCTTCCTTGGATCTCGCCGCATAGAGGTAGATCGCCGGAGCACGGTGCAGTCACCACTGGCTGGAGCTGGGCGCTTCTCTCAACTACGGAAATCAGCGGATGGTTGATTTGGGGGCGACAGAGCTTCTTAAATAGGACGTCGACGTGGGTTGCAGAGATGGAAGTCGAGGTGATTTGGGGATCTGATGCTCGGAGATCTCGATGGGGAAGATCTAGGAGGATTCGATTAAGGATGGCGCGGATTTACAGAAAAAAGGAGGTCTGATTGAGATGCGATGGCGCGAGAGATCTCCAGCGAAAATCACGGAGAGGAGCGGTGGAGGTTCCAAGGGGACAGGTGCGGGCGAATCAGTCAAGATCGGGCGACTAGGAGATCGCCACGTGGCGGTGATTTGGGGGGAAGAGGTACGGCGCACGTGCTTGGCACGTGCGAGGGAGGCATGCGACTATTTTAATTTTTTTAATTAATATTTTTTTTATAAAAACTAATTAATAAAGAAGCCAAAAATGGCTGACACATGGTGGCTCTAGGAGCAGCCACGTGTCAGCAACACAAAAATCCAAAAAATAAATACTTTGTAAAATAAAAAATAAATAGCAGATGGCCTCGGATCGAAAAAGTTTCTTCACAAAAATTGCTCGTCTCAGTGAGATCTACAAATTTATTGAAGACATAAGTACCAAAATCGATCAATTGCACAAAGTGAATTTTTTGGGTATCCCATGTACATAGAATACCTTGATTTTTGGGTTTTATAATTTTTATGTCATTTTTAAATCAGATAAAAATCCAGAAAAATACGATAAAATCAAAGATAAATAATTACAAATTAATCTTTTTTGGATTTTTATTAATTAAGAAAAAGAAGAAATAAAATAAAATATGAAAAAGACCAATTTTGTACAATCGATTAGTGAAGACTTGGACTCAATTCGTTTCTTGTATTTCAAGCTCAGTTTGGATTTGGATTTTTACGCATTCTTTTATCAAAGAAGACAAATAAAAAAGAAATAAACTAAAATAGGTTAATTATGTACATAAAATAATGGGTCAAAAACTGCTAAAATATAAAATGTACAAAAGAGGCCCAAAACCCCAACTTTCACAGATGAGCTCCGAATCACTTGAACTTGGTCTTGTTTTGAAGGTAATTGAATGTATGTTAGTTCAAAATTGAGTACGATTAAAATGGATACTGAATGAGGAAGATATGGGGTTTTTAGTTCGAAAATCCTAGAACTAGGGTTTGGGTTTTTGGTCCACTTACTTGGGTTAGTTATTTTTTTGTATTTTTCATTTATTCTTGTTAGTGATATGTACACAGTGGTAGTGGTTTTGGGTCATTCGGAGTTAGCATAAAGAAGTTAAAAATCCGGGAGGTTAGGCTATTTACAGGTCATTTTTGGCTTGGATTTTTGTCTTCTTAATTTGTGCATAAATAATGGTTAAAATGCAATTCTTATGAAAACATGCATGAATGCTAATTATACAGAATAAATGCAGAAATGCTGATGATTTTGAGGGATTTGAGCTTAATAAATGAGATTTAGAGTGATGAATCTGAGATTCATCATCCCCCTATACTTAAACCATGCTCGTGCCTGAGCATCAAAAAGAAATGCCATGAGGTGAAATGAGATTGGGTTATATACCAAGATCATGAGCTGAAGGTGAAAATGAAACTAGACTCGACCTTTGGATTAATAGTTTGGCGGAACTTCTGTGAGACTTAGAATTTTAAAATCAATAGCCCTCAAGTTCTACACATCATTGCTACAGTTTTGGCTCAGAAATCATCTTAGATCAATCCTCTTCCCAAAGCATACCCTATGAATATTGAACAATCGACTCATGTGTGTGAAAGGTTTTAGCTCTTCCCATCCAGAATGTCGGACTACCATGCAAACCTCCTCTCTAGTAACTCATCCTCGGGGAGTCAGGTATTTCCTTCTAAGGTCTGTCGTGATGTGTTCACAATCGAATTGGGGGGAGAAGTAGAAGAAGGAGAAAAGAACTGGAGGGTGTCCAGTGTAGTCACCTCTACTTGTGGAGATGGCCAGTGTAGCTGAGTCTCCACCAAGATCTGCAGGTTTTCTTTGAAGCTTGGACCTTTTTGGTCAGATATTTATTTGGTAGAATGCTTCTTGGTATTTGGAATTTTTGGTGGTTCTGCTCGGATCTTGTTGTGTCCCTACAGATATAGATTTTTTTTAATTTCCGTACATTTTTTTGGGGTCTTAGAAAAAATTGTGTCTAGCCGTCCATCCCTTTTCCGAAGCTTTATTTCAACCCGTATTCCGGTCTTTAGATTTCCACGCTACCAGAAAAGAAACTCATACAGTCTTTCAACATCCCATCAGAGTTGAGCTAAGTGCATAGTGCGAGAGTACAAATTAATTCCCTATTACAGAGTTGTACCCAGAATGAAGAGATCAGGTTAGACACTGAGTCAAATGTTGCACATTGTCACGTGGAACTCAAAGAATTAAGTCAAAGACATGAAGCTTCTAAAATCCTATTTCTCGGCGAAGTTCCTCTGAAAGTTAGGTGGATTAAGGTCAAGCCCGGACCACTCTCGATTTCTGCTCATAACTCAGTTCAGAACCCAAAGACGTTTCACAGATGCAAATGAATGCGATGCGTGGATGAAGTGAATGTGTGTGAAATGCAGACACATTTTTTTGTGATTTCTTTTTTTTTATGCAAGGGATTTTTGTTTTTTATGCAAAAATGAATAAGAAGGATTTTTTTCAAAATTTTGGGCATAGTCAGTGTTAGTAGCAAAACTCTTTTTTGTGTTTTTTTTAATAATTACCCACCGTGTAAATACATATAGACTTACGCGAAAGTATGAGATATGGGTAAAATATATACGAAGTATATATACAGACCCCCTATACTTAACGAGTGTTGTGTCCTTAGAGCACAAGAACATAAAGAATACATAGCTCGGGCTAAGCGTGAGAGTGAAAAAGGAAAAGAAAAAGAACAAGATTTACAGATCCACCCCCTATATTAGACTGTGAACAGTTTAAGTATAGAAGAAGAGCGGGAAAAATGAAGTGATCGGGGTATGTGAATGAGGAGAGTGTAAACAGATGGACATCGGTTCCCCCTATATTTAGGCTATGGTCAGCCTAAGTATAAGAGAAGGGTGGAAATGGAGTGATCGAGAGATTGGAGAAGGATGGTATATACAGATGGCATCGGTCCCCCCTATACTTAGGCATTGGCCTAAGTAGAGGAAGAAGATATACAAGGAGACCGATGTGGTCGGGAGGGTGAGTAGCCGATGATTAAGTCGGTTTTCGGCTGATCTTTTTGTGAGCCTGCAATGGGAGATTGTAATGATGTACGGAGATGAAGCATAGGATTCCCAACTATTATCAGTGTCATCCTCATAAAAATCATGATGGATAGTGGATGGAGTGTTTGAGTCAGATGAAAGATATCCATCATCGGAATTATCCTCAGAGGAATAGTATTTGAAAGTGGACACACTCCAGATATTCTGGTCTTTTTGTTTATTTAGTTGTTTCCTCAGAATTCGTTCCTTCTTAGGGTCAAGCGATTTGTCCTCAAATGAATACTCAGAAGCACAAGTCTCGGTCAGCTCATAAGAAATAATTCCAATGTACTTAAAGAGGGAAGGAGCATCAACTTTGGATGAATATTAGTTAGGAACGAGAGTTGTCCAACGAGAATCAAATTTTGGATCCTTGCGAAGATATGGTTTTAGAGCTGCTGAACATACTTCACTCATGTAGATTACCTTTTTCGGACCTAATGAGGGATCATCAGTTGATTCCTCTTCCGAAAGGTCAAAGGTGACTTTCTTTTTCTTGTTTCGTGAAGGTGTCGGTCCACTTGAGTACCCAGATGAATAATCAATGGAATTCTTCTCCTTAGTCGGTGTTCAGCCTGCGTGTTTGTTCTTAGTCTTCTGAATGTTGGTGCACTCTCGATTTGGGATGATTTGGTCAAGGTATTCAGAGAAGGTTGCTCCAGAGCTTTTACTTATATATTTTTCACCTGATGATGACATGACATCTGCATCAAGATGTGGTAGAGTGCCATCTATCTCAGGTGGAGACTCATAGGCACCCACATACCTTCTATTTCATAAGGGATATTAGGAGCAAGTTGGGACTAGTGACTATCCAAAGGGACTATGTCCTCGGGCTCATTACATCTGTTAAAATGTGTCCGGACCATATGCATTTATGTAGAGCAGAATTTAAAAGCAATGTATTTTGAAGTAAGCAATGTAATAATATAACAATTTAAAGAAAATAATAACAGCAATTTCAACCTTTCTATGAATTTGGAACTTTCCATGGAATCAACTAATTTATATTTGACGTTTTGCTTTCGTATAATCAAATTATATTAGCATAGCTTCTTCCTTAAAAATGCAAGATGGAAACAATGCATGGGAAAAGCTAGACCCCCACTTGTTTTTGGTACGCCTCCTCCTCATTGTCATCATCATCTTCTTCTTCACCCACTCCATAATATCCTCACGGGGTTATCTTTATTGGAATTATCCAACTGCTATTTGCATTGTCCGGTACATAAAAAAACATGATTTGCTTGGCATGCTAGTACAAATGGTTCCACTTTTTTAAAAATAGTTGTGCTCTTATTAAGGCTTACATATCCACTCTCCATATCTAACTTACAACATGTATCTTTAAATACACCATACTAATGACACTTAAACAAAACCACCCATCGTTCAAATTGAAATCTCATCTCATATATCTCATTGATTTATCCATAGTATCAATTATAATAAGATGGCATGTCATAGTCTGTCATAATAAGATGGTATGTTACATTTTACAAACACTCTAAATAGAGTGTTTGTCTTTTTGGTGTTATTATTCGAGTAACACTTGAATCTATATCCATATATAATGTAAATGGTGTGCATGTACAAGTAGTTAAACAACCTCCTCACAAATATATAAAAATATGATATGCAACGAGTATTACTTTCAACCTTCATTTGTTCTATGATGAATCTCAGATTCATCACTCTAAATCTCATTTATTAAGCTCAAATCCCTCAAAATCATCAGCATTTATTCTGCATAATTAGCATTCATGCATGTTTTCATAAGAATTGTATTTTAACCATTATTTATGCACAAAATAAGAAGCCAAAAATGACCTGTAAATAGCCTAACTTCCCGTATTTTTAACTCCTTCACGCTAACTCCGAATGATCCAAAACCACTTCCATTGTGTACATATTACTAACAAGAATAAATAAAAAATACAAAAAAACTAACCCAAGTAAGTGGACCAAAAACCCAAACCCTAATTCTAGGATTTCCAGACTAAAAACCTCATATCTTCCTCATTCAGTGCTCATTTTAATCCTACTCACTTTTGAACTAATATACATTCAATTACCTTCAAAACAAGACCAAGTTCAAGTAATTCGGAGCTCGTCTGTGAAAGTTGGGTTTTGGGCCTCTTTTGTACATTTTATATTTTAGCGGTTTTTGACCCATTATTTTATGTACATAATTAACCTATTTTAGTTTATTTCTTTTTTATTTGTCTTCTTTGATAAAATTTTTAATAAAATACGCAAAAATCCAAATCCAAACTGAGCTTGAAATCAAAGAAACGAATTGGTCCAAGTCTTCACTAACCGATTGTACAAAATTGGTCTTTTTCATATTTTATTTTATTTCTTCTTTTTATTAATAATAAAAATCCAAAAAAATAGATTAATGTGTAATTATTTATCTTTTATTTTATCATTTTTTCCGGATTTTCATCTAGTTTAAAAATGACATAAAAATTATAAAACCCAAAAATCAAAGTATTCTATGTACATGGGTGACGAGTCCGTAAATCGCGGCTTTAAAAAGTGGTTTTTATCTTTGTTTGTGCAAAAATAATTTATCGTTCGTTGTAGGTGGCAATCGGAATCGATCAAGAAATAACCACAAATATTATTCAATTTTAATCAAGTGGTTTTATGTTTATTTTACTTGGACAAGTCCCAAGGTCGATCACAAGGAGGCAAAGGATCAACCTAGAGCTATGTCTATCAAAAATCTTACACGGTTTTCAAAGCGGTCTTTTTTTGGAATTTTTAATGCAAATAAGGGATGCAAGATGCAATTTCAACCAATTTTAGGGACTAAAATATCGACTATCTTCAAACGATTTCTGAAAAATACGAAACTTGGCCACAATGTAGATTGTGATGAAATGAATACACTATAATTTTTTTGGAATTTTTGGATGCAATTTGAATTTTTTATGGATTTTTAAATGTAAACAAAATGAATTTCAATATTTAATTATGATAAATACCAGACCTACTTATTTTCAAGGATCAAAATTATCTACGATCTATCACTAGGTGATTAATCTCAGAAAAATCCTGCCTCGAAAATGTGAGATATAATACCTATTAAAAATTAAATAGTGAAATGTGTAAAATAATTTTTACAGAGCAAATTATGAATGCAAATGCAATTCTTTTTGGGCACAATGTCAAACACAATTAATTCTACAATATATGATTTTTCGGGGATTTTAAAATCAACGGTTAATCAATGGCAATTTTAAGAGCATAAAATGGGCAAAGTTTGCACATTTCCACAAAATAATTATTTATTAATTAACCGTCAATCAAAAAAATATCTACAATATGTCAAGATGTAGAAAGTTAAATGACGAACATCATGCTATTTTTAGAGAAATAAAATAATGGAAAACAGAGGTGTAAAATGAAGCTGAAATGCAGGGGTACAGATGCCATAAATAAATAGATAAAGACAATGCAGGGGGAATCTAATTGAATTTACCAGGATTTTGGGGAATTCCTCTGCAAAATCACCAGAGGGGGCACGTGCGTGGCACGTGCCCTCTGGGGCAGACTGAAATGCGATTTGAGGGAAAGATCGGGGTTGCTGTGCAATTTGCCCAAGGGTGCACGTGCAATGCACGTGACCCAAGGGTGCTTGCTGGCGTGCTGCTTACGCACCCCCCGGGTCGCACGTGCGAGGGGGAGTCTCGAGCTCCGAGCCCCAGTGTGCGGTGGAGAGGGGCGGCGAGGATAGGCTCCTCCTGGCGATGTCGATGAAGCGTAAAGCTCGAGTCGAAGATGTGGTGGCCTCGATGGTGCTGGTGCGTTGTCGTAGGAGAAGGCGGAGACGGGGGTGCTTGGGGTAGTTGTCGGAGACGGTGGCCGTTGATGGCGGTGTCGCAGTGGTCGGAGTAGGCAAAGTTGGAGGCGATGGCGGAGATTATGAAGTCATTGTTGTCGTAGCATCGTGGAAGATGGTGAAGTTGTCGGAGACGACCCCCCAGCGGTGATGGAATTTGAAGATGGAGGCGGCGGACGAGATATGAGCATTGGCTCCATGGCCAAAGATCGGAGCTTGGCAGTACGTCGGCGACGCTGCGACGACCACTGGAGATGGTTGGATTTCGTCGGAGACGGAGGGTGCTGTCACCGCCCTCCTCTGTTGAAGCTCAATCGGCGGATAGCGGGTGAGGTCGGAGGGAGTTGAGCTTAAATAGGAGAGAGGGAAGGGGTCGGTGGCGCGAGATGCGGGGGCGGCGGTTGCGGAGGTGGTTGTGGTCGACGAGGGTTACGGAGATAGCAGGGGAGACGCGCGAGATTGGGGGAGACGCTGGGAGGAAGACGAAGCACCGCGACCGTTCGATGGGCCGCTGATCAAACGGTCGTGGAGGCGCCACGTGGTAGGGGTGTGAGAAGAGGTACGGCACGTGCAGAGCACGTGCCTGGGGGGCACGTGCGACGCACGTGTGGCCGCTTATTTTTTTTAATAAAAACGATACAAAAAAGGGTGAAAAAACGCTGACACGTGGCGGCCTCTGGGGCGGCCACGTGTCAGCACCAGAAAAATCGAGGATAAAATACTTTGTAAAATCAAAATGAAATAGGATATGACTTCATATCGAAAAAGTTCCTTCACAAAAAATGCTCGTCTTGATGAGATATACAACTTTCATGAATACATCAAAACCAAAATCGATCAAATGTACCAAGTGAATTTTTGGGGTATCCCATATGCATAGAATACCTAGATTTTTGGGTTTTCTAATTTTTTGTCATTTTTAAATCAGATTAAAATCCGGAAAAATAAGGAGAAATCAAAGATAAATAAAAGACATCTAAATCTATTTTTTTGGATTTTTATTGATTAAGAAAGTATGTACATAAAATATCATGTTAAAAACCGCTAAAATACACAATGTACAAAAGAGGCCCAAAACCCAACTTTCATATATGAGCTCCGATTCACTTAAACTTGGTCTTGTTTTGAAGGTAATTGAATACATTAGTTCAAAAGTGAGTAGGATCAAATCGGACACTGGATGGGGAAGATATGTGACTTTTAGTTCGAAAATCCTGAAACTAGGATTTGGATTTTTGGTCCACTTATTTGAGTTAGTGATTTTTTTTTGTATTTTTCAGTTATTCTTGTTAGTGATATGTACACAGTGGAGGCGGTTTTGGGTTATTCGGAGTTAGCATGAAGGAGTTAAAAATCCAGGAAGTTAGGCTATTTATAGGTCAAATTTGGCTTTGATTTTGGCTTCTTATTTTGTGCAGAAATTATGGATAAAATTCCATTCTTATGAAAACATGCATGAATGCTAATTATGCAGAATAGATGCAGATATGTTGTTGATTTTGAGGGTATTGAGCTTAATAAATGAGATTTAGAGTGATGAATCCGAGATTCATCAATGGGATACCCCAAAAATTCACTTTGCGCAATTGATCGATTTTGGTAATGGTGTCTTCATAAAAGTTGTAGATCTCATCGAGACGAGCAATTTTTGCGAAGAAAATTTTTTGATCCGGGGTCATTTGTATTTATTTTTAATTTTACAAAGTATTTATTTTTTGGATTTTTGTGGTGCTGACACGTGGCAGCTCCTGGAGCCGTGACGTGTCAACCATTTTTGTCTTCTTTATTAATTAGTTTTTATAAAAACATTATTAATTAAAAAATTAAAATAATCGCACGTGAAGGGCACGTGCCTCCCTCGCAAGCACGTGCGCCACACCTCTTCCCCCAAAATCACCGCCACATGGAGATCTCCTGGCCGCCCGATCTCGGCCGATGGGATGACCGAGGAGCTTCGTCTTCCGCCCGCACCTGTCCCCTTGGAACCTCTGTCGCTCCTCTCCGCGATTTTTACCGGAGATCTCTCGCGCCGCCGCATCTCAATCAGACACCATTCCTCTCCGTAAATCAGTGCCATCCTCGATCGAATCCTCCCAGATCTTCCCCATCGAGATCTCCGAGCATCAGATCCCCAAATCACCTCGGCTTCCATCTCTGCAACCCCCGTCGATGTCCTATTTAAGAATCTCCACCGCCCCCAAATCAACCATCCGCCGATTTCCGAGGTTGAGAGAAGCGCCCGGCTCTATCCGGTGGTGACAATACCGTGCTCCGACGATCGACCTCTGTGCGGCAAGATCTAAGGCAGCGAAGCCTTGCTGCAAACCGCCCTCGTGCAAGCTGCTTCTGCTCTGGCTACCTCCGTCGAGCCCCACGAGGCTACACCGCCGCATGACACCGCCAACGTTCATCTTCGTCTCCAACACCTCAGCCCGTTCCAGGAAGGCCCCTGCCTCCGCCTTCTCTGACCACGACTTCAATGCCAGGAGCTTCTAGCTCCAATCGCTCCACCGAGAGGCCCTCCTACGACCGCCAAAGATTCCAGGATCATCGCCGGCCTCCCCCACCCTCGCCACTTCTCCAACGTCGCACCGCCGGAGGCGACCCGAGACCCTCGTGCACGTGTGAGGCACGTGCATCCTGAGGGGGGACGTCAGCCACACGTCACCCACGAGTCACGTGGCACGCACGTGCCCGTGGGTAAATTAAAAAGGGCCCCCTGGTCCTCCCACTATTTGCCACCAAGTCCAGCTCCAGAGGGGCACGTACCACGTACGTGCCCCTCTGGCTATTTTTCAGAAGAGCCCCTCTGGTTCACGGTAATTAAACTTAGGTCCCCTAGTGCATTTAATTATATATAAAGTATTTATTATTATTTGCATAAACACCCCTGTATTCCCCACTAATTTTAGACCTCTACATGACTTTATTTTATTTATCCAAAAATAGCATGATGTTTGTCATTTAATTATCTACAACCTAATATATTGTGGACATTTCATGATCATTGGGTAATTTATAAATAAGTATTTTGTGGAAAATTGCATATTTTGCCCATCTTGTGCTTCAAAATTTATATTTGATTAACCGTTGTTCTAAAATTCCCAAAAAATCACAGATTGTAGAATTAATTGTGCTTGACATTATGACAAAAAAGAATCGCATTCGCGTAGATTGCCCTATAAAAATCAATTTGCATATTTCAGTGTTTGATTTTTAATAGGTATTGAAACTAGTATTTTCGAGGTATAGAACTTTTCTGAGATCAGTCACCTAGTGATAGATCTTAGATAATTTTGTTCCTTGAAAATAATTAGGTTTATTATTTATTATTAAATATTGAAATTCATTTTTGTTTGCATTTAAAAATTCATAAAAAATTCATATTGCATCCAAAAATTCCAAAAAGGTTACAGTGCATTTATTTCACCATATTTTGCATCGTGGCCAAGTTTCATATTTTTCGGATATCGTTTGAACATAATTAACATTTTAGTCCCAAAAATAGGCCAAAATTGCATATCGCATCCTTTATTGCATCAAAAATTACAAAAAAAGACTGCCTCGAAAACCACGTACGAATTTTGATAGACATAATTCTAGGTTGTTCCTTTGCCTCCTTGTGTTTGACCTTAGGACTTGCCCAAGTAAAATAAACATAAAACCGCATTCACTAAAATCGACAAATATTTTGTGTGGTTATTTTCTTGACCGATTCTGATTGCCGCCTACAATGAAATGACAAATCGTTTTTTTACACACGATCAAATACATATTTCACATCATTTTATCCATTTAACACAATGAATTTCGGACTCGTCAGATGGTGCCGTTGTCGGGGAGGCAAACGACTTAGTTTTTTGTCTTGAAAATTTTTGTTCGATTTTCCGCATTCGGGTAGTCTGACCCCTGAATTATTCATTATAAATTCCATTTTTTCTGTAATTTATTTTCAGCATTTATTTTCCTTATTTTTGATTTATTTTTGAGTTACTCTCTTACACAAATCTCTCTTATTTTTCTTACGAGGTACCCGGTGTACGTAGAGCGGTTTATCAAGAACCGACATATCTTCACCGACTTCTGAAAAATCCGCAAATAAATTAAGATCGAGTCGAGTCGTGAGGGAGCGTAGAGTCTAGGTTCTTTATTTCTGCAAACTCTTAAATTTCTGTAATTAATTGCTCATTTATAGCGGTGTCCGTTTGGACTCTCGCGTTTGTAAAAAGACCTTGAACTCTTTCTTTGGTGTGTCGTGGTCTGTTTCACTCTCCGGTGAGGGTGGGGCCCGACTTGAGTGGCAGTTAGGATAGACCTGCACATACGACTTTTAAAGAATTTTAAATTATTGATTGTGCTCGTAGGATCTAAGGCCATACTACACTTTAATCTAGACGCACATAGATCATTTAATTTAGCAAGTTCAACTCAATTCTTACCCGCTAATAGAACTTTCTACTAGGTGCGGTTTTTCATCGTCTTGCATCCATATAGAATATTTTTTTCAATTTTGTATAGCATCCCACATGGAGATTACGAGGATTCACTGTAAGTCTTCTTACTGAGCATACATCATCGTTTTTCGTGTGCATCGTCTTTTCTCGAATTTCTCCCTCATGTTTTATCACATAATTTTAAAAGGAAATTGGGACTGGACAGTAGACTTGTATTTCCACTCACTTAAATTCTTCAGTGATCGCCTAATTAAAATTGAGACTTCTAAATATAGTCGATTTCAAATTAACCCATAAAATCGAGATATTTTGTGGGAGAGCAACCCTGACCTTGGATGCTTTTATATTTCTGAGTGAGCGAGAGACCACAAGTAGGAGTTCAAAGTGAAAGTAGTAAACTCAAGTAGGAGTTCAAATCGAAAGGTACCTTTACTGAAAGCAAAGTGTGGTAGTTGAAAAATGTATTTTAACTTTATTTGATTTTTTTCAAATTGGTGAATTTGTGGGGTATTGTTGTATTTAAAGTATGTAATTAGGCTTTTGATTGGAAAATCTATGAAATTACAATAGGAATTAATTTCATTTCAATTTGGAAATCAAATAGCTTGGAGGGAAAGTTGGGAATTCTCAAATTTGAAGGAGAGTTATGGATGAAAGTTTAGTATCTCATCTAGTTCTCCTAAACTTTTGGTGAGCTTATATATGAGTTCACACCCCAAGCTCTTATAGCAATAATAAAGAAGAGGAATGGAGGACCACACGCGCACGTGCTCTGCTCTGGCTCCGGCACCGGCTCGGGAGAGTCAATTCGGATCTCAGATCTCGATACTTTTAATACATGTTTCATTTGGCAGGTCGATTGAGTTAATCATGCATATTAATTTGGATTCAATTGCAATGGGAATTTGACTTGACCTGACAATCCGTTTTAGTCGCGGTTTCGGAATCTGAAGAGACACGTCTGTTGAGGGGCATTTTTGGAAATTGGAAAGCACCATGCTCTAGGGCACATAAGCCTCTTTTTATACCCCCTCCCCGGATGTCGTTTCTCATCGCTCACAACAAAAAGCCCTTCCTCCTTCTCCTTGATCTGTTCTTCTTCTCTCGCAGACGAACATTCTTCTTCGTTGGTTGCAGTAGTTCTCTAAGGTACTTTTGAGGACAGTCTTGTCGGTGTGCGTAGACGAAGATCTTGTGTTGTCATATCCTGCAAGCAAATCACCAGACCCTACGCACCGGTATTGTGGGGGCGAAATCGTCTCTAAGGACAGTCCATTGCATGGACGCTTTGGTGATTTCTAATCTAATCTATTTATCGTTTTATTTGTTGCAATGTGTTACATATTTTTGTATATATTATTTAATAATTATGGGATGGGTAAAATTGGTAAAAAAACACTTTTTCAAAAAAAACTTTTAAAAATTCTTATTTGCTTTTAAAAAAGTGTCATTTCTTATTTACCTTTCTTTTTTTAAAAAAAAGTAAAAACCTTTTTCTAAAAAAACTTTGTCTTTCCTATATCTCGCCTTATTGATTTATTCTGAAAAATGAAACTGGTCAACCTTTGATTTATTGGTTCCTGCATGCATATCATGATAATCATTTGAATCAGAAATGCTTGATTGTCCTTTTATTAATCTGTGATGCACTGATTCGTAATGATCTTACCGAACATTATTTTGTATATGTTGTGCTTTTGACCTTGTTACCCATAAAATGAACATGAAAAAAAATTATAAAAATACAATCATGTATATATGGCAGTAAAAACCAAACTCTAGGTGTAAGTATGCCTACATTCTAAAGCTTATAACTCTTGCATACAACAATCTATTTAACTATGCTCATCTTTAAAGAAAATATATCAGAGTACCTAAGTTTACATATTTTTTTCAAGGGAAATATAGCTTATTGTAACGTGTATTTCTTGACCCCCATTTTATAGAAAACATAAAAGCAAACTCCATCATATTAGGTACATTATGTTTTAGCTTATTTTTTACCCTCTTGTATTTTTGAAAATATGTCTCAATATACCAACACAAAAATAACAAAACCCTTGAAAAGTTTCAAAAGGAAAAGAAATAAAATAGTAAAATTTGTACACAAGCATAGTTAATTGTAGATAAACATCTACATTTTCTATAAGCATTCTTTTAACGGTAAAAAAGAGATAATACAGATAAAATATCATGTAATCATAATAAAACATAAAATAAATAGAGTGTGATAAGAAAAGAAAGAAAAAATGAAAATACACAAAAATATGGATCTTGTCATCTCTACCCTGTTCGTCGGAGAACCCATCCTCTCCGGTGAAATAGCATCTGAAATGAAGAATAATTAATTTGCATAATAGGTCCCTTAGTACAATTAGGATTATGTACCATGGCTATCTTAATTATCATACAGCTGTTGATTCAATTATTGAATCATAGAAGCTGGTGCTTGGATGAATATCTAAAGAGTTAGATTGAGGACTCATCAAGCACCGTCAAATGATTGTTAAGATGTGATCTCCAGCCTGAGTAGGAGATGGCAATCCTTTCTCACATAGGCTGATATTTAACCGACCTCTTGATGCAGGTCCTCTGCATAGGAATAGAGATTCGGAGGTGTCAGATTAGTCAGGTCAAAGAGTTGACTTAATGAGATCGAGATAACCAAAATCCTATGTCGTATGCTGTCACGATATAGGCACACATCCTCTGACCAGAGACAGATGTGTTACTATATGACTGAGTATGTACATTTGGCAGACCGATAGGTTGATGACCTAACAAAGGTCTATACACTGGCGCGTTGGTGTGCATATAAGGGCATATGAGTAATAAGATCTCTCAAAGGGATCATACAGGTTCACTACTGAACTGGAAGACATGAGCTCACTCGTAAGATATTGGGAAGAATCAAATTCCGTGCACGGTCATCTCGCTTTGGAAGCTTGACTGAATTTGTAGTTTTGATGTATACTTTTGGAAAGTATATGATCAAGACCTAGGCATGATATATGCTTTTGGAAAGTATATGATCGATACCAAATCCCAATGATCAAATGAGAAACTTACTGATAAAACCCTGAAGAAGACAATATAAAATTGATCTTGATCTTCGGGTTGATCATAGGTCTATGCAGGATGTACAGGTATTGGGAATACCTGAGGGTCATGTGATAATAAACGATTGTATAACCATGATGCTTCCATTCCGAGGGAGTGATGAAATATGTTTGGATTTTAGTAACTCCTCTCAGTAGAGAAGCAATCTGATCTTGTTCCAAGTGTTGGACATTGGTCTGAATGAGATTCAGATGCAAGCTTAGATTTGCGGTCTTGATTTAATCAAGCATCTGTGGGAGGTTCGCACGATCTGGATTTGAGACGAGATCTCAACATCCAAGTCACTATACGTGGAACAATACAATCGCCCTATCCTTATCTCCAAGTATATGCGGAGAAAGCTCATTATTCTTGAAAGAGTTCGAGAATAATTCATTTGATGAATTACATATCCAATGATTAAAAGAGATTTAATTATCAAACATAATATGAATGAGATTCATATTGTGAGAATAATTATCCAAGATAATTAAATGGGATTTAATTACCAAGGATTGGAGAATGTGGATAATGCTATCCATTATATTTGTGTATTATAAATATGATTTATAATATACATATATTGAAGAAAGAGAAGTTTTGTGAATAGAATTTGTTAATTATTAATGTGGATTGGATTCACATTAATTAATTAATTGGAAATGCAATTTACAAATTAGTTTTGGTTGTGAATATGATTCACATATTTATCGATGGCATGATTGAAATATTCACAAATTAATTTGGAATTAATTCAATGGATAATTTTGCAATGGATATTCACTAATTAATTATGAATTTATTTAGTGAATAATATTGCATACAAATTAAAGATAATTGGATTACATAAAAGGGATGGATAAAACACCACCCAAATGAGGTGGCGCCACCCATGACTTGGTCATGGGTGATGCCCATCTATTTGGGGTGGATTATCATCTCGTTTTATTATTATCCTATTATCTTGTGTTTATTAATTTATGTTAAATTAAATTATGTTGATAATGTTTCAACATATATTTGATTTAAATATAAACTAATATTGTTGGTTTTTTAGCCAACAACAATCTTGGCCATTGATTATTACATAGACCACCATGGCTGTTGGATCTATGTGTCCCATGGATTGAGATCCATTGGATCCTAAACTAATATAAAAGGAAGGCTAACCTAGACTTTCATGGTACATGATGAAGAGTTGTAGAAGCCTGCTACTCTCTCTCTCTCTCATTCTCGCCCTCTCTCTTTCTCTTCTCCAAGAAGTGGCCGTCCACTTTGTGTTGAGAAGGAGAGCCTCTCACGCCTTCGCCTTCGATGACTCGAGTATCTCCTTCTTCTTTGGGGCTGCTTGTCTTAAAGAAAGATGACGGATTTCGTTTGACAAAATCAAGGGATTCATTGCTTGGATCTTCATCGAGGATTGCGGGAAGAACGCGTCTCATCATCGCGCCCGCAAGTGCGTTCTTCGTGGATCGGACTTAAATAGGAGGATCTCCTGTTTGGGATCTCACGATCACAACCACGCTCCAAGAGGTATTCCTTATACTTTGTGGTTTGATGAAACGATCCGAGAAATGTTCTCGTGATCATGTGGTTTCATCACTTGTTAAAAAAAAATTTTAATTTCTGCCGCATCTAGCAACTGGTGCGACTAGTTGCCCCGATTACATATGATGCGATCGACACGCATCCATGATGCACTTGAGGATTCTCAATATACTTCAAGTGGTATCAGAGACTTAGGTCGAATAAGGTTTTGGATATGATCCATAGACCTAGGACGACTTAGGTTTGAAAGGGTCGCAAAAGTTTTGTTGCATTTCAATATTTGCACCTCTGTGTAATTGAATTTTTCAGTACTATTTTTAAATTCAAAATTTGCAATTGATTTTGTTTCCCATTAAAAAAGGAAACCATAGGATCTGAGTTTATGTAATTTGGACTTCATTTGCTCAAGATATGATTTTTTGAATATGCATGTATTCACTGTTACAGGAACTACGGATCTAAGCGTGATTAATGAGCTAATTATTGTTTTGATCCGCCTCGAAATGTGTGAACTATCACTTGGATTCTTTAATAAATCAAATTGGCAATCTTAGGAAATTGATTCTTCAATTTTTGGATTTAAATGGATCAAGATAAGTTAATTTTAGTGATTGGGGGTCACTGCTGGAAATTGACATCTTCTGATCATGAACCTTGTGATAAGTCATTCAAATATGTTGATGAAAATTAATTGTTAATTTTCTGAAATAATTAGTGATAAATATTCGTGAAATATTTAAAGAGATAATTATTTCATTGAATGACATTTGCCTAAACCATAATGATAAGATTGTTGATCTTGATCATTGGTTGATATAAAATCATCAACAAACTTTTTTCATGAAGAACCTTAGTTTATCTTACAATAGTTGTAGGACAACTTTTACATGAAAAATCCTCTTGCTTGAATAGGATTGGGGATTTTTTTAGCAAATCTCCTTATAATATAATCAAAATTATTTTGATGTATATTATATGGTATAATTTTGGTTGAAAAACCAATGAGCATCTCAAAGTACATGATGATCTATATAGCATTATCCTTTCCTAAGGTGGATAAGGTGCCTAGTCGGAGAGCATTGGGGTCGCGGGTTGCAACATATGTGGTCCGTCCCACTCTCGTCGGTATTGGCCATGACAGCGGGTAGGGACTCGATAATGCCGGATAAGTCAAAGTGTATTTTTCTAATTATTAAAATTCGAATAATACGTACTTTGAGATTATACCTACTATTCAAGTAATAATTAAGTTTGTTGATTGATGATTGGATTAATGATTAATTTAATGTGATTCAATTAATTATGTTCAATAAATACTCTATTATGAGTAGATGTGTAATTCCCTTGGAATAATTAATTATGTGAATACAATTCACGATAATTAATTATAAAATTTGAATATGAGGTGGAGGATCACATAAGCGACATCCATGGTCTCCCGTCAAGGCAAAGGATTTTGTCACCAGATGTTGTATATAGGATACGCCTGTCCGAAGTGACAGATCCTATATATGATTTATTTGGATCGGGTTCTTTGCTTCTCGAAAGAGTAAGGTCGTATACGTAGTGACCCCAATATCGGGTCCTCATATTATTGGGGCGATATTGGATTGTGTATAGAGAGTATTAAGCCTGTTGACGGTTGGTTCAATTAACAACGGGTCAACATCACCCTAGGGGTGGTGGGCCCGGGTTTTAAAGACCGAATTGGGAGATGCAAGTTGGACTTGCATGGCAGAATGTGTTCCCGCTTCTTTTTATCGGAGTCGCAGGTTCTCATATTATTGGGATGTGACGAAGATAGGAAAGGATATCCCAGATCTTGCTTGAGATATAATGGTAAGTATATCTCTTACATTGAAAGCGATTAAGGGAATGAACTTTCGGTGTTGACAAGACAAGACAACTTTGATATAAAAATTCCCAAATCAAAGTAAAATATGTATATATAATATATATAAACTTATGCAAATTTCTTATTTCAGATAATCCTTCATTAAACCCGCTCAATATTATACTCAATAATAACCAGTAAAAATATCTTGGATTGGACTCATGATCCAGATATTGTACTTACAATTGGACACATAATGTATGTGGTTGCAATGTACAAGTTTCCTCAACATAATGAGGAATGACAATTAAATAAGACAATAAGACATCACCTTAGGGTTTGTATGTCTCTATAGTCTTGATCTTTCATCGAGTGTACTTTGGAAGTGACATGTCGATGATGATCGCAATTGTCAAATAATCCTTATAAAATCTAATAAGATGTTTTGGTATACATATATGCTCTAGACATTTAATCATGAATGACATGGTTCTCTGCATTATACAGAATGGTAGTTCGAAAGAGATGATGTATTCAAAATGTTTGAATACCTACCTGAACCTAAGTCTCTAAGGGTTAAGATGTATGTAGATATGATGAGTGTCATCATTCTACTATCTATACTCAAGTCATTCATGAAGCTTCATAATAATCATTTTGAATGAATTTAATGAAGCATGTATAAATGTTGAAATGCTCTTGTATTGAAATCCTTTGAATTCAACATAAGAGATTCTTTGTCTTGAACAATGGTTGTTTATAGATGAAGAGAGCGCAGTGGAAGCATGGGTCGGACCCGAGTAAGAAGGAAAGTCAAAGAGTTGACCTACTTCTGTGACTTCCATATGACATCCAAAGAGTTGGATGAATGCCAATACTGCAATAAGTTGATTTGTTGATAGTATGACTATCAAATCTGTCTAAAATCCTTAGTGAAGGACTCAGATAGAGCATCAGAATAATGTACATATAATCATTCACTCTGACTTTCTTATTTCATAAGATAAAGTCTGACAATTGTATCCCAATCTTCTAATGACATTTGCAATAGGTTGCATATATATATTAAAAGATTACAAATTTTATCTTAAGGTTTAGTAGTCATCTACATGGATATCGCTGTAATTGTTGCAGCAATCTCTGTTGGATAGATAGACTTCATATTCTCAGTGGGAGAGCCCTTAGTCTTGGAGAATGTCTCTATGACCTAGATAGTAGAGTACACTCATTGTTTGTTTCTAAATGTTGGAAATAAACATGAATTCTGAGATAGAACTATCATAAAGAGTTATGATGTAAATATTTCAGATAGTAATCTAACATCTAGTGGACTCCACAAATTGGAAAATTAATGAATGATTCATTAAGATTTCTAATACTGAAAATCAAACCTTATAAGATCAATAGGAGGATGAAGATCATTTGACAATGATCTGGCATCAAGCCTTGGACATTTGTCTGTTGATTTGATCAATAGACTAGTAAGATATGAAACTTTGAATGTCTAAAATTTCAAATCTTACATACTTGTGAATATTGTATTCAAAGTAAAATGTCCACTACACCTTTCTCTGGGAATGGTGTTAGATGTTGAGGTATTCAAGATCTCATACATATTGATGTACGTAGATCATCTATATCATAGTAAATATTATGGATATGTGATATCTATTGATGATTATGTATGATATGAGATTTCTTCTCTTCACCTGAGAAACCTTTGAAATGTTCAACGATTTCATAATTTTGGTTTAGAACCAAAGTCTGAAGAAAGATGAAATGAATTTGATCTAACCTAGGTAGCTTGTACCTGTTAGATAAAATTAAAAGAATACCTTATGGAGATATGAATATCATTTCTATCTCACTCCTCCTGATAAACCTGAACTCAATAGAGTTGTAGGGAGATACAATTGGATCATGTGTGACATGATTTGATCAATGATGAATTTTAGCATAATTACCTCTTAGTTTCCAGGTATATATGTAGTAGAGACTACACTATATATCCTTAATAAGGTTCCATGAATGTAAGCTGGAATCTAGCACTTGGGAGTGCTACTTCATTAGGAAAATAAAGGATGGTATTAGATACCTACTTTATGACATTGAGATTCTTAAAAGATCTCATCTCTGAGAATGAGATTCTTGGAGGATTGAGACTCTTGAGAATCAAGATGAAAATGAAGTGAAGGAACTCATTTAATCTTGAGAAAACAATGAGGCTCCTGAAATCGGGAACTAAAAGGACAATTAAAGATGAAGCACTAATACCTCTTCAAATGAGTTTGAGGATGTATTCTATTTGTCAGTTAAGTCTGACAATGATAGGACTTCATGTGATGAAGCTCCTGAGGATCATGACATGGAAAGATGGATATTAGCAATAAAGTCTAAAGTAGACTTCATATACAAGTGTTGTATATGTACCCTCGAGAATCCACCTTTAAGGGTAAGACCCTATAAGGTGTAAATGGATCTTCAAGAGAAGAGGGAACCTGATGAGAAGGTAGAGACCTTCAAAGCACGGTTCGTAGCCATTAGCTACACACCGGAAGAGAAGACATTGCTTGCAATGGGACTTGCTCTTCGGTGACCATGCTTAAAATCATTAGAATATTGCTAACCTTAGCTACACAACTTGACTATTGCATCTTCAAGATGTAAGTCAAGATTGCATTCCTCTAAGAATACCTCTCTGAGGATATTCACATGAAGTAGCCCCGGGGCTTCATGATTTGGGAAAGTAAGCTGTGAAAGTTAAAGAAATCCATCTATGGACTCAAATAAGCTTCTTGAATTTGGACCATAAGATTGGATGAAATTATAAATATTGTGATTTCAGATAGAATCTTGATGAGCCATGTGAAGCTTAGTGGGAGTGCCTTTGTGTTCATCGTGCTAAATGTAGATAATATCCTAATCATTTGGAATGATATAAGGATGATAATAAGTGTTTTATAGACTGGCTATTCCATACCTTGAGATATGATCTCAAGAATATCTCTTAGATCTTAGTTCTGAAGTTGTTCAGGAGCAAAGAAAAGAGGGTATTGGGACTGTCACATTTGTAGTACACCTTGGACATATCCCATTCTTGGAAATTCCAAGAAAGGCTTCCTTCCCTTGAAATTTGGTACTGACCTATCTAAAGGGATAGCACCTCAAAGAGTTGAGGAAATGAATGCTAGAATTGCTTACACCTGTGCATCAGTTACGAGAAGCTAAGTGTATGCTAAATGTGTATAAAAGCCAGATATCTGCCATGCAGTGGGAGTAGTAAAGTGTTCTAATCCTACTAAGGAGAGAAAACACTTGATTACAGTAATAACAAAATCTTCATAGATGACAAAATATTTTGAGATAATGATTTCAAAAGTCATATCTTCAAAAGCTTAAGACTTAATAGATAGAGATCTAAAAGGTCTTAACTGCGAATACCTTAGGAGATAGAGATATCCAGGAATAAGGGTATTCTAATAAGGATTATGGAAATACTGGTTATAATAATTAAGCAATAGTGTTAAGGACACTATAACTGCTTTGACTAGATTGAGTATTGGTTGCATAAGATGCAACATTCGCATTGAATGCGAGCACTATTACCTAGGGATATGCAAGTGCCGTAAAAGGACTTGGCATAGTCTTTTGGGAACAGAGTGACTGATCAGCTTACCTAGATATTTCTAAATAGCCTATGATTGTCACATGAGTGTGGGTTTAAATGATTTGCCCATTAATGGCTCTTTGGGCTGGTGAAAGATGGTTGGACATGCGAGCCCACGACGAGCCATTATGCAATAAATGTTATTGTGAATATCATTCCCTGATCTGAAATGAAGAATAATTAATTTGCATAATAGGTCCATTAGTACAATTAGGGTTATGTACCATGGTTATCTTAATGATCGTACAACTGTTGATTCAATTATTGAATCATAGAGGCTGGTGCTTGGATGGATATCTAAAGAGTTAGAATGAGGACTCATCAAGCACCGTTAAATGATTGTTAAGATGTGATCTCCATCCTGAGTAGGAGATGGCAATCCTTTCTCACATAGGCTGATATCTAACCGACCTCTTGATGCAGGTCCTTTGCATAGGAATAGAGATTCGGAGGTGTCAGACTAGTTAGGTTAAAGAGTTGACTTAATGAGATCGAGATAACCAAAGTCCTATGTCGTATGTTGTCACGATACAGGCACGCATCCTCTGACCAGAGACAGATGTGTTACTATATGTCTGAGTATGTACATTTGGCAGACCGATAGGTTGATGACCTAACCAAGGTCTATACACCGGCGCGTTGGTGTGCATATAAGGGCATATGAGTAATGCGATCTCAAAGGGATCATATAGGTTCACTACTGAACCGGAAGACATGAGCTCACTCATGAGATATTAGGAAGAATCAAATTCCGTGCACGGTCGTCTCGCTTTGGAAGCTTGACAGAATTTGTAGGTTTGATGTATACTTTTGGAAAGTATATGATCAAGACCTAGGTATGATATATGATTTTGGAAAGTATATAATCGATACCAAATCCCAATGATCAAATGAGAAACTTAATGTTAAAACCCTGAAGAAGACAGTATAAAATTGATCTTGATCTTCGGGTTGATCACAGGTCTTCCAGTATGCAGGATGTACAGGTATTGGGAATATCTGAGGGTAATGTGATCATAAACGATTGTATAACCATGACGCTTCCATTCCGAGGGAGTGATGAAACAGGTCTGGATTTTAGTGACTCCTCTCAGTAGAGAAGCAATCTGATCTTGGTCCAAGTGTTGGACATTGGTCTGAATGAGATTAAGATGCAAGATTTGATTTGCGGTCTTGATTTAATCAAGCATTTGTGGGAGGTTCGTACAATCTGGATTTGAGACGAGATCTCAACATCCAAGTCACTATATGTGGAACAATACAATCGCCATGTCCTTATCTCCAAGTATCTGCGGAGAAAGCACATTATTCTTGAAAGAGTTCGAGAATAATTCATTTGATGAATTGCATATCCAAGAAAGAAGGACTTGATGATTAAATGAGATTTAATTATCAAGCATAATATGAATGAGATTCATATTGTGAGAGTAATTATCCAAGATAATTAAATGGGATTTAATTATTAAGGATTGGAGAATATGGATAATATTATCCATGATATTTGTATATTATAAATATGATTTATAATATACATATATTGAAGAAAGAGAAATTTTGTGAATAAAATTTGTTAATTATTACCGTGGATTGGATTCACATTAATTAATTAATTGGAAATGCAATTTACAAATTAGTTTGGGTTGTGAATATGATTCACAAATTTATCAATGGCATGATTGAAATATTCACAAATTAATTTGGAATTAATTTGGTAGATAATTTTGCAGTGGATATTCACTAATTGATTATGAATTAATTTAGTGAATAATATTGCATACAAATTAAAGATAATTTAGATTAAATAAAAGGGATGGATAAAACACCACCCAAATGAGGTGGCAGCACCCATGACTTGGTCATGGGTGACGCTCCATCTATTTAGGGGTGGATTATCATCCCATTTTATTATTATCCTATCATTTTATATTTATTAATTTATGTTAAATTAAATTATGTTGATAATGTTGCAACATATATTTTATTTAAATAAATTAATAATTTTGGTTTTTTAGCCAACAACAATCTTGGCCATTGATTATTACATAGACCACCATGGTCGTTGGATCTATGTGTCCCATGGATTGAGATCCATTGGATCCTAAACTAATATAAAAGGAAGGCTAACCTAGCCTTTCATGGTACATGATGAAGAGTTGTAGAAGCCTACTGCTCTCTCTCTCTCTCATTCTCGCCCTCTCTCTTTCTCTTCTCCAAGAAGTGGCCGTCCACTTTGTGTTGAGAAGGAGAGCCTCTCACGCCTTCGCCTTCGAAGACTCGAGGATCTCCTTCTTCTTTGGGGCTGCTTGCCTTAAGGACGACGACGGATTTCATTTGACAAAATCAAGGGATTCATTGCTTGGATCTTCATCGAGGATTGCGGGAAGAACGCGTCTCATCATCGCGCCCGCAAGTGCGTTCTTCGTGGATCGGACTTAAGATAGGAGGATCTCTTGTTTGGGAATCGCAATCACAACCACGCTCCAAGAGATATTCCTTATACTTTGTGATTTGATGAAACAATCCGAGAAATGTTCTCGTGATCATGTGGTTTCATCACTTGTTAAAAAAAATTTTAATTTCCGCCGCATCTAGCAACTAGTAAGACTAGTTGCTCCGATTGCATATGATGCGATCGACATGCTTCCGTGATGCGCTTGAGGATTCTCGATATCCTTCAAGTTGTTGCACCAAAGTTGTGCTAGAACAAGTCTCGCGAAATGGTCTAGTGGTCAAAATTGTCGTCGGCGGTTGCTCGAGGGTCAGGTTTCGCAGAGATTTTAACTGACAGAACGTGGGAACGAGACGGAAGACGCGATGGTATACGGCCTATATATACCTCCATCAGGAGATGGAATGGATTATTGCATCTTGATCCATCCTCGCTCACTGGGAGACCCATTCCAACCGCCCTAATATATATATATATATATATATATATCATGAAGCAATCAATTGTAGCGTACCTTATTCCTTGACGGGTATTAGAGATCGACAATCTCGAGCTTTGCACCCTTCTACGTGACTGTCCAACAACGCATCATCGTCGGAGTCATCGATCTCTTACCACAACATGCGATGGTTCGCCTCGTATAGTTGCCACATTAGTACTTTTTTTCTTTGCGAACCCTAGCATGGGTCTACTTCTGGTAACTTCTCTTTAATTTTTTAATAATAATAATAATAATACAGCAAGAGGTTCGATTTTGATGAGCTTTTAAAACGGACTTGTTTTTTAGGAGATAATAGTAGATCTGCTACGATGTTGCTTGCTAAAAGAGGAGATGATAGTTTTTACCCTTGTCCTGAAGTTAATTGAAAAGCCTTTTACTTAAGTTTTATAAAAGGATAAATTATAATTTGGGTCTCCATCTATGGTTCCGAACTCAAAATGGGCCCCCATCTTTAAATTGTAACGATTCGAGTCCCAGGGCCATTAACGAGATGAATTTTTTGGGGCTGATGATGAATATGCCCTTGTTTAAAAATAGGAACTTAACCCCATTCCCTTCCCGACAAGGGCATATTCGTCATGAATCACAAAATTTCTATTTCTTAAATGGTCCTAAGACCCGAATCATTACAATTTAAAGATGTGAGCCCATTCTAGGATACGACCCATAGATGGAGATCTAAATTGTAGTTTACCCTTTATAAAATTAATCAATCACGTTTTTCTAGAAACTTGCAATTGTTGTGAGGTTTTTTTGTTACGTTGGGGATTAATCATTCGTTCTTTTGAAATCAGAATCATCCGTTCGTTTAAATTTGAAATCCCTGCATAATCTTCTTGATCATAAAATTGGATCTTATCGAACTTTGCTGTTTCTTTATTAACTGCAATTAAATAGGTTACAAGTCTTTTTAAACTTGAATCTAAGCTTAACATGAGTTTTGGGTAAAGTTGATAAAGTTTCTCTTTGACAATCACAACTACTTGTTAAGATTCGTGTCCTCCTTTTTTGAAAAAGCTGATTAGAAACTTAAGTTATAAAATTGAATATGCCTTAGTTGATAAAAAAAACTTTAATTTTTCTTGTGAGATAACACGATCTCATACAAACTTACATTTATTTCATTAGATTCAAAATAACAAGCAAAATCATTGCCACCGAGGTGGGGAAAATTGAGTACGTTAATGGTACTAATTATGAGTTGTGGATTATAAATATCTACTTTGGCTTGCTACATGATAGCATACACTTCATAATAGACAAACTTGTGCCTACTTTATCTAAGAATCCGAACATGGAGGGAAGTATAAGGAAATATATAATAGGGGTAGGGGCTTTAAGTTGACCCACACGGAGTTGAATCTGATTCGAGTCTTCGAGGCCAAGAAATTAGCATACAAGCTCCATATTACGATGATGGAGAAATATCATTTCAAATCGAAAGTGAGTGTTCAAATTCTTCTCCACAAGTACAACTCATGCATAATGAAGGAAACTGAAAGTGTCCTCGAGTACGCGAACAAGATGATCATGATGGTCAAGGACCTAGCAGCTGTTGAATGTGTGACTCCTAATAGGATGCAAATACAATCATTTTAGGAAGTCTCCCACTGTCATTCAACACAGTTGCCACATCCTTGAGGATGAAAAACAATATTAAGAGTGTGACAAACCTACCTGCTGATGAATAGCCATTCATTCGCCTTTATTCTTCCATTTTTGACTTTGAATCCTAAGTAAAATACATGTAAATACAACTAAATTGCATAAATCTAACATTTAAGATGTAATTAGCATGCAAATACATATATTTAATTCCAAATTAAAGAATAAAGAAAAGAAAAATAAATGAGGTATCAAAGATACTGACTGACCTGAACCTCTAGAACAAGTCAAAAATTGACTATGTCGACCATGAATAAAGTAGGGGTAGATAAGGGTAAAAATATGTGCAAAGTACATAGAAACTCGAATTCTATATAGTATAAATAACCTAATATAGCGCTATTTTATTTATTATTATAAACACCTCAAACTATAAAATGTTCAACACAAACTTGTACACATTAATATATAAAAATAAGAAAAATGTTTGTCAAATAAATCATGGACAATGCACTTGGTACATATAGTTGAAAAGCTGCAAACAAAACTTCATTGATCAATATCTACTTCATATGACTCAAATTAAACCATACTCATCTCCATTTATTTCAAATTGAATTATCCATCAAATGAAGGTAGTTTTATAAAAAATGAAGCTAAGATAGAAAAGTCGACATTCTGGGGGAACTACTGTACTTGGGCATCTGTACATATAGCCAAATATTTATTTTTTTACATTTGTTACTCTCTTTATATTTTGAATTATTGTATATGTTATTGATAACTCGCTAAAATAAAAAGCACTCATTATAATACAAACACTTAGCAAACTACACAAAACTATGTCAAATGTCTCTGCGAAGAGGACCTAACTTTAATTTATAAATTTGGAAAGTTCTGGGTCGAACATAAGGACACGAGAAATTTATGATTTATTGTTAAGTGTTAAATATTTATGAAAGGGATCTAAAAGCTAATTGTATCGAGTAAATGCAATATATAAAATGAATGCACTATTTAAAACATTATTTATGCAATTAATTTAAATGAAAATAACAATGCACAAATAATACACAAGATTCCACAACAACAAAGCTCCTGAATTTTATTGATTAAACATTTAGTCAATGCTAAGCAGTCCCAAAGACAAGTTGAATAGGTCTCAATTCATAGAATTAATCAAAGCTTGATTTTTTATGTATTTAATAAGAAAATGACTCCAAGTAATCAATTAATGATGAACTTATTAGGAATAAAGAGTTTAATCCATAGATTAATGATCCTAATCGGTTAAGCAATAAATTTCGGTATTCAACTACTTGAATAATGCACAATATACTAATTTAAATTCAAACAAGGAGTCAAATACACCAATAAAATCCCCTAACAGTGAGTACGTGAAATAAGCATCAAATGAATTATTCAAACATGCTAATACGTAGAGTTTTAAATCAGCTTTCCAAATGAGACCAAAATCACTTCATTTGGATCTATAGATGAAAAGTTATTCAAGAGGCAATAAAAGGGCATAATTGAAATAAAAACATAATTTTTTATCACGAACATGTCCGAAATTGGTCTCAAATGCAAGAAAACAATACTGCATGGGCTATTATGCAATTGTTACAAAAGGTGGAAGGATACAAATACAAATAGACAAATATCTAGGACTTATCTCCAATTTCCCCGGAAGACACACTGATGAATGTGAAAAAAAACCTTTAATAATATTATATTATAGTATAGAAGATGACAAACGATCGATCAAAAACCACAATCTTTGAATGTTGTGAAAAAATTTCACTTGGCAAGTCTACCAAGGTCGAACACAAGGAACAATGATTTTTAGTTGTGTCAATTTCTAGGTCAATTGCTAGGTCAATTTCTGTGTCAGAAAATAAAAAAGGAATGATGATGAAATGCAATAAACAGAGAGAATAATCGAGCTCATGATCTGGGATGGTGATCTTTAAATCCAAACAATATTCATCAATATCCTCGAAATAATCATAGATCAAAGGATATACTTTCAAGAAATAATTATCTATTTATCTCTAAGCTGCAGGATAAAAGAAGCAATGGGATCACACAATGATTTTATCGAAGAATATTTGACCTCAAAATTCCCTTTGATTTAATCATTGAATTGATAATCAATTAATCCATGGGAATATATCAGCTTGCAAATATTAAATCCTGAAAGAGAGATCAAAGTTTTTTAATATCTTGGAATGAGCTTCTGCAATAGATCAAATTTCTCAATAATACTCCCCACGAATTACAAGAGGATTAATTAAATATCCTTAGATAGGAATTTTAATCTCAACAATGATTCCTTCTCCTCTGTGATATTCCTACAAATATAAATTCAATTAGTGGAACCCCTGCACAGAATAATTTCTCAATAATTATCATATGATGCAAGAGAATTATTCTCTCGAAATACACTCAATCGGAGTCATGCACATTAAGCCAATGATCTTCTCAATAAGATATCGCACAAATGTATGGATAATTGAGTCTACACATGTCAAATAAAATCCACAACTATGATTATAAATAAACATCCTCAAATCTGTCCACAAGTTATGCAAAAAGATAGAGCATGAAATAAGCTTCAAAATGACATATTATATGTAAAAACCCGAGTTCAAATGAGCAAGGTATGATAAAATAAAGATCTAGGGACTAAAATGTAATAAAACATCATTTTTCTTTTCAAAAAGGTCCTTAGAGGACCTATCCACAAATATCAAAAGTCAGAGGGATCCCGATGCAATTTTCTCAATACATGCATGCACCGCAAAAGTCACCCTCTTAATTTAATAGGATTACTGAATAAAATATATTCGAATTTCATTATTGCGAGCAATTCAAGGTTGATCAAAAACTGTAATTTTTAATTAATGTGTCAATTAAAGCGAGCGGTCAATTTATTTTTTTACTTGGTAAGTCCAAGGTCGAACTCAGTGAGGCAACTATCTCCTTAAGTTAGTTTAAAGTCGATCTAGAATTTATGTTTTCAGAGAGGTATACTCTGGTATTTTTAAATGCAATAAATGAGTGGTATGCAATTATGGCAAAGTTCAGGGGCTTAATTGCAAATTCTATCAAATGTATTCCAAAAATCCCCAAACTTGGCCAGAATGTGAAATATGATGAAATTAGGCTGCAGTGATTTTTTGTAATTTTTAGATGCAAAATGAATTTTCTGTGAATAAATGAATGTAGACAATGAAATTTTCAATAATTAATTATATTGAATAACAAATCTACTTATTTTCATAAAATACAATTATCTAAGATATGTCACTAGGTGTCTATCTCAGAAAAATCCTAGATTCTAAAAATATTGAATTTAATACCTATTAAAAATGTATTACTGAAATGCACAAAATAATTTTTCTAGAGAACAATATGCAAGTAAATGCAATTCTTTTTGGGCACAATATAGAACTACATAAACTCTATATGCTTAAATTATTCACAATTTTTAGAGCATATAAATTTTAGAATAACAAGTGGGTAAAATATACAAATATTTCACCAAATCAATTATAATAAATAAACCAATACTTACCAAAATTACAAATGAATATCCAGCAAATAAAGAATTAATAGTTCTATAATATGCAATTTTTAGAATAATAAAATAATGTTGAATGAGAGTTCAAAATAAATGGAGAACACAGGGTTCAGAATGCAAATACAGAAATAAAATTGATAATAAAAATATGCTAACGTGAATAATATGCAACTACTTGTTCCTGTGAGGGTTCTTATGCAATTTTCCTAGGCTCGTACGTGCGTCACATGTGACTCCAAGTGGCGGGGGCTCTTCTGGAATTATGTAGACTTGTAAGATGCTCTTTGTAAATTGTCCACCAAGGCACGTACGAAGCCCATGTCTGATTTGAGGAGGGGTTGTGATGGGGAATCTACAAACTTCTAGGGGTTGCTTCTCCAAAATGGAGTTTCATTATGCAAAAACCCCAACAGGGGTGTTTTTCTTCACGTGAGGGGGTGATTTGCCTTCTTTCTGTCTTGGGCAAGCGAATGCTTCTTGGAGAGGGGGTCAGAGAGGAGAGTGCACAATGTCGAATGGAGGAGGTGCTGACGTGGGCGGTGCCATAGGTGGCCTATGGGTGATGCGGCTTCTTCTATGAGGCGAGGGCGTAACTCCGTGCGAAGGTGGGTAGGCGCAGGAGGAGCAAGGTTATGGACTGTGCGATGGCGCTGGTGAGGGAGGGGCGATCTGTTGCGGAGGCATGGGACGTGGTTGTGGCCTGGTGCGCATGACCGGCTCTGCTCTTGCGGTTGGAGTCGATGGAGCTACCCCTCCTTCGAAGGCGGAGATGAGCAGAAAGGGGCTCAAGGTCGGTGCAGATGGGTGTGGAGGAGATGGGTGAGGGGTAGAGTTCCTCTACGTGGTGGAATCAAGGCGGAAGCATGGGGATATGTTAATGAAGAAGTGCGGAGGAGCGATCGTGCAGGGGAAAGCGTACAATAGTTGGAGGCGTGGTTGATGGGATAGTAGGTAGCCCCAAGGGGCTCTACGGCTGGTCCAGGGAGGAGATGGAGACGTGGTAGCTACAAGTGGCCAGCAGAGGTGTTGGGTGATCGAAGAGCGATGGATGGTGATTGGTGAACGAGGGAGTGTGCGGAGATGAAGGTGATTTGAAAAACAGGGGAAACGGGCAAAAACAGGGGAGTTGGAGATAAAAGGTGAATGATCGAAGATGGTGATGGGGAGTTATTTCGCATGGGTTGGAGGAGGACATAGACTCGATTCCTTGTCCTTTTCTTCGATCGAAGGCCAATGAAAGTCTCGATCATGCTGGTGCATTGTAGCCAAGGAGGGGAGGGCTGTCACCACCTCCTCCTCAAGCTGTCTTTCTCTCTTGGCGATGGCGGATGACCAAATCAGGGGGATGATGATAGATTTTATCGGAGGGCATAAAGGTGAGGGTGATAAGGATAGAGGCTGACCGGTGGTTGCGGAGTGACATTGGTTGCGGTCTGCGTGCGAGGTGCAGGCAGAGGTTGCGAAGAAGATGCAAGGAGGAGGTTTGAATGGTTGTTCAGTGGAGAAGAGGAAGGGGAAGGCCTCACGTGCAAGACACGTGAGGTTTTCTTTTTTTCTTTTTATTTTTTAAATTAATTTTTCTAAAAATAAAATAAAATAGGTTAAAATGAGTGACACATGGCAGATCCAGAAGCTGCCGCGTGTCAACTCCAGAAAAATCAAGAAATAAAAATAAAAGAAAAATCCAGAAGAAGTAGCAAACGACCTCGGATCGAAAAGTGCTCAACATAAAAATTGCTTGTCATGATGAGATCTACAACTTTTATGAAGGGACCAAAAGCAAAAGAGATCATCTATGTAAAATGAAATTTTTGGAGAACTCTATGTACATAGAATACCTTGATTTTTTAGTTTTGTTTTTTTTTGTGATTTTTAATGAAGAGAAAAATTGAGAAAAATAACGATAAAATCAAAGATAAATATTTACTCAATAATATATTTTTTGAATTTTTAATAAATAATAAAATAAGATAATAAAATAAAGAAGAAAATGGGAGATATTTGTACAAACTCTCAAAGGGACACTCAAAATCGGTAGTTTCTTTAATTTCAGTTTTATTTTGTATTTGGATTTTTGTGGATTTTATTAAAACTTTCATAAAATAATATAGATGAAAAAGAAATAAGAAAAAAATTAATTATGCACATAAAATGATAGGTCAAAATCAGGTAAAACTCATAACGCGCAAAAGATGCCCAAAACACAACTTTCACATATAAGTTATGATTTTTATGAAATTGGCCTTGTTTTGAAGGTCTTTGAATATGTAAAACTTTAAAAGTGAGTAGACCTAAACCAGGAACTGCGTGAGGAAGATATGAGCATGTTAGCATGTTTATTCTGAAATTGGGATTTTGTCTCAAGGGCTAATTATTTGAGTTGGTAATTTTTTTATTTTTTCTTAAATCTTGTTAGTAATATGTACACAATGAGGGTGGTTTGAGGTCAATTGGAGTTAGCATGAATTAGTTAAAAATGCATGAAGTTATGTGGAAATGTGAAGATGATCTTGAGTGCAACTATGAGTGCTAAAATGTAAATATTAATTTTAAATGCATGATCAGTAAAAATGCAAAATAAATGATGAAATGCTGCTAATTACTCAAGAACGAAGCTCTATTTTCATCTTTTAGTATGTTGAATCACAGATTCATTAACCCCCTATGCTCAAACCTTCGAGCAACTAATAATGAAATGCAAAAATGAAATGATTTTGGTTTCCATACCAAAGTAATGAACAAAAGGTGAAAATGGAGCTAGACCCGACCTTTGGATTAATAGTGTGGTTAAACTCCTGTGAGATCTAGAATTTTGAAATCAACAACCCTTAAGTTCTACATATCATTGTAACAGATTCGGCTCGGAAGTCATCTTAGATCAATCCTTCTCCAAAAGCATATCCCATGAACATTGAACAACTGTCTCATTTGTGTGAAAGGTTTCAACTCTCCCCATCAAGAATGTCGGACTACCATGCAAACCCCCCTCTCAGTAACTCGTCCTCGGGGAGTCAGGTATTTCCTTCTAAGGTCTGTCATATTGTGTTCACAATCGAAAGGGGGAGAAATTAGAAGATGGGGAAAAGAACTGGAGGGTGACTAGTGTAGTCACCTCTCCTTGCGAAGACAGTCAGTTTAGCCAAGTCTCCAACAAGATTTACAGGTTTTCTTAAAGCTTGGATATTTTTGGTCACATATTTATTTAGTAATTTGGTTTTTCGGTATGGATTTTTGTGACTCTGCATGGATCTTTTTGTGCCCCTATAGATATGGAATCTTTTTTTCCGTGCATGTTTTGGGGTCTTAGAAAAAATTGTGCCCAACCGTCTATCCCTTGTCCGAAGCTTTATTTCAACCCGTACTCAGTCTTTAGATGTCCACGCTACCAGAAAAGAGACATATACGGTCTTTAAACACCCCGTTTGAGTTGAGCTAAGCACATAGTACGAGAGAATCATGTGACCAGGTTAGACACTAAGAGTCAAAGGTTGCATATTGTTAGGCGGAACTCGAAAAATAAGTCAAAAGACCTAAAGCTTCTAAAATCCTTTTTCTCGGTGAAGTTCCTCTAAAAATTAGATAGATTAAGGCCAAATCAAGACCACTCTCTACTTCTACTCACCACTCGGTTCATTGCCCAATAACTTTCCACTTTGCATATATGCAAAATGAAATGTAGATGCATCTGAGGTGCAAAATGAAGTGCAAGATGATTTTCTCTTTTTTTGTATACAAGGATGGTATGAAAGAGGTTTTCCATTTTTCGTCTTTTTTTCTTTTTTTTCCTTTTTTGTATGTTTTGTTTCGTTTCTTTTTTAACTCTTGCCCATTCTGTAATTATTGCATAGTATATACGAAAATACGTGAAAGTACGAGGTATGGGTAAAGTATATATGTAATAGGGTTTTTATCACTTGTGCCCCTCCGAGATATCGCAATATCAGTTATGCCCCCATCTTTTTGGTAATATCAGTTGTGCCCCTCACTTCTTTTGCCGTTATCACTTGTGCTCTTCCGTCAGATTGACCGTCAATGAATTGACTTAACCATGGTTTTTTCAAATCATGGTGCAGTTAAGAAGGGTATAATTGTTCATATTTCAACATCATCTTCTTCCTCCATTTGTTGTTCTTCCTTTCTCTTCATAATTTCTCTCTCTTAATTACACCTTCATGCATCCATTGAATTGCTAAATTTTTTTGCATTTTTACGGATATATCACTCATTACAGATCAAACGGTGAATTTTATTGATTTTTTGATGAATTTTTATAAATCAATTAGTCAAAAATTTATCTTGATTTAACAAAAACTGAAAGCTCTGCAATTTCGGGGAGAGGAGGCGTGGGGCAACCTAAACGCGGGGTGGAGGCAGAGAAGGCATGTGGGGCGACCTGAGCGCACGGGAGGCAGCAGGGAAGCGACAGAGGCAAGGGAGACGTGGGGGAGCATGGGGGAGACCTGGACGCGAGGGGGCGGCGGGGGTAGAGGAGGCGCGGGGGAGGCACGAGGGAGTGGTGGGGAGGAGGAGGCGTAGGGTGCTACCTGAGCACGAGGGGGGAGGAGGCACACGGGGCGGTGGGGAAGCGGCATGGGCAGGGGAGGCACGGGGAAGCGCGGGAGGCGACCTGGGTGCGGAGAGACGGCGGGGGCAGGGGAGGCATGGAGGGCAACATGGCGCAAGGGGCCACCTCCCCTCGCCCTTCTTCATCCTCCTCACGAACCCAACGAACCTTTCCAGTTCTCCGAGTGGAACAGAGCAGGCCCCATCCTCAGATACGTGAACCCGCACATCCTCCCGTTCTTCCCATCTCTGTTGCCCCCGACAACGTCGTCCTCACGATCTGATCGTATGCACCGTCGTCGTACCTCGGCAGTGCGTTCTCCCCCCCAATCTCCACCCCGGCCTTCCTTGCAGCCTCGGCCACCTGCCTCACTAGAGCCTCCTGCCTGCACTGCGCCTCCCACGGCTGCTCCCAGTCTTTCATCTCCACTCAAGTGAAGTTCAGAACCGCGCCATGGCTCGCTGGCATCTTCCCGATTGGTAGGTACCCCTCTCGCTCTCTTGTGTTGTAGTAGCCGGCAGTGAGCTCCGCAGCATGTGATCGCGTGTCGTAGTGCTAGTGGACTCCAGCTACCTTCGCCAAGATCTTGAGGCCTCAGAGGTTGGTGTGGTCTTGGAAGACGAGGGCGACGGCGAGGAGCACGCGGTCTCCGTGGTCGATGAGCATTTGAGAGTACTAGGAGAGGAAGAAGTCGTCGTATTCCGTTAGCCACCCACCATCTTGCCGGAAGAAGGCAGTATCTTCCAGCCAGTTATTATAGCCACCAGCATCGGAGGGCCCTCCGTGCCCCCACTCCTGTCTCCCAACTGTCTCTAGTGCCGCCTTAAGACTTGCCAACATGTACTGCAAAGCCAGAAACGATCCATCTTCATCAATATCGCGTAATTTTTAATAGTTTGTGATTGAAACAGACATGACGTGAGATTGATATGTATCTAACATTGTCGTAACACTGGAACACGCAAATTCCTGGGAATCTCCAGGTGCCGTAGAGTTCTGGATACGAAGGGTACCTCATCTCGTCCGTGTGGGGGAGGAGTTTCGGGCAGAGAGGGAGGAGGAGGAAGAGGATGGGGGGGAAGAGGAGGAAGAAGAAGAGGATGAGGAAGAGCGTATCAAATGACCACTAAACCCTTTTTTAAAAATTTATTTCCCTTTATGTCCTCAAAGTTAACGTCCGTTTGCACTGTGGATGGACGGCAACTTACCCAAGGGGCACAACTAATAAAACAACCAGAAGTGAGGGACACAACTGATATTACCAAAAAGATAGGGGCATAACTGATATTGCGATATCTCGGAGGGGCACAAGTGATAAAAACCCTATGTAATATATACAAGCCCCCCTATACTTAGTGTGTGCTATGTCCTCAAAGCACAAGAAGCGACAAGAAGACATAGCTCGTGCTAAGCGTAGAGAGAAAAATAATAAAAAGGAGTATAGAAGTCAACCGTCCCCCTATGCTTAGACTTTGGTCAGCCTAAGTATAGAAGTAGATCAAAAATTGGAGCGACTAAGGTCAAGAGGAGAATTGTATGAATATAAACAGAATGAGCATCGGTCCCCCTATACTTAGGCTTGGTCATCCTAAGTATAAGACCTGAGTGAGTATGAGAACCGATGAGATCTGGAGAATATACACAACGAATGGGGAGTAAAATGATGCATAAATACATATGGCATCGGTCCCCTCCTATACTTAGGCTTTGGCCTAAGTCTAGGAAGAAAATGTACAAGGGAACCGATGGGGATGGGGGAAAGGTGGCCGCAAATTAAGGCGGTTTATGACCGATCTTTTATAAGAAATATGGTAGAAGGGAACATTGATTGGAAGACGATGAATCAGAAGATTCCCAGCCACCCTCGGAGTTGTCATCAGAATAATAATTAAAGGTCACGTTACTCCAACTATTCTTACTTTTGAGCTTTTTTCTCAAAGCTCACTCAGCTTTTGGGTCCATCTTTTCTTCCTCTGAATATTCAGATGAACAAGTGTTAGCATGCTCATAACATTTTGCTCTAGTATATTGAATGGGATCGGGGGAGTCAACCGTAGAATAATAGAGTGGGGTAGGAAAAGTCCAACGTGGGTCGACATATGACTTCTTGTTCTGATCAAGCTCCATATTCTCCGAATTGAGCTCTCTCATACTGCTCACATCCTCCGAACCTAATGAGTAATCCTCAAGAGATACTTTTTCTGAAATGTTGAAAGTGACATTTTTAGTCAGTTCAGGAGGTATTCTTTGTGAGGTGCTGACCATGGGTTCCTTATCAGATAAGTCTCTTGTCTGAGTGTAGTGAATCAGGTGTGTCTCGGTTGATTTCATTCACCTTCGTAGGCTCGTCAGTCGTTTCATAAGATGTCTCTCCTTCGTTTGTGACTATGATAAGTGGAGAGGTCTAGGCATATGAGGATTCTTCTATGTCACGACTACCGAGTTCTTGTTCGATTGTCTCAGGGTTTGATGTGTCCTTGAGAATTTGATCAATTTGGTTAGGGTTCATGAATATGATGTCTTGAGTCTTGCAATTAATAGTCGCTCTAGCAGAAGCTAGAAACGGATTTCCGAAAATAATGAGAGGCTCAGATAAATCTCCACGGTGTTCAATGTCCAAGACAATGAAGTCCACTCTATGTGCAACACCTTCGAAATTAATGACGATAGAAAAGATTCCTCTCAATCTTTTTGTGGATCGATTAGGAAACTGAACGATTACTCGAGTCTTTCTGAATGGTCTGAGTTCGAGCATGTCAAACACAGTTTTTGGAAGGATATTCAAGGTAGAATCATCGTCAATCCGAACAATATTAAATTCTATATTCTCAATTTCACAGGTCTCCTTGGTCAACCGTTTAACTTCTAGGCCTTGTTTGTTTGGGTCAGCACCATTTAACTGGCCATAGTGATTAAATTATATTATGTTCGAGATCTTTACTTTCTCATTTTCTTAAGTGATAGTCGACTCTTTACAAATCTCTGAAGATCGGGAACATACTCTATGGTCTTAACTAATGGAAACTCTAAGACCAGACTTTGCAAAACGCTTCCATACTGATGTTGTCCCTTTTTTTGAATTTTCTAATTTTTTTTAGAATTTTCACTAAAGTTAGTAGGAGGGTAAGTGGTATGTAGTGTTTTTTATGTGGAACTCAAGCACGTGATGAGCTTCGGTTTTAATCTGTAATTGTCTTGATTCCTTTTGGTTGATGATCATGTCTTTTACTATTTGGATGACATTATCAAATTGTTCAGTCAAAACTTCGATCCTCTTATTAATCCGAGCTATGTCATCCATTATCGTCTCATGACTTGAATTTGAGTGACGATGTTTGGTATGCTGTGACATTGGCATTTTTCCTGAACCGAGAAATAGTCAGTTTCTATGATTAGGGTTTGATCATGAGTCTTATTTCCTTAACTTTGGGTGTCATCATTGTGGTCAAAGGAAAAGTGATTATACTCGAGTTGTGAGTTATCTCGAGTAGAGGATGGTTCAAACAGTGAATTTTCTTATGTAATCGGGAATCGTGTTCCTATATCAAAGTTCGTTACGCCTATATTCATCCTCTAACCCGCTTACTCTATTGTGTCCTCCTAGAACTTGATCGATTTTGTGAGTGGTTCGTATCTTGAAGCTTCAACCAAGAGTGGGTGGGTGGGTGAAGAGAATGGTGGCTGGGGAGAAACTACCTCAAAGAGAGGGTTCCTCTGAAATGAAGGTGGATATGAAGATCGGGAATTTGTCATGTGAGAGCGACCTATGGACTCTAGGTATGAATGCCAATATTCCGTCATCTTCGAATGGAATGGAAAATATTGATTTGTGAACCATGATCTGTGTGTGCAAGTGCACTATCACACAATTCAATACACAAATTCAAACCCCGATTTCACCAACTCAACACTGTGAAGGTCGTGAAGGTTCAGCCAAATTATCTTGTCTGTTTTAGTTGGCGATAAATACAAAATTTCGAAAGAGTTAACGAGCTATTAGGTGCATGTATTTCCCTAAATACTGTCCTAATTCTTACAACTACTTGGACCTACTTTCAACCAATATATGAGTAAGTACGGATCATATAAATACGGCTACCCGTTCCTTGAGGACTAAGGTATCCCCTAAACCTCTCACTTTGCTCAGGAAATGCAGATCATTTACCGGCTACCCGTAGATCCTTACTGAAAAGTAGCTAATCACCTAAAAAGAAAGAACCAGTCATCTGTAAGAAAATTCTAGTTGACTCTATCCTAGTGTCGTATCTCTCTCACTTGCAATAAAATCAAACAATGACGGGGTTGCTCTCCCGAGCAATTTCAGTTTTAATGCAATTTTTTCGGTTCAAGGTTTATTAGTAGTTCCGAATTTAAGCTTAGTTTTCACTGAGTTTAGTCCACCACATAAAGTACGCCTAACAGATAGTCCCAATTTCCTTTAATCGTAAGTGATAAAACCAAGGGAGAGTCGAGAAAAATGAATACACGATGAAATCAGTGATGCATGCTCAGTTCAGAAGACTTGCAGAGATACTCGCATTCTTCATGCAAGAGGAAATACAAGATTGAAATTTTTACATTATATGAAATGCAAGATATGAAATCACACTTAATAGAAAGTTCTACTTAGCGAAAAAAAGTGAGTTGAATTTGACTAAGTGAAAACGATCAAAGGTGCGTATAACTATAGTGTAAGTGTGGTCCTAAATTATGAAGGGCACAAATAAATTTGAATTTACACTACCATGTGCCGATCCTAATTTCACCACTCAAGTCGGACCCCACCCTCACCGGAGGGTGAAATATGACGACACACCACAGAAAAATGTTCAGTCTTTTTTTATACACGCGAGATCCTGATCGGGAATCGCTAGAAGTGAGCAGTTAATTAGAAATTAAAGAAAACACTCTCTCTCAAAAATTAAATTCTTCGGGCGGGCGGTCGCTTCGAGTTACGTCGACTTCCGATCTAGTCGCTTCAAGTTCACTGGGTACCTCGCATAAAAATAAGAGATCAAATATTAGAGAGATATTCACAGAAAAATATATAGGAATAGAATAAATAAAAATACTGGAAAAATGGAGAAATAAATATAAGAAAAATCGAGGATCAGACTACCCAGGGATAAAAACCTAAAAACATGATTTTCTAAAAAAACCAAAGTCGTACCTCCCCGGCAACGACACCATTTGAGAACTGCAAAATTTGCCCTCTTAATTCAATAGGATTAACGAATAAAATATGTTCGAATTTCGTTGTAAGCAGTTAATTCGGGGTTAGTAAAAACCTACAATTTTTAATTAATGTGTCAATTAAAACAAGTTGTTAATTTATTTATTTTACATGGGTAAGTCCAAGGTCGAACTCAAGTAGGCAACTATCTTCTTAGGTTGGTTTAAATTTGATCTAGAATTTAGGTTTTCGGAGAGGTATGTTTTTGGTATTTTTAAGTGAAATAAATGAGTGGTATGCAATTATGGCAAAGTTCAGGGGATTAATTACAAATTGTGATCAAATGAATTCCAAAAATCCCCAAACTTGGTCATAATGTAAAATATGATTAACTTAGACTTGTTTTTTTTTGTAATTTTTAGATGTAAAAGGAATTTTCTGTGAATAAATGAATGCAGACAATGAAATTTTCAATAATAAATTATAATAAATATTAAATCTCATTATTTTTAGGAAATAAAATTGTCTAAGATGTCACTAGGTGATCTATCTCAGAAAAATCTTAGATCCTAAAAATATTGAATTTAATACCTATTAAAAATGAATTACTAAAATGCACAAAATAATTTTTCTAGAGCACAATATGCATGCAAATGCAGTGCTTTTTAGGCATATTGTAGAACTATGCAAACTCTATCTAATGTGAATTACTCGCAATTTTTAGAGCAAGGATTAATTTAATATCATTTTCAGAATAACGAGTGGGTAAAATATGCAATATTTCACCAAAATAATTATAATAAATCAACCAATGCTCACAAAATTACAAATAAATATCTAGTAAATAAAGAACTAATTGTTCTACAATATGCAATTTTTAGAATAATAAAATAATGTTGAATGAGAGTTCAAAATAAATGAAGGACACATGATTTAGAATGAAAATACAGAAATAAAAAAAATATGCTAACAGGAGTAATATGCAATTACCTATACCCACAAGGGTTCTTAAGTAATTTTCCTAGACTTATGTGTGTGTCGCGCGTGACTCCAAGCGGTGGGGGCTCTTTTGGAATTATGTGGACCTGTGTGGTGCTCTTTTTAAATTGCCCACCAAGGCACGTGCTCTGAGGCGGGGTTGTGATGGGGAATCTGCAAACTTCTAGGGGTTGCTTCGTAGCCTTTTCAAAAGGGAGTTTTATTATGCGAAAACCCCAACAGGAGTGTTGTTCTTCACGTGAGAGGGTGATTTTCCTTCTTCCATTCTTGCGCAAGCTGATGCCTCTTGGTGAGGGGGTCAGAGAGGGAGAGTGCACGACATTGAATGGAGGAGGAATTGGTGTGGGAAGTGCCGTAGGTGGCCTACCGGTGTCGCGGCTTCTGCTACGAAGTGAGGGCGGAACTCTGCGTGAAGGCGGGTAGACGCAGGCAGAGCATGGTTATGGAGTGTGCGATGGCGCTGTTGTGGGAGGGGCGATCTGCTGCGGAGGCACGAGATGTGGTTGTGACCTGGTGCGCATGACCGGCTCTGCTCTTGCGTCTGGAGTCGATGGAGCTACCCCTCCTTCAAAGGCGAAGATGAGCATAAAGGGCCTCAACGTCGGTGCAGAGGGGTGTGGAGGAGATGGGTGAGGGGTAGAGCTCCTCTGCGTGGTGGAACCAAGGCAGAAGCATGGGGATATATCAATGAAGAAGCGCAGAGGAGAGGCCATGCAGGGGAGAGTGTACAATAGTTGGAGGCATGGCTGATGGGACGGCAGGAAGCCACAAGGGGCTCTACAGCCGTTGCACGGTAGAGATGGAGGCGTGGTAGCTACAAGTGGCCAACTGAGGTGTTGGGCGATCGGAGCATGATGGATGGTAATTGGTGAATGAGGGAGTGTGTGGAGATGAAGGTGATTTGAAAAACATGGGAAACGGGCAAAAACATGGGAGCTGGAGATAAAAGGTGAATGATCGAAGAGGGTAATAGGGAGTTGTTTTGCATGGGTTGGAGGAGGACAGAGACTTGATTCCTTGTCCTTTGCTTTGATCAAAGGCTAGTGAAAGTCTCGAGAAGCTCCTCTTGATCATATCGATGGGTTGTAGCCAAAGAGGGGAGGGCTGTCACCACCTCCTCAAGCTTTCTTTCTCTCTTGGAGATGGCAGATGACCAAATCAGGGGGATGACGATATATTTTATAGGAGGGCATAAAGATGAGGGTGATAAGGATAGAGGTTGACCGGAGATTGCGGAGCGACGTTGGCTGCGGGCTGCGTGCGAGGTGCAGGCGGAGGTTGCGAGGAAGACAGAAGGAGGAGGTTTGAATGGTCGTTGATTGGAGAAGAGGAAGGGGAAGGCCTCACGTGCCAGGCACTTGAGGACTTATTTTTTATTTTTTATTATTTTTTTATAAAAAATAAATAAATAGGGTTTAAAATGAGTGACATGTGGCAACTCTTGGAGTTGCCACGTGTCAACTTCAGAAAAATTAAAAAATAAAAATAAAAGAAAAATTCAGAAGAGATAGCAAATGATCTCATATCAAAAAGTACTCAAGACAAAAAATTGCTCATCTCTATGAGATCTACAACTTCTATGAAGGGATTAAAAGCAAAAGAGTTCACATGTGCAAAATGATTTTTTTGGGTATTCCATGTACATAAAATACTTCGATTTTTGGATTTTGTAATGTTTTGTGATTTTAAATTCAGAGAAAAATCGAGAAAAATAATGATAAAATCAAAGATAAATATTTACACAATAAAGTGATTTTTTTGGATTTTTAATAAATAAGAAAATAAGAGAAGAAAATAAAGAAGAAAATGGGAGATATTTGTACAGACTCTCAGGAGACACTCAGACTAGTCAGTTTCTTTGATTTCAGTCTTATTTTGAATTTGGATTTTTATGGCTTTTATTAAAACTTCATCAAAGAATATAAATGAAAAACAAGTAAGTGAAAAAGATTTAATTATGTACATAAAATGATTGGTCAAAATCATGTAAAACTCATAGCGCACAAAAGAGACCCATAACCCAACTTTCACATATAAGTTCCGATTTTTATGAAATTGGTCTTATTTTCAAGGTCTTTAAATTTGTATTCTTTAAAAGGAAGTATACCTAAATTGGGAACTGTATGAAGAATATATGAGCGTTTTAGTCTGTTTATTCTGAAATAGGGATTTTCTCTCAAGGGTCAATTATTTGAGTTAGTAATATTTTGTGTTATTCCTTAAATCTTGTTAGTAATATGTACACAATGATTGTGGTTTGAGGTCAATTGGAGTTAGCATGAATTAGTTAAAAATGCATGAAGTTATGTGGAAATGTGAAGATGATCTTGACTGCAATTATGAGTGCTAAAATACATATATTAATTTTAAATGCATGGATAGAAAAAATGCAAAATAAAGGATGAAATGCAGCTAATTACTCAGGAACGAAGCTCTATTTTCATCTTTTAGTATGATGAATCACATATTCATCATGGGGCACGTGACTGGGGTGCGGGGACGACTCTGATATTTATTGGAAATATGGGGTCACAGATGTAATTTCTTATAGGAGTTGTGCCTCACTTGCCTTGCTTGAACGGGATCTTTGTGCTAATTTTTGAAATGAGGAGGCCTCTGGTGCAAATGCTTAACTGAGAAGGGCCTCTGCAGAATATTAGGGAATTTGAGGGACATGGGCGCAAGTTACCCCATCCTCTCGTGTCATGCACGTGCAGGGGATAAGGGCTGGGGAAGAGGTGGCACACAGGCTGAGGGAGCATGCATCTCAAGGTTGTCGAGATAGAGCAGAAGCGACTAGAAGATCGCCTACAACGGTCAACACGTGGCTATGGCAGTAACAAAGGCATCGAAGGTAAGTAGGGCCTCAACCACCAGGTGCTACGGACGATTATGGAGGCCGAGGCGGGGCGGTGCTCTATCCACTGCTGAGGATGTGATGACAGCAATCATGCATGAGCGGAGTGCAGCCGAATTGGGCGTGGAGGCTCAAGGCTGTTGTACAGCTGGTGGGGTGAGACGGCGGTCGTAGGGTGGATGGTGAAGGCGTCGATGGTCACGATCGACAAAATTGCGAGGGTGGTTGAGGAGTGGCAGTGGATTAGGGCGGAGCGAGGAGGAGGTACTGTAGGTTGGTGGAGTGGAGGTGTGAGTGAAGCAGATGAAATAGAATAAGGGGAAAGAAGTTTCCTGGTGCATGGAGGAGGTTGTCTCAACTCCTCTTGTCGCCTCAACCGTGGCGAGGTTGCCACGAAGATTCGCTACTCCAAGAAGGAGGCAACCATACGAGGTTGTCGTGGATCTTGCTATGAAGGGGTATTCACAAAAGAAGAACACGGCTGTCACAGGCAGTCTCTCAGCTCCTTCTCTTTCCCGATTGTAGATGGCGACGAATGCGTTCGTAGGTAGAGCTCAGCCGACACACGGTTGATGATGCATGAAATCTGCATCTTTAAGTATATGTGATTTTCGTAGTCCAGGAGGCAGATTTCAGTCAACAAAAACCACAATCTCTAAATGTTGTGGAATATTTATACTTAGCAAGTCTACTAAGGTAGAACACAGGGACGCGAGCCTCTTTTAATATATTTGTCAAATTTTGTTACTGATGTGAGATTATCTTCTCAAATTTAGGTCTCCATGCAGATGTGCAAAATAAAATGCATATGAAATGAAACACATAACAAAGAAAAATGATGCATGTATTTTTATTTGATTATTTTAATGCAATTATAAGATGGTGCATGGGCATAATGTGTGAATGAATGCAAAGGATAATCATACAATATGAATTAAATCGATTTTTATTTGGAGAAGCCTGAGGTCATCGCATGTCGAGGTCAGCTGGCCTCGGAGCTTAGCGGTGCACGAAGGCGATGCGTACATGGTTGGAGGACCATGAATCACACCGGGGAACTACAGCCATTATCGCCTCGACAAGCCACCCTCTACTGTCACTGGAGGGAGGAGGAAGCTAGGGTGGAGCCCCTTGATTGGTGGATGAGGTGAACGAGGGCAGATAAGGTGGTTAAATAGGCAAAGGTGGTGGCATTACAGGTGGTCATGGTGAGATTTTGTAACGGTGATTTGATAAGAATGGATTGATGAAGGTGGCATTGATGAGACATGGATGTCGGAGGAACGGGTGGTGCGGTGGAGGCGTTAGGAGAGGAGGAGCGTGGATGATGATGGGTCCAAAATAGGAAGGGAGAGGAGTAGCGGGGGGGGGGGGGGGGAGGGGGCGTAATGGACGGGGCAATGGGTGACCGAAGGTAGGGGATGGTTCTTGGACCGTTGGATCTAGCGATTCAACGATCGTGAATATGGCACGGGAAGAAGGTTGGGATTTGATCGATCAGATTGATCTGACGGTGAAGAAAGAAGTGGAAGTGCATAGTTGAGATGGGGGTTTGAGTCTCATCCTATGGCAGGTGGTGAGCGGATGACGTAGAGCGAAGGTTTCCGTAGATGTGATCGGGGAACATCATACGGTGAAGGAGCGGGTGCCAAGGGACAGCTGGGATGAAGATGGAGAGGGTGATCTTAGGGTTAGGATAAAGGGGGCAACGTGAAGCGAGGGAAGTCATTAGATGGGGGTTGATCCAACAATTTAGGGGAGAGCGGGAGTGGGTGGTCGAGATCAGATCAGGGGCTTGATCAGATGACGGGGATTGAAGGAGTGATGAGCGGTGGAGATGGAGGGTGCCTGAAGGAGATCAGATGGCCAGAAGAGGAGGCAAGTGGCAGAAGAAGAAGCAGGCCACGTTGGCGGCCCATAGGGCGCCACGTGGCCCAATAGAAAAAATAGAAAATGTAAAAATAAAGAAAAATCTAAATAAACAGTTAGAGGAAAAATTAAGAAAAAGTCAAAACATGAAGGTTGTAGATCTCGATGAGATCTATAAGTTACATGTTGGACAAAAAGTCAAAAGAGGTCTTTTGTACAAAAGTATATTTTTTAGGGTATTTTTAAAGGGATAAAAATACTACTTTTGGGTTTTGAGATTTTTTTGTATTTTTTATTTTAAAGATCAGGCTAATTATAAATAATTAATTAACTTAATTTATATAGTTTTTAATAAAATAGAAAATAAAGAAGAAATTAAATACAATAAATAGAGTTAAATATTTAGAGGTATTTATAAGATAATTATACACATAATATGTATATTATAATATAAGATAATAATATTGAATTATTAGTGATTTTTATTGAATCATTTAAGTAAGGACATTAATATGTGGATTTTAACATGATGAATACGAGTATCATCAACGACCGATCTAAAGTGGAGGCGGCGAAGCTGTAGGGGGCGGTCGTCGGAGGTGGATCGAGAGTTGATCGAGCATTGGGAGTGATGGCGGTGGGTACCTACAGTGGTTAGCAGGAAGCAAGGGTGGAAATGTAGTGGAGCTCCGTGCGAAGGCAGAAGATATGGAGCTGAGCTCCGGCCTTTGCGAGATCAGAGGTGGTAGGTCTGGAGGGTAGAAAGAGAAGCGGAGAGGGAGGTCTGTGAGGGAGAACAATTGGGGGGTGGCTTGGGATCAAGGCGAGGTGTAAGTGGGAGTGAGTTGCGCTGAGTTGCATAAGAAGGTGGGGAATGAGATACCTAGATGTGTGGGATCGATGTAGTCTGCAAAGGAGGTGAATTGCCTGGAGAGAAGAGCTCAGACCTCCTGATGGTTTTTGCTCGAGGGTCGATGAACCCGAGCTCACACGAACTTGGCAGCTCGTGGCAGCACACGATGGCTGGCCGAATCTCGTCGGAGGTCACTCTCTAGACGAGCCATGTTGTCACTAAGGCTTGGGGCTTGGAGTTTTTCTCCTGGAGTGGGGGATAGGATCACTAGAGGTGCAAGGGTTCAGCTTTATAAGAGGGTGGAGTAATGGTCAGAGATGAGGGAATTCATGGGGGATAGGTGTTAGAGGAAGGCGTGGAGGTGGTGGTGTTACATGCACGGTGACAGTGAGGGAGGAGCTTGTAACAGTTGTGGGAGATCGAGCAGAAGCCATAGGTGATCGGGACATGTCACCTCAAAAAATGTTCAAAAATAAAAGAGAAAGAAATAAAAGGGAATCTTGGTTTAAAAATTTCCTTCGTGAAAGTTGTTTGTCTCGATGATATCTACAACTTTCATGAAGGAACCAAGAACAAAAGAGATCATCTGTAAAAAGTGATATTTTTTGGTGATTTGTCCATGTGTATAGAAAACTGCTTTTGGTCGTTTTATAATTTTTTAAAATGATTTTCAAAGGGAATAAGAATTCTAAAAAAATAAAATTAAATATAGGTCACGTATTTACACCTTAATCTATTTTTCGATTTTTTATGAATAAACAAAATAGGAAAATAAAATAGAAGTACAAATTAAGATATTTTTGTACAGACTCACAAAGGTCACTCAGACTCAGTCAGTTTCTTTGATTTCAGACTTGATTTGGATTTGGAATTTTATATCACATGATGAAACTTTCCTCAAAGAACATAAGTGAAAAAGAAATAAAATAAAATGGGTTAATTATGTACCTAAAATCTCAGGTCAAAAAACCCAAAAGATAAAATATGTAAAAGATGCCCAAAACCAAACTTTCATATATGAGCTCTGATTTTTATGAAATTGATATTGCTTTGAATTTGAAAATGGAGTACTTTAAAAGTGAGTAGACTAAAATCAGATATTGTATGAATAAGATATGCATGCTTTAGTTTATTTATCACGTATTCAAGTTAGCAAATTTTTGTATTTTTCCTTTATTCTTGTTAGTAGTATATACAAAATGGAAGTAGTTTTAGGTCAATCAGAGTTAGGAAGAATTAATTGGAAATAAGGGAAGTTAACAGTTTTTCAGGTCAATTTACATTGGGAATTTTAGTTCCTTATTTTATGCCATTATGCACGATGAAATGCGAATATTATTTACACATGTATGAATGCTAATAATGGTATATTGATGATTAGATGCATATGGATATTGGGGGAACCAAGTCTAATTGATCGATTTTAGCATGTTGAACAGAGATTCAACATACCCTTATTCTTAAACCATTCTCGTCTCTGAGCATCAAAGAATCACTTATTTGGACAAATCCCTAATTGTGCATATGACTTTTCAAGGCTCAATTCATAGAAGACCCTTCATTTGAGTGATCCTAAAATTCTGGGCTCAACTATGCCTTAATCAAAAGGAATTCAAATTCTCTATTTATCAGACTCTCTGTTTGTACATAAAATATAAGGATATGACTTTTAGTGTACTGCATTCATGAGAGTCGAGTTGAGATATCACCTAAGATTTCAGTCCAAGAGACTCTCCTCTAGACCTAATCCTCGGCACTAGGGAATAAGTCAGTTCTTGCATTCAATCTACTGTTTCATTAGTTTGTCCGACTTGAAAGTGTAGATGGACGACCAGATGATGGAGGGCATAGGATTGTGTAAATTCCTTTCTCCCTCACATTGGAACAAGGGTCCTCTCGAGTGCTATATTACTCAACACGTATATTTTTGTTTGTTGATCAATGTGTCTGTCAAGATAATTCGGAGTCGACTACACTTTTTTTCTTGGGAGTACACCGAGGTGTGTCTCTTTTGAGTATCTAAGATACCTTCGACACTTAGACTTGTATCACTATACGATGCAGAACCCTTTTTTTGGTGCTAGCCCAAGTCCTCGGTCCTAGTAGTTTTGGTCCAAGTGGACACTCTGAAATGTTTGGGAGGGCTCGCCTTTGGTGGAAGCTCTTTTGATTTGTCTTTGTAATGATAGAGATTTTCTCTGTATGAGAGAACTTATCTCGAATTTTATTTCATTGTTTGGCTAGATCCACTGATTTTTCGAAGAGTTGGCGCAAATCAACAATTTAATTAGGTTTCATCACACCCTAGCACATAGGTACATATCAAACAATAGCATGCGAACTTGTTTACGTGAGCTAGGGTTTTGCTGACATTCAGGTTTCTTGAAGCCTTTAATGACTTTATCACATCCTCAAGCATCATTAAATCATGTCTAGACTTAAATCACCAGTCCCAATTCCTCAAGTGATAACTCAACTCATCTCATCAACCATGTAGTTGTGAAAGTGAAGTATTGATCATATTCTTTAGAAGGTAGAGATGAAGAGTGCAATATAGCGCTCAAATCTTTTAAACTAAGTATTGATTATTGAGTTTCAAAACCTTAATGACTAAGGCTGGCTAACCTAGTCTCTCAAGATCTCATAAACCAAGTGTCTTCAAATTCTCAAGCTTTGAGTTATAGTGAATGTGTCAAGATAAACCAAGTAAAGAATGCATGGATGCGTGAGATGCAAGACCATGAGTGATTTTTTTAAAACTTTTCTACATGTAGCGTTATTTGCAAAACACATAGTTTTATTTATTTATTTATTTATTTATTTTCAACAACCAGGTATTATTTACATAAATAATTTAGTATAATATACATATAAGAGACAACTTGTACCCATGCCCGATTTTAGATGAAAACAATTAAAGTACGAGCTATGGATAAAGTAAAGAGAATATATACAAACACCCCCCTATACTTGGCTTGTGCTATATCCTAGTGGCATAAAGTGAAATGTAGACATAGCTCGTAGTAAGTATAGTTGAGCGAAAAAGAAAAAGAAGTCAACTTGCCCCCCTATACGTAGACTTTTGATGGGCTAAGCATAGCAGAAAAGTATGAAATGATGAAGTCGAGGGTGAGAGGAAAAGAATAGATGCAGGAAAATCATAATGTGATCGGTCCCCCTATACTTAGAATTAGCCAATCTAAATATAGGAAGTAATCACAGGTGGGGGACCGAGGAGTTAAACAGAGTGAAGGATATACAGAAGAGTGATTGAATTTTTATGGAAGATGTAGTTCATCTGGGCCACTTAAGTCTTTCATCAATGTGTCCTGAGTAAAGGATATATGCTCATCTAGCACTAATTGCTCACTTGATTCGACAGAATGTTTAAGAAGATGATCGTTGAATATAGACATTTGCGTGTTTGATGAATCTCGAATTCATCACTCTAAATCTCATCTATTAAGCTCAAATCCCTCAAAAACAATAACATATATGCATTTATTCTGCATAATTAGAATTCATGCATGTTTTCATAAGAATTGCATTTTAGCACTAATATCTGCACAAAATAAGAAGCAAAAAATCCAAACCAAAATGACCTGTAAATAGCCTAACTTCCTGATTTTTTAACTCATTCATGCTAACTCCGAATAACACAAAACCATCTCTACTGTGTACACATCACTAACACGATTGAATGAAAAATAAAAAAAATAACTAACCCAAATAAGTGGACCAAAAACCCAAAACCTAATTGTAGGATTTTCGAACTAAAACCCTCATATCTTCCCCATCCTATATCCATTTTGATCCTACTCACTTTTGAACTAATTTACATTAAATTACCTTCAAAACAAGACCAAGTTCAAGTGAATCGGAGCTCATATGTGAAAGTTGAGTTTTAGGCCTCTTTTATACATTGTGTATTTTAGCTTATTTTTGACCTGATATTTTATATATAAATTTTTATTAACTAATAAAATTCCAAAAAATTAGATTAATGTGTAAATATTTACTCTTGATTTTACCATATTTTTTTGGGTTTTATCTGATTTAAAAAAATGACAAAAAAAATAATAAAATCTAAAAATCATGGTATTTTATGTACATGGGATACCCCAAAAATTCACTTTGCGCAATTGATCAATTTTGGTTTTGATGCCTTCATGAAAGTTGTAGATCTCATCGAGACGAGCAATTTTCGTGAAGAAACTTTTTCGATCCGAGGTTATTTGCTATTTGTTTTGGATTTTACAAAATATTTTATTTTAAAATTTTCTGGTGCTGACATGTGGCCGCACCTGGTGCTGCCACGTATCAGTCATTTTTAGGCTTATTTAATATAGTTTTTATATAAAAATTAATTAAAAGAAACGACCGCACGTGCGGGGCCCGTGCCTCCCAGGCACGTGCCCAGCACGTGCCACCTCTCTCTCACCCCTACAGCCGCCACGTGGCGGATGCTGGGTCGTCCGATCTCGGCCGATCGGATGGCATGTGGCCATCGTCCACCTCCCACCTCCTTTCCCTTTTTGGCGCACCGCCGCCGATCTCCTCCGAGTTCTCTGCCTCCTCCGCATATCTCGCCACCGCATTTCGTGAAATCCAATCGAATCTCCCCCGATCATCAGATCTTCCTCCGATCTCCTCCCTTTTCCATCACCATGTCAATCCCGATCTTCCATCATCGACCAAACCCCGTAGCCTATAAAAGAACGCCCGCCGCCGCCGTGACATTTATCCATCGTTATTCTCCTTCTAGTGGTGACAACCCAAGCATCGACGTGATCCGAGGACCTTGTCCTCGTCGCAGCTTCGCCATTGTGCTCCTGCTCCTACTCCGGTCGCACGCCACCGTTGAGCCCTTTTCTACCAGGCACTCTCCTCCGCTTCACCTCTCTCTCTCTCTTCCAACCTTCATCATTATCTCCCCATCGTTTTCTCCACTCCGCCCAAGCATCATCATCTCTCCACAACTCCGCTGCTCTTCGTCGAGGATCGCCATCTCCGACAATGACTTCGACAACGCCACTGACGACCCAGCGCCCCCAACGCCTCTCCTCCATCAATCACTGGAGACATTACATGCACGACACTACATCAACACACCTTCTTCTCCGGCCGACTTCACCGCATCTACGTCTTCAACACCGCCTGCTCTGCCCCGCACCGTCATTCCTCCACCACTCCATCGCTGACCATCGGCCGTGTGTCGGCCTGTGGCTATCGTCCGATTTTCACGCCATCCGCCATCTCAGCCATTGACGCAATCAACGCCTCCAGCCGTAGGATACAACTGACACCAACGGTCTGGACAATAGCCGACCCTGGACCCGAGTCCATCGCCAAGCCCTAGCCTCGGGTCAAACCGAGGCACAAATGCGTGACAAGTGGAAGTCCGAGCCAAGACTCAGCCATTGACGCAATCAACGCCTCCAGCCGTAGGATACAACTGACACCAACGGTCTGGACAATAGCCGACACTGCACCGAGTCCATCGCCAAGCCCTAGCCTCGGGTCAAACCGAGGCACAGACGCGCGACAAGTGGAAGTCCGAGCCAAGACTCCTCCCGAACCTGATTTCGCACATGTACATCACGTGACGCGTGGGACATTTACAAGGGACCCCCTCAGATCGTCTGTTATTCACAACTCAAACCAGCCGACCAGAGAGCACGTGCAAGGAACGTGCTCCTCTGGATATTTTGCATGAAGACCCCCAGATCTATTGGTAATTACACAAAGCTCCCCCTTGCATTTTATTTTTATTGATATTGCATCTGTACCCTTGCCTTTATCCGTCATTTTATACCTCTTCTCGACATTATTTTAGTATTAAAAAAATAGCATGATGTTGTGGAAAATTGCATACTTTTCCCAGTTTGTACTCTGAATTTTGTATTTGATTAATCGTTGCTCTAAAAATTCCTGAAAAATCATATATTGTAGAGGTAATTGTGCTTGACATTGTGCCCAAAAAGATTTGCATTTGCATGCATAGTTTGCCCTGTAAAAATCATTTTGCATATTTCAGTATTGGATTTTTAATAGGTACTAGATCTTACATTTTCGAGGTTTAGGATTTTTCTGAGATCAATCACCTAGTGATAGATCTTAGATAATTTTGTTCCTTCAAAATAAATAGGTTTAATATTTATTTTAATTAAATAATGAAATTCATTCTATTTGCATTTGAAAATTCATAAAAAAATCATCTTGCATCCAAAAATTCTAAAAATATTAGAGTGGATTCATTTCATCATATTTTGCATCGTGGCCAAGTTTCATATTTTTCGGATATCGTTTGATCGACTTTTACATTTTAGTCCCTAAAATAGGCCAAAAAATTACATTTTGCATCCTTTATCGCATTAAAAATTACAAAAAAAGACCGCTTCGAAAATCGCGCACGAATCTTGATAGACATAATTCTAGGTTGTTCCTTTGCCTCCTTGTGATCGACCTTGGGACTTGCCCAAGTAAAATAAACATAAAACCGCATTGATTAAAATCAACGAATATTTTGTGTGGTTATTTTCTTGACTGATTCCGATTGCCGCCTACAACGCACGACAAATTATTTTAACACGAACGATAAATAAACATCTTTTAACAAGTGCATTTTCAGATTCGTCAGATGGCGCCGTTGCCGGGGAGGAAAACGGCTTACAATTTGTGTCTTAAATATTTTCGTTCAGTTTTCCGCATTCGGGTAGTCTGACACCTGAATTGTTCATTGTAAGTTCCATTTGCATTTATTTTCAACATTTATTTTTCTTATCGATTTTATTATTTTTGAGTCACTCTCTTACATTATCTCTCTTATATTTCTTGCGAGGTACACGGCATAGGTGGAGCGGTTTTTCAAGAAACCGAAGCATCTTCACCGACCTCCTAAAAATCTGCAATTAATTTAAGATCGAGTCGAGTCGTGAGAGAGCGTAGAGTCTAGGTTTTTAATTCCTGCAATTTTTAAATTCTTGTAATTAATTGCTTATTTACAACGGTGTCCGTTTGGACTCTCGCGTGTGTAACAAGACCTCTAATTTTATTCTGCGTTGTGTAGTGGCTTGTTTCACTCTCCGGTGAGGGTGGGGCCTGACTTGAGTGGCGATTAGAATAAACTTGCACATACGGCTCTCAGAGCATTTTAATTTTTGATTGTGCCCGTAGGATTAAGCCACACTGCACTATTAATAGAGACGCACCTAGATCGTTCAATTTATCCAAAATATAACTCATTTCTTCCCCGCTAACAGAACTTTCTTCTTAGGTGTGGTTTTTCATCAGCTTGCATTCATTTAGAATAATCTTAAAATTCATGTCTAGCATCCCACATGGAGATTATGAGGATTCACTGTAAGTCTTCTAACTGAGCATACATCATAGTTTTTCGCATGCATCAACTTTTCCCGAACTCCTCCCTCTTGTTTTATCACATAACTCTAAAGGAAATTAGGACCGGACAGTAGACATATATTTATGCTCACTTAATTTCTTCAGTGATCATCAAATTAAATCTGGGACTGCTAAATATAGCCGATTTTAAGAACCCATAAAATCAATAATTCTTGTGGGAGAGCAACCCCGACATTGTTTGTCTTTATCTTGCAGTGAGAAGAGAGATGCAAACTAGGATAGAGCCAAGCCAAGATTTTCATATAGACAACTGATTTTAAAAACGATTAGCTACTTCTTAGTGAGGAATACGGGTAGCCGGTAAACGGTCCGGACTTCCATAGCAGAGTGGGTGCTTTAAATGACACTGCGTAAGGCTCCGTTCTTAAGTAACACGGGTAGCCGTTTTATGGTCCGTACTTACACCTATACTAGCTGAAAGTGGATGCAACTAGTCATACGAACTCGGGATAATCTTTAAGAAAATTTTGGCACCCAACAGTTGGTTAAACAGTTTGCTAGATTTGACTTCTCACCAATTAAAAATCGACAAGATAACTGGCTGAACTCTTACGGCCTTCACTGAGTGAGTTGGTGAAACAAAATTTTGAATTGTGTTTGATTTATGCGTAGAACTTAATTGATCATCGAATACCGCACACTTGTGCCTAGATCATGAACCGTACACCTCTTGTTAATCTTTTGCAATCGAGAATGGAAGATTGTGGTAATTCTTGTTCGGACTCCGCGAACCCTTTTCTGACCACCACAAACTTTCCAGACTCAACGGTTCAGAGGCACTCTTATTCTGAACCACCTTGGGTTCAAGGATACTTCTCCCTTGAATCCTCCTCTTATGATATTTTCAAAACTATTGACTACGATTTTTCACAATCTGAAGGTGAAAAGAAGCACTCACGAAAGATGACTCCAAAGAAGAGCAATCATGAAGAAGAATTCAATGAAGATCCAATGCAAATGGTTCTTTCGAGACTAGCCGCGTCTGAGCAGCAACAGATTTTAATAAGGGAACAACTAGAACAGTTGAATGCAGAAGGAGAACCACCAATGGAAGCCGCATACAATCCCGGGCAATACATAGTTAGAAATTACTTGCATCCACCTCAGCCAGAGGTTCACCATGAACTGAAGCCACACTTCCTGAGTCAATTACCACAATTTCATGTTAATGCAAATGAAGAACCATATGAATTTTTGCGTGATTTGGAGCTATTATGTTTTAATCAGAGGCACCCACAAGTCAGCCAGGACTACATTCGTCTCACTGCACTACCTTTCGCCTTGAAAGATAAGGCACATTACTGGGTGAAAAACTTAAGAGTGATGGTGACCACTTATGATAGGTTCAAAAACCTATTCTTGAAGAAATTATACCCTTTGAGTCGAACCAATCAATTGAGGACTCGCATCGCTAATTTCTCTCAGATGCCGAATGAACCACTTTGTGATGCATGGGATAGATTTAAAGATCTGCTACAGAAATGCCCCTTCCATGACCTAGATAATAACATCCTGGTTCAGTCACTCTATTCTGGCCTTAACTACGAGACTCAAGTTTTAGTCAGCGCTGCCTATGGAGGAAATTACACATCCTGAGGAGATGAGACTATCTGGAAAGTACTGGAGCAGATGGCAGAGACAAGCCGTTCACAAATCACCAGTCGAGCTTATACTGATTCCCTGAACAACTTTCAAGCCTATAGAGGTAAGCAAAGTGTCACGGAAATAGCAGAAGATTTGATTCCCAACATGAACATTATCGCAGATAAATTAACAGTGGTAGATCAAATTAATAAGAGGATGAACGACATCGACAATAGGATCTCCCAGTTTACAAAGCAAATGGAGGAGCTAACTGAGAAGGTATCCAAGATAGGGATACCCACTTCTCCTACAGCCATGGTCTATCATGTGCATCATGTCCAGGAGCAGCCAGGATCAGGACAACAACAACCGTGGGCTCAGGACCAATCCTATACCCAACCTTCCCAGCAGTCACCTCCACCAGCCGAGATAGTCGAAGAAGCCCCGCCTCTGACATTCAAAATAAATGGCATTTGGTACACACAGGACATTACCCGACAGGGTAATACGGGAGATCGTCAGCAATATCAACGCCCACCCACCTTCTACAATGCCGCATTTCCTACAGCTCCACAGCACACTCAGCACTAGAGGCAGCAACAGCCATACAACCGTCAAAACCAACCTCAGCAACATCGTCATCAATATCAAGCTCCAAATCAAGCATCTCAATCATCCAACCCCTCTAGAAGAACCGGTGGATATCCAGAGACAAATGCTGGAGGAAATTCGCAGATTTCGAAATGAGATGTACGATCTACGGGTAGATGTTAATCGTTTATCCTGTTTGAAGAATGAACAGACATCCCCAACCACAGCCATTCCTTCCCAATTTCAAGCTAACCCAAATAGCTTGAACAGGTCTCAATCATCTCAACATAATGGCCAGGTATACTATTCAGATTTTTCCACATCTGAGCATGAGATCCTTTCGTTTGACAATATCAATGCCATATCACTCAGGAGCGGAAGGACCGTGGTCATACTTGACCGGGCAAGGGGAATCAGACCATCAAGACTCGGAAGATCAACCGGAGGATGCTTCTGAGGATGAAGAAGAAGGACACCCGAAGATTTCAGCACGAGATAATGGAAAGGCATCTATGGAGACCGTAGAGGACCTTGAACCTCTAGTTGCTGCAAAAATACCTTTGTCACTATTTCAGCAACATAATTATTATCAAAAAAATTATGATTGTAATAAGAACTCCAAATCTAATAAAGATGCTCTTATTTATGATTCTGGCTCTCTTTCTCCTGACTCAAATGCTTCCATTCCTTTCCCCCATGCTCTTAAGAAAGGAAAACAAAAGAAAAACATTCAGAATGACCCGGTGATGGAAAAGTTCTGCCAGCAGAATATTACAGTCAAAGTACCCTTTGATCAGTATTTGGCCAGTAATCCAGCATTTCAGAAATACTTGGAAATTAAATGTACTCCCACCAGGGCTCGTACAAAGAAAATAAATCAGTTTGTGGAGACTCATATCCTGACAGTGGCCACTACCAAATGCGTCAGAAATCAGTATTTACCAAGAAAGAAAAGGGATCTGGGTGCTCATTATGTGGAAAGTCGCATTGGCGGCATTGCGTTCACACGCACACTTCTCGACAATGGTTCTTCCATCAATCTTCTTCCCTTAGCCTTATATTACAGATTGGAGTTAGGTCCTCTCCAGAAATCATTATCTTTACTCCAATTCGCTGACAAATCCACTAAAAGACCTAAGGGAGAAGTAAAAAATGTTATCATTATGGTCGAGGGTACAGAATACAAAGTGGACTTCACTGTCCTTGATATGGAGACCCCAAACCATTGGAAGGAATCGCAAATCATTCTTGGAAGACCATTCTTAAGAACCGCCAAGGCTGTATTCGATTACGGCACCGGAATGATAAAATTCTGCTCCCTAGATGGAGAAGTGGATCTGGAGATGAAACAAACAAAGTGGCAAAAACCAGATTCCGAATCCACCGCTGAAGATGTCGAAACATCCGAGTGTAATCTCATTAGCACTACTAGGCCATGGGACCAACTGCCAGACCTTCAGATTGCTAACACCGCAGCAAAAGAAGAAATAGTGCACCATGCAGTATGCAAGATGTTGCCAGACAAATCTAAACACCCGGATGTTTATAATCTTGATGACACAGAAATCCTTTCGGATTTGTCAATCCCATCTTCTTTGGGAAAATCAAGAAATATAGATGACGAGTCGTACGCGGCTTTTGCCGAATTATCGCACTACTTTAGCGATCCGACTCACATTCCTTCAAGATTAGTGGCTAACATATCACAGAATGATTCGTCGCCAACCAACACTGAGCCAGATTTAAAAGACATTCAGCCAGACTTGATTGATGATTTAGATTTTCCAGAGCTAAAACCTCTCCCTCCCACACTGAAATATGCATTTCTTAATGGACCCAAAGATAAATATCATGTGATCATTAGCTCATCATTAACCATGGACCAAGAATCTAGACTTCTACAAGTCCTTGAGCGAAATCGAAAAGCCATCGATTGGACTGTGTCGGATCTCGTAGGAATCATCCCCGCTCTCTGCTCGCACCAAATTTATGTTGAGGATAACGCAAGGCCTTCCCATGAATTTCATAGAAGATTAGACCCCAATCTTCGGGAAGTAGTTAAGAAAGAAATAGAGAAATGGTGCAAAGCAGGTTTTATATACCCCGTCTCGGACTCCAAGTGGGTGCCCCCCCTTCATGTTGTCCCGAAGAAGTCGGGTATCCATATAGTCACCAACGAGGAGGGGGTAGAGATCGCGACCCGAGTACCCACGTCATGCCACGTTTGTGTCCATTACAAGCGCCTGAATGCTGCGACCAAGAAAGATTACTTTCTACTACCATTTATTGATCAAATCTTGGAGAGACTTGCAGGGAAAGCATTCTTCTGTTTTCTTGATGGGTACTCTGGCTAAATCAAGTAGCTATCGCTCCTGAGGATCAGTAAAAGACCACATTTACATGTCCCTTCGGTACCTACACATTCAAGCGCATGCCATTCAGGCTTTGTAATGCCCCAAGCACATTTCAGCGGTGCATGATTGTCGTATTTGCTGAAATGGTGGGTGATTTCTTGGAAGTCTTCATGGATGACTTCTCGATCCATGGTGATTCATTTGATACATGTTTAGCGCACTTGGACCGAGTCCTCAAGAGATGCAGGGAGGTTAATTTGGTACTCTCCTAGTAGAAGAGTCACTTTATGGTGACTGAGGGTATCGTGTTGGGGCATGTCATCTCCAAAAAGGGAATGGAGGTCGACCCTGCCAAGGTGGATGTGATCAAGAAACTTGAGCCACCAACCAACGTCAAGTCAGTGAGGACTTTTCTAGGGCATGTTGGATTTTATCGAAGGTTTACCCTAATTTTTCAAAGATCGCCCACCCATTGACTGAGCTCTTAGAAAAAGGCACAGAATTTATTGTGAATCACAAGTGTCTTGAGGCCTTCGAGCTCCTGAAAAAGAAAATATGTGAATCACCAATATTACAAGCTCCCGACTAGTCTCTTCCCTTTGAGATCATGACTGATGCATCGGATTTTGCTGCCGGAGCTGTGCTTGGACAAAGACGGGATGTAATCCCTTATGCGATTCACTACACGAGAAAAGTATTGGATCCTGCACAGAAAAATTATACAGTGACTGAAAAAGAAATTCTCGCGGTTGTTTGGTCCCTTGAAAAATTCAGATCATACATATTGGGTTCCAGGGTGACAATTTTCACTAATCATACATCAATTAGAAACCTCATGGATAAGAAAGATGCCAAGGCACGGCTTTTGAGGTGGATCTTGTTAATCCAGGAATTTAATTTGGAGATAAAGGATAAACCTGGAATAAAGATTGTTGTTGCTGATCACCTTTCCCGAATTGAGAAAAATGATTATCCTGACACTGGACCTATTAAGGAGACTTTTCCAGACGAATCTGTTTGCGTTATTGATTCGACCCCATGGTATTCCAACATCGTGAACTATCTTGTCTCCAAGAAGGTTCCCTTTGGTTGGACCAAGAGAATGATTGATCGACTAAAGTCGGATTCAAGAAAATACCATTGGGATGATCCTTTCCTTTTCTATGAAGGAGCGGATTGTGTCTGGAGAAGATGTATTCTTCAGAAGGAATACCAGAGTGTCCTCACACATTGTCATTCTCTCGAGGCTGGAGGAAACCATTTGGGAAAGAGAACCGCACACAAGGTACTCCAATGTGGATTTTACTGGCAGACCTTATTTAGAGATGCTTATGAATTTGTACGGTCTTGCCCGATTTGCCAAAGGATGGGGGGTCTGTTGGTTATAAAGATGAAATGCCCATGCAACCAAAGATTTTCTGTGATGTTTTCAATGCATGGTGGATTGATTTTATGGGTCCCTTTCCCAATAGCAATGGATTTGAGTACATCTTGTTAGCAGTTGATTATTTGTCTAGATGGGTAGAGGCTATTCCAACCCAAACCACATATGGCAAAACCGTCTGTAAGTTTATCAAGGATAATATCATTGCAAGGTTCGGAATACCAAAAGTTTTGATTTCTGATGGAGGTAGCCACTTCGTGAATAAGGAAATGAGATCTTTGGCTAAAGAGTATAAATTTGAGCATAGAATAGCCAACCCATATCATCCACAATATAATGGCATGGCAGAGGTTTCTAATAGAGAGGTGAAGGGTATTCCTCAAAAGTTGGTCGTCCAGATGGGAAGGACTGGTCAAAACTATCGGACCAGGTTCTGTGGGCCTATAGGATAGCCTATAAGACTCCACTCGGTACTTCACCTTTTATGATGATCTATGGCAAGCCATGCCATCTACCTGCAGAATTGATTCAAAAATCTGAATGGGTGATCAAAAAGTTGAATTGGAGTTGTCACCTTGGGAAATTATGTCGAGACTTAAATTTGAATGAGCTAAGTGAAATCCAAAACCGAGCATATGACAACAGTGTGATCTACAAGGACAAGGTCAAGAGATAGCATGATAGACACATTCGAGATAAAACCTTTGTCCCTGGGCAGAAAGTGTGGTTGTTTAATGCTCAGTTAAAGATTTTTCATGGGAAACTGAAATCAAAATGGACGGGTCCCTATGTTGTCATCGATGTGCATACCAATGGAAGTGTGGATATTGCCAAACTCAAAGATGATGCACAACCTTTCTCACTGAATGGACAATCATTGAAGCCATATATAGAATCACCCAAAGAGCAGACAGTTCAAGTTGAGGTCATCTACTTCACGCAGAGTGAAGACATTGAAGATTTATCAGATCAATCCCATCCTCCCTCCCGACCACATCAATCTCCTTGTACAGCTTCTTCCTCTATTTAGGCCAAGGCCTAAGTATAGAGGGGGACGGATGCTGTAATACGCGTTTAGTACACTATGCTTTAGAAAGTTATCAAGTGTTATTTCGAGGAAATATTGAATTGATAGTATTTGACACAGTCAACAGATTCACTTTGATACAACAATTTCATTGAAACTTGTTTTGTAAAAATCAGAGACCATCTTGAGTGATTATGACTTTTAAAGGGTTCTTTGGATTGTGTAGCACATCAAAACATAGTACCACATCTAGTAATCTGGAATTTTGGTAGTATACCTTATAAGTAGTAGAAGCCACTACTAGCATAGGGTCATAATGTTATAGATTTATACTCATTAGACCATAATCACATCATTAATACTAACTAAGTGTAATTAGTACTGATTACCCGTCATTAGTGATAATTAAGTGTCATTAGCAAAAGTAAGACACATGGAGAGGAAATCATGGGACACGTGTCGTTATATAGTCAGGACAAGTGTCAAAAACTCAATAGTTCCATGTGTCATCATCTTAAGACTAACACGTGTCATGGTATAGCCTCTTGCTTGGGCAACAAGTTATCTAGTGGATAAGCCAAGCCTCTTGCTTGGGCAACAAGTTATCTCATGCATAAGCCTATCCTCTTACTTGGGCAACCAGTTTTCTCTTAATTAAGCCATGTGCCATGCCATGTGTCTTCATACATGGATAAGAGAACATGTGTCTTGGAGCCTCCCTTGCATGTTGACACATGTCACACATGTAAAGGGGGTGGAGGCCTATAAATACCCATGACCCCCCATACTCCTCCTCACTTCATCCCACGCCCATCTCTCCACCTTAGAGCCGCAAGGCCGCCGAGTTGCGAGAGGAGCACAAGAAGAGCCACGGCAAAGCTCTGTCGGTGATCGAGAGCATTTTTGAAGCCGTAACGAAGTTCTGTCCGCACCAAGCCGTAGTATTCAATCTAAGACGGCTATAGGGGGGATTTCACTAAAGAAGTAGATCTTGACTCGAGATAGATATCGATCAGGTGAGGGATTCTCAAGCGCTATTTTAAAACACTAGTCTTTAGCTTTTATGCATGGTTTTGAATAGCAAGTATGAAATCGTGTTTTCTAAAGCTTTTACGCATGAATTACAAGTACTATACAGTTGATATGAAATCAGGGCTTTAGAACGTATTCCAGACGTCGTTTTAGGTGTTTTATCATGATAGCACGTTGTTTAAGCATTTCGTTCTTTGTGGAACATGAATCATAAGTTTCATTACTTATATTTAAGCTTTTTATATAAGAAATATGGTTTGTGCAATTACTATGCAATATGAATCGGATTTCAAGTTCTTAATAGTTCTAGTTGTCAGAGTATGCATGCTATGCCAAGATTATTTTATGTTCATGATTTAGCTGTTATAAGCTTGAATTAGCAAGAGTACGGTTTATTAGTGACAAGAAAAGAATCAAAATCAGAAGATAAGCACCACAGTAGCTCTTTTATACAAATCATGAACTAGCCATTAGATATGGTGATGTCATTAGATATGACCCTGAAACCGCCATTAGATATGGCAAACCATTAGATATGGTATCAAGAGGACTTTGGTCCGCATTCTATATACATATAGGCTTTGGGTCGTATGCAGGGTGTTTTTGGTCTTTGGGACCGTCTGCGCGTATGACTTAACTTTGTTTCAGCGTTCATGATCCGATAACTTAGCCACAGTGGTGATTAGTACAAACAGCTTGATAGTGATAATTATGTTTGAGTTTATCTGCTTTTGAAGTGATTTAGTGTTCTGTTGCAAATCTAGCATGTTGTTATATGTTTACTGTCATAAAGTCTCTTTTTCAAGCTATTTCAAAGTTATCAGCATAAATTTTGGCATGCTGCTCATATTTTAACTTTTAGTTATATGTAAAAAGCTTGAGATCCTTTCACTGGGTCTAAGCTCATAAATGGGTTTTGACTCATCCCGTTATATTACATTATCTGCAGATCATCAGAATCACGACAAGCAGGGGAAAGGACCGCTAGGAGGAGGTGGCTTTTGGTTTTCGTTATTTTGTTTTTTTTACTGTCTGTTATTTTGTAAGGAGTTGTAATAGATAGAACTTGTGTAAGACACTTCTTTGAAATGTAAACTTGAAATACTTATGTTTGATGAGATTGCCACATGTTTACTTGAGGAAAAAGAAGCAGAAAGATCTCTGTCGCGGCACGTTCCGGTTAGCGGGACGGGTCGTGACAACTTGTGGTATCAGAGCAAAGGTTCTAGGACCATGAGCAAGAATTATATTAGGAGTTGACCTATAAGTAATGGAAGATAATTTAGTTATTGATGTTATAGTCTTGAGCATGTCTAGAATCTTTATTGGAGGATTTATGAAGGATCTAACTAAGGTTTTATTTTTATAGGAAACAATGGCAGCAGAGTAGCCACCTGTTACCACACAAGGCCCTAGTCATGAGAATGATAACAATAACAACGTGTACGACACGTTGACCTTGATAGCTCAAACACTAGGAGGCATGGCTACCCACCCAGTTAAAAGACATGAATTTGAGCACCAGTTACCATTTGAACATGTAAAGAAGCTGGGAGGAGAACCATTTGTAGGAGACATTGATCCAAAGAAGGCCAGGGAATGGTTCAAGAATATGGAGAAAATATTTGCTCTAATGGACTGTACGGATGAACAAAAGTTGAAGTATACCATATTTCTTCTGAAAGATAGTGCTGATGATTGGTGGACATCGGTGAAAATGAAATATCCAAACCCATCTCACATTACATGGGAGATCTTTGAGAAAGAGTTCAATGAAAAATACTACCCAAGGGTTTATCAGGAAGAGAAACGTAGGGAATTCCTATTCCTTGCTTAGGGGAGCAATCTGTTTGATGAATATGAGAAGAAATTCACTGAACTTTCAAAGTTTATTGCTTCTCTGGTTGCAACCAAGGAAGAAAAATGTAGACGTCTAGAAGATGGTATGCATATTGACCTAAAGGAAATGGTTTCGGCCACGGGATATACTGATTATGCAAAATTGGTGGAGGCTGCTTGTAGGGCTGAACGAGTGGTCCTAGAAAGAAGAAAGTGCAATGATCACGGAAAGAAAAGGTTTGCAGATAGACCCCTATGGAGAGGAAACATGAATAAAGAACCAAGAATAGCTGGGAATTCAAGGCAAGATAATAGGTCAGCTCTTAGAGTACATGGGAATCAAACAAATAGATATACAGTTGGGACTTCTGAAAACCGAACTCTTTCTTTTCCACAATGTACAAACTGTGGAAAGTTTCATCCAGGAAGTTGCCGTAAGGGGACCGCTGGCTGTTATCAATGTGGCGAGATGGGCCACATTCGTCAGAATTATCCTGCACTTGTCCAAGGCCATCGGGTTATGGGAAGACCAGCACAAAATGAAAATCATGATAGCATTATATGTCGTCCTCCACCTGCAAGGGAACAAAATAAAAACAATACACATAAGAGATCAAAGCAGAGAGAGGGAAAAGCTTTTGCTATGACCTTAGAGGAGGCCATATCCGCGGACGATGTTGTATCAGGTACCACTATTATTTTTGGTAAAAGTGCACACACTCTTATTGATTCTGGTGCAAGTCATTCTTTTATTTCACAAAGATTCTCCATATATGCCGATAAAGTAAAAGTAGTCTCAAGCATGCTTTAGCAATTTCTTTGCCTAAGGGAGAACCAGAAATTATTAGGGTTGTCCTCCGAAATTGTTTGGTTAAGATAGGAGAAAATTATATTGAAAAAGACCTGATTCCTATGGAGATAAGGGAATTTGATGCTATCATAAGAATGGATTGCTTAAGTACATATCATGCTCTTCTAGACTGTCACAAGAAGCATGTTACTTTTAGAAAACCAGGTGATGTCGAATTCACTTTCTATGGAGAAAGAAGGATATATCCGACCCATGTCATCTCCTGTCTCTTAGCCCAGAAGTTATTAAGAAAGGGATATTCCTCTTATGTTGCTTATGTATTTAATACTAAGGCAGAAGCAGTCAGTTTAGAAAATATTTCTGTGGTGAAGGAGTTTCCAGAAGTGTTTCCATATGAACTGCCAGGAGTTCCTCCCGATAGGGAAATTGAATTCACTATTGACCTCATTCTGGGTACCAATCCAATTGCCTTAGCTCCTTACAGAATGGCCCCAGCTGAGCTTAAAGAACTCAAAACCCAGTTGCAGGAGTTGACAGATAAGGGATTTATACAATCCAGTATGTCCCCATGGGGTGCTCCCGTTCTATTTGTCAAGAAGAAAGATGGTTCCATGAGACTTTGTATAGATTACAGAAGACTAAACAGAAAATGACTGTCCGCAATAACTATCCTCTGCCCAGAATAGATGACTTATTTGATCAATTGTAAGGGGCTTCTGTGTTTTCAAAGATAGATTTGAGATCAGGGTATCATCAGCTCAAAACTAAAGTTGAAGATGTTCCTAAGACTGCCTTTAGGACTCGTTATGGACATTACGAATTTCTAGTAATGCCTTTTGGATTGACAAATGCCCCAGCTGCCTTTATGGACTTGATGAATAGGGTTTTCCGTCCATATCTGAACAAGTTCGTGATCATGTTTATTGATTATATTCTCGTATATTCTAAAACATAGGAAGAACATAGAGAACACTTGATAATTGTACTTCAAACTCTCAAGAAACACCGATTATATGCAAAGTTTGATAAATGTGAGTTTTGGTTGAAGAAGGTTGCATTTCTAGGCCATGTCATATCTGGAGAAGGAATAACAGTAGATCCATCAAAGATAGAAGTCGTTCTTAGATGGGAACGACCGGTAAATGCATCAGAAATCCGAAGTTTCCTTGGATTAGCTGGGTATTATCGAAGATTTGTTGAAAACTTCTCTAGAATTGTTGCACCATTAACAAGGTTAACTAGGAAGAATGTGAAGTATAGTTGGGACGAAGAATGCGAGAAGAGTTTTAAGGAACTCAAGAGTCGTCTCACCTCAGCACCTATACTTAGCCTTCCTTCAGGACATGGTAATTTTGTAATCTATAGCGATGCCTCAAGAGAAGGGCTGGGATGCGTCTTGATGCAGAACGATAAGGTGATTGCTTATGCTTCTAGACAGCTAAAACAACATGAGTTAAATTACCCAACTCATGACCTTGAGTTAGCTGCTATAATATTTGCCTTAAAGATCTGGAGACACTACCTATATGGAGAAACTTGTCGAATCTTTACGGATCATAAGAGTTTGAAATATATTTTCTCTCAGAAAGAGTTGAATTTAAGGCAAAGAAGATGGTTAGAACTAATCAAAGATTATGATTGTTCCATAGAATATCACCCGGGGAAAGCCAACGTCGTAGCTGATGCTCTCAGTCGAAAGTCTAAGGGTCAGCTATTTCACTTAAAAGGAGAATATTATCAGTTGAAAGAGTTATGTACAAAGTTAACCATAAATAGCTCTGGAGCCTTATTAGCATCCTTACAAGTGAGACCCATATTATATGATAAAATTAAGGAGGCACAATTCCATGATTCTGAAATCATTAAAATGATTGAGAAGATTAAGGGAGGTGATGAAGCCGGATATACAATAGATGGTCAAGGAGTCTTATTCTTTAGAGGAAGATTGTGTGTTCCGAGAAGTTCTGATTTAAAGACTGAGATTCTGGAGGAGTCACATAACTCCATGTATACTATGCACCCAGGAAGTACTAAGATGTATAGAACACTTAAGAGTTACTATTGGTGGTCTGGCATGAAGAGAGATTGCAGAGTATGTTTCTAGATGTCCTATATGCCAACAAATTAAACCGGAGCGTTTGAGACCTGCGGGGACTTTACAACCACTTCCAATACCAGAATGGAAATGGGAACACATCACTATGGATTTTGTTACAGGATTTCCAAGGACCCGTCGAGATCACGATGCAATATGGGTCATAGTAGACAGATTAACTAAATCTGCACATTTCTTAGCCATTAACATGACATACAGTCTAGACCGCTTGGAAAAGATCTTTGTTAATGAGATCGTTAGCTGTCATGGGGCTCCTGTTTCAATTGTGTCTGATAGAGATCCACGATTCACTTCCAAGCTTTGGCCAAGCTTACATAAAGCTATGGGAACAAAGTTAGCATTTAGTACATCCTTTCATCCTCAGACTGATGGCCAATCAGAACGGACTATCCAGACTCTAGAAGACATGCTTAGAGCTTGTGCATTGAGCTTTAAAGAAAGCTGGGATGAACATCTCTCACTTATAGAGTTTGCATACAATAACAACTATCATGCTAGTATTGGGATGGCACCATATGAAGCCTTATATGGTAGACCCTGTAGAACACCTATCTGTTGGAGTGAAGTTGGAGAAAGGAAATTGGTTCAAACTGAATTAATACAAAGCACAATAGAAAAAGTTGATGAAATCAAGAGATGCTTGAAGGCAGCACAAAGCATACAGAAAAGTTATGCAGACAAGCGAAGGAGAAACTTAGAATTTCAAGTGGGAGATCATGTATTTCTGAAAGTATCTCCATGGAAAGGTCTAATCAGATTCGGGAAGAAAGGGAAACTAAGCCCAAGATACATTGGCCCTTACGAGATCACAGAGAGAATTGGAAGTGTGGCCTATCATCTTCGACTTCCATCTGAACTAGCAAGGATACATGATGTCTTTCATGTCTCCACATTTCGGAAGTATATTCCAAATCCAACCCATATGATACTAACCCAAGATATTCAATTGAAGGAAGATCTATCATACGAGGAGGTTCCTGTGGAAATTCTAGATTATAAAGTACAAGAGCTTCGTACAAAGAAGATTCCTTTAGTTAAATTTTTATGGAGGAGTCATGCAATAGAAGAAGCCACGTGGGAATGAGAGTAAGAAATGAGATCTCAATATCCCCACTTATTTTCAAGCTAGCAAAGGTACTTAAATTTCGAGGATGAAATTTATTGCAAGAAGGGGAGAATTGTAATACGCGTTTTGTACACTATGCTTTTGAAAGTTATCAAGTGTTATTTCAAGGAAATATTGAATTGATAGTATTTGACACAGTCAATAGATTCACTTTGATACAACAATTTCATTGAAACTTGTTTTGTAAAAATCAGAGACCATCTTGAGTAATTATGACTTTTAAAGGGTTCTTTGGATTGTGTAGCACATCAAAACATAGTACCACATCTAGTAATCTGGAATTTTGGTAGTATACCTTATAAGTAGTAGAAGCCACTACTAGCATAGGGTCATAATGTTATAGATTTATACTCATTAGACCATAATCACATCATTAAGACTAACTAAGTGTAATTAGTACTGATTACCCGTCATTAGTGATAATTAAGTGTCATCAGCAAAAGTAAGACACATGGAGAGGAAATCATGGGACACGTGTCGTTATATAGTCAGGACAAGTGTCAAAAACTCAATAGTGCCATGTGTCATCATCTTAAGACTAACACGTGTCATGGTATAGCCTCTTGCTTGGGCAACAAGTTATCTCGTGGATAAGCCAAGCCTCTTGCTTGGACAACAAGTTATCTCATGCATAAGCCTATCCTCTTACTTGGGCAACAAGTTTTCTCTTAATTAAGCCATGCGTCATGCCATGTGTCTTCATACATGGATAAGAGAACATGTGTCTTGGACCTCCCTTACATGTTGACACATGTCACACATGTAAAGGGGGTGGAGGCCTATAAATACCCATGACCCCCCATACTCCTCACTTCATCCCACGCCCATCTCTCCACCTTAGAGCCGCAAGGCCGCCGAGGTTGCGGGAGGAGCACAAGAAGAGCCACGGCGAAGCTCTGTCGGTGATCGAGAGCATTTTTGAAGCCGTAATGAAGTTCTTTCCGCACCAAGCCGTAGTATTCAATCTAAGACGGCTATAGGGGGGATTTCACTAAAGAAGTAGATCTTGACTCGAGATAGATATCGATCAGGTGAGGGATTCTCAAGCACTATTTTAAAACACTAGTCTTTAGCTTTTATGCATGATTTTAAATAGTAAGTATGAAATCGTGTTTTCTAAAGCTTTTACGCATGAATTACAAGTACTGTACAGTTGATATGAAATCAGGGCTTTAGAACGTATTCCAGACGTCGTTTTAGGTGTTTTATCATGATAGCACGTTGTTTAAGAATTTCGTTCTTTGTGGAACACGAATCATAAGTTTCACTACTTATATTTAAGCATTTTATATAAGAAATATGGTTTGTGCAATTACTATGCAATATGAATCGGATTTCAAGTTCTTAATAGTTCTAGTTGTCAGAGTATGCACGCTATGTCAAGATTATTTTATGTTCATGATTTAGCTGTTATGAGCTTGAATTAGCAAGAGTACGGTTTATTAGTGACAAGAAAAGAATCAGAATCAGAATTAAGCACCACAGTAGCTCTTTTATACAAATCATGAACTAGCCATTAGATATGGTGATGTCATTAGATATGACTCTGAAACCGCCATTAGATATGGCAAACCATTAGATATGGTATCAAGAGGACTTTGGGTCCGCATTCTGTATACATATAGGCTTTGGGTCGTATGCAGGGTGTTTTTGGTCTTTGGGACCGTCTGCGCGTATGACTTAGCTTTGTTTCAGCGTTCATGATCCGATAACTTAGCCACAGTGGTGATTAGTACAAACAGCTTGATAGTGATAATTATGTTTCAGTTTATCTGCTTTTGAAGTGATTTCAGTGTTCGGTTGCAAATCTAGCACGTTGTTATATGTTTAATGTCATAAAGTCTCTTTTTTAAGCTATTTCAAAGTTATCAGCATAAATTTTGGCATGATGCTCATATTTTAACTTTTAGTTATATGTAAAAAGCTTGAGATCCTTTCACTGGGTCTAAGATCATAAATGGGTTTAGGCTCATCCCATTATATTATATTATCTGCAGATCATCAGAATCACGACTAGCAGGGGAAAGGACCGCTAGGAGGAGTTGGGTTTTGGTTTTCGTTATTTTGTTTTTTTTACTGTTTGTTATTTTGTAAGGAGTTGTAATAGATAGAACTTGTGTAAGACACTTCTTTGAAATGTAAACTTGAAATACTTATGTTTGATGAGATTGCCACATGTTTACTTGAGGAAAAAGAAGCAGAAAGATCTCTGTCGCGGCACGTTCCGGTTAGCGGGACGGGTCGTGACAGATGCCATATGTATATACCATTTTCCCGCATCACACTCCTTCTCCCGATCACTCCATTTCCACCTTTCTCTTATACTTAGGCTGACTAGAGCCTAAGTATAGGGGGAACCGACACCCACCTGTATATACTCTCCTCATTTACATATCCCGACCGCCTCTTTTTGCGCTCTTCTTCTATACTTAGACTATTCACAGTCTAAGTATAGGGGGGGCAGACCATTGTATCTCAAAATTTTACTCTCTTACGCTTAGCCCGAGCTATGTCTTCTTTACGCTTCTCTGCTCTGAGAACACAACACTCGCTAAGTATAGGGGGGTCTGTATATATATTGTGTATATATTTTAGCCACACCTCGTACTTTCACATAAGTCTATATGTATATACAAGGTGGGTAAAAAAAGAAAAGAAAAAAAGAAAAAGAAAAAGAGTTTTGCTACTAACACTAACTGTGCCCATTTTTTTTTGAAAAATGGCTTCTTATTCATTTTTGCATAAAAAATGTGTCTGCATTCCACACACATGCACTTCATCCAGCATCGCATTCATTTGCATCTGTGAAAAGTCATCGGGTTCTGAACTGAGTCATGAGCCGAAACCGAGAGTGGTCTGGACTTGACCTTAATCCGCCTAATTTTCAGAGGGACTTCACCGAAAAATAGGATTTTAGAAACTTCAGGTCGTTGACTTAATTCTTTAAGTTCCACATGACAATGTGCAGAGTTTGACTCTTAGTGTCTAACATGGTCTCTTCATTCTGGGTACAACTCTGGAATAAGGAATTAATTTGTACTCTTACACTATGCACTTAGCTCAACTCAGACGGGATGTTGGAAGACTGTGTGAATTTCTTTTCTGGTAGCGTGGAAATCTGAAGACCGGAGTACGAGTTGAAATAAAGCTTCGAAAAAGGGATGGACGGCTGGGCATAATTTTTTCTAAGACCCTAAAAAATATACGGAACAAAAAGAATCTATATCCGTAGGGGCGCAACAAGATCCAAGCAGAACCACCAAAAATTCCAAATACAAAGAAGCATTCTATCAAATAAATATCTGACCAAAAAGGTCCAAGCTTCAAGAAACCTGTAGATCTTGGTGGAGACTCGGCTACACTGACCAGCTTCACGAGGAGATGTGACTACACTGGCCACCCTCCAATTCTTTTCTCATTCTTCTAACTTCTCCCCCAATTCGATTATGAACACAACGCAACAGGCCTTAGAAGGAAATACCTGACTCCCCGAGGACGAGTTACTGGAGAGGAGGTTTGCGCGGTAGTCCGGCATTTTGGGTGGGAAGAGCTAAAACCTTTCACAACACATGAGTCGATTGTTCAATGTTCATAGGGTATGCTTTGGGAAGAGGATAGATTTAAGATGACTTATGAGCCGAAACTGTAGCAATGATGTGTAGAACTTGAGGGTTGATGATGTTTAAAATTCTAAGTCTCACAGAAGTTCCGCCACACTATTAGTCCAAAGGTTGAGTCTAGTTCCATTTCACCTTCAGCTCATGGTCTTGGAATGGAACCCAATCTCACTTCACTTCATGGCATTTCTTTTTGATGCTCAGGGACGAGCATGGTTTAAGTATAGGGGGATGATGAATCTCGAATTCATCACTCTAAATCTCATTTATTAAGCTCAAATCCCTCAAAAACAACAACATATCTGCATCTATTCTGCATAATTAGCATTCATGCATATTTTCATAAGAATTGCATTTTAGCACTAATATCTGCACAAAATAAGAAGCCAAAAATCCAAGCCAAAATGACCTGTAAATAGCCTAACTTTCCGGATTTTTAACTCATTCATGCTAACTCCGAATAAAACAAAACGACCTCCACTGTACACATCACTAACAAGATTAAATGAAAACTACAAAAAAAAATAACTAACCCAAATAAGTGGACCAAAAACCAAAACCCTAATTGTAGGATTTTTGGACTAAAACCCTCATATCTTCCCCCATCTTGTATCTGTTTTGATCCTGCTCACTTTTGAACTAATGTACATTCAATTACCTTCAAAATAAGACCAAGTTCAAGTGAATCGAAGCTCATATGTGAAAGTTGGGTTTTAGGCCTCTTTTGTACATTGTGTATTTTAGCTGATTTTTGACCTGATATTTTATATACATATTTTTATTAATTAATAAAAATCCAAAAAAATTAGATTAATGTGTAAATATTTACTCTTTATTTTACCATATTTTTTCTGGGTTTTATCTGATTTACAAAAAATTATAAAAAAATAATAAAACCCAAAAATCATGGTATTCTATGTACATGGGATACCCCAAAAAATCACTTTGCGCAATTGATCGATTTTTGGCTGTGATGTCTTCATGAAAGTTATAGATCTCATCGAGACGAGCAATTTTCATGAAGAAACTTTTTCGATCCGAGATTATTTGCTATTTGTTTTGGATTTTACAAATTATTTTATTTCGGAATTTTCCGGTGCTGACACGTGGCCGCACCTGGTGCCGCCACATGTTAGTCATTTTTGGGCTTATTTAATATCGTTTTTAAACATAAAAAAATTAATTTAAAAAAATGACCGCACGTGTGGGGCACGTGCCACCTCTCTCTTACCCCTATAGCCGCCACGTGGCAGATGATGGGCCGTCCTATCTCGGGCGATCGGACAGCCCGTGGCCATCGTCCACCTCCCGCCTCCTTTCCCTTTTTTGGCACGCCGCCGCCGATCTCCTTCGAGATCTCCTCCTCCTCCGCATATCTCGCCACTTCCTTTTGCCAAATCCAATCGAATCTCCCACGATCATCAAATCTTCCTCCGATCTCCTCCCTCTTCCATCACCATGTCAATCACGACTTTCAATCATCGACCAAACCCCGCAGCCTATAAAAGACCCCCCGCCGCTGCCGTGACATTTATCCGTCGTTATTCTCCTTCTGGTGGTGACAGCCCAAGCATCGACGTTATCCGAGGACCTTGTCCTCGTCACAGCTTCGCCACTGTGCTGATGCTTCTGCTCCGGCCGCACGCCACCGTTGAGCCCCTTTCCGCCACGTACTCTCCTCCGCTTCACCTCTCTCTCTCTCTCTCTCCTGACCTTCATCTTAATCTCCCCATCGACTTCTCCACTCCTCCCAAGCATCATCGTCTCTCCACGACTCTGCCGCTCTTTGTCGAGCATCGCTATCTCCAACTACGACTTTGACAATGCCACTGATGACCCAGCGCCTCCAACACCTCTCCTCCATCAATCATCGGAGACATTACAAGCACGACACTACATCAACACACCATCTTCTCTTGCCGACTTCACCGCATCCACGTCTCCAACACCGCATGCTCCGCCCTGCACCCTCATTCCTCCGCTGCTCCATCGTCGACCGTCGGCCATGTGTCAGCTTGTGGCTATCATCAGATTATCACGCCATCCGCCATCTCAGCCATTGACGCAATCAATGCCTCCAGCCGTAGGATACAACTGACATCAATGGTCTGGACCTGAGTCCATTGCTAAGCCTCTCGCCTCAGGTCGAACCGAGGCACAGACACACGACAAGTGGAAGTCCGAGCCAAGACTCCTCCCGAACCTGATTTCGCACGCGTACATCACGTGACGCGTGGGACATTTAAAAGGGACCCCTCAGATCGTCTGTTATTCACAACTCAAACCAGCCGACCAGAGAGCACGTGTTCCTCTAGATATTTTGCACGAAGACCCCCCAGATCTATTGGTAATTACACAAAGCTCCTCCCCTGCATTTTATATTTATTGATATTGCATCTGTAACCTTGCCTTTATCCATCATTTATACCTCTTCTCGACATTATTTTAGTATTCAAAAAATAGCATGATGTTCATCTTTTAATTCTCTACTGTTTGACATGTTGTAGACATTTTTGTAATTGATGGTTACTTAATACTCCTTTATTTTGTGGAAAATTGCATACTTTGCCCACTTTATGCTTTGAATTTTGTATTTGATTAATCATTGCTCTAAAAATTCCCAAAAAATCACATATTGTAGAGATAATTGTGCTTGACATTGTGCCCAAAAAGATTTGCATTTGCATGCATAGTTTACCTTGTAAAAATCATTTTGCATATTTCAGTATTGGATTTTCATTAGGTATTAGATCTTACATTTTTGAGGTTCAGGATTTTCCAGAGATCAATCACCTAGTGATAGATCTTAGATAATTTTGGTCCTTGAAAATAAATAGGTTTAATATTTATTATAATTAAATATTGAAATTTATTTTATTTGCATTTGAAAATTCATAAAAAAACCATCTTGCATCCAAAAATTCTAAAAAAATTACAGTGCATTCATTTCATCATATTTTGCATCGTGACCAGTTTCATAATTTTCAGATATCGTTTGATCGACTTTTAAATTTTAGTCCCTAAAATAGGCCAAAAAATTGTATTTTGCATCCTTTATCGCATTAAAAATTACAAAAAAAGATCGCTTCGAAAACCGTGCACGAATCTTGATAGACATAATTCTAGGTTGTTCCTTTGCCTCCTTGTGATCGACCTTGGGACTTGCCCCAGTAAAATAAACATAAAATCGCATTGATTAAAATCGACGAATATTTTGTGTGGTTATTTTCTTGACTGATTCTGATTGTCGCTTACAACGCACGACAAATCATTTTAACACGAACGATAAATAAACATCTTTAACAAGTGCATTTTCGGATTCGTCAGTGTTGTTTGCGGTCTCTTAGATCTCAATACTTCTATTATTGTAAACCTCTCTCACGATGAAGGGTCCCGTCCATTTGTATTTTAGTTTGCCTTGAAAATTTTCAATCTTGAATTAAACAACCACACTTTCTGCCTTGGGACAAAGCTCTTTGTTCGGATGTGCTTGTCATGCCATTTCTTTACTATGTCCTTGTAAATGGTGTTGTTATCGTATGCATGATTTTTGATCTCTAATAGTTCATTTAAATCCTTAGCTATGATTTTCTTTCCCTGGTGACAGTTCCAACTGATATTTTTGATTGCTCATTCTGATTTATGCACGAATTCTGCGGGCAAATGAAACGGCTTTCCATATACCGTTCGAAAAGGGGAGTTGTCCTATGGGGTCTTGTAAGCTGTCCACTAAGCCCATAGAACTTGGTCCAGGAGTTGGGACCAGTTATTTTTGTCAGGGCACGCAAACTTCTGTAAAATTCCTTTAATCTCCATGTTTGACACCTCTGCCATGCCATTGGACTATGGGTGGTATGGACTAACAACATGGTGCTCAATGACGTAGTCCTTTCTCGATGTCTTAACTTCTTGATTGACAAAATGACTCCGCCGTTAGATATTAATATCTTAGGGATCCAAACCTCGACATAATATGATCTTTCAAAAGCTTGCAAACAGTCTTGTTGTCTACATCTCAAGTAGGGATAGCCTCCACCCATCTAGATAAATAGTCTACCACGAGAAGAATATATTCAAATCCTTGATTGTTAGGGAATGGACCCATAAATTCAATGCCCCATGCATCGAATACGTCATAAATGATCATTGGTTGCATAGGCATGGCATCTTTAGGACTAATGGTCTCTCCCCATTCTCTGATAGACCGCGCACGACCTGACAAACTGTAGGCATCTTTAAACAAGGTCGGCCAGTAAAATTCACATTGTAGTATCTTCTCAGTGGTCCTCTTCCCGGAGTGGTGTACTCCTACCTCCAAGGTGTACCATAGAGTGATGACACTTTGGTATTCCTCCTAAGGAATACATCTCCTCCATATACAATCCGGTCATTCAAAGAAAAGGAACAGATCCTCCCAATGGTATTGTCTGGGATTCTGACTTGAGTCGGTCGATTCTGTTATTGGGCCAACCATGGGGAACTTTCTTGTAGACAAGATAGTAACCATGTCAGCATACCAGGGGAGAGAGTCAGTACCAGAAATTGACTTGTCTCGAAAGGTTTCACAGATTGATTCTGAATCAGGGATTTTGTCTTGTTATATCAATGATAAATGATCATCCACCACATTCTTTACTCCAAGTTTATCTCTAATCTCCAAATCAAATTCCTGAAGCAAGAGTATCCATCTGAGGAGGCTTGCTTTTGCGTCCTTTTTCATCATTAAGTAATGGATGGCTGGGTGGTTTGTATATACTGTCACCTTAGACCCTAGAAGCAGAGATCGAAATTTCTCCAAGGAAAAGACTATTGCAAGCTATCACAATAAAACTTTTCTAAACTGGATCAACACTTTTCTTGCATAGTGAACATTATACAGGATTATATCTTACCTCTGTCTAACACAGCCCCTACTGTGAAGTCTGAAGCGTCTGTCATAATCTAGAAGGGAAGAGGCCAGTCAGGGACTTGTAGGACGGGAGTCTCAATGATTCTTTTTTTAAGTATCTCAAAGGCCTCAAGACTCTTAGATCTACTAGGAACTCGGTGTCATTCCCTAAGAGCTCAGCTAGTGGTCGGATAATTTTTGAAAAATCCTTGATAAATCTCCTATAAAATCCGACATGCCCAAGAAAATACCACGCTTGTTTCATGTTGGTAGGTGGCTTGATTTTCTTGATCACATCCACCATGGCAATGTCAATCTCCATTCCATTCTTGGAGATGGCGTGCCCCAACACGATACCTTTTTTACCATAAAGTGACTTTTTCTCCCAAGAGAGCACCAAATTCACTTCCTGCACTTCTTGAGAACTCGATCCAGATACGCTAGGCAATCATCGAATGAATCACCATGGATCGAGAAGTTGTCCATAAAGACTTCCAGTAAATCTCCAACCATTTCAGTAAAAACTGCAATCAGGGATCGCTGAAAAGGTGTGGGGGTGTTGTATAGCCCAAAAGGCATGCGCTTGAATGCATAAGTGCTGAAAGGACATGTAAAAGTATTCTTTTCTTGGTCCTCTACGATGATAGCTACTTAGTTGTAACATGAGTACCCATCTAAGAAACATAAGTATTCTCTTCCTACCGATCTCTCCAAAATTTGATCAATAAAAGGCAAGTGATCCTTCTTTGTTGCGGCATTTAGGCACCCGTAATCCACAAAACCACACCATGATGTTGGTACCCATTTCATGATCTCCTATCCCTCCTCATTGATGATAATATGAAAGTCGGACTTTTCGTGCTGACTTGCAAAGGAGACACCCACTTGGAGTTTGTTACGTTGGAATTTACGAGAGGGTTTAGCATCATCCTCAAGGTAAATACAGTGTGAACAAAGGGTTGGGTTAATCCCTTGAAGATCCGACAATCTCCAACCTATTGTCTTGGGAATTTCCTCTAAAACTTTAAGCAGGAAGATCTCATGCTCTTCGGTCAGATGTGAACTGATGATGATCGAAAACTGACTCTTATTTCCCACAAGGAAGACGTACTTAGAGTAGGGGGCAATGGTTTGAGCTCGAGTAAACCTGTATCATTCACAAAATCTAGTTGTTGATTTTTGTTGTGCCGTGGACATGTTATGTGTAACAATATCGGACACCGACTAAAATATTTCGAGGATCAGATCGCTAAAGGTATAGTGTGATGTGGAAAAATGCCACGTCCAATACGTCTACCTCACTCCAGGTTTGTCCAAAAATATAATGGAGTGACAGGTCAAGAGGGACCCCTGAGTCTCCAGGAGTGTATGTTGATGCATGCATGAGCTAACAGATTAATTCATAAACAATATCCTCTCTATATGAGAGTGATTCTATCATTGCGGTCGGGTTCTGTTTCCATGGCCCAAGTGTTGCTTCTATATTTTCTTCTGCCTCTGGTTCTAATGTTTCATACTGTTGCTAGATTCGGTGTCATATCTTTGAAACCTATTTTGCTTCATTTCGAGTCCAACTTCTCCAAACCATATTCTCCCAGATGTATAGTCAAATAAAGCTCATGCGGTCCTAAGTAAGGGGCCTCCCTAATATCATTGAGAATCTTTTCAATTTCTCGAGACATCCATGTCAAGTACTATGAAATCTACTAGATAGTTTTTTCCCTCTATGTTGATGACAACATTTCTAATATCCCCTTTAGGTCTCTTAGCCGATGAGTATGTGAATTGGATTACGTCTCTAGACTTCTTAAGAAAACCTAGATTTAGATGTTCGTATAGAGTGGTGGGCATGATATTGATGGAGGATCCATTGTCTAATAAGGTTCGGGCAAACTTAATCTCGTTGATCTAGCTTGTTACAAAGTGAGCACCCCATGTCTCTTTTATTCCTTGGTAGCTATTTTTGATCAGACAAGATAAGATAATAAAGAGTATGTGCTTCTTTATTTGCCTACGGTTCTGTTTGCTGGTCCTTGCTGGTATGCATCTCACCTTAAGGTACTTACGAAAAGCCAGGTATCTTTCAATCATCTTGTCTAATGACAAAGTAACCATGATATTTTCCTTTGCATATGCGGGCCATCTCATCATATTTTTTATTTTTTATGTTCTTCTTTTTTCATGCCGTTAAGATCACGGGGAAAATGAATTGATTGATCGTGATTGAAAAAATCACTTTTAATTGAATGGGGAATTAAAAGTATATACATGACTAAAAACATGGAAATTAGCGGACGATTGCCGGTGCTGTTGTAGTTGTTGTTTGGCGATGCTTTTCCTCCAAACCCTTACTCTCCTGGGTCTTAGTTGTATAGTGCTCGATGGGTGGTGTGAAGAATATGGGGAATCCTTAAGTGCATCACGGAAGCGTGAGGATCGCATCGAATGTGGTCGGGAGCAACTAGTCGCACTAGTTGCTCCAGGCAATGGAATTTTAAAAAAATTAAAATATATGAAACCACATGATCCAAGAATACTTCTTGGATCATTTCATCTTAACCACAAATAGGTGTAAGGTTTACCTCTTGAAGCGTGGTTGTGATCGAGTCTCTAAACCAAGAGACCTCCTGTCTTAAGTCCGATCCAACGAAGGAGACGCTTGCGAGTGTGTTGATGAGACGCATGCTTCTCGCAATCCATTTTGATGATCCAGGCAGCGGATCTCCTCATCTCTTCACACGAGATCCAACATCTTCTTCACGAGCTAGGAACGCAGAAGGAGATGGAGATCCATGAGTAGATGATCTGGTAGCATAACGACGATGTTGCGGTGATGACGATTCTCACAAGGGCTCTATGATGGACGATCACTATGAGAGAGAGAGAGGCTTGGTGTGTGGAGAAAGGAGAGAGAGAGAGAGAGAAGCATTCGTTGTTGTGTTATCGTGTGTCTGAAACGCGCCTCACTACCCTTGTTAATTTAATCAAATTAATGGTCAAATTAATCGACATCGTTCGTTGTTGTCGGATAATGAGAGCAGGTTAAAAACCACTTTGAATTAAGGTCAAGTTAATCACACGTGGCAAATTTATTTTACGTGGGCAAGCCCAAGGTCGAACTCAGGGAGGCAGCTGTCTCCTCAGGTAGATTTTAGTAAATCTCCAAGGTCTGTTTTTCTGGGATAATTTTTTTTATCTGTTTCAATATTTTATGCAAGACATATGCACAATCCAACCAGTTTACTAGTTAATTCAGATAAATATTCAAATCAGTCCAAAAATTACGAAACTTGGCCAGATGATGAAATGGGATGAAATTAACCTACACTATTTTTTAGAATTTTCTGACACTAGATGAATTTATTGTGAATTTAAAATGAATGCAAGGTGATTTTGACTAAATTAATTTTAAGAAATAACAAATCACAATATTTTTAGACTTCAAAATTATCCTAGATAGATCTGAGTGTGATGAATCCAGGAAAATTAATCAACCTAAATTTCTTTGTGAAGTGCACCTATTAAAAAACAATTAAGCAAATCACTAAATGATTTATTCAGCCTCAGGATGCGTGCAAATGAGATGAAATTTTTATGCAATGTAAATTTAATTATCCTAGATCTAATGTGATTTTTTGGGGATTTTTGGAGTCACACAGAAATTACTATCTATTAAGAGGCATAAATGGGCAAAATATAGCAAATATTAACCAACTAATTAATAGAAAAATCCGTTGATATTACAAAAATGTGCCAAGTGTCACCTATGGAAGAGGACAATATAAGCTACACAATGCAATTTTCCAAAGTGAAAAATAAATGAAAATGAGTGCCTAAATATGCGTGGAAAGACATGGGTATAACTGCAATTACAGGAATTAAAATTGATAAAAATAAAACGTGCTGACAAGGACCAATATGCAATTACCTATAATGCTGATGGCGTGAATGCATTTTTTCTACAGAACTCGTGTTTCTCGCGTGGGGTCTCCTGCAAGGACTGAAATGTAATTCTGGAAACCTTCAAGGGCCTCGATGCAAATAACCCCGGACACACGTGCAGATCACGTGTGGGGTCCCAGGCTCGGTGGTCTTCTGAGGCTCGTAGCGAGTCTCGGGTGGCTTGGGATGTTCGGATCTGGCTCGGAATAGCTTCGGAGATCTGACCCAGTTGTCGGGGAGGAGGCTCAGATCGGGTGATGTGGCATGATCTGGACTGTGGATCAAGGAGGATCCAACGGTGAGGAACTGCTGACGCGTGGTGTGTCCGGGTCCGTTAGATCAGGATCGATCCAACGGTGATGGGTCGCTCCTGAGACGAGGATGTGGTCGATCAGTGACCGTTGGCTCTAGATTGATCCAACGACACCTGGAGCGGGCGGGAGCGATGATGTAGTGCAATCTGGATGCATAGGATCTGCCGATTCTACGGCTACGGGACGTGAGTGATGTGGATGGCTCCTGACCGTTCGATCACGAGGATCGAACGACTGTTGGCTGTCGTCCCCAACGATCATCCGCCTCCTGCGGCGGAGAGGACTGGACTCCGGCAAAGTTGATCTAGCTCTGCCTCGTCCTCCCGTCATCAGTGAAGGGTTCTTGAGGAACTGGCGTAGCTCAGAAGATTCGTGGACTGGCGATGAAGCTCGAAGATGTGCCGGTGAAGCTTCCGGCCAATCAAGGAGATAGTACCTGCAGCGGGTTAGAAGATAGCCAAAGCATGCGAAATGTCCGTAGAGTGGTCGGGAATGAAATGCGAGGCCTATGAAGCGGTGATGGTGTCCGGTGATCGAGCTCCGCCAAGGTGGCGGAGCTGGCGTCGGTGAGGGGTGAAGTAGGTCATCGGAGGGAACGAAAGGTAGCCCGAAGATCAGAGCTCCCTTGCGGAGCTCGGAGGATGGTTGGCGGAGCGGGATAATGCTCGTGGATGGCGAATACAATGGAAGAAAATTAAAAAATCAAGAAGAAGATCGGGGAAGAGATGGAGGGTTCTACCTGGGATCAGAAGCTCGGAGGGAGCTTACAGGTCGTCGCTCGAAGGCCGGTAGGGGACCTGAGCTCTTGCAGTGCCGTGGAGGAGCTGCGACACGGCAGAGTTGGGCCGTGGATCTCGTCGGAAGTAGTTCTCGGTCTTCACTCAACCTAAGGTCAAATCGATGTCGCCAATCTGAAGGTGGGAGCTCGGAGATACTCTCCGTGGTAGCGGATGAGGGTGAAAGTGGCTGAAGGCGAAGTATTTAAAGGATGGAGGTGACGGCATGGCTGGCGAAGAGGTGGAGTTCGTGGGTATCGTGGAGCGAGGTTGAGGGTAGTCATGGAGATCGAGGGAGTTGGCGAGGATGAGGGATGTGTAGGCTGCATAGTGGTGGTGTCAGGTGGCGGCGAAGGTGATCGACGTGGTGCCCAAAATAGAAAGGGGGTGACCCCTTTGCGCACGGTGAGAGACGTGGGCGCGGGGTGTGTGAAGGTAGATGATGATCACTTGGCCGTTGGATCAGATGATCCAACGGCCCAGATGAAGGCGCGGATCGACGCTTGGGATCAGATCTAGGGTGCGACATCGGAGGGCACAAGACACGCCATGTGGCGGACGCAGAGCTAAGCTCTACAGGAGGCCTTGATGAGGTTTGGGGTTTGATCGGAGGGTGCAGACAACGTGCGAGATGAAGGGCCAAGATGCGATGCTTATGGCGATGATCGAAGGGCGCGTGACGCACCACGTGGCGTGCTGAGGATGCGGCGTGAAGGGACGGGCGTGATTAGATAAGATCCGTGATCGGATGGTGGAGAACAAAGGCGGTGATGGACGGTGTAGATGAAGGCGCTCTCAGCGAGATCGGATGGCGCACAGAGTGCCACGTGGTGGATTGTGGGCTGGGCGCTAGCGGACGGTGCGGATGAGAGCTGGGGATGATCAAATGGTGGGAAACCAAGGGTGTGCATGAAAGTCACGGGGCTGTTGGATCTAGATCAAGATCCAACGGTCAGGGGTGCAGGCGGACCGGTAAAAGGGGGCGGGCCGTGTGGCGCAATTAGAGAGCGCCACGGGGCCAGCTCTGAATGGCTGAGAAGAAAAGTAAGATTAGAGGGAGAAGGCGGACGAATTTGGAAAAACTCAAAACATGAAAATTGTAGATCTCAATGAGATCTACAAGTTTCATGTTGACCGAAAATGGAGAAGAGGTCAAACGTGATACAAAAATACAAGAATACAAATATACATATGTATAGTATACAAGGAGGCCCAAAAACCCAAGTTTTGCCTACGAGCTCCAAACTGAATGAAATTAGTCTCATTTTAAAGGTCTCTGGATGTGTATTCATCTGGAGGTGAGTAGACCTAATTCGGAGTTTATAAGAGAGAGATATTGGCATACTAAGGTTCAGGGGGTTTGGGGCTTTATTGGGTATTTTACAAGATAGGAACTCTGGCCTTCTTCCCTATATTATTAACTAATGGTGTACACATTATAAGGAAGGTGTTATTTCATTTTGGAGGGGATAAAATACAAACAAATAGGAGGATATTTTACAAGTGGTTTTTACAAATGGATTGGCTTCTTATTAAATGCAATTATGAATGCTAAAATGCATATCTTGTGGATTGATGCATGAATGTTATTTATGCAAGATAAAGGGAAATATGATGCTAATTTCCCGGGGAAAAAGCTCTATTTTCAACTTTAAGAGTGATGAATCACATACTCATCAACCCCCTATACTTAAACCTTGTTCATCCCTGAGCAACTAAAATGAAATGCAAGAGTGAAATGATTTTGGGTTCCATACCAAGGTCATGAACAAAAGTTGAAAATGGAGCTTGACTCAACCTTTGGATTAATTGTATGGCAGATCCTTATTGGGCTCTGAACTTAAGACCTAAGAGACTTCAAGTTCCACAAGTCTTCTATTCAAGACGCCTCAACAGTCAGGTCAGAACAAATCTTCAGACGCAAATTTCTGATGACTATGATTCTTACTTGTACTGTGTAAGTGATAAATAACTCTTCACCTCAGAAGTGGCTAAGAAGCAGCCTCCTCTAACAAGGTAACTCTAATTACCCGATCCAGTAACTCTTTCCTCGAGGAGCGGGGTATTCCCTTCTAAGTTCAAGTACGGCCAGCTCTAGAGGAGGGGGTGGAGAAAAGAATGGACGGTAGCCAGTGTAGCTACCTATCCTAGGATGCCTGACCAGTGTAGCCAAGTCATCCAACTGCAGACTTCTTGTTAATATACATACTCCGTCAGGTATTTTATTTTTACTTGGACCTGTCTGATTTTTTTGGAGTTTTTGCATTTTTTCGAACTATATACAGGGTACAGCATGTACATCAGGAGTTTTTCCTCTTGAGCCAGTAGACTATCCCTCTTTTGAAGCATTATTGCAACCCACAGCGTCCTGTCCTCAGACTTCAACACCACCAGATTAGGTTGAGATGCACTACCCTCCCTAGAGGAGGACGGATGTTTCCACCCGTGTGCTACTCCAAGCTAAAGGATTCTACTTCCTCACCACCTCATCAATGAAGAGCAACATGCATAATCCTTGTCCAAGTTAGGTCATTATCTAAAAGAATCCTGCGTGTGCGCACGATATTCTACTTAGACTAATCAAGATGACATGTGAACATAGACTTGCGAACTCAAAAATTAAGTCACTTGACCTGAGAAATCTTAACTCCATTTCCTATAAGTTTCCTCTAAAATTAGGTGGATTAAGGTCAAATCAAGTCCATCCTCAATATCTACTCATAACGTGATTCAGAACCCACTAGCTTTTCACCTTGCATATGCAAGATATGCGGATGAGATGCAGATGACATGCTATGAAAATGCAAGTCTCTTTTTCTTTCTCTTCTGATGTAGATATGAAAGAAGACTTTGAATTTTTCACATTTTTTCCAAGAATTTGGTATACTTCCTATGTTACAAGGTTTTTATAAGTATTATACAGACTATACAAGTGTATTTTACAAAAACAATTCTCCAAATTTTACCCAGCCCGTAATTATTATGTAATATATACATAAAATACGGGAAAGTACGAGCTAAGCTATGGGTAAAGTATATACGTAATATATACACGCCCCCCTATACTTAGAGTGTGCTATGTCCTCAGAGCACAAAAAGCGAGGAAAAAGACATAGCTCGTACTAAGCGTAAGAGAGCCAAAAAGGACGAAAAATGTATAGAAGTCATCCTGCCCCCCTATACTTAGGCTCTGACAGCCTCAGTGTAGAAGAAGGTAAAAAAAATGGGGCGGACGAGGTCAAGAAGAGAAATGGATGAATATACAATGTGGGCATTGGTCCCCCCTATATTTAGGCTCAGGTCGGCCTAAGTATAGGACTGGAGTGTGCATGAGGACCGATGTGATCTGGATGATGTACAGAGAACATACTCAGGTGGCTCATCCCCCCTATACTTAGGATTTGGTCATCATAAGTATAGTCCAAGATAGTGATCATGAGGCTAGGTTACTAGAGTTGCGGGGGAGAAAGGACATAATGTACAGGAATGATGGGTATATACAAGTGAGTCGGTCTGAATCTTACAAGATGTTGTCGATGGCTAGAGCTCACTGCTGCAAGGTCTCATGCACGGCTCAAGGTGTATCTGTTGAATCTGTCTTGCACATGAATACAATCTCTTCAACATGGACTAACTGCTCATTGGATTCGACGAAGTGTTTCAACAGTTGTCCATTCACTAAGAATGTCGGTGTGTCATCTGCGAGATCTGAGATCTCGACATATCCACTATCATGCACCGTACAGACGACAAATGGGCCTGTCCACTTGGACTTCAACTTGCCTTGGAAGATCTTCAGCCTAGCATTAAACAACCATACCTTCTGTCCAAGAACAAAGGTCTTTTGTCTGATATATCTATCGTGCCAATGCTTAACCTTGTCCTTGTACACCAAACTGTTGTCATATGCGCGGTTTCTGACTTCCACAAGCTCATTCAGATCCATATCTCTCTGTTTATATCCCAAGGTGTGTGTTCCAATTGACTTTCTTGATTTCCCATTCTGATTTATGCACTAGTTGTGCGGGCAAATGGCACGTCTTTCCGAATACCATTCGAAATGGGGAGGTTCCTAATAGTGTCTTGTAAGCTGTCCTATAAGCCCATAGGACTTGATCCAAGATCTGAGACTAGTCCTTCCTGTCTGGTTGGACGAGCTTTTGCAATATAGTCTTCACCTCCCTATTCGACACCTCAGCCATACCATTAGTCTGTGGGTGGTAAGATCTAGCGACACGGTGTTCGATGCCATAGTCCTTCAGAAGTTTCTTCACATCTCTGTTTACAAAGTGGCTACCCCCATCTGATATCAACATCTTGGGGATCCCGAACCTAGAGATGATATGATCTCTGATGAATTTAGAGACAGTCCTGCTGTCTGCGGCTCAGGTTGGGATAGCCTCCACCCAACTGGATAGGTAATCTACCACAAGAAGGATGTACTCGAATCCGTGGCTAACAGGGAACGTGCCCATGAAATCGATGCCCCAGGCGTCGAAGACATCACAAATGATGCCAGGCTGCATAGGCATCTCATCCTTGGAACCAATGGTTCCTCCCATTCTCTGACATACTGGGGACGGCTTCGCAAAGGTGATGGCATCGCGAAACAGAGTCGGCCAGTAAAAGGCACACTGAAGTACCTTCCATGCGGTCCTCTTCCCGGAGTGGTGTCCTCCTGCCTCCAAGCTGTGGCATAAACCATCTCCAGACACAATCCGGTCCTTCAAAGAAAAGGATCGGATCCTCCCAATGGTAGTGTCTAGCATCCGACTTCAGTCGGTCAATGTGGCTCTTGGGCCAATCCTCAGGAACCTTCTTGGAGACAAGATAGTTCATGATATTGGCATACCATGGGAGTGAGTCGACAACAAAAATAGACTCGTCAGGGAAGGAGTCTCGAATTGGTGAATCTTCGGAAGTATTAAGATCTTCTAGACAAGAGAGATGATCGGCTACTACGTTCTTCTTTCCAGGTTTATGATGAATATCCAAATCAAACTTTTGGATAAGCAAAATCCACCGAAGAAGACGCGCCTTTGCGTCCTTCTTTTCCATCAAGTATCGTAGTGTCGTGTGGTCAGTGAACACGATAACCTTGAATCTAATTAAATGAGATCTGAACTTGTCCAAGGCAAACACTACCGCAAGCATTTCTTTTTCTGTAACTGTATAGTTACGTTGAGCGGTGTCAAGTACTTTGCTTGCGTAGTGGATTGCAAACGGGATGCCATCCCTCCTTTGTCGTAACACAGCTCCAACAGCAAAATCGGATGCGTCTTCCATGATCTCAAAAGATAGAGACCAATCTGGGGCCTGTAGGAACGGGGCGTCCATGATCATTCCTTGCAGTAGCTTAAAGGCCTCAAGATATTTGTGATCAACAATAAACTCCATGTCCTTGCCTAAAAGCTCAGTTAGCGGTCGGGCAATCCTAGAAAAATCTTTAATAAATCTCCGATAGAATCCGACATGCTTGAGGAAGGACCGCAATTGTTTAATATTGGTGGGTGGCTGGAGTCATCTCATCACATCCACCTTGGCAGGGTCAACCTCCATTCCTCTCTTGGAGATGACATGCCCCAACACAATACCCTCTGTCACCTTGAAGTGACTTTTCTCCCAGGAGAGCACCATATTAACCTCACAACATCTTTTGAGGACTCGGTCCATATTCTTAAGACAGGAATCGAAGGAATCGTCGTGGACCAAGAAGTCATCCATGAAGACTTCCAGGAATTTGCCTACCATTTCGGTAAATACAGCTATCATGCACCTTTGAAAAGTACCTGGAGCATTGCATAACCCAAAGGGAATGCGCCTGAAAGCATAAGTACCAAAGGGGCATGTAAATGTGGTTTTCTCCTGGTCCTCTAGAGCTATGGCTACTTGATTGTAGCCCAAGAACACATCCAAGAAGCATAAGAATTCTTTCCCCGCTAATCTTTCTAGGATCTGATCAATGAACGGTAGGGGGAAATGATCCTTCTTCGTCGCAGCATTCAGGCGTCTATAATCCACACAGATGTGCCACGACGTGGGTACTCGCGTCATGATCTCCTCTCCGCCCTCGTTGGTGGTTGTCTGAATTCCCGACTTTTTCGGGACAACATGAATCGGGGCCACCCATTTAGAGTCGAAGATGGGATAAATGAAACCCGCGTTGCACCATTTCTCTATCTCCTTCTTCACTACCTCTCGTAAATTTGGATTCAAACGACGTTGGAATTCACGAGAGGGTTTGGCTTCAATCTCCAAGTAGATATGGTGCAAACACAGAGCGGGATTTATCCCGTGGAGATCGAAAATGCTCCAACCTATTGCCTTGCGGTTTTCTCCAGGATCTCTAACAAGCGAGATTCTTGCTCCTCGGTCAATCGTGAACTGATAATGATCGGATATTTCTTCTCCTGACCCTCAAGGAAGGCGTACTCGAGTGTTGTGGGTAAAGGCTTGAGCTCAGGTAATGTGTGATCGTCTAGAAAGTCTGGCTCAATAGAATCTGGTTCAGTGTTGAAAGTGGCTGGATCTGTCTCTGAAATTGCTGCCACCAAATTATTCGGCTCTGGAGTCGGATCGTCAAAGGTCTCCTAGCAATCGGCGAAAGCCACGTTTGACTCGTCATCCTCATCTTCTGATTGTCCTAGAGAGGGAAGGACTGACAAGCCCAGCTGGGCTTCTAAGTCATCGAAGATGTAGGGAGATGCAGGTTCTGAGCTGTACTCGTTTCTGAGGACCTCGCAAACTACCTCATGTACAAGATCATATCTAGAGGGGATGGACTCAGCGATGCTGGCTGGGTACTATCTCCATGGCCCAATTGTGTCTACATGATAGCAGTCTGCTTCGGACGAAGAGTACTCGATGTTGGATTCGGAATCTAGTCTCTGCCATCTGGTTTGCTTCATCTCAAGTTCCTCATCTCCGCCTGGAGTTTGGAACTGGATCTTCCCGATCTTGTAATCAAACAAGGCCCCTGTTGTTCTAAGGAAGGGCCTGCCTAAGATGATTTGGGAATCTCTCCAATTACGAGGGGTTTCCATATTTAGGACAATAAAGTCCACCATGTATTCCTGACCCTCGACTTTGATGACAACATTCCTCAATTATCCTTGGGACCTCTTGGTTGATTTATCAGCTAACTGTAGGAGGGCTCTAGATTTCCTAAGAGGTCCGAGATTAAGCCGTTCATAAAGGGTTGTAGGCATTAAGTTGATTGAGGATCCGTTGTCTAGGAGAGTGCATGCAAACGCAATGTCATCGACATGACTCACCACATAATGTGCACCCATGTCTCTTCATTTCCTAGGAAACGAGTTCTTTATTACGCAAGTCATGGCTACCGACAGAACGTGTTTCTCAACACGGCTTTTGGTCATCCTGCTAACCCTAGTAGGTGTGCATCTCACCTTAAGGTATTTCTGAAACGCAGGAGTCATTTCCACATACTTGTCAAAGGGGATTGTGACCTTGATATGTTTATTACAAAACTCTACCATCTCAGGGTCATCTTTTTGGATTTTTTTAGTTTTCTTCTTTCCACCCTTAAGAGCTCAAGGGAAAGGGATTATTGACTCCAACTCAGATTCTATAATTGAAATATTTTCATTCAAAGCGGGAACTGAGTTTTGTACAAGACTCGGACTCTGAAACTGACTCGGACTTTGACTCTGACTAAAAGGAAAATGTTGCTGCGAAACTGGTGATGCGTCTACCGCGACTTTTGGATGGTCCTCCTCAGATGGAGGTGTGGGCTCTTCATCGGTTTCGGTGGACTCTCTGTTGGTGCGGTTTAGTTGCTTCTTCGAGGACCCAGAAGTCCCCTTCTTCTGCCAGTGGGGGTGATGTTGATGCTGCTCCTCTTCTGCCTCCAAGTTCTCCTCAGGTAGAGACTTGGCGGCTTCTTCCTCCAGTACCCGTGCCCGATCAGGTACGATCACGATCCTTCCGCTCCTGAGGGACATATGGTTTACATTATCATACGAAAGGATCTCATGTTCAGATAAAGAATTATCTGAATAGTATATCCGATCACGAGATCGGTTATGGCCTTGAGTTAAGCTGTTCGGGTTCGCCTGAACCAGGGAAGGAATTGGGGTCTTTGGCGCCATTTATTGATCCTAGGTACGAGAAAAACGAATCAGATCGATTCTCATATCCACTTAGTCATTATGGATCTGTTGGACCCTATCAGACAGGGTCTGGATAGCCAAGGTAAGGGACTCCGATTCGGTAGGCTAGGTGGCTTGATGATGTCCTGTAGATGAGGTCCTATATTGGCCCTGCTGGTCATGCCGATACTGCTGCTGCAAATGGGATTGTGACAGGCCCCGCTGGCCTGAGTAGAACGTGCACTGTTGCTGGTGCTGCTGAGGTTGGTACCCTCGTTCGGGCCTGAACTGAACAAAGAACGGTGCAGGGATGGAGATGGTTTCCTGGTAAGCTGGGGAAGGTTGGTGAGGCTGACCGTTCCCCATCCTCGACTGTCTGTCGACGGGGTCATGGTTGTACCACAACTCATTGATCTCGAACACCTGCGGAGGCTCCTCGTATCCGGCTTCCACTTGTGGGGGTGCATGCTGGTCCTGCTGGGTGTAAGCCTGCTCATCTACCCAACCATTCTGAGGCCCCGGTGCCTGTTCCTGTATAAGATGGACTCGGTGTATAGGTACATGTGGTGCAAAAGGGGCAGGTAGCTTTATCTTAGCTACCCTTTCAGTAAGTTCCTCCACTTGCTTCGGCAAACGCAAGAGAGACTCAAGGTCAGTGACCCTCTTGTGGATCTGCTCGACCATGGTTAACTTATCAGCTATCATCCCCATGCTGGAAATGAGGTCCTTTGTCAGATCCGCTATAGTCCTCCTAGTTGTCTTGTTAGATAGAATTAATGGAGACAACTGATAGGCCCTGGTGGCCTGCGACATGTCTGTTTCCGCCATCTGCTCTAGTATCTTCCATATAGCATTCTCATTCTTGTTCAGATAGCTTCCTCCACATGCGGCATTTACTAACCCTTGCATTTCCGGGGTCAAACCACAGAACAAGGTATGGACTAAGATCGCTTTAGAAATGCCATGACAGGGACATTTCTGAATTAGGTCATTAAAACTATGCCAGGCTTCATGGAACGGTTCACTGGGTCCCTGGGAGAAACTAGCGATCTTAGTTCTCATTTGATTAGTCCTACTGAGCGGGTAGAACTTCTTCAGAAAAAGGTCCTTGAACTGCATCCAGGTTATACATATCACCCCAAGATTTTTCAACCAATGTGCTGCCTTATCTCCTAAGGCAAATGGGGTGGCCTTTAATCGAATGTAATCCTGCCCAACACTAGGATGACTAAGGTTGTTGCAAACCAACTCAAAGTCTCTGAGGAAGGCATACGGTTCTTCATTTACATGTCCACTAAACTTCGGTAGCAGGCTAAGGAAGTGGGTCTTGAGCTCGAATGCTTCGGGGAGAACCGCTGGTGCCAACCAATTGTGCATCTCGTTCTCTACTGGATTATAGGCATCAAACATTGGTCGGTCGATTCCTCCTGCCGCAATTATTTGTCCCATTCTTACTATAAGATCCGCATTCTGTTGTTCGGCTGTGGCGAGGCGAGCCAAGACTTGCTACAGTGGGTCATCTTGGTGTTCTCCCTCATCTGGGGGTCGCTTTGGTGGCATCTTGTCCTCTAGTCCTGGGAAATGGAAATGATCTGGATTATAGGATAAATCAAGGAAGGGATTCTTACCGAGGCGATGGTCTTCTTCGATAAGCTCAAAGGAGAGGAAAGGGTTGGTTTGAGAGTAACCACCCTAGGTGTGAGGGATCCAGAACTCAAGAGGTACGTGAGCTCTGGGTGGTCCAAGTTGCGGTTGGTCCGGTGAAGATGATTTTCGTGGGGGACCCAAAGAGAGATTGACGAATAATGTGTCGATATTCCCCCAGTCAGTCATCTTGGATTGGCGAGAGGAATTGGGAGTTCTAAGTAAAGATAGGATCTTACTCCTACCTGAACCAAGCAATTCAATCCAAACCCTGTATTTTCACACTCAACACGGTGAAGGACCCGAAACCGAGTCCAATTAATCTTGTTGATTTTAAGTGTGATTTTCAAGCAAATAGCAAAGGTTACGTGGCCTAGAGGGAAGTCGTCTCAAAGCTGGGTGCGTCTTCCCTATTTAACCTATCACCTAAGATACCTACGCCCTTCCTTTCTTCTCTCCTATCCCAAGTTGATGGATTCAAAGACCATGCCCCTATCTACCTGCAAGCAGGAGGAGACTGATAGGACTGGAACTTCGTCCCGAAGGGTTACTAGCAGCTTGTCGCGGAGTACCGTTGGTTCACCCCTGGTTACCTGTAAACAGGCGGAGGCTACTTGGTACTAGTCGATGAACCTGAAAATATTCAACTCGTGACATTTGCTAGGATCAGTTGGAACGTGATATGGAAGGCGGGGATTTGGGCTCTCCCATAAGGTGTTCACACACACTCAAGTACCCTCACTCAGCCTGAAAACAAGGTCGGGGTTAATCTCCTGCAAGCAGAGTTTCCAATTTTATTGATCTTTTGGTCAATAATGTTTAGCAGTCCCAGTTTTAAGTTAAGTTTTCACTGATTTAGTTCAATCCACACAGCACGCCTATCGTCCAGTCCCAATTTCCTTTAACTTAAGTTGGAAAATCAAGAGAGAGAAATAGAGAAAATCAGATGCACGAAAAACAATGATGATTATGCTGAGTGAAGAATACTTACAGTGATCCCTTCACTTTTATGCAGGATGCAAAATAGAATTGAAATCTATTTATACTACATGCAAATGCAGACGATAAAATCCGCTCCTAGACAGGCAGTTCTATTATCGAGTGAAGCACAGATTGATTTGACTGGATATGCGGTCTAAGTGCATCTTTGAAGTGTCTGTGTGGTCCTAAAACTTACGAGCACAAGCAAACCCTAGAGTGGCTCGAGGAGCCGCTAGTGCAAGCCTATTTTAAAATTCAAACTACATAGCAGACGGGGAAACAGTTTCACTATGTTTACACTCGCGAGAACCCATACAGGAACCGCTGGAAATAATGCAAAATTAAAGAAAATGAGAAAGATAAGTCCTCTCAAATCACTCAAACAAATTAAAATGCAGGTTCCTCGAAGCGTCTTCAACTCCTCGCGTCCCTCGCACAAAAACAAGTTGAGGTCAGATAGAGAACAACACAAAAATACAAGAACTAAAAGATAGAAAAATATTCACAAGAAAACTAGGGGTCAGACTATCCGGGGAATGAAAATAAACACTCAGAATTTATTGCAAATTAACCTAAGTTGTGCCTCCCCGGCAACGGAGCCATTTTGAAATGTGCCCTCACTACCCTTGTTAATTTGATCAAATTAACGGTCAAATTAATCGATATCGTTCGTTGCAGTCGGATAATGACAGCAGATTAAAAACCACTTTGAATTAAGGTCAAGCTAATCACACGTGGCAAATTTATTTTACTTGGGCAAGCCCAAAGTCGAGCTCAGGGAGGCAGCTGTCTCCTTAGGTAGATTTTTAGTAAATACCCAAGGTCTGATTTTCAGGGGATAATTTTTTTTATCTTTTTCAATATTTTATGCAAGACATATGCACAATCTAGCCAGTTTACTAGTAAATTCAGATAAATATTCAAATCAAGTCCAAAAATTACGAAACTTGTCCAGATGATGAAATGGGATGAAATTAAGCTACGTTAATTTTTTTAGAATTTTCTGACACTAGATTATTTTTTATGAATTTTTCATTGAAAATAGAGTGATTGCAGGTATTTAATTCCTAATAAATCCAGAAGTCTAATTATCCAAAGAATGAATTATCTTAGATAGATATCTCAATAAAGAATTCAGAAGAGTTGAAATTTCTCAAAAATCTTATTCGTGGATTTAATTAAAAATCATTACAGGAATCACTAAGGAATTTCATTTATGCAAAAGACAACTCCTAATTGGACAAAATTTGGACTGTAATTAAAGGACAATTAGATGCATCATCTATAATTTTTCACAATTTTTAGAGCAAGAAATATAACTGTGTGAATTTCAGAACTTAAATGGGTAAAATATCACTGATTTTCAATCTGAATTTTAATAAATGATCTGATACTCACAAAAATACAAATAAATAGCCAAAAGATAAAGAATTACTTGCTCTACAACATGCTATTTTTTATTAAAATAAATGATGCTATTTTGAGGTCCAAATTACTATGCGAAGTCAGGGGTATCAACACAATACAGAAATTAAAATAATAAACTCAAATGGTGTACGAGGGCACTTTTGCAATTTTAAAAACTTGAAAAGATGCAAATGTACTTTTCACAATATAAAAATAAAAGAAAGGGACCTTTGATACTAGGGAACGATAGATGAAGGCAAGTGGATGTGGCGGCTAGGGCTTGCGCGTCGAGGGCGGCATGCCACACCGGCGAGGCGGAGGAGCAATGGCAGCGCTGGGGCAGAAGTGTGGTGCTGCTTGGAGGCTGGTTGCACGGAGGGTGGTGCAGAGATCGGGCACGCAGCGAGGCGGTGGTGGGCGGGAGCGCCCTCCGCGCGTGGCGGTTTCGCGGTGGAGAGGTGGCCAACGACCACGCGCGAAGGCTGACTTGCACGCGGGCGGTGGTCAGCGGCGGTCGGGCGACGCGAGGAGGTCTGCCGGCGGTGAGGGGCGGAGGCGGCGGCGAGCGCTGGTGGAGGATGCGTACCGCGAAGGCGGGTTGTGAGGCGGTTGTGCGATGGGACGCGCACGGCCGCGCGTCGCGAGAGGACCGCTCGAGCGGCAGCATACGACGAGAGCGAGCGGCCGGTGTGCTATGGGGCAGCGGAGGACGACCACAGGGGCAGCTGGGCACGATCGTGAACGAAGGAGGAGCCGGTTGCGCGGCGTGACGCACAGCGGGGGAACGTGCAGGAGTTGATGGAGGAGTCGGACGTGGCCACGAGGTGGCGCGGTTGGCAAAGGGGGAAGCACCGCGGAGCACGGTCGTCCAAGCTCCTGCTTTTTTTTATTTTTTTATGTAATATATTTTTTTATTTTTTATTTTGTAAACAGAAAACGTATGAATAAAGAGATGGTGTTTGATGGTGATGATGGTGGTTTTGGTTGTAAATGTGGTGATGGTGATATGAATCAACAAGGAAAAAATATGTTAGATAAAGAAAATTAACAAGGAAAAGGAGAGGTATTACCTGTGAATTGTCGAAAGTGGAGCCGCATCGTGCGGCTTCCGTCGTGGCCTCGAGAAGGATGGAAAAGTCCTTCGAAGCTGAGCGAGTCCAATTGGATCTCGCGACGCGGCAATGGTGATGCCGCGGATCTCGCCTTGAGGTTGCCGTTGCTCAACTCGTCTCCTACAGCTGTCACCTAAAGGTTAAAGGGGTCGACCTCACTTCTCTCGACAATGGTGCCATTTTAAAACGCGCCTCACTACCCTTGTTAATTTAATAAATTAATGGTTAAATTAATCGATATCGTTCGTTGCAGTCGGATAATGAGAGCAGATCAAAAACCACTTTGAATTAAGGTCAAGTTAATCACACGTGGCAAATTTATTTTACTTGGGCAAGTCCAAGGTCGAACTCAGGGAGGCAGTTGTCTCCTTAGGTAGATTTTTAGTAAATCTCCAAGGTCTAATTTTCAGGGGATAATTTTTTTATCTGTTTCAATATTTTATGTAAGACATATGCACAATCTAGACAGTTTACTAGTTAATTCAGATAAATGTTCAAATCAAGTCCAAAAATTACGAAACTTGGCCAGATGATGAAATGGGATGAAATTAACCTACCTAATTCTTTTTAGAATTTTCTGATACTAGATGAATTTACTGTGAATTTAAAAAGAATGCAAGGTGATTTTGAATAAATTAATTTTAAGAAATAACAAATCACAATATTTTCAAATATCAAAATTATCCTAGATAGATCTGAGTGTGAAGAATACAGGAAAATTAATCAACCTAAATTTCTATGTGAAGTGCACCTATTAAAAATCAATTAAGCAAATCACTAAATGATTTATTCAGGCCTCGAGATGCGTGCAAATGAGATGAAATTTTTACACAATGTAAACTTAATTATCCTAGGTCTAATGTGATTTTTTGGGGAATTTTGGAGTCACAGAGAAATTACTATCAATTAAGAGGCATAAATGGGCAAAATATAGCAAAATTTAAGCAATTAATTAATAGAAAAATCCATTAATATTACAAAAATGTGCCAAGTATCACATATGGAAGAGGACAATATAAATACACAATGCAATTTTCCAAAGTGAAAAATAAATGAAAATGAGTGCCTAAATATGGCAAAGACAGGGGTATAAATGCAATTACATGAATTAAAATTGATAAGTATAAAACGTGCTGACAGGGACCAATATACAATTACCTATAATGCTGAGGGGGTGAATGCAATTTTTTCACAGAACTCGTGTTCCTCACGTGGGGTCTCCTGGCAGGGACTGAAATGCAATTCTGAGGCTCGGAGCGAGGCTCGGGTGGCTCGGGTGGTTCGGATCTGGCTCGGAATAGCTTCGAAGATCCAAGACTAGTGGTTGGGGAGGAGGCTCGGATCGGGTGACGTGGCCTAATCTGGATCGTGGATCAAGGAGGACCTAACGGTGAGGAACTGCTGGCGCGTGGCGTGTCCGGGTCAGTTAGATCAGGATCGATCCAACGGCGATGGGTCGCTCCTGAGACGAGGACGTGGTTGACCAGTGATCGTTGGATCTAGATTGATCCAACGACACCTGGAGCGGGCGGGAGCGATGACGTGGCACGATCTGGAAGTGTAGGATCTGCCTGATCCTACGGCTACGAGACGTGGGTGATGTGGATGGCTCCTGACCGTTCGATTACGGGGATCAAACGGCTGCTGGCTATCGTCCCCAACGATCCTCCGCCTCCTGCGGCAGAGAGGACTAGACTCCGGCGAAGCTGGACTAGCTCTGCCTCATCCTCCCATCGTCAGTGAAGGGTGCTTGAGGAACTGGCGTAGCTCAGAAGATTCGTGGAGGGTCAGAGGAACATCCAGTGCTCTTGGCTGAGGCTGGGGTGGCATGGAGGCCACTGGCGATGAAGCTCGAAGATGCACAGATGAAGCTTTCAGCCAATCAAGGAGATAGTACCTGCAGGGGGTTAGAAGATAGCCGAAGCATGTGAAATGTCTGTGGAGTGGTCGGGAGTGAAATGTGAGGCCTATGAAGCGGTGAAGGTGTCCGGTGATCGAGCTCCGCCAAGGTGGCAAAGCTGGCGTCGGTGAGGGGTGAAGTAGGTCGTCGGAGGGAATGAAAGGTAGCGCGAAGATCATAGCTCCCTTGCGGAGATCGGAGGATGGTTGGTGGAGCGGGATGACGCTCGTGGACGGCGAATAAAATGGAAGAAAACGAAAAAAAATCAAGAAGAAGATCGGGGAAGAGATGGAGGGTTCTACCTGGGATCAGAAGCTCGAAGGGAGCTTACATGTCGTCGCTCGCAGGCCGGTAGGGGACCTGAGCTCTTGCAACGCCGTGGAGGAGTTGCGACATGGCGGAGTTGGGCTGTGGATCTTGCCGGAAGTAGTTCTCGGTCTTCGCTCATTTTAAGGTCAAAACGTTGTCACCAATCTGAAGGTGGGAGCTCGGAGATACTCTCCGTGGTGGCGGATGAGGGTGAAAGTCTCCGGAGGCGAAGTATTTAAAGGATGGAGGTGACGACATGGCTGGCGAAGAGGTGGAGTTCTTGGGTATTGTGGAGCGAGGTTGAGGGTAGTCATGGAGATCGAGGGGGTTGGCGAGGATGAGGGACATATAGGCTGCGTAGTGGTGGTGTCAGGTGGCGGCGAAGGTGATCGGTGTGGTGCCCAAAATAGAAAGGGGACGGCCCCTTTGCGCACGGTGAGAGACGTGGGCAGGGTGTGCGGAGGTAGACGACGATCCCTTGGCCGTTGGATCAGGCGATCCAATAGCCCAGATGAAGGCGTGGATCGACGCGAGGGATCAGATCTAGGGTGCGACATCGAAGGGCACAAGACGTGCCACGTGGCGGACGCAGGGCGAAGAGCTACGGGCAACCTGATGAGGTCTGGGGTTTAATCGGAGGGTGCAGACAACGTACGAGATGGAGGGCCAAGATGCGATGCTTATGGCGATGATCGAAGGGTGTGTGACGCACCACGTGGCATGCTAAGGATGCGGCGCGAAGGGACGGGCGTGATTAGATAAGATCTGTGATCAGATGGTGGAGAACGAAGGCGGTGATGGACTGTGTAGATGAAGGTGCTCTCAGCGAGATCAGATGGCGTACAGAGTTTCACGTGGCGGATTGTGGGCTGGGCGCTAGCGGACGGTGCGGATGAGAGCTTGGGATGATCAAACGGTGGGAAACTAAGGGTGTGTATGGAAGTCACGGGGTCGTTGGATCTAGATCGAGATCCAACGGTCAGGGGTGCGGGCGGACCGATCAAAGGGGGCGGGCCGCGTGGCGCAATTAGAGGGCACCACGTGGCAAGCTCTGAGTGGCTGAGAAGAAAAATAAGATTAGAGGGAGAATGCGACCGAATTTGGAAAAACTCAAAACATGAAAGTTGTAGATCTCAATGAGATCTACAAGTTACATGTTGACCAAAAATGAAGATGAGGTCAAATGATACAAGAATGCAAATATACATATGTATAGTATACAAGGAGGCCCAAAAACCCAAGTTTTGCCTACGAGCTCCGAATTGAATGAAATTAGTCTCATTTTAAAGGTATATGGATGTGTATTCATCTGGAGGTGAGTAGACCTATTTCGGAGTTTGTAAGAGAGAGATATTGGTATTCTAAGGTTCAGGGGGTTTGGGGCTTTATTGGGTATTTTACAAGATAGGAACTCTGGCCTTCTTCCTTATATTATTAATTAATGGTGTACACATTATAAGGAAGGTGTTATTTCATTTTGGAGGGGCTAAAATACAAATAAATAGGAGGATATTTTACAAGTGGGTTTTACAAATGGATTGGCTTCTTATTAAATGCAATTATGAATGCTAAAATGCATATCTTGTGGATTGATGCATGAATGCTATTTATGCAAGATAAAGGGAAATATGATGCTAAATACCCGGGGATAAAGCTCTATTTTCAACTTTAAGAGTGATGAATCACAGATTCATCAGTGTCTCGAAGAGCAAGGGGAGCCTTCTTATATATGATTTAGGGAGTCCATTGATCCCAATCCATGGACATCACACAATCAATGGGTGAGATTGATTTGTGTTTCTTTCAATGGCTATGATCTTGTTGTAAAAATACAACAACAATTAATTTAATTTAAATTAATGTATATGGATAAATCAATATAAATTAATTTCAAATCAAATCAATTGGCTAGTCTTGGAGATAATGAGGAGACTAACCACATCACCTAAAAAAGGGGGACAGCTATCAATAATTTCAAGAGATCTGATTATCTCATGAGACCTCATTATCTCATGATATCTCCATGTTTACAACAACAATTGTTGTAAATTATTTCACAAAAATAATTCATAATTATCTTGTGAAATTTACGATCATGCTATTGGAAAAATGTGAATCACATTCACATCCCAAAATAAAATGTAAATTATATTTTTAATTAATCATTCAATGTGAATCAATTCACATCAATAATTAATTAACAAATAAAAATCACAATATACTCTCTATAATATATTATAAATCGCATTTATAATATACCTGATTAATATGGATAGTGTTATCCACATTAATCATATCCATGATAATTGAATCATATTTAATCATCTTGGATCTCTTTTCTCATGTGCCCAAATAACATGAATCATATTTACATTATTCATATATTTGATAATTAAATCACATTCAGTTACCTCAGATAACTCTCCTTGTAATGTGAATCAAAATTATATTATTCATGATAATTAAATCACATTTAATTATCAATTTTCTCAATGCTCGGATACACATATCAACAATGAAATTATCCATGAACTCTTTCAAGGATAATGCGCTTTCTCCGTGGATACTTGGAGCTCAGGACTGGGCGATTGTATTGTTCCATGTATAGTGATTTGGATATTGAGATCATATCTCAAATCCATCTCCTGTGGACCGCCCATAGATGTTTTGATTAAATCAAAGTCGTAGATCTAATCTTCTCATTGCATCTGAATCAGATTCAGAGCAATGTCCAACATTTGTACTAAGATTAGATAACTTCTCTATGAGAGGAGTCACTAAAATCCAGACCTATTTCATCACTCCCTCGGAATGGAAGAGTCATGGTTATACAATTGTTTATGCTCACATCACCCTCATGTATTCCCAATACCTGTACATCCTGCATACTGGAAGACCCAGATTGAACCTGAAGTATTAGATCTCTTTTAGACTGCATCCTTCATGGTTTTATCATTAAGTTTTCTTATTCGATCATTGGGAGTTGGTGTCGATCATATACTTTTCGAAAGCATATATCATACCCAGGTGTTGATCATATTCTTTCTAAAAGTATATATCAAACCTACAAATTCAGTCAAGCTTCCAAAGCGAGATGACCGTGCACGAAATTTGATTCTTCCCAATATCTCATGAGTGAGCTCATGTCTTCCGGTTAAGTAAACGAATCTGTATGATCCCTTTGAGAGATCGTATCACTCATATGCCCTTGCATGCACACCAACACGCCGGTATGTAGACCTTGGTTTGGTCATCAACCTATTGGTCTTCCAAATGTACATACTCAGACATATAGTAACACATATGTCTTTGGTCAGAGGATGCGTGCCTATTATGACAACATGCGACATAGTTATTTGGTTATCTCGATCTCATTAAGTCAACTCTTTGACCTAACTTATTTAACACCTCTGAATCTCTATTACTATGCAGAGGACCTGCATTAAGAGGTCGGTCGGATATCAGACTTTAGAGAAAAGATTGTCATCCCCTTCTCAGGCATGAGATCCTCTCTTAACAATCATCTGACAGTACTTGAGTCCTAAATGTAGCTCTTTAGATATTCATCCAAGCACCAGCCTCTATGATTCAATAATTGAATCAACAGCTATATGATCATTAAGATGGCCATGGTACATAACCCTAATTATACTACGGGAATTGTTATGCAAATTAGTTATTCCTCATTTCAGATAAGGGAATGATTTTTGCAATAAAATTTATTGCATAATGGCTCGTCATGGGCTCGCATGTCCAAAAATCTCCCACTAGCCCAAGGAGCCATTAATGGGCTAATCTTTAAACCCCCACTCATGTGACAGTCATAGGTTATTTAGAAAAATAGCTAGGTAAGCTCATCAGTCACTCTGTTCCCAAGAGACTACGCCAAGTCCTTTTACGGCACTTGCATATACCTTAGTAACAGTGCTCGCATCCAATGCGAGTGTTGCATCTCATGCAACCAATACTCAATCTTGCCAGTTATAGTGTCCTTGACACTACAACTCAGTAATGATCATAAACAGTATTTCCATAATCATTACTAGAATACCCTTATTCTTGGAGATCTCTATCTCTTAAGGTATATGGAGTTAAGACCTTTTAGATCACTATCTATAAAGTCATAAGTTCTTGAATATAAGACTTTGAGATCATTATCTCTAAAAGTCTTGTCATCTTTGAAGATATAGTTATTACTGAAACTAAGTCTTTTATCTCCATTGTAGGATTAGTAACAATTTACTACTCCCATTGCATGGCAGACATTTGACTTTTGTACACATCTAGCATACACTCGGCTTCTTATAACTGAGGCACAAACGCAAGCAGTTTTAGCATTCACTTCCTCAACTCCTTGAGGTGTTATCCCTTTAGATAGTTCAAAACCATATCATGAGGTAAAGAAGTATTTCTTTGATTTTCCAAAAAATGGATGTCCAAAGTATACTACTAATGTGACGGTCCCAATACCCTATTTTCTATGCTTTTGAACACCTTATGAACTAAGATACAAGAGGTATCCATGAGATCAAATCTCAAGGTATGGAATAGCTAGTCAATAAAACACTTATTATTATCCTTATATCATTCCAAATGACTAGGATATAATCTACATTTAGCACGATAAATACAATGGCACTCCCACTAAGCTTCACATGGTTCAACAAGATTCTATCTGAAATCATAACATTTATAATTTCATCAAATCTTATATTCCAACTAAAAATCTTATTTGAGTACATATATGGAGTTACTTAGTTTGCACACCTTGTATTCCTCATTCATGAAGCCATGGTGATACTTCATATGAATATCTTCAAAGAGGTATTCATAGAGGAATGCAATCTTGACTTCCATCATGAAGATGTAAAAGTCAAGTTGTGTAGCAATATTCTGATGGGTTTAAGCATGTCCACTGAAGAGCAAGTCTCATCGCAAGTGATGTCTTCTCTTCGATGTGTATCCTATGGATACAAGTCGTGCTTTGAAGGTCTGTACCTTCTCATCATGTTCACTCTTTCTTTTGAAGATCCATTTACACCTTAATGGATCTTACCCATGTAGGTGGATCCTCGAGGGTCCATGTACAACACTTGTATATGAAGTCTACTTTAGACTTTATTTCTAACATCCATCTTTCCATGACATGATCTTTATAAGCTTCATCACATGAAGTTCGATCATTGTCAGATTTAATTGACACATGGAAGCCAACCTCAAACTCATTTGAAGAGGTATTAGTGTTTCATCTTTAATTGTCCTTTTAATTTCCGATTTCAGGAGCCTTATTATCTTCTCAAGATTAAATGAGTTCCTTTACTTCATTTTCAACTTGATTCTCAAGAGTCTCATCCTTTAAGAATCACATTCTCATAGATGAGATCTTTTAAGAATCTCAAGGTCATAAAGCATGTATCCAATATCATTCTTTATTTTCCTAATGTAGTAGCACTCTCAAGTGCTCGATTCCAGCTTACTTGCGTGGAACCTTATTGAGGATATATATTGTAATCTCTACTATATATATACCTTAGAAACTAAGAGGTAATAATGCTAATATTCATCATTGATAAGATCATGTCATACATGATCTAGTTGTATCTCCATACAACTCCATTGAGTTTAAGCATATCAGGAGGAGTGAGATAGGAATGATATTCCTTTCTTCACAAGGTATTCCTTTGAATTCATCTAATAGGTGCATGATACCTATATTAGATTAAATTCATTTTCATCTTCCTTCAAATTTTAGTTCTAAACCAAAATTGTGAAATCATTGAACATTTCAAAGCTTTCTAAGGTGAAGGGAAGAAATCTCATATCACAAAATCATCGAATGATATCACATATCATCATTGTTTATTATGATATAGATGATCTACATACATCAATATGTATGAGATCTTGAATACCTTGACGTCTAACACTATTCCCAGAGAAGGGTGTATTGGACATTTTACTTTGAATACAATATTCACAAGTATGTAAGATTTGAAATTTTAGACATTCTAAAGTTTCATATCTTACTAGTCTATTGATCAAATCAATAGATAGTCCAAGGCTTGATGCTAGATCATTTTCAAATGATCTTCATCCTCCTATTGATCTTTTAAGGTTTGATTTCCAGTATTAGAAATGTTAATGAACCGTTCATTAATTTTCTTATTTAGTAGAGTCCTCAAGAAATTAGATTACGATCTGAAATGTATCCATCATAACGTTTTATGATAGATCTATTCCAGAATTCATGTTTATTTCCAACATTTAAAAATAAATTATAAGTGTATTCTAATATCCAAGTCATAGAGACATTCTCTAAGACTAAGGACTCTCCCACTAAAAATATGAAGTCTATCCATCCAACATAGATCGTTGCAACAATTGCATCAACATCCATGTGGATGTCTATTAAACCTTAAGATCAAAACTTCTAGTCTTCTAAAACATATGCAACCAATTGCAAATGTCATTAGAAGAAAGAGATACAACTAATAGACTTTTATCTTATTAAATAAGAACGTCAATATCAGTGATTATATGTAGATGTAGATTATTCCGATGCACTATCCAAGTCCTTCTCTAAGGATCCTAGATAGACTAGATAGTCACACTATCAATACATAGGCTTATTGTAGTATTGGCATTCATATAATTCTTTAGATGTCATATGGAAGTCAAAAGAAGTACAGTCAACCACCTGGCTTTCCTTCTTGCTTGGGTCAGACACATGCTTCCACTGCGCTCCCTTCATCTATAAACAACCATTGCTTAAGACAAAGGATCTCTTATATTAAATTCAAAAGATTTCAATATAATATTATTTCAACGTGTATACATGCTTCATTCAATTCATATAATATCAATATTATGAAGCTTCATGAATGACTAGAGTATAGATAGTAGAATGATGACACTCATCGTATCTACATATATCTGAACTCTTAAAGTTCGTTGGTTCAGGTAGGTACTCAAAACATTTTGAGTACATTACCTCCTATAGAGCCACCATCCTGCATAATGCAGAGAACCATGCCATTCATAATTAAATGTCGAGAGTACATATATTTTCCAGAGTATCTTCTTCAATTTTTATAAGGATTAATTTGACAATTACGATCATCATCGATATGTCACTTCCAAAGTACATTCGATGAGAGATCAAGATTATAGATACATACAAACCCTGGGGTTGTAGTCCTATTGTCTATTTAATTGTCATTTATCATTATTATGAGGAAACTTGCACATTGCAGCCACATACAATATGTGTTGAACTGTAAGTACAATATCTTTATCATAGATCCAATCCATGATATTTTATTAGTTATTATTGAGTATTCTATTGAATGGGTTTAATGAGGATTATCTGAAATAAGAAATTTGCATAAATATATATAAATATGTTTTACTTTGATTTAGGATTTTTTATATCAAAGTCATCCTGTGTTGTCAACATTGAAAGTTCATTCCCTTAATCACTTTCAATGTAAGAGATATACTTACCATTATATCTCAGCAAGATCTGGGATCTCCTTTCTTACCTTTGTCACATCCTAATAATATGAGAAACTGTAACTTGGATAGAAAGAAATGAGAACACATTCCGCCTTGCAAGTCCAACTTGTATTCTCAATTCGGTCTTTAACATTCGGGCCCACCACCCCTAAGGCGATGTTGACCCATTGTTAATTTAATTAACCGTCAACAGGATTAGAACTCGTTGCGCACAATCCAATATCGCCCCAATAATATGAGGAACTGCTATTGGGGTCACTACACATATGGCCTTACTCTTTCGAGAAGAAAAGAGCCTGATATAGATGCGCTTGCATACATGAGCTGTCACTTTGGACATGTGTCTCCTACATACAATCCTTGGCGACGGAACCCTTCGCCTTGACGGAAGACCATTGATGTCACTTATGTGATCCTTCATATCATGTTCCAATTCTAATTAATCATTATGAATCATATTCATTACGATTAATTTTTCCAAGAGAAATAACAACTCTATTAAAAATAAAGTGTTTTAATTGGATATAATCAATTTAATCACATTAAATCAATTATCAACCCAATTCAATCAACAAACTTGATTGTTACTTGAAAGAATGGTATACCTCAAAGTATGTATTATTCGAATTTCAATAATTAGAAAATATACCATGATTTCTCCAGCATTGTCGAGTCCCTACCCATTGTCATGGCTAGTACCGACGGGAGTGGGACAGATGGCACACGGTGCAACCTGCTACCCTAACGTTCCCCGATTAGACACCATATCCACCTCAGGAAAGGATAATGCCAAATTGATCATTGTGTATCTGAGATGATCATCGGTTTTTCAACCGAAATTATACCATATAGTAATAATCAAAACCATCTTGATTATAACGAAATTTGCTAAACAAATTCCCAAATATATTCAAGTAACATGTTTGTTGAAGGTGTATTAAGTAAGCAATTGGTTATCTATATCATATCTAATCATTTATTGGTTGAGGCAGTGTTATTTAAGAGAACAATTGTCATCAAATATTTCCCAAATATTATCCATAGTTATTTCAAGAAATTAACCATTAATTTCGCAAGTTACTTAAATGACAATCACAAGGTTCATGATCGGGTATGTAATTTTCAGCAATGACCCCTACTTACTAAAATTAACATATCTCAATCAATTTAAATACAAATTAAGAAAAATAAATTTCTAAAGTTCGACAATTTGAATTAAACATAACCCAAGTGATAAACACATATTTTCAGGATTTTTAAAATTGTAATTAACTCCTTAATTACGTCATTATTCGCCATACCCGAAACAGTGAATATATGGTCATTAAAAAGATCATATCTAGAGTTATCAAATTGCAAATCACACAAACTCAAATCCCACGGTTTACTTAATTAATGGATAACATTATCCAAGTGATAGTTTTGTTTTCAACTATTTTAAACATGGCTGAAATTTATCACAAAATAAGACTGCGAAAATTGAAATGCGGTAAAATTTTCACAATCCCTTATGAACCCAAGTCTTCTTAGGTTTATGCACCGTAACCAAAACCTCTAACCTAAGGCACTAATACCACTTTAAGTATATGGGGAAATCTTTAAGAGCATTACAGAAGTACGAGGATCGCATCGAATGTGATCGGGAGCGACTAGTCGCACTAGTTGCTCCGTGCAACGGAATTTTAAAAAATTTAAAATAGATGAAACCACATGATCCAAGAACACTTCTTGGATCATTTCATATTAATCACAAATAGGTATAAAGTTTACCTCTTGAAGTGTGGTTGCGATCTAGTCTCTAAACCAGGAGACCTCATGTCTCAAGTCCGCTCTAACGGAGGAGACACTTGCGAGCACGTTGATGAGACACATGCTCCTCGCAATCCATGTTGATGATCCAGATGGTGGATCACCTGATCTCGTCACACGAGATCCAACATCTTCTTCATGAGCGACGTGAACCGAAGGAGATGGAGATCCACGAGTAGATGATCCGACAGCATAACGACGATGATGTGGCGATGACGACTCTCACAAGGGCTCCATGGTAGACAACCACTATGAGAGAGAGAGGCTTGGCATGTGAAGAAAGAGAGAGAGAGAGAGAGAGAGAGCATTCGTTGTTGTGTTATCATGTGTCTCGAAAAGCAAATGGTGCCTCTTCTTATATAGGATTTTGGGATTCCATGGATCCCAATCCATGGACATCATACAATCAATGGGTGAGATTGATTTGTGTTTCTTTTAATGGATATGATCTTATTGTAAAAACACAACAACAATTAATTTAATTTAAATTAATATATATTGATAAGTCAATATAAGTTAATTTCAAATCAATTGGCCAGTCTTGGAGATAATGAGGAGACTAGCCACATACCCTAAAACGGGGGGACAACTACCAATAATCTCACGAGATTTCATTATCTCATGAGATCTCATTATCTCATTATATCTCCAAGATTTACAACAATAATTGTTGTAAATTATTTCACAAAAATAATTTATAAATATTTTGTGAAATTTGTGATCATGCCATTGGAAAAATGTAAATCACATTCACATCCCAAAACAAAATGTAAATTATATGTTAAACTAATCATCCAATGTGAATCCAATTCGCATCAGTAATTAATTAACAAATATAAATCACAATATGCTATCTCTGATATACTGTAAATCACATTTGTAATATACCTGATTAATACGAATAGTTCTGTCCACATTATTCATATCCATGATGATTAAATCACATTTAGTTATCTTAGATCTCTTTTCTCATGTGCTCAAATAACATGAACGACATTCACATTATTCACATCTTTGATAATTAAATCACATTTAATTATCTCAGATAACTCTCCTTCTAATATGAATCAATTCATATCATTCGTGATAATTAAATCACATTTAGTTATCAATTTTCTCAATGCTCGGATACGCATATCAATAATGAAATTATCCAAGAACTCTTTCAAGGATAATGCACTTTCTCCTCGGATACTTGGAGATAAGGACATGGCAATTGTATTATTCCATGTATAGTGACTTGGATATTGAGATCATATCTCAAATCCAGATCTTACGGACCGCCCATAGATGTTTGATTAAATCAAAGTCGTAGATCTAATCTTCTCATTGCATCTGAATCACATCAGATCAATGTCCAACATTTGGACTAAGATTAGATCACTTCTCAATGAGTAGAGTCACTAAAATCCAGACCTGTTTCATCACTCCCTCAGAATGGAAGCATCATGATTATACAATCGTTTATGATCACATTACCCTCATATATTCCCAAATACTTGTACATCCTGCATAATGGAAGACCCAGATTAAACCCGGAGTATTAGATCTCTTTTAGATGTCTCCTTCAGGGTTTTATCATTAAGTTTTCTCATTCGATTATTGGAGTTGGTATCGATCATATACTTTCCAAAAGCATATATCATACCCATGTGTTGATCAGATACTTTCCAAAAGTATATATCAAGACCTACAAATTCAGCCAAGCTTCCAAAGCGAGATGATTGTGCACAGAATTTGATTCTTCCCAATATCTCATGAGTGAGATCATGTATTCCGGTTCAGTAAACGGACATGTATGATCCCTTTGAGAGATCGTATTACTCATATGCCCTTGCATGCACACCAGTGTGCCGATGTATAGACCTTGGTTAGGTCATCAACCTATTGGTATGCCAAATGTACATACTCAGACATATAGTAACACATTTGTCTCTGGTCAGAGGATGCGTGCCTATATCGTGATAGCATACAACATAGGTCTTTGGTTATCTTGATCTCGTTAAGTCAACTCTTTGACCCAACTTATCTAACACCTCCGAATCTCTATTCCTATGCAGAGGACCTGCATCAAGAGGTCGGTTAGATATCAGTCTTTAGAGAAAATATTGTCATCCCCTTCTTAGGCTGGAGATTCTCTCTTATCAATCATTTGATGGTGCTTGATGAGTCAATAATCTAACTCTTTAGATATTCATCCAAGCACCAACCTCTATGATTCAATAATTGAATCAATATTTGTATGATAATTAAGATGGTTGTGGTACATAACCCTAATTGTACTATGGGACCTATTATGTAAATTAGTTATTCTTCATTTTAGATTAGGGAATGATATATGCAATAACATTTATTGCATAATGGCTTTGGGCTCGCATGTCTGACATGGTGCGGGTGTGACTTCTTCTTTCTCCTCCTAGTGCCTCTCTTCCTCTTCTTCCCCAAAATTATGTGAATTTGAAGACAATGGGGCTATGTCATCGTGTTCTTTTGCTCAATCATGCATGCTTACGGTCGTTCTGCTCCTAAGAGAAATATGATATGTGTCATCATGCGAAAAGTTCTCGTATTCAGGTAAAGAACATTCAAAGACTAATACTTTATTCTTTCCAAGGTATTTGGATTAGCCTAGACTTGAGCTGGAATCACGGTTTGGGTTGTAGTCAACTCATCTCTCCATCGAGAGAGTCAAATGACATCAACTCTCATATCATGAAGTTCGTCCAGCAATTGTTGGAGTTCGGGAGAGATTGAAGAAGAGGAAGACCCTCTGCCTTTCTTGGCATGAGGTTGTTGGTGTTGTCTGAATTGGCCCTGATGGCCCTGGTGTTGATACCGCTGCTACTGAGGTTGCGGGTTCTGGTAACCCTGATGGTATTGTTGATGTTGATGTTGTTGTTGAGGCTGGTAGATGGGGCAAGACTATGGTGGACGAGGTTTCGGAGTAGAGTTTGGATCTGATTTGTTGATGGGATCAAGTTTATACCATACTCTGTTTATTTCCATTACTTGTGGAGGTTCATCGTAAACACTTTGAGCATAGGTTTTCTTCTATTTGATGGGAAAAAACTTAATCTCCACCCCAATGGATTTGTTGCCCTACCCCTTGCCCCTGAATGTAGTTAATGTAGTGAAGGGGGTAGTGGGTGAAGTTAGGGCAGGTATCTGAATCTTAGATACCATGTTAGTTAGTTCCTCCATTTGCTTAGGCAGTTTAGCCAATTCCCCATATTCCTCCATTTGCTTAGGCAGTTTAGCCAATTCCCCGTATCAGATTATTAATGGAATTCATCCACCATCTTATAGATTTGTTCGACCATGGTCAACTTATCAGCTATTGTTTCCATGTCAGCATTCTGATCAGTCGACAGATTATTAACAGTTTTCTTGGAGTCGGATGTGTAAGCCCGTCTGGTGGTTTGTGCCTGGTTGGATTCCGCTAGTCTCTCGAACACCTTGTAGTTGGTGTCCTCATGACGTCCCACGTAGCTTACTGCATAGGATGCACTCACTAACCCTTGGTCTCATCATTTTGCTTATCATGTGCCTTGGGCAATTTTGGATTAGGTATGTAAACCTTTCCCAGGTTTCATGGAATGGCTCGCTCGGGTGCTGGGAATGCTCGTAAGCTTGATCCATGTTTGATTTATTCTACTGATCGGGTAGGATTTTTTAAGAAACATGGACATGAAGATGGCCCAAGTGGTGACCACTTTCCATAAATTTTTCAGCCAATAAGATGCCTTATCAGACAAGGCGAGGGAATCTCTCAACCTTATGTAGTCTTGACTAACCCTAGGGTGGCATAGGTTGTCACAGACTAGGTCAACATCTCGTAGGAAGGCATATGGTTCTTTGTGAGTATTCCCTCCGAACTTAGGCAACAATGCGAGGAAATGTGGTTTGTGCTCGAAATCATCCTTGAGAGTTACAAGCTGATGAATCTCGGATTCATCATTCTAAATCTCATTAATTAAGCTCAAATCCCTCAAAATCATAAGGATTTCTTCATTTATTCTGCATAATTAGCATTCATGCATGATTTGATGTGAATTGCATTTTAGCACTTATTTCTGCACAAAATAAGAAGCCAAAAATCACAGCCAAAATTGATCTGTAAATAGCTTAACTTCCCGGATTTTTAAATCATTTATGCTAACTCCGAATGACCCAAAACTACCTCCACTGTGTACATATCACTAACAAGGATAAATGAAAAATAAAAAAAATAACTAACCCAAATAAGTGGACCAAAAACCCAAACCCTAATTTCAGGATTTCCAGACTAAAAACCTCATATCTTCCTCATCCAGTGTCCATTTTAATCCTACTCAATTTTGAACTAATGTACATTCAATTACCTTCAAAACAAGACCAAGTTCAAGTGATTCGGAGCTCATATGTGAAAGTTGGGGTTTGGGCCTCCTTTGTAAATTTTGTATTTTAGCGATTTTTGACCTATTATTTTATGTACATAATTAACCAAATTTATTTTATTTCTTTTTCATTTGTATTCTTTGATGAAAGTGTAATCAAAATACGCAAAAATTCAAATCCAAATTGAGCTTGAAATCAAAGAAACTAATTGAGTCCAAGTCTTCACTAATTATCTGTACAAAAAGTGTCCTTTTCGTATTATATTTTATTCCTTCTTTTTCTTAATTAATAAAAATACAAAAAAATATATTAATGTGTCTATATTCATATTTTATTTTACCATATTTTTTTCGTATTTTATCTGGTTTAAAAATGAAAAAAATATAAAACCCAAAAATCAAGGTATTCTACGTACATGGGATACCCCAAAAATATCAGATTGTGCAAATGATCGATTTTGTTTTTGATGTCTTCATAAAAGTTGTAGATCTCATTGAGGCGAGTAATTTTTGTGAAGTAATGTTTTTGATCCGAGGTGGTTTGTTATTTATTTTTGATTTTCCAAAGTATTTAATTTACGATTTTTGTGGTGCTGACACGTGGCAGCTTCTGGAGCCGTCACTTGTCAGTCATTTTTCGATTATTTATTTTTTTATTTGTTTTTAAAAAATATATATATATATATAATATTTAAAAAAAATAGGTACACGTGCCACGCATGTGTTGCCCCTCTCAATCCCCAGACCGCTACGTGTCATGGCAAGAATCGTCCGATCTCGACCGATCGGACGGTCCCGGCCTCTTCTCCTACATTCACCCCCTTTGCCAATTCACCTTCGCTGACGCCTGATGATTTTGTTGCCCATCTTGTTCCCGATCACCGGACCCCTTGAATCCCTCGTGCGCCGCCACATCTCCGAACCGTCGCCTTCTCCTTTCGTCACGATCCGATCATCCCCAAATCCCCTCAGATCTTCGCCCCCATCCAATCATAGATCCCACGACCTTCATTTCCATCGTCAGCCCCCCGTTGACGCTCCTATTTAAGATCGGCTCCCTCCACCTTGGTCGATTCATCCGCCAATAGCGACGATGCTCGGAGGTGACAACTCCGAGCGCCCTCCTGCAACGAGGTCCGATGGTCGACCACCGTAGCATCACGACCCTCGTCGCCATAGTGCCCAGCTCCAGTCCCCCTCGGTTGTCGAGCCAACGATCTCCACCGACAACGGCACCAATGACGCTACGACACACGACTTCGTCTCCGCCTCCAACTGCACCTGCACCAACAACCATCTTCTTCGTTGAGCCACCGCCGCCAACGCTTCAAAGAAGAGCTTCTTCGACTTCGATTGCATCGCTACCTCCGCCACAGTCGCCAGTAGCTTAGCCTCCAAGAGATGCTCCTTCGTCGGCCATTCCCCGCTCTCGCCAACCACCGACTCCGCCGGAGGCTCCTCCGCTTCACCGACAACGCCTCTACCGGACGGGAGGCCGAGCACAGCTACCCGGGCCGGGCGATCCACCCGAGACCCCTCTCCGCATGCACGTGACGGGAAGGAACATTGCAGTTACGCCCTCCAGGACCGACCAATTCGCATAGTAGTCCAAGGGTCACGTGATGCGCACGTGACCACTTGGAATATTTACAAGAAGCCCCCGGTCATTTCATATTACCATCCAACCCACCAACCAGAGGGCACATGCCATGCACTTGCCCCTCTCGTATTTTTGCACTGACAACCCTGGAACTATCAACCCCAGAACATTACAGCCCTTTTGCATTTTCATAATTATTTAAATTATTGCAGTTATACCTACGTATTCTTCTACTATTCTAGACCTCTACATTGCTTTATTTAATTATCCAAAAAATAGTATTTTGTTCCGCATTTAATTCTCTACATTTTAACATATTGTGGACATTTTTTGTGATCAATGGTGAATTAATAATTAATTGTTATGTGAAAAGTTGTATATTTTTCCCATTTTGTGTTCTTAAATTTGTCATTGATTAACCATTAGTCTAAAAATTCTCGAAAAATCACATATTGTACAATTAATTGTGCTTAACATTATGCCTAAAAATAATTATATTTACATGCATAGATTGCCCTGTAAAAATCATTTTGCATATTTCAGTGTTTGATTTTTAATAGGTATTGAAACTAGTATTTTTGAGGTTTAGGATTTTTCTGAGATCAATCACCTAGTGATAGATATTAGATAATTTTTTTCCTTGAAAATAATTAAATTTAATATTTATTATAATTAAATATTGAAATTCATTTTGTTTGCATTTAAAAATTTATAAAAAAAATCATTTTGCATCTAAAAATTCCAAAAAAATAACAATGCATTCATTTCATCATATTTTGCATCGTGGCCAAATTTCATATTTTTCGAACATCATTTAAGCGTAATTTACATTTTAGTCCCTAAAATAGGCCAAAACTACACTTTGCATCTTTAATTGCATTAAAAAATTACAAAAAAAAGACTGCCTCGAAAACAGCGCACGAACTTTGATAGACATATTCTAGGTTGTTCCTTTTTCCTCCTTGTGTTCGACCTTTGGACATGTCCAAGTAAAATAAATATAAAACCACTTGATTAAAAAATTTGAATAAATATTCGTGTTTATTTTCTTGACCGATTCGGATTGCCACCTACAACGAAACGACAAATCTTTTTTTAAGCAAACGACAAATACACATGCATCCTTAACAAGCCCAATTTTTGAATCGTCAGATGGCGCCGTTGTCGGGGAGGCAAACGTCTTAGAGTTTTGTCTAAAAATTTTATTCGATTTTCGCATTCGGGGAGTCTGACCCCCGAATTTTCCACTGTAAATTCCATTTTTTCCTGTATTTATTTTCTTGTTTATTTTATTATTTTTGAGTCACTCTCTTACATTTTCTCTCCTATTTTTCTTACAAGGTACCCGGCGTACGTGGAGTGATTTTTCAAGAACTGACGCAACTTCACCGACTTCCAAAAAGCTGCAATTAAATTAAGATCGAGTCGAGTCGTGAGAGAGCGTAAAGTCTAGGATTTTATTTCTGTAATTTTTCTTTAATTAATTTCTCATTTATAGCGGTGTCCGTTTGGACTCTCATGTGTGTAAAGAAGACTTTGAACTTTTTCTGTGGTGTGTCGTGGCATGTTTCACTCTCCGGTGAGGGTGGGGCCTGACTTGAGTGGCTATTAGGATAGACCAGCACATACGACTCTCAGAGCATTCTAAATTTTTGATTGTGCTCGTAGGACCTAAAGCCACACTTCACTATTAATCGAGAAGCACATAGATCGTTCAACTTAGCCAAATTCAACTCAATTCTTCCCCACTAATAGGACTTTTTGCTAGGTGTGGTTTTTCATCGGCTTGCATTCATCTAGATTACATTTTCAATTTCTGTATTGCATCCCACATGGAAATTGCGAGGATTCACTGTAAGTCTTCTAAGTGAGCATACATCATCGTTTTTCGCGTGCATCGGCTTTTTCGAATTTCTCCCTCATTTTTTTGTCACATAATTTTAAAAGGAAATTGGGACTGGACGGTAGACGTGTATTTGTGCTCACTTAATTCTTCAGTGATCGCCTAAGTAAATATGAGACTGCTAAATATAACCGAACTAAATAACCCATAAAATCAAGAATTTTTACGGGAGAGCAACCCCGACCTTGGATTCTTTTATTTTTTTCTGAGTGAGCGAGAGACGACACTTAACGCTAGAGCCCAAACCCAGATTTTTATATTGACTACTGATTCTACCAAAAATGATTAGCTACTTCTCAGTGAGGATCTACGGGTAGCTAATAAACGGTCCAGATTTCCTTAGCAGAGTGGGTGGTTTAGAGGATACTACGTAAGGCTCCGCCCTCAAGTAACACGGGTAGTCGTTCTACGGTCCGTACTTACTCCCATGCTGGCTGAAAGTAGGTGCAACTAGTAGTAAGAATTCGAGACAGTCATTACGAAAATTTTTGACACCTAACAGCTCGTTAAATTCTTTCCAAGATTGTCTTACCACCAACTAAAATTAAAAAGATAATAGCCAAACACTTACGGCTTCATTGTGTGAGTTGGTGAACACGAGGTTTGATTTGTGTTTGCATTGGTGTACGTGAACCAATTTCGAAGATCAAAAGATGCACATTTGATAAAATTTCTTTTGACTATCACGTGCAATTATCTCTCTCCTTTCTTGATTTAAACCTCATCATGGAACTTTTGTCCAAAAACTCTTCGGATCCAGATCATAAAAATCATTGCAAACCCAAACCATCATTCCTTTTAGCTCTTTCAAAAATGGCCGAACATTTATCTGAAAATCCATCGGAGCTATACTATGAAAATGAATTCGTATCGGTTACACCAAAAACACCTCCTCCAACTTCCACAAGAGACTCTCAACCATCAATAGATCCAACACACTCCACAAATCCGATTTGTTTCATGAATGACAACCCTTTGTATTCGGACCAGACAAACCAAGAACCAACTGAGGTCTCCACTTCTTCATACGTCAATCCACTCTACTCCGATCATACAATTCATCCTTCATATTCAGTAAATGCCAATCCATCATTCATGGGAGATTATAACCACATGATCGAACTCAACATTTCTTCACATCTCCCGTCTTCCCCATCATTGAACATGAATAAACAACCATCATCTTGGATTGACCATGACAACTCCCTCTTCAGACATGATACTCATACATAGGATTGGACTGACACATAAAAACACATCAACCCTGTATGTTGCCTCCATAATATCGAGGTTCGACTACTCATGATCAAAGGATTGAACTCTACTCGGACCAACTCCACATGCCTGGACCATATGAGCAGCCTCCTTCCATAATTTTTGAGGAGAAATTTTCAGAAAATAATGATCATATGTTGGATATTCCGAGAGACTCTTCTCCTAACACATACAAGAAAATGGAAGAGGAAATTATTGAATTTCAAAAACACACCCCGACTGCTTCCATAATGAGTCATGAAAAGATTTTGAAGGACGATATATCGAGGATAAATAAGAAATTTGATTTTATGGAGGATAGATTTCGAAAATTCACCAATCAATTAATTTCAATCTCTGGTGGCTCGGACATTAAAAGGAATGAGGAAATAATTGGATCTAAGATTGAAAATTTTAAGGATCTTCAGGAACCTAGGGATGATTCTGACAATAGCACTTCTGCATATTATTCCCCTAGAAATGACTATGCTTTAGACTCATACTCTGAACATCAAAGCCTCTTCTCATCTGAGGAACACACCACATCACCACACCATACAGAAAATACCAAAAAATGGGAATATTCAAAAACACCAAAAAATCAAAAATCTAGAAAATTTCATAAAAATTGAGACTGAAGAAGATTTGAAGAATTTGGATCCTGTTTTACGGGAAGCACTGGAGAAACGATTGATTTTTGAACTTCCCTTTATAAAGGCCATTGAACACTTCCCCGACCTTAAAGGATTTGTAATGGAAAAATTAATGTTGAAAAAATCGGGCAGGATACGGACAAAGACTGAAAGACATATTTTGTCAGTGAACTTCTCCTTGGTCTTGAGGAGAAAAACTAAGAGCCGTATAGTGAAGCGGTTGCCCAGAATTGACTACATGATCAAGGACACAATTTTTGCCCATGCCCGAATTGATGACGATTCACTGATCAATATCCTCCTGACCTCTGTATTTCACGAACTCAAACTCGGATCGATCAGGAAGATACGAGAGATTGTTCAATTGGCTGACCGATTGACAAAGCGGCTGAGAGGAATCATTTCTGTCATCACGAAATTCCAAGGTGTTCCGCTCAAAGTAGAATTCACGATCATTGATATTGAGCATGAAGGATAATTCACCCAGTCTCCAATTATTCGCGGAAAGCCATTCTTAGCATTGGCTAAGGCCATTATTGATTGCGAGACTCGGGAAATCAATTTTACAACATTGGAAGCACTTCGATGTGACCCAGTCTTTGAGGAACCACGATTTTCTGAGGAGACCCACGAAGTCCCCGACAGCCGTAACCATGAAGCGATAGAAGAGCCCTACCCCGCTGCTACACTTGAGATAGTGGTTGTTGATGAGACTATTAGTTTAGAGAATCTTCACCCTGCTCCATTCCTAGCTGCTCTCACCATCGAGAATCAAGTATATGAATCATATGGTCCGGAGACTTATGTATGGGCATACCCTGGGTCAACCTATTCGGACTACATGGATCACATCAACTTGATACAGGAATGCTTCGATGTCAAATTAATTAAAAAAGAACATGCAGAGACTCTCCCTAGTTTTTTTATTCCCGTGGATCTAAAAATAGACGAATGTTTCTTATATGATCTTGAGACATATGCATGGTCGCACTCGGGAGCAACCTTCTCTGAATACCTTGACCAAATCATCCCAAAACAAGAGTACACCAACAATCAGAAGAGTAAGAGCAAACATGTAGGCTGAACACCGACCAAGGAGACGAATTCCAATGGGTATTCATCTGGATACTCAAGTGAACTGACACCTTCACGAAATAAGAAAAAGAAAGTCACATTTGACCTTACGGAAGAGGAATCATCTGATGATACCTCCTCATGTCCGGAAAAGATAATCTACATGAGTGAAGTCTGTTTGGCAGCTCTAAAACCATATCTTTGCAAATATCCAAAATTCAACTTTCGTTGGACAACTCCTGTTCCTAACTACTATTCATGCAAAGCTGATGCTCCTGTCCTCATCAAGTACAGTGGAATTATTTCTTATGAGCTGACTGAGAACAGTGCTTTCGAGTATTCATCCGAGGACAAACCACTTGATCCCAAGAAGGAACGAATTCTGAGGAAACAACTGAAGAAACAAAAAACATGAATATCTGGAGTGTGTCCACTTTCAAATATTATTCCTCTAAGGATAACTCTGATGATGGCTACCTTTCATCTGACTCATACGCTTCATCTGATATCCAACACGGTTTCTCCGGGGATGACTCTGATAATAGTTGGGAATCATATGCTTCATCTCCATCTCGTCATTACGATCTCCCACCGCATGATCACAAGAAGATCAGCCGAAAACCGCCTTAATCATCGGCTACCTCCCCTACCTCCCAACGACATTGATCTCCTTGTACAACTTCTTCCTCTACTTAGGCCAAGGCCTAAGTATAGGGGAGACCGATGCCATTTGTATATACCATTTCCCTCATCATACTTTTCCTTCTCAATCACTCCATTTCCACCATTCTCCTATACTTAGGCTGACCAGAGCTTAAGTATAGGGGGAACTGATGCCATCTGTATATATCATCCTTCCAATCTCACGATCATTCCATTTTCACTCTTCTTCTATACTTCGGCTGACCAGAGCCTAAGTATAGGGGGAACTGATGCCCATTTGTATATACTCTCTTCATTCACATATCCCGACCACCTCATTTTTTCGTCCTTCTTCTATACTTAGACTGTTCACAGTCTAAGTATAGGGGGTGGACCATTGTATGTCAATTTTTCACTCTCTTACGCTTAGCCCGAGCTATGTCTTCTTTTCGCTTCTTGTGCTCTGAGGACACAATACTCGCTAAGTATAGGGGGTTTTTATATATACATTATATATATTTTACCCATATCACGTACTTTCGCGTAAGTTTATATGTATTTATGGGGTGGGTAATTATTTTGAAAAACAACAACAAGAAGAAGAAGAAGAAGAAAGAGTTTTAGCTACTAACATTGATTGTGTCCAACCCAAAAAAAACTTAAAAAAATGGCTTCTTATTCATTTTTGCATAAAAAAATCCCTTGCATAAAAAAATCACAAAAAAATATGGCTGCATTTTCACACACCTGTACTTCATCCAGCATCGCATTCATTTGCCTATGTGAAAAGTCTTTGGGTTTTGAATCGAGTTATGAACAGAAACCGAGAGTGATCTGGACTTGACCTTAATCCACCTACTTTTCAGAGAAACTTCACCGAGAAATAGGATTTTAGAAGCTTTATATCCTTGACTTAATTCTTTGAGTTCCACATGACAATGTGCAGCATTTGACTCTTAGTGTCTAACCTGGTCTCTTCATTATGGGTACAACTCTGGAATAAGGAATTAATTTGTACTCTCCCACTATGCACTTAGCTCAACTCATACGGGATGTTGAAAGACTATGTGAGTTTCTTTTCCGGTAGCATGGAAATCTAAAGATCGGAGTGGGTTGAAATAAAAATTCGGAAAAGGGATGGATGGTTGGGCACAATTATTTCTAAGACCCCAAAAATGTACGGAAATAAAAAGATTCTATATCCGTAAGGGCACAACAAGATCCAAGCAGAACCACCAAAAATTCTAAATACAAAGAAGCCACTACCAAATAAATATCCGACCAAAAAGGTCCAAGCTTCAAGAAAACCTGCAGATCTTGGTGGAGACTCAGCTACACTGGCCAGCTTCACAAGGAGAGGTGACTACGCTGGCCACCTTCCAGTACTTTTCTCCTTCTTCTAACTTCTCCCCCAATTCGATTGTGAACACGGCGCGACAGACCTTAGAAGGAAATACCTTACTCCCTGAGGACGAGTTACTGGAGAGGAGGTTTGCATGGTAGTCCGGCATTATGGATGGGAAGAGCTAAAACCTTTCACACACAGGAGTCGATTGTTCAATGTTCATAGGGTAACTTTGGGAAGAGGATTGATCTAAGATGACTTCTGAGCCGGAACTGATATAATGATGTGTAGAACTTGAAGGCTATTGATTTTGAAGTTCTAAGTCTCACAGAAGTTCTGCCACACTATTAATCCAAAGGTTGGGTCTAGATTCATTTTCACCTTCATCTCATGGTCTTGGTAAGGAACCAAATATCATTTCACCTCATGTCATTTCTTTCTGATGCTCAGGGACGAGCATGGTTTAAGTATAGGGGGATGATGAATCTCGGATTCATCACTCTAAATCTCATTAGTTAAACTCAAATCCCTTAAAATCATCAGCATTTCTTCATTTATTCTGCATAATTAGCATTCATGCATGATTTGATAAGAATTGCATTTTAGCACTTATTTCTGCACAAAATAAGAAGCCAAAAATCACAGCCAAAATTGACCTGTAAACAATACAAAAAAATAACTAACCCAAATAAGTGGACCAAAATCCCAAACCCTAGTTTCAGGATTTCCGGACTAAAAACCTCATATCTTCATCATCCAGTGTCTGTTTTAATCCTATCACTTTTGAACTAATGTACATTCAATTATCTTCAAAACAATACCAAGTTCAAGTGACTCGGAGCTCATATGTGAAAGTTGGGTTTTGGGCCTCCTTTGTACATTTTGTATTTTAGTGATTTTTGACCTATTATTTTATGTACATAATTAACCTATTTTATTTTATTTCTTTTTCATTTGTCTTCTTTGATGAAAGTTTTATCAAAATACACAAAAATCCAAATCCAAATTGAGCTTGAAATCAAAGAAACAAATTGAGTCCAAGTCTTCACTAATTATGTGTACAAAAAGTGTCCTTTTCGTATTTTATTCTATTCCTTCTTTTTCTTAATTAATGAAAATCCAAAAAATGTATATTAATGTGTCTATATTTATATTTGATTTTATCATATTTTTCTGGATTTTTATCTGATTTAAAAATGACAAAAAAATTATAAAACCCAAAAATCAAGGTATTCTATGTACATGGGATACCCCAAAAATATCACTTTGTGCAAATGATCGATTTTAATTTTTATGTCTTCATTAAAGTTGTAGATCTCATCGAGACAAGCAATTTTCATTAAGAAATTTTTTTGATTAGAGGTAGTTTGTTATTTATTTTTTATTTTACAAAGTATTTAATTTACGATTTTTGTGGTGCTGACACGTGGCAGCTTCTGGAGCCGCATTATGTCAGTCATTTTTCGATTATTTATTTATTTATTCGTTTATAAAAAATATATAAATATTAAAAAAATAGGCGCATGTGCCGTGCACGTGCCCTCACTACGTGCCACGCACGTGCTACCCCCTCTCAATCCCTAGACCGCCACGTGTCATGGCCGAAACCGTCCGTCTCGGCCGATTGGACGGTCCTGGCCTCATCTCCTATATTCACCCCCTTTCCCAATTCGCCTCCACCGCCGCCCTATGATTTTGCCGCCCATCTCGCTCCCGATCACCAGCCCCTGCGAATCCCTCGTGCATCGCCAGCCGCATCTCTGAACCGTTGCCTTCCCCTTTCATCACGATTCGATCATCCCCAAATCCCCTCAGATCTTCACCCCCATCCAATCATAGATCCCACGACCTTCATTTCCATCGTCGCCCCCCCCCCCCCCCCTTTGACGCTCATATTTAAGAATGGCTCCATCCGCCTTGATCGATTCATCCGCCGATAACGACGACGCTCGGAGGTAACATCTCCGAGCGCCCTCCTGCGACGAGGTCTGGTGGTCTACCACTGTAGCATCACGACTCTCATCACCGTAGTGCCCAGCTCCAGTCCTCCTTGGCTGTCGAGCCAACGATCTCCACCGACAACTCCATCAACGACAGCCACACAACTTCGTCTCAGTCTCCTACCGCATTTGCACCAACAACCATCTTCTCCGTTGAGCCACCTCTATCAATGCTTCAACGACGAGCTTCTTCGACTTCTACTGCGTCGCTACCTCCGCCACCAGTCGCCAGTAGCACAGCCTCTAGGGGTTTCTCCTTCACCGGCCACGCCCCGCTCTCGCCAACCACCGACTCCACTGGAGGCTCCTCCACTTCACCGGCAATGCCTCCACCGGACGGGAGGCCGAGCACAGCCACCAGGGCCGTGCGATCCACCCAAGACCCCCTCCCCGTATGCGTAGCACGTGACGGGGGGAACATTGCAGTTACGCCCTCCAGGATCGACCAATTCGCACAGCAGTCCAAGGGTCACGTGCGTAGGAATATTTACACGAAGCCCCCGATCATTTCATCATATTACCATCCAGCCCACCAACCAGAGAGCACGTTCCACGCGCGTTCCCCTATGGTAATTTTGCACTGACAATCCCAGACATGTTGGTAATTACATTACAGCCCTTTTTCATTTTCATAATTATTTTAGTTATCGTAGTTATACCCTGGTATTCTTCTACTATTCTGAACCTCTACATTGCATTATTTAATTATCCAAATAGCATTTTTTTTCCTTATTTAATTCTCTACATTTGACATATTGTGGACATTTTTTTGATCGATGGTTAATTAATAATTATTTTTTTGTGAAAAATTACATATTTTGCCATTTTATGTTCTTAAAATTGTCATTGATTAACCATTACTCTACAAAATCCTGAAAAATCAGATATTGTAGAATTAATTGTGCTTGACATTGTGCCTAAAAAGAATTACATTTTCATAATAAATTGCTCTGTAAAAATCATTTTGCATATTTCAGTGTTAGATTTTTAATATGTATTAAAACTAGTATTTTTGAGGTTTAGGATTTTTCTGAGATCAATCACCTAGTGATAGATCTTAGATAAATTTGTTCCTTAAAAATAATTAGGTTTAATATTTATTATAATTAATTATTGAAATTTATTTTGTTTGCATTTAGAAATTTATTAAAAAAATCATTTTGCATCTAAAAATTCCAAAAAAAATACAGTGCATTCATTTCATCATATTTTACATCATGCCCGAATTTCATGTTTTTCAGACATCGTTTGAGTGTAATTTACATTTTAGTCCCTAAAATAGGCCAAAATTGCACTTTGTATCTTTAATTGCATTAAAAGAATTACAAAAAAAGACCGCCTCAAAAACCGCACATGAACTTTGATAGACATATTCAAAGTTGTTCCTCTGCCTCCTTGTGTTCGACCTTAGGACTTGTCCAAGTAAAATAAACATAAAACCACTAGATTAAAAAAATTGAATAAATATTTGTGGTTATTTTCTTAACCGATTCCGATTGCCACCCACAACGAAACGACGAATCCTTTTTTTAAGCGAACGACAAATACACACACATCCTTAACAAGCGCAATTTTTGAATCGTCAGATGGCGCCGCTGCCGGGGAGGCAAACGGCTTAGAGTTTTGTTTAAAAATTTTATTCGATTTTCTGCATTCGGGTAGTCTAACCCCCGAATTTTCCATTGTAAATTCCATTTTTTTCCTGCATTTATTTTAGTCGCTCTCTTACATTTTCTCTCTTATTTTTCTTTCGAGGTACCTGGCGTACGTGGAGTGGTTTTTCAAGAACCGACACAACTTCACCGACTTCCAAAAAGCTACAATTAAATTAAGATCGAGTCGAGTTGTGAGAGAGCGTAGAGTCTAGGATTTTATTTCTTCAATTTAAAATTTCTGTAATTAATTTCTCATTTATAGCGGCGTCCCTTTGGACTCTCGCATGTGTAAAGAAGTCCTTGAACTTTTTCTGTGGTGTGTCGTGGCCTGTTTCACTCTCCAGTGAGGGTGGGGCCCGACTTGAGTGATGATTAAGATAGACCTGCACATACGACTCTCGGAGCATTCTAAATTTTTTATTCTAAATTTTTGAAAATTAAGCAGAGTTGTTAGGTGTTGAAATTGTTCACAAAGATTGTTCTGAGTTCATACAACTAGTTGCACCTACTTTCAACCAGTATAGGTGCAAGTACGGACCGTAAAATGACTACCCATTACTTAATGACAGTGCCCTACACAATGTTCTTTAAACCGCCCACTCTGTTAAGGGAAGTATGGATAGTAGAACAACTATTCCATGTTCCCTCACTGAGAAGTAACTGTTTCTAAATGATAACTTCATATTTATGGCTCTACCCTAAGTGTGCAATCTCGTCTTTACAAACAATGAGTGGGTTTCTCTCCATCAGACATAAGGGTTAACTTTATGTCTATTCTCACCTTGATTAGCAATCCTGATTTTAGATTAGGGATATCACTTAGGTCTTAATTGAGCACAAAAATATCATGCATAACAAGCAGTCCCAACTCCTTCAATTCTAAGTTGTAAAAACTAAGGATGGAGAACAAAAAAGCCAATGCAACTGTAAATCAATGATGCATGCTTAAGAAGGAGACTTACAACGATCTCGCATTCTTCATGTGGGATGCAATACAAGAAATTTAAATTTACAATAAATGATATGCACAGAGGAAAAATGCCCTATGCAGATAGTTCTACATTATTTCCCTAACAAATTTATTTAATTACATCTCAGTCTCTGTTTGGACCAAATTGTGAAATTTTAGTTACAACCATTGATCTTGGCTCAAGTGGAGGATTGTGAACCTGGAAAAAATGAACAAGATTAGGGGAGAGTTAGATCATTGTGTTGCTAATACGGTAAATGACAAGACTCCTGATTGGCTAGGAAAGTCCTTCTAGCCCCGATCATCTGGAACTAAATGCTTCTTTTTGTTTTTTCCACCATGCCAAAGAGGCTGAAAAAGAATCTACTCTCCTAAGCAGAGGAGAGTCGGGACATGAAAGATTCCTAAAAAAGGATAAAGGGAGCAGCAACCAAACCTTCGTCTATCCAACTATATACCTATATATGGACATGTTAAGAAGAGAAGGAATACACTTCGGCAATGAACTTCCTTCTTCCTTAACCCCATACTCAAATCTAATCTCAAATGCATGTAACATTCTGTACCTTGATTCTGAACTCATTACTTCATTGTGTGCTCCACCACGAAAACAAAGCTTCTCGTTAAATGACTCTTCTATCGAATTAAGGAGTCGAGGGCTATCCGACAAGACTTTTTCTTGCATTTATGCCCATGTGCTAATTGTTAAATAACTTTTGATCAACAAATCCAAATTCAGTGATATTGGTCTTGTTTGAAAGAGAATTTCATCCTCTTTAATTTCATATAAATTCTTGATGTGATCTACATTTCATATATAAAAACTCAGAGAATAAAACTTATATTTTTAGTTTTAATATTATGTCTGAAATTGATTCTTTCATTGGTTGTTGACTTATAAGTCATTTTAATCTAATTAGGAACTTGTATTAAAATATTGGGAATTTAATTTAATTTCTCGATTAGATAAATATTTAACACATTAATCTATTGTTAATTATGTGAGGTGTTTAAAATATCATACATAACGAGCAGTCCCAATTCCTTTAATTCTAAGTTGTAAAAATTAAGAATATATAACAAAAAAGCCAATGCAAGTGTAAATCAATGATGCATACTTAAGAAGGAGACTTACAGCGACTCCTCGTGTTCTTCATGTGGGATGCAATACAGGAAATTTAAATTTACATTAAATGATATGCACAGGGGAAAAATGCCCTAGGCAGATAGTTCTACATTATTGCTCTAACGGATTTATTTTATTATATCTCAGTCTTTGTTTGGACAAAATTGTGAAATTTTGATTACAACCATTGATCTTGGCTTAAGTGGAGGATTGTGAACTTGGAAAAATGAGCAAGATTAGGGGAGAGGTTAGATCATAGTGTTGCCAATACGGTAAATGACAAGACTCCTTCTAGGCTAGGAAAGTCCTTCTCGTCCCTTTCATCTGGAAATAAATGCTTCTTTTTGTTTTTCCACCATGCCATAGAGGCTGAAAAAGAAGCTACTCTCCCAAGCAGAGGAGAGTCGGGACATGAAATATTCCTAAAAATGGATAAAGGGAGCAGCAACCTAACCTTTGTATATCCAACTATATATCTATATCTGGACATGTTAAGAAGGGAAGGAAGACACTTCGACAATGAACTTCCTTCTTCTTTAACCCCATACTCAAATCTAATCTCAAATGCATGCAATATTCTCTACCTTGATTCTAAACTCATTACTTCATTCCGTGCTTGTTGGCACATAATCTTGAGGATCGAAAATTAATTATATATGTCGTTGCTATCCCCAAAAATCCCGTGACAAACAAACAATTTTTTTTGCTACTTATTAACATGTATAGCGAACAGGATCGACCTCAGGGAGGATACAATTCCCAAGGGTTATTCAATTAATTGACAAAAAATCAATTAAAAGAAAAAGGAAATCTTAAAGGCAAACTATCTGTGGTTTGTGAAATTTTTCTCTTTTAATTTTTTTTTATTTTTTATTTCTATTTTTTTCTGATTTTCAAATTTTTAGTGATTTTATTTTTACATTTTTTTATTTCTAAATCAAGAACAATCTGCACAAAACAAGAAATACGCAAACCAACTATTTTTGTAATTTTCTATTATATCAAAAATGCTCAGAAAAATCCAGAGAAAATATTCTTGCGTTTTAAAGATTTTAAAATGTTTTTGGGAATTTTTGTAAAATTTTCAGATGTTTTTGTATTTTTCTAAAAATCAAACAGTGGTAACAATGGGAAGCAATGCACAGCCTGGAGTAATTTGCAACTTAAGAATGTTTGAAGTACCCAAAACTTCTGGAAATTATTTTTATGATAAAATAGGGACAAATATCTACAAACAAAGACTGAAATCAATTTTGGATTTTTGTAGAATTATTTTATGATTTTTATAAGATTTTTAGTATTTTTCAATTTTTTGGGTTTTATAAATAGTTTATGCACAAAATTTGGATAGAAATTAATAGACAATGAAATAAAACTACTCTGATTTTTTGTAATTTTTGGAGCAATATTCATATTTTTATGAATTTTTAAATTTCAGGAAGATAAAATGGCATTGTTTTTTATTTTTTTAATAATAATGAATGATGACAAAATGCAATGAAAATAATATACAATGATCAAGCATGTAGCAGGAGTTTACGCAAATGTTCGGGGATTTGTTAAAGCAATAAAAATATTTATTTCGAAAAAATATCATGTAAATCAATGTCTGGAAAGCATGGACTGATCAACAATTATTCAATGGTTTAGCATTCAACAAATAACAGAGATACAAGGAGGAGTTTTTCGCAATTTACCTAAGAAAGTTGCACTGCACGTGATGCTCTCACTGGAGGGGTCTTCTTGTAATTTTTGAAATCATCGGGAGCTAATATGTAATTTTTTAAATAAAATAATAGTACCCTATGGATCTCTCTTCTTTTCTTTGTTCACATGCCAGAGAGCAAGAGGGGCGTCGCCCTCTTCTTCCCACGCCCAAGAGAACAAGGCGGCGGCGGTGGCTGAGATGGTTGAGGGTGGCTCACATGAGCTAGAAGGGAGAGCAAGGAGGTGGATGTGGGCACGGTCTGCAGAGGGAGAAAAGAGTCTCCTCGTGCGGGCAGCTGAGGAGGGTGACAGCGGCCTAAGGATGTGGTTGTATCGCGTTGGTGGTGTTCGGCAGGGATGGCGCAATGGGATGTTACTGAAGGGGGCTATCGAAGGGCTCTACACGGAGGAGCATGCGGCTTGCTGGACCCCAGGCGGAGGTCGGTCATGAGGAGTGGCAGATATGAGGACGCCCCTTAGTCGACACACGGTCAAGGGCGGTGGAGCATGGGTGATGAAGGTTGCAGACGATCGCGGACTGTGTTGCGGTGAACAGTGCTTCACCGTGCCGGTGAAGGAGGATGTGCGAGGGCGCGATGGGGCGGTGCCTGTTTTTTTTTCCTTTTGTAAAGTAGAAATAGAAAGCAAAATATTTTTTATATTTTTTAAATTTTTATGTGATCCTACAAAATAAACGATAGGAAAACAAATAATAGATAATTTTTTCGTGTTTTTTTAATTTTCTTATTTATAAACAAATGCAGACACGAGCATGACGGTACAGATCCAAAAAAACGGAATGTGTGAGTGGGGATGCAGTGAAATGTGAGTTCGAATCCGTGTCTCCGGCCACCGTGCGTGGTCGGAGTTGAGAGATCATGCGAGGTAGAAAAGAACACGAATAGATCGAGAGGTGAAATGGAAAATCGAGTCGGTGACGGATCAAATCGTGATGGATTCTAAGACTAAAAAAATGACGATGAAATTAAAATGTGACAAAGTGAACTAAGGTTAATATATATGAGAAAATAAGAGAATATGGCGATGGATCTCACCTTAGGAGCGGAAAAATATCGTGATCGCCTCAACAAAGGTCGACTCACTGTCACCGAATGGCTCGGAGGCTAGGCACCTTTCTCAACAAGAAGACTCTTGGAGATCGATCTCCTCTCATCAAAGATTGATCAAGTTGGAATGAGGGAGAAGGAGCCATATAAATAGAAAAGACAATGTAGATGAAATTTGAATTTTTGACATTTTGGATAAAGATAAGAGGTAAAATTAAAATGAGATAGAGATAAAAAGATAAGTGTCAAAAAATATTTACAAAAAAACTTTTTTTTGAATTTTCGTCACTTTATTTATTGAAAAATTAAAAATTAATTTTTTAATTTTTTGTGGAAGTTAGTTTAGAAAAATAAATATATACATATGTTATATACATATATGACATTATATACATGGGTAAATGAGAAAATTAGTTTTTGTTTTGAATTTTTATTTTTATTTTAAATAATCAATAAAAATATTTACTTGTAACTCCAAAAATTATGAAAACACAGTCATTTTAAATATAATTAAATTTAGAATCCAATGGAAGTGAGATTGGTTTCATTTGAGTTCATATGGAGCCGGAATTGGTCTTTCAATTCGTGCTTAGTGGCTTTTTCCAAGTGTGATTGCTTTTATTATGTACATGGTTTAATTATGCAATTATTTTTATTAATTAGAACACATTTTTATTTACAAATTTGATTTTGAAAGTTATTTGATTTGAGGTCAATTAAGGTACAAATAAAATAGTGAAGTATACAAATATACACTGCACACAATTTTTTTGGATTTTCTAATTGAGAACCATATCTCCCCCTACTTTATTCCCGGTCTATCAGGTCAAGTCTTGACCTTCTCTTGGGGTTCGGGTCAGCCTGTATCTATTACATATATACAGTCTTCCTATTTTTTTTCTTTTCTTTATTTTTCCTTTCTTTCTTTATTTATTTATTTTAGGTTAAAATAATATATAGATATACAATATTTACACACAGATGCAAGTTAGTAAGAATATGGAGTTAGTATTATATACAAGTGTTTTATAAGGGATTTTAAACTAAAATAAATGAATAAAGATGATGAATCGTAGATTCATCTTCCCCCTATGCTTTACCTTTGCTAGTCCCTTAACAAATACTTATTTAAAAGAATAAGTAAAGAAAAATAAAAAGAAAGGGAAAATAAAGAAAGTAGGAAAATTTTGAGTATTAAACTTATCTTCATAAAATTGTAGTTTGAAGCTCTGTCGAACCTTTGGATTATTAGTGTGTCAGAACCTTAATGGGAGATGGATTTAAGACCTAATAACCTCTAAGTTCCACGAGACTCCTATTCAGGTCTCCTCAATTGTCAGGTCAGAACAAGTCTACATACACCCATTCTTATGACTATGAATCTTTACTTGTTCGGTGTAAGTGAGATATAGCTCCTCATCTCAGAAGTAGCAAAGAAACACCTCCCTCAACAAGGTAACTCTAGTTCCCCGGTCTTACAACTCTTTCCTTGAGGAGCGGAGATATCCCCTTCTAAGTTCAAGTACAACTAGCTCAAGAAGAGGGGGTGGAGAAAAGAATGAACGGTAACCAATGTAGCTACCTATCCTTGGATGCATGACCAGTATAGCCAAGTCATCCAGTGCAAGCTTACAAAAATTTATCTTTGAAGCTCTTATTGTAATAATTTTTTTATCCTTGTATACACACTCCGGTAGGCATTTTACTTTTCAATCAGGTGTGTCCACTTTTGGATATTTTGCATTTTTCCATACTTTTTTTAAATTATATACAAGTTGCAGCATGTACATAAGGAGTTTTTCCTCTTGAGCTAGTAAACTATCCCTCTTTTGAAGCATTATTGCAACCCCACAGCATATGTCCTTAGACCTCAACATCACTAGACCAGGTTGAGACGCACTTCTTTCCCTAGAGGAAGACGACAGGTTCCGCCTAGATGTACTACCCTCATATGCTACCCCAAGCCAAACGATTCTGCCTCCTCACTACCACATCCATGAAGAGCTACGTGTAGAGTGCTTGTCCAAGATAAGCCACGGTCTGAAAGAGTCATGTGTGTGTTGTTAAATGCTCTACTTAGACTAATCAAGATGACATGTGAACATAGTCTTATGGACTCAAAGAATTAAGTCACTAGGACTTGAAAAGTCTTAACTCCATTTCTTATAAGGCTCCTTTGAAATTAAGTGGATTAAGGCCCAACTAAACTCCATTCTTTAATTTTATTCCAGACATAGTTTAAATGTCAATACTATCCTAAAAAACGCACATGCAAATGCAAGAAAATATGTACAATGCAAAGAAAGCATTTTTTGAAAAAATGATGCACTTGTGAAAAGAACATTTAAAAAAACAATTTTCTAATTTTGAACTTTTTATGGATTTATTTTTAGAAAAATGCAGATGTAAAAGAAAGGTTTTTTTTATTATGCAAGTTTTTATAGATATTTTGTTTAAAAGTTTTTTTCAAAAAGGAAAAAGGGTTAGTAAAATATATATACAAGTATATACAATATTTTTTTATTTTTTGTTGTTTTTTTTGTTTTCTTTTTTTTGTTTTTTTTTTTGCTTTTTTTTGTTTTTTTTTTTGTTTTTCTTTTTTGATGTTTTTTACACACGTGGATTTTACAAAATTATATGCATACCCCCCCAAATAAACATATTTAAAAGTACGAGTTATGTCTAAAATATATATACAATATATACGACACCCCCTATACTTAGCTCGAACTATGTCCTCATCGTGATCAGAGAGAGAAAAAGGAAGACATAACCCGTGCTAAGTATAGAAAAGTGAACAGACTTGTATGCCACAATGATTCAAAGAAATAATAAAAAGAAGAGAAGTTGGTGATCTCCCCTATACTTAGGATCAAGTAATCCTAAGTATACTGAACTATACAAAGGGGAAAACCGATGGAGAAAATGTACAAACTCAAAAATAAAAAGATGATATGAACAACATCACCCCCCTATACTTAGGGTAGAGTATCCCTAAATATAGGCAATAACAAGAGTGATAAACAAGAAGAATATGAAAAAAATAAATCCTTTACCCCCCTATACTTAGGATAAAGCACATCCTAAGCATAGCATATATACACACACGGAAAAGGGGTGAATGATAAAACAGGAGAAGAAAGAGTGAAACGAAAGGATATATAAGAGGTAGTGAGCTTATGTATCAGACACAAAAGATGGATTCAAAAGATCATCGTCTTATACCAAAGATATAGAATCCACAACGGACAAGAATGTATCATGATCTAGATATGGCTTCAGCAACTGTCCATTCACAACAAATGGATGTGCATCAGATGACAACCCAGATATGACAATACTTCCATTGCCACGCACAGCTCTCACAATGAACGGTCCTAACCATTTGCTTTTCAATTTTCCTAGAAACATGTTCAACTTAGCATCAAATAACCAAACTTTCTGATTAGGAGAGAAATTCTTCCTTCGAATGTGTTTATCATGACAATGCTTGACTTTCTCCTTACGCATGAGTGAGTTATCATATGCAAAGTCTTGGAATTCCAGTAATTTATTTAGATCTAACTTCTAGTTCTTTCCTGCCTTCTCATAATCAAGATTGCATACACGGAGTTCCCATAAAGAGTTGTGAATTAATTCCACTGGCAGGTGGCAAGGCTTTCCATACACCAATCTGTAGGGAGACATACCTAAAGGAGACGTTTACGTCGTCCGATAAGCCCATAGAACTAAGTCAAGCATCTGGGACCAGTTCTTCCTATCTGGACATACAAGTTTCTGCAATATTGTCTTGATCTACCTATTTGAAATTTCTGCCAAGTCATTAGTCTGAGGGTGGTAAGGAGACACGACTCTATGCTCAATGACGTACTCCTTCACAAGCTTCTTTACTTCTCTATTAATGAAATGGCTTCCCCCGTCTGAAATCAGTATTTTGGGAATACGAACTACGCAATAATATCGTCCTTAAGAAAGGAACACAATGTACGACTATATGTGACTCGGGTGGGGATAGCCTCCACCTGTTGACTAACATAATACATGGCGAGCAGGATGTACTGAAATCCCTGACTGATAGGAAATGGGCCCATTAAGTCGATGCCCCAAGCATCAAAAACATCAAAAATCTGTATATATCTTAGGGGCATGGTATTTTTAGAACCAACAGTTCCTCCCATTTTCTGACAATCAGTACAACCTCGAATATACTCTGTAACGTCTTTAAACAATGTGGGCCACCATAGGCCACTCTGTAAACCTTTGCTGCCATGTGTTTCCCCGAACGATGCCCACCAGATTCTAGTTTGTGACAGTGCTCAAGTACACTGGTGTGTTCCTCCTAAGGAATGCACCTTCTCCAGATACAATCCGTACCATCGCGAAATAGGTACGGATCCTCTTAATGCTAATAATGAATTTCTGATAGAAATCTGTCTACCTTGTACTTCGGCCAATTTTGTGGAACTTTCTTGGAGACAATATAGTTCACAATATCAGCATACCATGGGAGTGAGTCCACAGACAAAATGGCATCATCTGGAAAGGTTTCGGAAATAGGGATCATGTTCTTCTCAGAGGTCTCTGCATCCGTGATACGGGAAAGGTGATCTACCACAACATTTTTCACTCCAGGTTTATCTTGAATCTCTAAATCAAATTCCTGGAGAAAAAGGATCCATCTGATAAGGCATGGTTTGGAATCCTTCTTTGCCTATAAGTATCGTATGGCAGTGTGATCCGTGTATACAATAACATGGGAACCGATGAGGTAAGATCTGAATTTCTATAGCCCAAACACAACTGCTAATATCTCTTTCTCTGTAACTGTATAATTTCGTTGTGCTTCATCCAGAGTCTTGCTAACATAGTGTATAGCAAATGGTATCCCAACTTTGAAATCACATCGATCTTAGTTGGGTCAACCTCCATACCATGTTTGGAGATGGCCCAATACAAAACCATTAGTCACCATAAAGTGACTTTTATCCCATGAGAGCACTAGGTTTACCTCACATTGAAGAACTCGGTCTAAATGAGCAAGACATGTGTCAAAGCTATCCCCGTAGACCGAGAAATCGTCCATGAAAACCTCAAGGAAATTACCCACCATGTCGGCAAAAACGGCCAACATACAGCTTTGGAATGTAGCGGGAGCGTTACACAATCCAAAGGGCATCCGTCTTAAGGCATAGGTGCCAAACAAATAAGTAAAAGTAGTTTTCTCTTGATCCTCAGGAGCGATAGCAACTTGGTTATATCCTGAGTACCCATCCAAGAAGCAAAAGAACTCTTTCCCTGCCAACCTTAATAATTTGATCGATAAAAGGCAGTGGAAAGTGATCCTTCTTGGTAGCTGAGTTCAGGCGTCGGTAATCTACACAGACATGCCATGAAGTAGGTACCCAGGTGTTGACATGATTTTCTGTGGTTTAAAAAGATGATTTTACCACGTCGTTGTTGTTCCACAAAAAATTGCAATCAAACAAATAATATTACAACTACAAGCATGGTCGGATTACAGAAAAATTGTAAGCGGCAAGTAGAGGATCGAATCCATAGGGACAAAGCAAATTTACGATATTTGTTCTTCTTTCAAACTTAAATCAAATCTTACTCCATGGTGATTAGAGAAAAAATTATGAAATCTTAAAGAGTAAATGCAATCTATGGAAAAGAATATTTCTTAGAACTCAAAGTAAACAAATGTGGGCATGAGTGCAACTAAATAAGAAGATGAGGATAGAATTCAAATTAAGATAGAAAAATTAATGTAACATTTGCAATGTTTCAAAACAAAATAATGGAAGGTAAACTTGTAATATATTAAGGCAACTTAGAGTTGAGAAAGAACCTTACGAAATAAGATTGCTTCCAAGTTCAACTTAAACAAAACAAGTAATATAAAAAAACAAGAGAACTTATAACATGAGAGTTGTTTCCTTCAAGTTCAACTTAAATAAAATGACTAAAGGAAAAATGCAAAAGGTAAGTAAAGATGGGAAAGAAGTCTTCTCTATTGGAGCTTGCAAATCTCAAATGGAGACGATGATGGTGCTGGATGTCGAGGAGGCGGGCGCGCGAGTTGGTGGGAACACCAACGGGGCGCACAATGATCCGACCACGTGGGGAGGTGCTGGACACGTGCTAGGCCACACGAGTAAGGAGTCGGATGCATGGGAGATAGAACCGGAGTGCACGGAGAAGGAGCCGAAGTACGCGGAGAAGCTGCTGGTCGCGCAAGGTGGAGGAGGAGGCCGCTAGGTTGCAGGTCACGCAACACGTAAGAGCAAGGAGGACGGGGAAGGGGTTGTTGCCGGCTATGCCTTCATCTGTATGAGACAAAGAGAGAGAGAGAGAGAGAGAGAGAGAGAGAGAGAATAAAAGAGAGAGGGGGGAGTAAGAGAGAATCCTGAATGCAAGCCCTTCCCATCTTCATGTGTTGTGCCCCTTTATAGATGAATGTTTGGAATGAAAGGACACATCCCCAACACAAGAAGACAAAACATTAATTCCATTCATGCATGGAGAGGGGGGAAAGGATATTCACGGCAACCTCTTCATGGGTGATTGGGAATGAAGAGGGGGCACACGCATGTACATGAGTGGCTATAGACATGGTATTAAAGAGTGGAAGTTTTCACTTTCAACCCTCCCCTTTTCTTTCCAACAAATTTGTAATGCCAAATCAACATGTTGGAGGCTATATTATTACATTCATTGCACTTTCATTTTCTCTTTTATTGTAGATGATTTATTCATGGAACTTTAGTATTAACTATATCTTCACCATATATAATCAATAAATAATATGTGAATGTTTATTTTTTAGAGTATTTTTCCTGGATATCACGATTTTCTCCTCTGTAATTATGGAATACATAAAATGTGAGTTATTCAAGATTGCATAATTTTATCAAATTATACCAATATATATTGTAATCATCACACCCCCATACTTAAATCTTGCTAGTCCCGAGCAAGAATAATATAAGTAATAATGAAGGATAGGGTAAATAGCCAAGATAGGTTGGGTGAGGGTTTGCTGCAGACATACCCACAAAGTCTCGAGTTTTCAGATCCTAACCACACAAATACATAAACTTCAGTAGAGTTGACCCATGGATTGATGATTTTCTCGAATAGTCGACTAGACTTGAGTTTTGTAGTTTCAACAACCTCTCAGTTCCAACAAAATCAGACATGATTTCAGAAGGTCGATCTGGTCAGCTCATCCCTAAGAAACAAGTATTCACTTTGACTTTGATGGATATAAATAGTGTTAGTGATAGTTTTGTTTTCGTGAGTCAAGAGAACGAGCTAGCAGCATGATCTATCAAGGTACCGAATAATTCCCTACACATATAGCCTCATTCCTCACCTGAATTCAGGCATATTCTCTTTTCACCCAAGTATGTCAGCATAAAAAGTAGGTCATAATTCTTTGGAGAATGGGACTTAACTTTCGGGGTTTTCCGTAGACCGCTTTGGTATGTTGCTCTCATTCTTTTCCTTTTGCAGAGCATAACCCTGGGCCTCTTTGGGCCTCTTTTAAGAATTTAGGTAGCATTATTGGGCTGCTACCATGGCTTTTGGTGGAGAAGGGTTATTTGGTGGTCTTCTTTCATTGCTTTTGCTTTGCATATCTTTGCATGTTTGGTGGTTTTTTGGCATTTTGTATTGTGATATGCCTTTCTGTGGTGTTTTTGTCTTGAGTTTGGCATCAAAGGTAGTATCGGCTTAATATTGACTTTGGAGGCACGATACTGGCTTATTTGCTGATATACTTAGACTAGAGAGATCATGTTACCCTTGAGTCAAGTTCCTTCACTGATTATAGATAAGGTTCAGGCATTGGCACAAATAAGAGGACAACTCCTCACCTCAACTAGATTGTAATTGTATCTCATAAAATAAACTCAATCAAGCTAAGTGCAATGTGCAGTTGCTTAATATCCACTGAAGAGTTTAAGAGTGCTACTAGTTGCTCATGTGATCTAGTTAGATACAAAAGTTCATTCACCAGTAGAGTTAGTGGAACTGAGAGAATAAAGTCCACATGGACCTGAAGAAAGCTTGAAAGCTCATGTCTAATGAAATTCTGATGGAATTAAGTGGATTTTGGTTTTAACTCAGCTTTAGTATATGATCTATGCAATGAAGAGCTGATTTCTCAAAAGATAGGATAAAACTAGGAAGGATGTATTTTTGGTGGTTTTCTCGCTTTTTGAAAATATTTTAAGGGGAATTTTCGCAAAAAAATTGAAGAAAATTTTTTTTTGAAAAGTATGCAATTTTGAAAACTATGCAGACACACCCCCATGCTTATCAGAAACCATGTCGTCATGGTGAAAACAAGTTATAAAAGGAGGATCAGAAGGGGTGAGTGATTGTGAAAAGTATTTTTGGTTTTTTTTGGTGAAGTGTGGAGGTGGACCCCCATACTTATCTAATGCAATGCAGTAAAGAGAAGGATACAAAAAAAGGAAAAGATACCTATGGGTGTGGACCCACAAAATGTTGTTGGTTTAACATCCCAACTTGATGATTCAACTTATCAAGAGTATCCAGTGTTGTGTGTGAGTGTAGAAGCTGTATTCAGAAAACCCAAATGAAACTCTTGATATGATACAGATATCCTAACCCAGATGTGAGAGTAGGTTGTGAATTTGATAAATGTGTGCTCTCATTAATACGGTAAAGACATTAATTGGTTGATGAATCGAAATGAGAGATGAATCAGTTTGATCTTGGATTGGATGTGATGGGAGGGAAATGGGTGGACTGGTGAAGGGCTCATGGACTAGATATGATGTATTGAAGTCTAACTCTACATGATCAAGAATTGATTCCTCCATGAGGTCCCCTGTATATTGTGATAAATCGTCATTTTCCCTCAAATAATCATCATGGCTATCCTCGGTGGCATCTATTGTGAATTTCATTTCAGTTCTCTTCTTGAGCCACAAAGATGATTCTTTCCAAGACATATGATTAGGAGATTCAGAGGCCAGGAGCAGGGGAATATTGGCTAATGGATGATTTTCTTATATTGTTTTGAGTAGTTCCTTGGTATCATCCCAAAAAGATTCAAAAAATAGAAAATCACTCTGATCAGACTTTGTAGTAGAAGATGTATTCGTATAGTCATCGGCTGAATTGATTTGATCTTCTTTCCTTGTGGTGGGGGTAATGGAATTGGAAATTTCATCTTTGAATGAGTCATTGCAAAAAATCTTCAGCATATCATCATGTGTTGGTTGGAAGGGAGTTTTGGTGCTTGAAGAAGTCAATTCATTGTCTGATATTTCCTCAGATTCCAACTCTAAATCTGTACTTTCCTTAATTGAAAAATCACATCTGGAATCAACATCAAATGGTATATCTCCTTCTGTTTCTTCTTCCCACTCAACATAAGCACCATCCTCAATTTCTACTTTTGTCTCAGACCAATCGGTTCATTAATACACCGAGGTTCATAACTTTCTAAATCATCTGAGGAAGATCAATGCTATCATCAAAACATGTCTTCATCTTTGGCATACCCAGGGCTGAAGTTAATTTGAGATCAGTATTTAGTGTTTCCCAAGTTTCATCTAAATCAAAAAATTTCTGACCACTGAGAGGACATGGTGGGGCTTCAAGTGTAGGGTGTAGATGAGACATGTCCTTATGAGTGAGTTGTGAGGTGTTTAGACTAACCTCTAGAGGGTCTTTGGAAAGATGGACAAGGGTAAAATCATCAAGAATAGCACAGTTCTTTATCCATCCACAGTCCTCAATTTCAGAGTCACTAGAAGTAGGGATGACATGATCCACAGGAATATCTTTATCATTGATTTTCAATTCCACTCTCTCATCTTCACAGTCAAAATGTGCCTTGGCAGTGGCCAAGAACGGTCGTTCAAGTATGTTGGGTCTCTCACTTAGTGTATTGGCTTGATTGGACTTTTGTTGTGTTGCGGCCAGTTGCTGAATGGCCTGGGTCAAAGCATCAAAATCCACAGCTGAGGTTGGTTGTGTGAGTAAGGGCTCAATCATCTGTTTGGGCTGGGTGTGATTTTGGACCCAATGGATTGTGTCCTCTGCTGCAGAGAAATAACGTGTGCTGATGGGTGTGGTCAGATGAGAGGAGCTATGGTATGTCGGATTGTCTCATTCTCTTCTCTCAAAAGTTGTAGCTGTTGGAAGATGATGTCCATGGTGTTCGGTTTCTCTGCTCCCATGTCTCCTAGGTTAGGTGAATTTTCAGATTTCTCAGTCGAAGGAGACGGGTAGGATTTACAGACTAGGTCGTAATCTAAAGATTGTTGTAATGGATTTTTCAAAAACCTATGACCTAGCATACACAGCACAATACACCAGACTATTTGTTGATTCACCAACTCACACAAAAATTACCGCATGAGCGGTTATCTTTTCAATTTTAATTTAGTGATTTCAACAAAATTATCAGAGAATTTGGAGTCCTTAATGAGGTGGGTGTGGAAGATTGTAAGAAATCGATGTCCTAATCCGATTGGGGGATCTAAGGTGTGGTACTCAGATCGAGGATATGATCTTCCCACAAGAACATGTGCCCAACGCGTTGAGGAGTTACGATTTCTCTCTGCAATCCCACGTAATACCAGGGATTTTTGTTTCTATCCTAGGGTTCTATGTGTTCATGATTTTTGTGTCATACATGTGCATCAAAACAAGCATTCAGAAATTTTTCCCACTTTCTGCTCGGGCCACCGCAAGCTTATCTTTTTAGTGTGATAAAGCACGTTTTGGTGATCTTTTTAGGTGAGCAGAGGGAGAAGACCACAGAGATGATGCAAAGAAGAAGTATTTTTTAATTTTTTTTTTCGGTTTAAATTCGAAGCACAAACAAATGCAGAAATTTTAAAAACCTAAAATGCCTGAGAGAAAGAGAATCTCACAATACCTGCACTTCTGGCACTAATCCATATTGTTTTGTCCTGTTGATGACGAGCTTTTCCAATAGGGGGATTTTTTTTACTTAGAACAAGTTACAAGTGTGCAAAAAAGTGCATGGATTCTTCATTTTCTTCTTTTTCGGGGTTCAAGTACCTGAAATAAAAAAATGCACGGATTAGAATATTTAAAACAAGTTCAAAGTGAAGAAAAAAAATTGCAAATGTTGCCTAGTCCCCAGCAACGGTGCCAAAATGTTAACATGATTTTCTGTGGTTTAAAAAGATGATTTTACAACATCGTTGTTGTTCCACGAAAAAATGCAATCAAACAAATAATATTACAACTACAAGCATGTGGTCGGATTATGGAAAAATTGTAAGCGGCAAGTAGAGGATCGAATCCATAGGGACAAAGCAAATTTACGATATTTGTTCTTCTTTCAAACTTAAATCAAATCTTACTCCATGGTGATTAGAGAAAAAATTATGAAATCTTAAAGAGTAAATGCAATCTATGGAAAAGAATATTTCTTAGAACTCAAAGTAAACAAATGTGGGCATGAGTGCAACTAAATAAGAAGATGAGGATAGAATTCAAATTAAGATAGAAAAATTAATGTAACATTTGCAATGTTTCAAAACAAAATAATGGAAGGTAAACTTGTAATATATTAAGGCAACTTAGAGTTGAGAAAGAACCTTACGAAATAAGATTGCTTCCAAGTTCAACTTAAACAAAACAAGTAATATAAAAAAACAAGAGAACTTATAACATGAGAGTTGTTTCCTTCAAGTTCAACTTAAATAAAATGACTAAAGGAAAAATGCAAAAGGTAAGTAAAGATGGGAAAGAAGTCTTCTCTATTGGAGCTTGCAAATCTCAAATGGAGACGATGATGGTGCTGGATGTCGAGGAGGCGGGCGCGCGAGTTGGTGGGAACACCAACGGGGCGCACAATGATCCGACAACGTGGGGAGGTACTGGACACGTGCTAGGCCACACGAGGAAGGAGTTGGATGCGTGGGAGGTGGAACCGGAGTGCACGGAGAAGGAGCCGCAGTATGCGGAGAAGTTGCTGGTCGCGCAAGGTGGAGGAGGAGGCCGTTAGGTTGCAGGTCGCACAACACGTAAGAGCAAGGAGGACGGGGAAGGGGTTGCTGCCGGCTACGCCTCCATCTGCATGAGACAAAAAGAGAGAGATATAGAATAAAAGAGAGAGGGGGAGTAAGAGAGAATCACGAATGCAAGCCCTTCCCATCTTCATGTGTTGTGCCCCTTTATAGATGAATGTTTGGAATGAAAGGACACATCCCATGCACAAGAAGACAAAATATTAATTCCATTCATGCATGGGGAGGGGGGGAAGGATATGGATGGCAACCTCTTCATGGGTGATTGGGAATAAAGAGGGGGCACATGCGTGTACATGAGTGACTCTAGACATGGTATTAAAGAGTGGAAGTTTTTCACTTTCAACCCTCTCCTTTTCTTTCCAACAAATTTGTAATACCAAATCAACATGTTGGAGGCTATATTATTACATTCATTGCACTTTCATTTTCTCTTTTATTTTAGATGATTTATTCATGGAACTTTAGTATTAACTATATCTTCACCATATATGATCAATAAATAATATGTGAATGTATATTTTTTAGAGTATTTTTCCTGGATATCTTGATTTTATCCTCTGTAATTATGGAATAAATAACATGTGAGTTATTTAACATTACAGATTATATGTCAAATATTGGGCTTGTTCTTCGCATAAATTTATCAAATTATACCAATATATATTGTAATCATCACCAGGTCGGGGTCTCCTCACCACGGTCATTCCTTACAATAGTAATCTCGGTTTTCTTCGGGACCACGTGTAAAGGGTTGACCCACTTGGAATCCGAAATGGGATATATAAAGCCAACATCACACCATTTTCTGATCTCCTTCATGACAACCTCCCTTAGATTTGGATTTAGACAGCGTTGACATTCACGGGAGGGTTTACAATCATCCTCTAGGTAGATATGATGCGAGCACAAAACTGGATTGATCCCACGGAGATCCGAGATATTCCAACCTATGGCCTTGCGGTTTCTTTCAAGAACCTCTAGCACGCGATATTCTTGTTCAGAGGTCAACTGCGAGCTGAGGATGGTGGAAACATATGGGGGTCCCGTAAGGAAGGCATATTTCAACGTTGATGGTAAACCTTGAGCTCAGGTGGGGTCTGAATAGGCTCTACAATAACCTCTGCTACTACATTGGTAGATGGGCTATGACATGTATGATGTGGACTGTCCACCTCGTCTACTAACTGCTCAGCAAGTAAAATCTTTTATATATCTGCAATGAATGATCTCTGCTCAGAAAGGAGGGGCTCATCAAGGTGTTCATTATTTTCATCAATTAATGGTTCAGATATCTCGGTAAGGATCTTAGAAAGATGTCTCTCATCTGTGCATAAATCAGGAAATTCAACGCATGGATCATATATCTATACTTCAGAACTCTGCTCAAACTGCTCATCGGCAACTATCTCAATTGGACCACCAAGGAAACTCATGTCGACCGTGCTTTCCAGAAATTTCTTTTGGGAACGGAACTCTTGGGTATCTATAAAATCTGTGAAAAGATTTGTCTCTCTGAATTCAGCAAGAAAATCACAGTCATCTGGCTCTGTATAACTTTCTTTGTTTCATCTGCTACAGGTGGCGGTGATGGTATAGGATCAGAGATCGTCTCAATTTTCACCTTGTCACTGCAAAAATGAAAAATGATCTCTACAGTACCATAATCAACTGTTGATTCGGCCGTTCAGAGGAACGGTCGACCTAGTATGATCGGGGTATGGAGTAACGGTGCAGGTGTGTCCATATCCATGACAACAAAATCAACAAGTAATTTCATTCCCTGCACCATTACAATAACGTCCTCCAATATGCCTCTTGGTCTCTTAATCGATCTATCAACAAACTAGAGGATCATCCTGGTTGATTTAAGAGGCCCTAACCGAACTTCAGTTAGTAAAGAGGAAGGCATGAGATTGATGGAGGAATTGCTATCAAGAAGAGTACATCAAATTCTTGATCAAAGATATGACAATGGATGTGCGGTGCTCCCTTATCTTTCTTTTTAGGCGGGGGGTTACTGATGGCATGAACTGTGGCCATGGTCAAGATGTGCTTCTCTATTTCCTTTCATCTGTTCTTCTTTGGTTGACATTTTTGTGTACATGCCTCTTTCATTCCTTTTTTTACTGTAGGCATGTATGCCATGGCCTTAAGGAGTGGCATCTTTAGAAAGATGTTCTGTAAAATCTCAATTACTCCTAGATCAGATAAAGTTGTTTTTAATTTTTGAATTTTTTTAGATTTAAGAGCAGAAGGAAATGGCACTGAATTAGAATAAACGTGCAAATGTTCATTTCCTTTATTCAAAATAGAATCCTCATGTACGAAAGGACAACCAGAATCAGTTTGTACAGTATTGTCCAAATCATGTGGAGGGAAAATAGATTCTAAAATAGAACGGGATGTTGTTGCTGGAGAAGAGGAAGAATCTACAACTGGTATATTCTCCCTTACTGATGGTGATCTACATCTGCCTGGTGGAGGTGGTGGTGAAGGCGGTGAAACTCCAGACTTGGGTGCTGCTACATTGGACCTCTCGACTGTTAGTGAAGGAGATAATGTAGAAGATGATGCTCAGTGGCTCGATTTTCCAACCCCAACTGGTGTGTAGGTGGCTGCAAACTCCTACCGCTCCTGAGATGAATGGCATCAGATAAACGTGTAAAATCAAGGGACATACCTATCTCGGTGGTGGGTGGGCTTTTGGCTACCTGCTCCTTGCGTCTGAAATTGTTGGGGTTGGCTTCGACATGTGCTGGAATCAGTGTCTTGGTGGTGGTCAGGTCATCGATCCGTTGAGTCAGTTCATTCATGTTCTTCATAAGCAATGCAAGTTGGTCCAGTGCTGGATTGGCTGAAGGGGCCTCAGGTTTCTCATTGATTGGTTGTCGCTGAGACTGATAGTGCGAAGGTTGTTGGTAACCATACGGATTCTGGTAAAGAGGAGGAGGGGGGAAATGATACTGTCCATAATATGCAGTCTGCTGCTGGTTGGGCTTGGAAAGTACATAGACTACTGTTGTGGCTGGCCTTGTCTCCAATTTTGGAACTGTGGTGGAGACTGAAAGTGATATTGGAACTGTTGGTGCTGGTATCGTTGTTTTCTGCCTCTCTAAAGCTGGTGGGTGGGTCTTTGAACCTGCTGTGAACCCAACTGGCCTTTCCCTAATGGACGGGGCTGGTTTTGCTCACGGTAGAACCGGATACCATTCACCTTTTGAATGACAGGTGGTGGTGGAGACTGCTTCTCGGGAATGTAGACTACTTCTTGCTAGTACGAAACTATCTGATGTGCACGCTGCTGAGCTTGATCAGGTGTCTGCATGTAGTAGACATGTTGAACTATAGATATTCCTCTACTACTTTGATGGGTGGAAGAAGTCTGCTCCCTAGTAGAGGTGTCGGTTGTTGCACTCGTACTGTGGACTGCACTGATCGTACTCACAAGAAGCTCCAGATGCTTTGTTATCTCATCCAGCTCGATCACATGAATCTTCTCAAGATCCTTTGATTGTTTCTCAATAATGTCTACTTTGGATAGGTGATTTCCAATAATGGTCAGATCAGAACTGTCCACCCTATCTACTTCATGTGATGCCGTCATGTTGGCATCCTTATGGGGCACTGCAGGAGCGGTGATGGGGTGCTTCTGAAAAGCACGTGAAGAAGAAAGAGTTGTTGAACTCTCCGCCATCTCCTCAAAAATTTGAAACAGGACATCCTCGTCCTTGTTGAAGCGGCTCCCCCCACAAGCAGCATTTACCAGCTTTTGATTCTCAATGCTAAAACCCCCCAAAGAAATTCTGTACAAGGATGGTCTTCGGAATTGGAATATCATGATGGGGGCATTTCTTTGTGAGATCTTTGAATCTTTTGCATGCCTCGTGGATAGGCTCTTGGGACATCTGGGAGAAATTGGCAATCATGGAGCGCATTTGGTTGAGGCGTACAAGTGTATAGTATTTGTTCAGAAATGCGAACCTCAACTCTTCCCAAGTAGTGACAACCTTCCCCAAGTGATTTAACCAGTACAAGGCCTTGTCCATTGATGAGCGCGAGAATCAAGAGACTAAGGAGAGAAGGTATCAATGGTCGTTGCGACCTCAACCCCTCGATCAGGCTCAATCAAGAAAAATCACACCACCAAATATGAATAAAATCAAACAAGTCAATCCAAATAACAGTCTAGCTATTTATTTAACCTGGTATAGCTACCAGGGTCGAACTCAAGGAGCACGGACTAGATAAGTCCTACGAAGTAGTCAGAAATCAGAATAAAAAGAATAAAATATTTTTATGGTGGATTTTTAGGTTTTTAAATTTTTTGTGATTTTGAATTATAAAGAAAATGTAGAAAGGAGGGAAAAAGTCATAAACAACAAATTATTCAACACACCAAACCAATCCAGAAAAATGCAATAAAATATTTTTGGATTTTATATTTTTTAGGTGTTTTTGGTATTTTTCTCAGGTTTTTAGGATTTTTAGTGAATTTTCTAAAATTGAAATAAGGCAAAAAGTAAAAACCAATGTGCAGCCAGAATCTAAAGGCTATTTAAAAATAACTAAATAGCCTATAAAATTCAAGAGACAATTTTATGATGAAATAAACATTAAAATCTAACTAATGGAAAAGAAATTGCATTTTTTGAATTTTTCTGAATTTTTAATGATTTTTATGGTTTTTTAGTGTTTTTCAATTTTTAAGATTTTTATAAGTCCAAATTCAATGAAATATGGATAGAAGCAAGAACACACAAAAACAAGCACATAGTAATTTTTTGGATTTTTTAGAGATTTTTAATATTTTTAGTTGATTTTTCAATTTAGACAGTAGCAAAATAAAGGGGTTTTAAATTTTAAAAAATATAAAATCAAAACAAAAATGTTCCAAAAATTCACTAAATTTTTTACAACATGGTAGGAGCCATGTGTCCAAATTTCATGAAGTTTGGAGATGTGATATTTTATTCAATCAATTAAACATGCACAACACACAGGGACCTAAGTGTAAAGAAAATAAATTCCATGAGCCAAATGCTAACACGTGTAAAAAGTATGGGGCCAAATCTGCAAAAAGCCTAAGGTTGCACGTGGGCGGCACATGAATCACACTCAAAGGGGCATAAATGTCATTTCAATTAATAAAACTTAAACAGCAAGAGCACTAAACTCCAGGGAAGAACATGCAAATTACCCACAATACACGTGATAGACCATGTGAACCACACTCAGAGGGGTCTAATTGCAAATTAAAGAAACTTAAGGTCCTGAATGCAATTTATACCGAATAAAAGCAACGACGAAACATATTTACCGTACTACAAAATAAATGCCAAACTAAGGAGGGCCTAAGTGTAATTTACTCCTTTATTAAAGATCCACCAGCCAAGGGGCTTCGCGTGAGATCGGACGGCTATGGTTGGTTGTACCCCTTTGGTGATGGACGCTCAAGATTAGATCCTCAGATGGATCTAATGGCTGCGATCCTCGGATGATGGACGATTGGGATCAAAACTGACGAGGATGCTCGATCAGACGGTTGGGAGGGTCCCTGGAAGAACAGCTCGCCGATGAACTTCGACCGGCCAATACGCGCGCCTGGGGGTTCCTCCAGGGTTTCTCTGATGGGTGAAATGAAGCTCGAGGACGTCTGTAGCTGATGGTCTGCTCTGATAGGGCCGAGGAGTCTTGGAAGACCCCGGCGACGTCAAGGTCCTGGAGCTCTTATGCTTCGAGTGGTTTGACCTCCAGACGAGGTCCTTCTTTGTTCAGTCCTGTACAGATCAACGTCTAGGTCGAGGTTAAAGTTCCTTGACCCGGTTACGGGTGAAATGGGTGGTTGGGTGATGCGGGGCGATGCTCTCCAGCGAGGCGACGGCGGAGGAGAGCGATGTCCCTATTCCGGGTCGAACCAGGGTGGCTGAAGGGGTGAAGAACGTGGAGAGGAATCTGGCGAAGGTGAATGGCTAGTCGGAATGGCAGATGGATGATCAGAGGATGCACGGAAGTTCGATGAAGGGTTCTGACCGGCAAATGAAAAATCGAAAGCTAACGAAGGCCAGATGCCATCGAGGGTACCTGATGGCTGAAATCGTCTAGGCTGGAGGTGCTAGACCTCAGGGGGTCTTTGCCTCAATGGGGTGACGTGTCCAGAGGCTTGGGCTCGCCGGTGGCAGAGCACGGTGAGGAGCTCGCCGGATCTGAGGCTAGAGGCCTCGATCCCTCGCTGCTACACGCTCCCTCGCTAGATGTCACTCAAGGTAGGAGGATGGAAGTCACTGGAGCCGAAGGTGATGTCCAAAGATGGAAGAAAATGGCGGCTCCTTCAGGTTATATACGATGTAGGGTCCGATGAAGATGGGAGTGGAGCGTGCAGATCGAGGCATGGATCCCTAAGGGGATTGGCAAGCGTGAATCACGGGTACATCCTCAACAATCGAAGCCTTGAATCGAGAAGAAAGATGGTCGGATCTATTCTTTAAAAATCAGTAAAATCGGGTTGGAAACAGATCCGGGTGTGAAGTGGTCCGGGGGGAGAGTTGACCGGGGGTCAACAATCCCCGATGGACCAATCAGATTATTTCATTTCAAAAATTATTTAGAAATTAAATTAAAAATAGGAAACAATTTTATTTGAAAATATTTACAAAATAAAAAATGTCTATCATTTTTCAAATTATTTTTTGTGATTTTATTTATTTTTTGAAAATACATTATGTTATAAATATATATATAATGTAATATTATATACAGGTACAGAATACATATGTATTTTATATCTTTATTTTTATTATTTTATTTTTGTACAAAAACCCTAATTTTATATTTTATTTATTTACAACATAAAATTTGGGATATAAAATAATTTCTATTTTATTTTTGTTATTTATTTACAAGGGTGAAATAAATAGGTTTATTATTCCTATATACATGGTATATGTACAAGAAGAGGGAGAAATGATTTTATTTTGTTTTATTTTAATTTTTCTACTTTTTATTTTCATGTTTATAAATATATGCAAATTAATCAAAACACATTTTTATTTTTATTTTATGAAAATAAAATTATGTACATAAGAGGAGGTTTAGGCAAGGTTGAATGGCCCTATCTCTCTCTACTTATTTTATTTGGCGATCAGACCCAAGTTGGGTCGTCTCTTGGGTTCAGGTCACTCAATATTTATTCTAAATATTTCCCTCTTTTTCTTTATTTCTTTATTCTTTTTTTGCACAAATACATGATAATTATTCATATTTACACAAAGCATGCATTTTGGTAACTTATTGTATTTACAATCATATACATGGTATTTTGCCAAGATATCTAGCTAAAATAAAAGAATAAAGAGTTATGAATGGGGATTCATCACCCCTCTATACTTTACTTTTGCTAGTCCCTTAGCAAACACTTATTTGAAAAAGAAGTGAATAAGAGAAAGAAAAGGAAAAAGAAGGGAAATCAAGATTGATTATTAAACTTTCCTTTATTAAATTGAAATATGGAGCTCAGTCAAACCTTTGGATTATTAATTTGTCGGAACCTTATTTAGACTTAAGCTTAAAACTCAACAGCCTCTAAGTTCCACCAATCTATGATCAAGACTCCTCAACAATCCAGATCAGAACAAGTCTACATAAACAAACTCTAATGACCATGAATCTTTCCTTGTACTGTGTAAGTGATATGTAGCTCCCCACCTCAGAAATGACAAAGTGACAACCCCCCTTAACAAGGTAACTTTAATGCCTCAGTCTAGCAACTCTTTCCTCGAGGAGCGGGGTATTCCCTTCTAAGTTCAAGTACAACCGGCTCAAGAAGAGGGGGAAGAAGAGAATGGATCATGACTAGTGTAGCCATGTATCCCTAGAAGCCCAACCAGTGTAGATGAGTCTCCTGTTGCAAGCTTCATGAGATGGTCATGTGTAACATAAGCTTTGCTTTATTTGACTATATACACTCCGGTGGGTATTTTATTTTCAATCAGACCCGCCACTTTTTTGGAGCTTTTCTTTCTTTGCACATTTTTTTGATGTGCATGTGTACAACATATCTACATGGTGCAGCATATATACATAAGGAGTTTTCCTCATGAGCCAGTAGACTATCCCTCTTTTGAAGCTTTATTGCAACCCACAACTCATGTCTTTAGACTTCATCACCACCAAATCAAATTGAGACGCACTTCTTCACTATAAGAAGAAGAGAGGTTCCGCCTAGAAGTTCTACCCTCATATGCTACCCCAAGCCAAAGGAAATTGCCTCCTTACCACCTCATCCGTGGAGAGCTATTTGTAAAGTGGTTATGCAAGTAAAGCCATTGTCTTTGAGAGTCATGTGTGCGTTGTTAAGTGTTCTACTTAGGCTCATCAAGATGACATATGCTCATAGCCTAGTGGACTCAAAGAATTAAGTCCCAAATGGACCTGAAAAGTCTTAATCCTAAGCCCTATAAGGTTCCTCTTAGAATTTGGTGGATTAAGATCTTAACCAAGCTCCATTTTCCAAATTAATTCCAGGCCAGTTTAAATGTCAATCAAGATTCAGAAAAGTCGTACACATATTTACAAATATTCAATTTTTACAAGATTTTTGAACATGTGCAAAATTTTTGAAAAATGTTTGAAAACATGGATGTATGCATGAATGTGAAGTTTTTGCAAAATATTTACACACATTTACACAAGGTTTTTGCAAACTTTTTGTTTTTCAAACATTTTACAAAAATTTTGTACTATATACATAATTTTGATATCAAAATATTTACAAACTATTTACATAAAAGATTTTTACAAACATTTTTACAAAAATAATTTGTATAAATAGCTATGTGTGTGCAAGAAAAATTTTATGTACAAGAAAATATTTAAATTTTTATGGATTTTATGGATGGGTTTTTAGCCATTTTATTTATTAACACACTCACACAAAGTACAAGTTATGGCTAAAGTATATATGAAATATATACGACACCCTCCTATACTTTGCTCGAATGATGTCCTCAGAGTGAATCAAGAGCGATGAAGAAGATATAACTCGTGCTTAGTATAGGGAAGTGAGAAGGAATGGTATACTACAATGACAAATCAAAGAATAGAATGAAGAGGACTCTGTGTTTCCCCCTATACTTAGGATCAAGTAATCATAAGTATAGAAAGTTGTACGTGGAAGGGAAATCCAAGTGGAAGAATGTACAGGGTCTACCTCCCCTATACTTAGGGTAAAATATCCCTAAGTATAGGCAGCAAAACAGAGGTAGAAAGAATCAACAGAATACCCAAGAGTCCTACACCCCCCTATACTTAGGGTAAAGTACACCCTGAGTATAGCATAATCATAAGATAAAGATGGGGTGTGGGACTAAAGAATGGAGTGATATGGACAACTGGATCTATACATGGCGGGAGAAGAGTGATAATTAGGCATGAGATGCTATAGATGTGAGTCAAAGACCACATCTCACGCAAAATGAATCGGGGAAACGTCAACAACCAGCGGCTCATGATCTAGATATGGTTTGAGCCGCTGCCCGTTGAAACGAAAGGTAGCCTCATATGACAACTTTGATATGTCAATGCTTCTGTTGTCGTGTACCTTTCGGACCAGATATGGTTCCTTCTACTTGCTCTATAACTTCCCTGGAAATAAACGAAGCTTGGTATCAAATAACCATACTCTCTGATCTGGCTCAAACTGCTTGTGGCTGATATGAGAATCATGCCATTCCTTCACTCTCTCCTTATAATGTAGGCTGCTCGAAAAGGCTTTATCTCTAAGCTCCTCCAGGGCTGCCAATTCTGCCCTTCTTTGGTCTCCTACACTCACTGGATCCAAAAGTATATCTGTACTGCCCAAAGTGACTTATGTCTCAGCTGAACAGGTAAATGGCAGGTCTTGCCATAAACGAGGCAAAAGGGATATGTACCCAAAGGAGTCTTGAAGGATGTCCTATATGCCCACAAGACCGAGTCCAAAAGATGTGACCAATCATTTCGATCAGGGCGGACGACCTTCTGCAATATAGTCTTGATCTCCATGTTTGACACTTCAGCAAGACCATTGGTCTGAGGATGGTATGGAGTGGCTACTCGATGGTCTATGCTGAACTCGCTAGCAAGGGCCTTTACCTTGTCATTGACGAAATGAGACCCCCCGTCAGAAATCAACACTTGAGGTACCCCGAACCGTGAAATGATATTCTTCCTCAAAAATCGGCATACATTCCTAGCATCTGCGGTTCGGGTGGGGATGGCCTCAACCCAACGACTCACATAATCAATGGCCAACAGAATGTACTTGAATACCTGACTCTTAGGTAATGGACCCATGAAATCGATGCCCCATGCGTCAAAAACCTCACATAAGTTTATGGGTTGCATCAGCATCATATCACGTTGTCCACAAGTGCCCATCCTCTAACAGTCAGTACATCTCTTCACGAACTCATCAGAGTCCTTGAAGAGAGTAGGCCACCATAGGCCGGATTGTATCACTTTCTGTGTCGTTCTCCTCCCAGAGTGATGTCCTCCTACCTCCAGCTTGTGGCAGTAGGTGAGGACGCTATGGTGCTCCTCCTGAGGAATGCACCATCACCAGACACTATCCCCTCCCTCATGGTAAAGGATGGGATCCTCCCAATGTTTAGACTTGGCCTTCGCTAGGAAGGTCTCAAGTCTCTTCCTGAGCCAACCTTGTGGAACTTTCTTGGCGACAAGATAGTTCACAATATCGGCGTACCACGGGAGTGAGGCAATAGCAAGGATCACCTCGCTTGGGAAGGTCTTACAAATAGGGTCAATCTGCTTAGAATCCTCAAGATGCTCTAGTCGGGAGAGATGATCCGCCGCCACGTTCTTGACTCCGCCTTATCCTTAATCTCAATATCAAACTCCTGGAGTAGAAGGATCCATCTAGTTAGTCTCGCTTTGGCATCCTTCTTGGCCATGAGGTACCTTATGGTGGTATGATCGATGTAAATAGTCACTCTAGATCCAATGATGTATGATCTGAACTTATCCAGGACAAAAACTATGTCTAGCATCTCCTTTTCTGTGACCGTATAGTTCTATTGAGTGGCATCCAAAGTACGGCTAGCGTAGTGAATGGCAAAAGGAAGTCCATCCCTCCTCTGTCCTAGCACGGCCCCCACGGTAAAATTGGAGGCACCCGTCATGATCTCGAATGGGAGAGACCAATCAGGCGGCTAGAGGACAGAAGCCTCAACAACTAGCCTTTTGAGAGTCTCAAATGATGCAAGTCACTTATCATCAACTATGAACTCAGTATCCTTGGTCAACAAATCAGTCAACAGTCGGGCAATCCTGCTGAAATCATGAGTGAATCGTCGGTAGAAACCGACGTGCCCTGGAAAAGACCGTAACTGTCGTAAGTTGGACGATGGATTGAGTTTTCTAATGATATCCACCTTGGTCGTATCAACCTCCATGCCCTGTTGGAGATGATATGGCCAAGCACCATCCCTTGAGTCACCATGAAATGTCTCTTCTCCCAAGACAAAATAAGGTCGACCTCAATGCACCACTGTAGTACGCAATCTAGGCACTCAAGATAAGAATTGAACCCATCGTCATATACCGAAAAGTCGTCCATGAAGACCTCCAAGCACTCACCCACCATGTCCGAAAAGATGGACAACATACACCTTTGGAATGTCGCCGGAGCATTGCATAGACCAAAGGGCATGTATTTGAAAGCATATGTCCCGAAGGGACAGGTGAATGTAGTCTTGTCCTGGTCCTCTGGCGTAATGGCCACCTGATTGTATCTGGAGTACCCGTCCAAAAAGCAGTAATGGCTCTTCCCTGCTAGCCTCTCTATAATCTGATCAATAAAAGGCAGCGAGAAATGATCCTTCTTGGTGGCCTGATTCAATCGTCTACAGTCCACACAGACCCTCCAAGAAGTGGGTACCTGGGTAGCGATCTCCTCTCCAGACTCACTCACACCTGTAGTCATGCATGTCTTCTTGGGCACCACATGTAATGGACTAACCCACTTGGAGCCGGAGATGGGGTAGATAAAATCGGTGCTCCACCATTTCGAAATTTCCTTCATGACAACCTCTCGAAGATTCGGGTTCAGTCGCCACTGGAACTCACGCGATGGCTTCGCGTCCTCTTCGAGATAGATATGGTGGGAGCACAAGGCTGGACTTATCCCCTGGAGATCGACTACGCTCCAACCTATCACCTTGCGGTTCTTTTCAAGAACCCCCATCAGACGGGATTCTTGCTCTCCAGTCAAATCCGCTGAGATAATGACTGGGTGCATCTCATACTCACCCGCAAGGAACCTATACTTCAGCGACTGCGTCAAGGTCTTCCGCTCTGGGCAAATGGGAGCTGGCAGATCTGGCCTCTGAAAAGTCTGAGTGAATGCGGCCAAATCTGCATGGGAATATGAGGGTTCTCGCTGAAAATCTGAATCCGGTGGGGACTGCTCTGCTGGTGTGTCTCTGCTCTAAATGGAATCAGTCTCCACCCTAGCTGTAGGCTCTAGGGAAATCAGGCAAGGAATCATGTCATCAAACTCTACCCAATCTATGTCTGACTCCGAGGGATCTGAATCAGCATCGAAAGAATAATCTACCTCGTGATCGGGAACCGGTTCTGCTGCCTGAGATGTATCCTTGACCAAGAATGTGCTCTCTGAGCTCTCCCCTGTTGGCGTCTGTGCATCAGCGAACTCTGAAGGTGAGAGGATGTCCTATGCTGATGGATCTACCCAAACTGCCTCGTTGTCTGTAATCACAAAATCACAGTCCTGGAGGATGTCTCGCCCTGCCTCTATCATCTGCTCTGAATCTGAAGGCGGCTCTGAGCAAGCTGAATCTCTGGCTCTAGTCTCCTCGACCATCTTTATTTATATACTCCTGCCCTCGATGCGAAAGTATACCTTCTTGCTATCATGATCGGACACTGCCTTGACTGTGGTCAAGAATGGGCGTCCTAAAATGTTGGGGGCATCGGTCACAGACTCAGGGATCGCCATGTCCAACACTACGAAGTCCACGGGGAATTTCAGACACTGAATTGTGACGACAACGTCCTTCGGCAACCCCTTCGGCCTCTTGACAGACCGATCGGCAAACTGAAGGACCGTCCTGCTCTATCGTAGAGGGCCAAACACGAAGCGGTCGAGTAAGGCTTCCGGAAGTAGGTTGATCGAAAACCCATTGTCTAATAAAGTACGGTCGAACCTCTGCTCATGAATGTGACATCTGTCATAAGGGGCTCCTGCATCTGGCCTCTTGGCTAGCAGACGGTTCTGGATCGCAAAGCATGCGGCACGAGTGAGCACATGGATCTCTGACTGGTGGTTCCGCCTCTTCCTCCGAACTGTATTCCTGTCTCTGAGGGGTCTCTGGAAGAGAGGTATGTGCTTCAAGCCTCCTGTAGAGTCAATTGTATATGAAGTCAGTCCATCATCTGCTGGTTGAACTCTAGCTGGTGGGACATTTTTTGGTCTTTTTTGGTCCCCTTAGCCAAGTGGAGTGCTTGGGGAAAGGGGACGGCTGGGTCCTTCTCAGATGAAGGACTAGGCTCGGGTCTATGTTTCTCAGGCAAAGTAGAATCCATACATAAATCAGCAATCAACACAGATGGATTCGTAAATGATAAACCCTTTCCTTTATTCATAGAAGTGTCCTGAGATACATCAACTGAATGAAAAGAAACAGGAAGTGAAGAACTAGAATTGGTGGCCTCAGCACCACCCTCAGCATTTGGAATAGTGGCATCAGTATCGCGCTCTGGCTCAGCAACAATGGTGGCATCAGTACCACCTCCTCTATCTGGTGAAGCGACGACCTCAATATCGTCGGCTGGATCAACGTCCTTGGTGGCGTTAGCGCCACCGTAATCATCATCATCTCTAGCGGCATCAGCACCTCTCTCCTCCTCGTCTGGCGCTCCTGAGGCTGCATGGGGTCATCACTCGACGAGGCATCGCCTGCTGGCCTCCTACCGCTCCTAAGTGTAACAAAATCAGCGTCAAACATATATGCAATAACATCACCAAGTGAAGCACTAGGAGTGGTAATCTCAGTGAACTCTACCTGCTCAGACCTCCTCTTCAGGTTGTTCAGGTTTGTCTCGATCTGGGCAGGAATGGGGGCCTTCCCTCTCACAATCTCCCTCATCTCCTGTCGAAACTCGTCCATCTCCCGTCGGAAGGTGGCCTACTGCTCAGACATGAGGCGGGCTAAGTCATCCAAGGCAGGTTTCTCATAGGTGGGACCATAAGAACCTGAGGGCTGGCCTCTCTGAAACTGAGGCGGATGCTGTTGAGGAGGGTGAGAGGGGTATTGCGAGTAATACTGCTACTGAGGTTGTTGCTGCCTCCAAGACTATCCCTACTGATAGGGACGAGGACCATGCTGCTCTCTCTGCTGGTGCGGATGGGCCTGCTGGTGCTGTGATGGGAACTGGGTCTGCTGGTGCTGCTCTCGCTATTGGTCGTACTGGCCACCCTGAACTAGAGGCTACTATTGGGAATTGGTACCTCCGGTCGTCCAACGGAATACGGGTCGATCTCGTCGGATCCCAGGCTGGGGTCGGTCATACCATATCCCGTTGACATCCATCAATGGCTCCTGCTCGTAAGTGGGTGGGGGAGTACTGTCAAGGGTTGTTCCGGGTGATACACCACCATCTGGTTATTCTGAGATGGTGGCGACAGGATGTACTCCTGCTGCTACGGCTGGTAGGGCTCCCCTGAACAAGGTGAACCTGTCGGAACTGGGCGGAGGGTTGGGCTGAACTGCTGATGCTACCGGTGTTTGCCCGTGACCTGAGACGGGGCTGAGAAGCCGTCTGTAGCTCCTGAAGACACATGATCTATGTCTTCAGGTCACTCAGCGTCTGTGCCATCTGATCGATCTGTGTCATGCCCTCTATCAACTCGATCTGATCCATCTTCTCGCTGATGATACCCATGTCGATGGCTGTCGACTCTGCCTATGCTGTTGTCGCTGACAAAGTAGAATATGAAGACCAATCGACCAGGCTCGTTGCGACCTCAACCCCTCGATCAGGCTCAATCAAGAAAAATTAGACCACCAAATATGAATAAAATCAAACAAGTCAATCCAAATAACGGTTTAGCTATTTATTTAACCTGGTATAGCTACCAGGCTCGAACTCAAGGAGCACGGACTGGATAAGTCCTAAGAAGTAGTCAGAAATCATAATAAAAAGAATAAAATATTTTTTTGGTGGATTTTTAGGTTTTTAAATATTTTTGTGATTTTGAATTATAAAGAAAATGTAGAAAGGAGGTAAAAAGTCACAAACAACAAATTATTCAACACACCAAACCAATCCAGAAAATTACAATAAAAATATTTTTGGATTTTATATTTTTTTAGGTGTTTTTTAGTATTTTTCTCAGATTTTTAGGATTTTTAGTGAATTTTCTAAAAATGAAATAAGGCAAAAAGTAAAAACCAATGTGCAGCCAGAATCTAAAGGCTATTTAAAAAAACTAAATATCCTATAAAATTCCAGAGAAGATTTTATGATGAAATAAAGATTAAAATCTAACTAATGGAAAAGAAATTCATTTTTTTTATTTTTTCTAAATTTTTATTGATTTTTATGGGTTTTTTAGTGTTTTTCAATTTTCAAGGTTTTTATAAGTCCAAATGCAATGAAATTTGGAAAGAAGCAAGAACACACAAAAATAAGACACAATAATTTTTTTGGATTTTTTAGAGGGTTTGTAATATTTTTAGTTGATTTTTCAATTTAGATATTAGTAAAATAAAGGGTTTCAAAAATGTTCCAAAAATTCATTGAAATTTTTACAACATGGCAGGAGCCATGTTTCCAAATTTCATGAAGTTTGGAGATGATTTGATATTTTATTCAATCAATCAAACATGCACAGCACATAGGGACCTAATTGTAAAGAAAATAAATTCCAAGAACCAAATGATAACACGTGTAATAAGTATGGGGCCAAATCTGCAAAAAGCCCAAGATCGCATGTGGGCGGCACGTGAATCACACTCATAGGGGCATAAATGTCATTTCAATTAATAAAACTTCAAACAGCAACAGCACTAAACTCCAGGGAAGAATATGCAAATTACCCACAATACACGTGACTGACCACGTGAACCACACCCAGAGGGTTCTAATTGCAAATTAAAGAAACTTAAGGTCCTGAATGCAATTTATACCGAATAAAAACAACAGCGAAACATATTTACAGGACTACAAAATAAATGCCAAGCTAAGGAGGGCCTAAGTGTAATTTAACCCTTTATTAAAGATCCACCGACCAAGGGGCTTCACGTGAGATCGGACGGCTGTGGTTGGTTGTACCCCTTCGGCGATGGATGCTCAGGATTAGATCCTCATATGGATCTAACGGCTGCGATCCTCGGATGATGGATGATTAGGATTAAAACTGGAGAAGATGCTCGATCGGACGGTTGGGAGGGTCCCTAGAAGAACAGCTCGCCGGTAAACTTCGATCGGCCAATACGCGTGCCTGGGGGCTCCTCTAAGGCTGCTCTGATGGGCGAAACAAAGCTCGAGGACGTCCGCAACTGATGGTCTGCTCCGATAGGGCCGAGGAGTCCTGGAAGGCCCCGGCGACGTCAAGGTCCTGGAGCTCCTGTGCTTCGAGTAGTTTGACCTGCAGACGAGGTCCTTCTTCGTTCAGTCCTGCACAGATCAACGGTTGGTTCGAGGGCAAAGTGCCTTGACCTGGTTACAGGCAAAATGGGTGGCTCGGTGATGCGGGGCGATGCTCTCCAGCAAGGCAATGGCGGAGGAGAGCGATGTCCCTGTTCCGAGTCGAAACAGGGTGGCTGAAGGGGTGAAGAACATGGAAAGGAATCTGGCGAAGCTGAATGGCTAGTCGGAATGGTAGATGGACGATCGGAGGACGCACGGGGGTCCAATGAAGGGTTCTGATCGACAAATGAAAAATCGAAATCTAACGAAGGCCAGATGCTATCGAGGGTACCTGATGGTTGAAATCGTCTAGGCTAGAGGTGTTGGACCTTCGGGGGTCTTTGCCTCAATGGGGCGACGCATCCTGAGGCTTGGGCTCACCGGTGGCGGAGCACGACGAGGAGCTCGTCGGATCTGAGGCTAGAGGCCTCGATCCCTCGCTGCTACACGCTCCCTCGCTAGCTGACACTCAAGGTAGGAGGATGGAGGTCACTGGACTGAAGGCGATGGTCAAAGATGGAAGAAAATGGCGGCTCCTTCAGGTTATATACGATGTAGGGTTCGATGAATATGGGAGTGGAGCGCGCGGATCGAGGCATGGATCCCTAAGGGGATTGGCATGTGTGAATCATGGGTCCATCCTCAACAATCGGAGCCTTGAATCGAGAAGAAAGATGATAGGATCGATTCTAGAAAAATCAGCGAAATCGAGTTCGAACCAGATCCAGGTGCAAAGTGGTCCAGGGGGAGAGTTGACTGGGGGTCAACAATCCCCCGTGGACCAATCAGATTATTTCATTTCAAAAATTATTTAGAAATTAAATTAAAAATAGGAAACGGTTTTATTTAAAATTATTACAAAATAAAAAATATTTGTTATTTTTCAAATTTTTTTTGTGATTTTTATTTATTTTTTGGAAAATAAATTATGTTATATACATAATATAATATTATATACAGGTATAGAATACCTATGTATTTTATATCTTTATTTTTATTATTTTAAATTTTATATAAAACCCCCAATTTTATATTTTATTTATTTACAACATAAAATTTGGGATATAAAAAAATTTATTTTATTTTTGTTATTTATTTACAAGGGTAAAATAAATAGGTATATTATTCCTATATACATGGTATATGTCCAAGAATAGGGAGAAATGATTTTATTTTTGTTTTATTTTAATTTTTCTACTTTTTATTTTATTTTTAGAAATATATACAAATTAATAGAAACACATTTTTATTTTATTTTATGAAAATAAATTTATGTACATAAGAGGGGGTTTAGGCAAGGTTGAATGGCCCTATCTCTCTCTACTTATTTTATTTGGCGATCAGACCCAGGTTGGACCCTCTCTTGGGTTCAGGTCACTCAATATTTATTCTAAATATTTCCCTCTTTTTCTTTATTTCTTTATTCTTTTATTTTTGCACAGATACATGCTAATTATTCATATTTACACAAAGCATGCATTTTGTAACTTATTGTATTTACAATCATATACATGGTATTTTGCCAAGATATCTAGCTAAAATAAAAGAATAAAGAGTGATGAATGGGGATTCATTATCCATCAGACTGAATGGAAAGGCGGTCATCTGCACTACCTCTAATGGGACATTTTGGTAGTGTATTGTTACACAAATGTGATCAAACTGCTGGAGGTGTATATAAGGTTCTTCATTAATGTTTCCATGGAATATTGGGAGAAGAGGTAAAATAGTAGGCTTAAGCTCAAAATTCCCATGAACCGCGGGGATTTGTATCCAAGAATTTGTCCGTCCTGCCCCTGGATTATAAGCATCTTTTATTGTAGGCTTGGCCCCAGGTTCTATTTGAGGTTCTTCTCCCCCATTCCCATCTCCAGGGTTTATGTTTTCCCCCTCTCTCATGTCTTCTCTTTCTTATCTCATCTCGAGAATCATATCTCTTAGTGTGGCCTGAAAATTAGCCTGCTCTGTTAACTGTGCTTGAATTAATTGAATGGAGGCTAACATGGTACTATTGATCTCGCTCTGCTCCGACATGGTTCTCTTTCCCTTTGGTGGCAATAAGTGTCTGGCTTCTGACTCTGTAAATATATATGCCACTCAATTAGTGCTCAGAATTGATGGAGTCTCATATATTAATTCGACATTAAAGCCAATCTCAAATAGTGGATTCATGGATGTTGTGAAATGTGAAGTGGGGAAAGAGGAACATTCGTGAAGTGAGTCTCCCCGAATAAAAGGTGAACGGCTCGGAGCGTAGAATGAGTTTGCGAAGTCCGAACAAGAAATACTCTGGTCCGACATATTTGAAATCAATAGGAAGGATGCGAGAGAACGAATGTCAATGCAGGAGTGAAAGTGAATGAAGGCATAAATTACGCAGAAGGATCTTTAGCACTTGCAAGTAAACACAATACAAATCCAGAATTCACCAACTCAACTCAATGTGAAGACCGTGAAGGTTCGGTCAATTATCTTGTCAATTTTAGAGATTGGTGATAATACAATATATCAGAGCGGTTAAGCGAGCTGTTAGGAACCAAATGCTCTCAGGGGACTGGACTAATCCCAAAGTTAGATCTTTGCCAGCCAGTATAAATTGCAGGCCGTTTACCGGCTACCCGATCAATGCAATCTGTTAAGGACGTCATGGGCCGCTTTACCGGCTACCGGAGAGATCCTCACTGGAGAACGCCAACCCAAGATAGTAGTTTGAAAAGAGTTTTGGTGTGGTTCTATCCTAGTGTTTGTGTCGCTCTCTCGCTACATACAAACCAAACAATGAGGGAGTTACTCTCCCCAAAACAATGATTTTTCCTTGTTTTTATTTTAGGGTCGAGTTTTCTTTAGCAGTCCCAAATTTTAGGCAGTTATCACTAGGTTAAAATATTTTCAAAGAATCGCCAACCGAGTGTCCAATTTCCTTTTTAACTTATGTGAGTGATAACAAGAAGGAGATCGGAAATGCCAATGCACGATCAAAAACAATGATGCATGCAAGGGTTAGAGATGTGTACCTTGTCGCCAGCACTCTACATGCAAGTGATCCACGCAGAAATTTAAATACAGAAAAATAAACTAACCTATATGATGCAAGTGAACCGTCCTAAATGATAGCTTCTATTAACGGGAAAGAACAAGTTAATTTGACTAAGTCCAAATTTCGCTCTACTCTATAGATACAGAAATTCTTGTTTAGGGTGTTTGGACCTAATTAATTACCTAGCTTAAGAAAATTAATTAAAGCAATCAAGAGGTAGCTTACGAAATCCACGTGAAACATAGAAAAATAAAGGCGGTAAAAACAAATCCGGTGAGGTCCCCCAAGTGCACCGACATTTGGTGAAACAGACCCCGCAACAAATGAATGTCTGTTTACAAGAGTTCAAATGCTAGAAAAAATCTCTCTCTCTCTTACTCTCTCTCTCTCTCCCTCTCTTTTTTTGGTCTCTTTCAAATCTTCTTCCCTCCTCTCATGCTATCATGCAGGTTGGTGAAGAATCAAACCGCCTCCGCTTCGATTGGATACTTCGGCTCTCCTATGATCGCCTCCTTCGCTCCATGGGCCCTCACAAGAAAAAGAAAAGAGAATGTGTAAGAAACACAATTATCAAATATGAGAAAGGAAAATGTAACAAATACAATGAATATGAACAATGGATTAATGTGGCAAGATTATTTACAACCAAGAATAGCAGGTCAAAAGAGAAACCTAACTACCCCCGCCATGCCTCCCAAGAAACGACGCCATTATGTTGGCACAGAAAACTCGAGGATTGAAAATTAATGATATATGTCATTGCTATCCCCAAAAATCACGTGATAAACAAACAATTTTTTTTGCTACTTATTAACATGTATATCGGACAGGATCGAACTCAAAGAGGCTACAATTCTCGAGGGATATACAATTAATCGAGAAAAAATCAATTAAAAGAAAAAGGAAATCTCAAAGGCAAACTATCTATGGTTTTTGTGAAATTTTTCTCTTTTTATTTTTTTTATTTTTTTTATTTCTATTTTTTATTTTCTATTTTTTATTTTTTAGTGATTTTAATTTTGTAATTTTTTATTTTTAAATCAAGAACAATATGCACAAAACAAGAAATACACAAACCAACTATTTTTATAATTTTCGATTATATCAAAAATGCTCAAAAAAATCCAGAGAAAATATTTTTCTGTTTTAAAGATTTTGAAATGTTTTTGAGAATTTTTGTCAAATTTTCAGATGTTTTTGTATTTTTCTAAAAATCAAACAGTGGTAACAATGAGAAGCAATGCACAACCTAGAGTAATTTGCAACTTAAAATGTTTTAATATCTAAAACTCCTATAAATTATTTTTATGATAAAATAGGGAAAAATATCTACAAAAAGAGGTTGAAATCAAGATTTTTGGATTTTTTGTAGATTTTTTATGGTTTTTATAAGATTTTTAGTATTTTTCAAGCTTTTGGGTTTTATAAATAGTTAATGCACAAAATTTGGATAGAATTTAAAAGACAACGAAATAAAACTACTATATTTTTGTAATTTTTGGAGCAATATTCAAATTTTAATGAATTTTTGAATTTCAAGAAGATAAAACGACACTATTATTTATTTTTTAACAATAATAAATGATGAAAAAATTTAATGAACAAAATATATAGTGACCAGGCAGGAGTTTGACAAATTTTCGGGGAATTTTTAGAGAATAAAAATAATTATTTCAATAAAAAGATCATGTAAATCAATGTTTGGAAAGCACAAACTGATCAGCAATTATTCAATGTTTTAGCATTCAACAAATAATAGAGATAAAAGGAGGAGCTTTTCATAATTTACCCATAAACATGCGCACTGCACGTGATGCTCTGGCTGAAGGGGTCTTCTTGTAATTTTTGATATCACCGGGGGCTAATATGTAATTTTCTGAAACAAAATAATAGTGCCCTAAGGATCTCTCTTCTTTTCTTCGTTCACAACACAAAAAGTAAGAGGTGTGTCGCCCTCTTCTTCCCATGCCCAAGAGAACAAGGCGGCGGTGGTTGAGATGGTTGAGTGTAGCTCGCACGGGCTGGAAGGGTGAGCAAGGAGGTTGATGTGGGCGTGGTCTGCAGAGGGAGCAAAGAGGCTCCTCGTGCGGGCAGTGGAGGAGGGTGACGGTGGGCTGAGAACGCGGCTATATCGCGATGGTGATGTTCGGTATTGGCGACGCGATGGGATGGTGCTGAAGGGGGTTGTCGAAGGGCTCCACACGGAGAAGCGCTGACGGATCTGAGGTAGCCGATGTTAAAATGTCGTTTATTGTCGTGCATTAAAATTAATGTGTCCTTTCGTTGCAGGTGTGCAATCGGAATCGGTCAAGAAATAAACACACAAAATTTAGTCAATTTCAATCAATGCGATTTTATGTATATTTTACTTGGACAAGTCCCAAGGTCAAATACAAGGAGGCAAAGGAACAACCTAGAATTTTTCTATCAAAGTTCGTGCATTGTTTTCAAGGAGGTCTTTTTTTTATTTTTATTCAATTAGAGATGCAAAATGCAATTTTGGCCTATTATAGGGACTAAAATGTAAATATCGATCAAACAATGTCTGAAAATATGAAACTTGGCCAAGATGATAATTATGATGAAATGAATGCACTGTAATGTTTTTGCAATTTTTTGATGTAAGATGAATTTTTTATGAATTTGTAAATGAAAATGATATGAATTTCAATATTTAATTATAATAAATATTAAACATATTTATTTTCAAGAAACAAAATTATCCAAGATCTATCACTTGGTGTTCGATCTCATAAAAATCCTAAACCTCAAAAATATGAGCTTAATACCTATTAAAAATCAAACATTGAAATACACAAAATGATTTCTAGAAGGCAAATGATGCATGGAAATGCAATTCTTTATGGGCAAAATGTTAAACACAATTTATTCAACAATCCTTGATTTTTCAATAATTTTTAGAGCAACAGTTAATTAATTATAAATTTCAGAGCATAAGATGGGCAAAATATGCAATTTTTCACAAAATAATTAATTATTAATTAACCATTGGTCACAAAAATATCAAGCATATGTCGTAATGTATAGAATTAATTGTAGAACAAAGTGCCTATTTTTGGATAATAAAATGATGCAATGTAGCGGTCCAAAACAAAGGGGAAAATAGGGGTATTTCTGCAATTTATAATAAATAAATAAATAAACATCAAAATGCAGTGGACTATATTGTAATTACTAGAAAGCTTGGGGAGTTTATTGCAAAATTGTCAGAGTGTCACGTGCGAGGCACATGACCATATGGCTGGGGACTGAGGTGCAAATAGTGTGGACTCCTGGGGGCATCTTGCAATTTTCCTAAGGCCACGTGCAAAGCACGCGACCCTGGAGCTTCTGGATTGAACTGTGATTTTGTTGAAGCCCGGCGGCTGGTGTCTGCGGTGGAAAAGGCGTGGGTGGATCGAGGCCTTGTTGACGGTGCGTAGGCGTAGCAGACTGGCGAGACTTGGACGGTAGCAGCTAATAACCTGGAGGTCGTTGGGGTGCGACGTCGGTGGAGAAGACGTGCAGGTGGAGCAGCGATCCGGTGAAGGCATTGGCGATGATGGCAAAAAAACACGGGTGAGGAGCTGGAGGCGATGGAGTTGCCGGAGCGATGTCGTTGACGAAGGTGGAACGTATCAGGGGAAAGATGGTAGCAAGGGTAGTCGTTTGCTCAACGACGAGTTGCCGGAGCAGAGCAGCTCCGCGCGAGGACGATGGTGGTGCTGCAATGGTGGGTTAAGCCCCCAGACCTTGTTGAGGAAGGAGGAGATGACGGAATGCTACCCCGTAGCTCCTCCCTCACCGTGCAATCGGTGAATAGGGGAAAACGAGGGGCGTCATTCGTTTTATAGGAGGATGGGACCGGCCAGAGATGGAAGCCGAGGGTGATGGTGATTTGACGATCGGAGGAAATTGCAAAAATGGAGGAGATCTGGGACGCAGCGGTGGAGGATCACGGATGGGGAAGATCGTGGGATTTGCGGGGCAGGCGCGAGATCAGCGGAGATGTCCGGAATGGAGGCAGTGGTGGAGCAAAAGAGGAAGGATGGGGAGGAAGACGACACACAGTGGTCGTCTAATCGGCCAAGATCGGACGGCCGTGATCTTGCCACGTGGCGCCAAGAGGAGTCCAGGCAGAAGCACGTACGTGGCACGTGCGCGAGAGGCACGTGCTCCGCACGTGCAGTCCCTTTTATTATTCTTTTATTTTTATTTTTATTATCTTTGTATAAAACAAGTAAAAATAAATCGAAAAATGGGTGACACATGGCAGCTCCAGGAGCGGCCACATGTCAGCCCCACAAAATTCTAAACATAAATACAAAGAAAATTAGAAAAGAAATAACAAACAACCTCAGATCGTAAAAGTTTCTTCACAAAATTTACTCGTCTCGATGAGATCTACAACTTTCACGAAGACATCAAAACCAAAATCGATCAACTGCACAAAGTGATATTTTTGGGTATCTATGTACATAGAAAACCATGATTTTTGGGTTTTATTTTTTTTTGTTATTTTTAAACCAGATAAAAATATGTAAAAATTTGATAAAATCAAAGATAAATATTTACTCGTTAATCTGATTTTTTGTATTTTTATTATTTAAGAAAAAATAAAATAAAATGCAAAAAGACCAATTTTGTACAGACAGTTAGTGAAGACTCGGACTCAGTTAGTTTCTTTGATTTCAAGATTTGTTTGAATTTGGATTTTTTACGCATTTTAATAAAACTTTTATCAAAGAAGACAAATTAAAAAGAAATAAAATAAAATAGCTTAATTATGTACAAAAAATAATAGGTCAAAAATCGCTAAAATACAAAATGTACAAAAGAAGCCCAAACCCAACTTTCACATATGAGCTCCGATTCACTTGAACTTGGTCTTGTTTTGAAGGTAATTGAATGTACATTAGTTCAAAAGTGAGTAGGATCAAAAGGACACTGGATGGGGAATATATAAGGGTTTTTTCTGGGAATCCTAGAACTAGGGTTTGGATTTTTGGTCCACTTATTTAGGTTAGTGATTTTTTTGTATTTTTCATTTATTCTTGTTAGTGATATGTACACAGTGGAAGTGGCTTTGGGTTATTCGGAGTTAGCATGAATGAGTTCAAAATCAGGGAAGTTAGGCTATTTACAGATCAATTTTAGCGGGGATTTTTGGCTTCTTATTTTGTGCGAAAATAAGTGATAAAGTGCAATTCTTATTAGAACATGCACGAATGCTAATTATGTAGAATAAATGAAGAAATGCTGATGATTTTGAACGATTTGAGCTTAATTAATGAGATTTAGAGTGATGAATCTGAGATTCATCATCCCTCTATACTTAAACTATGCTCGTCCTTGAGCATCAAAAGTAATGCCATGTGGTGAAATGAGATTGGGTTCCATACCAATATCATGAGCTGAAGGTGAAAATGAAACTAGACTCGGCCTTTGGATTCTTAGTTAGGCGGAACTTCTGTGAGACTTAGAATTTTAAAATCAACAGCCTTCAAGTTCTACACATCATTGTCACAGTTTTGGCTCAGAAGTCATCTTAGATCAATCCTCCTCCCAAAGCATGCCCTATGAACATTGAACAATCGACTCATGTGTGTGGAAGGTTTTAGCTCTTCCCATCCAGAATGCCGGACTACCATGCAAACCTCCTCTCCAGTAACTCGTCCTCCGGGAGTCAGGTATTTCCTTCTAAGGTATGTTGCGATGTGTTCACAATCGAATTGGGGGACAAGTTAGAAGAAGGAGAAAAGAACTAGAGGGTGACCAGTGTAATCACCTCTCCTTGTGAAGCTGGCCAGTGTAACCAAGTCTCCACCAAGATCTGCAGGTTTTCTTGAAGCTTGGACCTTTTTGGTTAGAAATTTATTTGGTAGTGGCTTCTTTGTATTTGGATTTTTGGTGGTTCTGCTTGGATCTTGTTGTGCCCCTATGGATATGGAATCTTTTTGTTTTCGTACATGTTTTGGGGTCTTGGAAACAATTGTGCCTAGCTGTCCATCCCTTTTCCGAAGCTTTAATTCAACTTGTACTCCGGTCTTTAGATTTCCACGCTACCAGAAAAGAAACTTACATAGTATTCCAACATCCTGTCTGAGTTTGAGCTAAGTGCATAGTGTGGGAGTACGGAGTACAAATTAATTCCCTATTCCAGAGTCGTACCCAGAATGAAGAGACCATGTTAGACACTGAGTCAAACGTTGCACATTGTCATGTGGAACTCAAGGAATTAAGTCAAAGACCTGAAGCTTCTAAAAACTTTTTTTCGGTGAAGTTCCTCTGAAAATTAGGTGGATTAAGGTCAAGTCCAGACCACTCTCGGTTTTTGCTCATAGATCGGTTCAGAACCCAAGGACTTTTCACATATGCAAACGAAATGTTGGATGAAAAGCAGGTGTGTGAAATGAAGACACATTTTTTCCTTTTGTGATTTTTTTATTTGAATTTTTTTATTTTTAATGCAAGAGAAATGTTTTATGCAAAAATGAATAAGAAGCCATTTTTTCAAAAAATTTGGTTGGACACAGTCAGTGTTAGTAGAAAAACTCTTTTCTTTTTCTTTTTTTTCAAGTTAGTTACCCACCCCGTAAATACATATAGACTTACGTGAAAGTACGAGATATGGGTAAAATATATACATAGTATATATGCAGACCCCCCTATACTTAGCGAGTGTTGTGTCCTCAGAGCACAAGAAGCGTAAAGAAGACATAGCTTGGGCTAAGCGTAAGATAGTAAAAAAGAAAAATAAAGAGATGGATCGGAGCACCCCCCCCCCCCCATACTTAGACTGTGAACAGTCAAAGTATAGAGGAAGAGCGAAAAAACGAGGTGGTCGGGGTATGTGGATGCAGAGAGTATATACAAATGGGCATTGGTTCTCCCTATACTTAGGCTCTGGTCAGCCTAAGTACAGAAGAAGGGTGGAAATGGAGCGATTGTGAGAAGGAGTTTGATGAGGGAAATGGTATATACATATGGCATCGCCCCCTCCCCCCTCCCCCCCCCACAAACTTAGGCCGATGTACAAGGAGACAGATGTGGTCGGGAGGGAGGGTGGGTAGCCGATGATTAAGGTGATTTTCGGCCGATCTTTTTGTGAGTCTGCGGTGGGAGATTGTAATGATGAGAAGGAGATGAAGCATATGATTCCCAACTATTATCAATGTTATCCTCAGAAAAATCATGATGGATAGTAGATGAAGCGTTTGAGTCAAATGAAAGATAACCATCATCGGAATTATCCTCAGAGTAATAGTATTTGAGAGTGGACACATTCCATATATTCTTGTCTTTTTGTTTCTTCAGTTGTTTTCTTAGAATTCATTCCTTCTTGGGATCAAGCGGTTTGTCCTCGGATGAATACTCTGAAGCACCGATCTCAGACAGCTCATAAGAAATAATTCCTGTGTATTTGATGAGAGCAGGAGCATCATCTTTGATGAATAATAGTGAGGAAGAGGAGTCGTTCAACGGGAATTGAAGTTTGGATCCTTGCGAAGATATGGTTTTAGAACTGCCGAGCAGACCTCACTCATGTAGATTACCTTTTCCTGGCCCGATGAGGGATCATCAGTTGATTACTCTTCCGGAAGGTCAAAGGTGACTTTCTTTTTCGATGAAGGAGTAGTCATTTTGTTTTGTGAAGTTGTTAGTCCACTTGATTCTCCAGAGGAATAACCATTTGGAATTCTTCTCCTTGATCGGTGTTCGTCCTGCTTGTTTGTTCTTAGTCTTCTTAATGTTGGTGCACTCCTAATTTGGGATGATTTGGTCAAGGTATTCAGAAACCCAGGGTGCGATCATCTATATGTCTCAGTATCATATAAGAAACATTCTTCTATTGTGAGATCCGCAGGAATTGAAATACTTGGGAGAGTCTCTGCATGTTCATTCTCAATTAATTTAATGTTGGAGCATTCTTGTGTCGAGCTAATGTGATCAAGGTAGTCAGAATAGGTTGACATAGGATGCGACCATGCATAATTCTCCGGATCATATGATTCATATATTTGATTTTCCATGGTGAGAGCAGCTGAGAATGGAGCAGGGGGAGAGTCTCTAAACCAATAGTCTCATCAGCAACCGCTATCTCAAATGTAGCAACGGGTAGGTCTCTTCTACGGCTTCATGGTTATGGTTGTCGAGAACTTCGTGGGTTGCCTCAGAAAATCGTGGTTCCCTAAAGACTTGTTGAGATCGAAGTGCTTCCAATGCTGTAAAATTAATTTCCCGAGTCTCACACTCAATAATTGCCTTAGCCAATGCCAAGAATGAGTTTCGGAGAATAATTGGAGACTGGGTGAATTCTCCTTGATGCTCAATATCAATTGTCATGAAGTCTACTTTAAGCGGAGGACCTTGGAATGTAATGATGACAGAAATGATTCCTCTCTGCCGTTTTATCGATCGATTGACCAATTGAACAATCTCTCGTATCTTCCTGATAGGTCCGAGTTTGAGCTCAAGAAATATAGAGGTCGGGAGGATATTCATTAGTGAAACATCATTAATTCGAGCATGGATGAAAATTATGTCTTTAATTCCACATTTAAATATGGACAACCGCTCACTATGTGGCTCTTGATTTTTCTCCTCAACACCAAGGAGGAGTCCACTAACAAGATATGTCTTTCAGTCTTTGTTCTTATCCTGTCCGACTTTTTCATCACTAATTTGTCCATTACAAATCCTTTAAGGTCAGGGAAGTGTTCAATGGCATGTATAAAGGGAAGTTCAAAAATTAATCTTTTCTCCAGTGCTTCCCGTAAAGCAGGTTCCAAATTCTTCAGATCTTCTTCAATTTCAATTTTTATATAAATTTCTGGATTTTCGATTTTTTCGGGTGTTTTTGAATATTCCAATTTATGGTATTTTCTGTGTAGTGTGGTGATGTGGTGTCTTCCGTAGATGAGAAGGGGTTTTGACGTTCCGAGTAAGAGTCAGACGCATAGTCATTTCTAGGGGAGTAATATGCAGAAGTGTCGTTGTCAGAATCGTTCCTAGGTTTCTGAATGTCCTCAAAATTGTCAACATGAGATCCAATCTTTTCCTCATCCATTTTTATGTTCGAGCTACTAGAGAATGAAATAAATCGGTCGACGAACTTTCGAAATCTATCCTCCATTAAATCGAATCTCTTATTTATCCTCGAAATATCCGATATATGATCATTATTTTCTGAAAAATTTCCTCAAAAAATATGGAAGGAGGCTGCTCAGTGGAAGGATTTTGCGGGAATCTGTAGTCTCGTACTCAGCATACCGTGACTCAAGTATGCAATGTTGGTTTGAGTAGAGTCTACTTCCATGATCATGATTGATTGAATCCTTGAATAATGGAGTCATACGTGGTGCATATGTATCGATATCATCCGTTTTGTCTTCTGTATGTATAGGTTGATCGAAGGAGTGGTATTCGGGTCGGTCAATAGGATTTGATCATCATGGTTAATCCAACCTCGTTGATCATTAGGTGCGAGCCTCTCCATCCAGGCTTGGTTTCTCGGCCAGTCATGAGACTCAAAAGTGATTTGATCTTGAAATGGTTCGTTTGCGAGAAATCAAGAATAAGACGGTTCAGTCCAAGATGGTAAGTGGTCATGTGTGGTCGGATGATTCGAGTAAAATGGCTTGGAAGTCAATGGATTCATCCGAGAGTCAGAATCTCTCTCAAATGTCAGAGGATTATTGAAAGAAGAGTATTTGGGCCTAACCGAGACAAATTCATTTTCATAATATAGATCAGATGGGTGGTCGGACCATTGTCCTGTGTTTGTCAAAGGAGGTTGATGATGATGAATCGTCATGGTTGATCTCGGTGCAAGTGCATGGGATAGTCAAAAGAAATTTTTATCAAGGAGGTTGAGGGCACAAATGTGCGGCTTTTGATTTTCTAAATCGGGTCATGTACACCAATGCAAGCACAAATCAAACCCAAGTTCACCAACTTACACAATGAAGCCGCAAGAGTTCAGCTATTATCTTTTCAATTTTAATTGGTGATATGAAAATCTTGGAAAATAATTAGCGAGTTGTTAGGTGTCGAAGATTTTCTTAAAGACTGTTTCGAATTCCTATGACTAGTTGCATCTACTTTCAGCCAGCATAGGTGTAAGTACGGACCGTAAAACGGCTACCTGTGTTACTTAAAGACAAAGCCGTACGCAGTGTCCTTTAAACCACTCACTCTGCTAAGGAAATCCGGACCATTTACCGACTACAAGTATTCCTCGCCGAGAAGTAGCTAATCATTTTTAAAATCAGTAGTCTGAATGAAAATGTTGGAGCCGGTCTCTAACCTTGATTGTCGTTTCTCGCTCACTTAGAAAAATAAATGCACCCAAGTTCGAGGTTGCTCTCCCGCGAAATTCTCATTTTTATGGGTTATTTAAAGTCGGCTATATTTAGCAGTCCCAATTTGAATTAGGTGATCATTGAAAATTTAATTTGAGCATAAAAGCATGTCTACCGTCTAGTCCCAATTTCTTTTAAAATTATGTGACAAAATAGGATGGAGAATTTCGGGAAAAGCCGATGCACATGAAAAACGATGATGTATGCTCAGATAGAAGACTTACCGTAATTCCTCGGAATCTTCATGTGGGATGCAATACAAGAATTTAAATATTACTCTAAATGAATGCAAGCCGATGAAAAACCGCACCTAGCATAAAGTTCTATTAGCGAGGAAGAATTGAGTTGAAATTGGCTAAATTGAACAATTTAATGTGTGTCTCAATTAAAGTGAAGTGTGGGCCTAGGTCCTATGAGCACAATCAAAATTTTAAATGCTCTAAGAGCTGTATGTGCAGGTCTATCCTAAGCGTCACTCAAGTCGGGCCCCACCCTCACCGGAGAGTGAAACAGGCCACGACACACCACAGAAAAGTTTGAGGCCTTGTTACACACGTGAGAGTCCAAAAGGACACCGCTATAAATGAGCAATTAATTACAGAAATTAAAATTGCAAAAAATTAAATCCTAGACTCTACGCTCTCTCACGACTCGACTCGATCTTAAATTAATTGCGGCTTTTCATAAGTTGGTGAAGATGCGTCGGTTCCTTGAAAACCCGCTCCACGTACGCCAGGTACCTCGTAAGAAAAATAAGAGGGAGAATGTGCAAGAATGTGACTCAAAAATAATAAAATAAATAAGAAAATAAACGCTGAAATTAAAATAAATGTAGGAAAAAATGGAATTTACAGTGGAAATTTAGGGGTCAAACTACCCAAATGCGGAAAACCGAATAAAAAATTTTAGACAAAAAACTAAGCCATTTGCCTCCCCGACAAAGGCGCCATCTGACGGATCTGAGATAGACGATGTTAAAATGTCATGTATTATCGTGCGTTAAAATTAATGTGTCATTTCGTTGTAGGCAGGCAATCGGAATTGGTCAAGAAATAACCAAACAAAATTTAGTCAGTTTCAATCGATGCGGTTTTATGTTTATTTTACTTGGGCAAGTCCCAAGGTCAAGCACAAGGAAGCAAATGAACAACCTAGAATTTTTTCTTTCAAAGTTCGTACACGGTTTTCGAGGTGGTCTTTTTTTATTTTTTATGCAATTAGAGATGTAAAATGCAATTTTGGCCTATTATAGGGATTAAAATGTAAATATCGATCAAATGATGTCCGAAAAATATGAAACTTGGCCAAGATGATAATTATGATTAAATGAATGCATTATAATTTTTTTGGAATTTTTGGATGCAAGATAAATTTTTTTGAATTTTTAAATGCAAATTATGTGAATTTTAATATTTAATTATAATAAATATTAAACATATTTATTTTCAAGAGACAAAATTATCCAAGATCTATCACTAGGTGATCGTTCTCATAAAAATCATAAACCTCAAAAATATGAGATTTAATACCTATTAAAAATCAAACATTGAAATATACAAATGATTTTTAGAAGGCAAATGATGCATGCAAATGCAATCCTTTTTGGGCACAATGTTAAGCACAATTAATTTAACAATCCATGATTTTTCGGTAATGTTTAAAAAAGTAATTAAATAAGATGGGAAAAATATGCAATTTTTTCACAAATTAATTAATTAACCACTTATCACAAAAATGTCAAGCATATGCCATAATGTATAGAATTAATCATGGAACAAATGCCTATTTTTGGATAATAAATGATGCAATGTAGCGGTCCAAAACAAAGGGGGAAATCAAGGGTATTTCTGCAATTTTAAATAAATAAATAAACATGAAAATGCAGTGGACTATATTTTAATTATCGAAAAGCTGGGAATTTGTTGCAAAATTGTCAGAGTGTCACCTGTGAGGCACGTGACCTTCTAGCTGGGGACTAAGGTGCAAATAGTGTGGACTCCTGGGGGGCTTCTTGCAATTTTCCCAAGGTCACGTGCAAAGCACGTGACCCTGGAGCTTATGGATTGAACTGCGATATGGAAAATCTCCAAAGGCCCTTCTGCAATTCTTCACCCCAAGCACGTGGGATCACATGCGGAGGGGGGTTGTCTTCCTCCGTTGTTCCCCCAGCCCACGTGCATGGCACATGGCGGGGCCTTGGGGTTGGAGCCCGGCGGCTGGTGTCTCCAGTGGAAAAGGCATGGGCGGATCAAGGCCTTGTTGACGGTGGCGTAGGCGTAGCATACCGGCGAGGCTTGGACAGTGGCAGCTGATAACCTGGAAGTCGTTGGAGTGCGACGCCAGTGGAGAAGACGTGCAGGTGGAGCAGCGGTCCGTTGAAGGTGTTGTCGATGACGGAAAAAAACACGGGCAAGGAGCTGGAGGCGATGGAGTTGTCGGAGCGATGTCGTTGACGAAGGTGGAATGTATCAGGGGGAAGATGGTAGCAACGGTAGTCGTTGGCTCAACGACGAGTTGCCGGAGTGGAGCAGCTCTATGCGAGAACGATGGTGGTGCTGCAACGGTGGGCTAAGCCCCCGGACCTCGCCGAGGAAGGAGGAGATGACGGTATGTCACCCCGTAGCTCCTCCCTCACCGTGCAATCGGCGGATAGGGGAAAACGAGGGTCGTCATTCGTTTTATAGGAGGATGGGACCGGTCGGAGATGGAAGGTGAGGGTGACGGGGATTTGACGATCGAAGGAAATCGCAGAAATGGAGGAGATCTGGGACGCAGCGGTGGAGGATCGCGGATGGGGGAGATCGCAGGATTCGCGAGGCGGGCGCGAGATCGAAGGTGATGACCGGGATGGAGGCGGCGATGGAGCAAAAGAGGAAGGATGGGGAGGAAGATGACACACAGCAGCCGTCCGATCGGCCGAGATCGGACGACCGCGATCTTGCCACATGGTGCCGAGAGGAGTCCAGGCAGAAGCACGTGCATGGCACGTGCGCGAGAGGCACATGCCCCGCACATGTGGTCCCTTTTATTGTTTTTTTATTTTTATTATTTTTTTAAAAAATGAATAAAATAAATCGAAAAATTGTTGACACGTGGCAGCTCCAGGAGCGCTACGTGTCAGCCCCACAAAAATCGAAAAATAAATATAAAGAAAAATAGAGAAGAAATAGCAAACGACCTCGGATCGAAAAAGTTTCTTCACAAAATTTTCTCATCTTGATAAAATCTACAACTTTTATGAAGATATCAAAATCAAAATCGATCAATTGCACAAAATGATATTTTTGGGTATCCCATTACCAGAATACCATGATTTTTGGGTTTTATATTTTTTGTTATTTTTATACAAATAAAAATCTGGAAAAAAAATTGATAAAATTAAAGATAAATATTTACACATTAATCAATTTTTTGGATTTTTTATTTAAAAAAGAAGAAATAAAATAAAACACGAAAAAGACCAATTTGTACATACAGTTAGTGAAGACTCGGACTCAGTCAGTTTCTTTGATTTCAAGCTCTGTTTGGATTTGGATTTTTTGCGCATTTTAATAAAACTTTTATCAAATAAGACAAAAGAAAAAAAATAAAATAGGTTAATTATGTACAAAAACTAATAGGTCAAAAACCGCTAAAATAGAAAATGTACAAAAGAGGCCCAAAATACAACTTTCACATATGAGCTCTGATTCACTTGAACTTGGTCTTGTTTTGAAGGTAATTGAATGTACATTAGTTCAAAAGTGAGTAGCATCAAAACAGACACTGGATGGGGAAGATATGAGGGTTTTTATCCGGGAATCCTAGAACTAGGGTTTGGATTTTTGGTCCACTTATTGGGTTAGTGATTTTTTGTATTTTTTATCTATTCTTGTTAGTGATATGTACACAGTGGAAGTGAATTTGGGTTATTCGGAGTTAGCATGAATGAGTTAAAAATCAGGGAAGTTAGGCTATTTACAGTCAACTTTAGCGGGGATTTTTGGCTTCTTATTTTGTGTGAAAATAAGTGATAAAATGCAATTCGTATTAAACATACACAAATGCTAATTATGTAGAATAAATGAAGAAATCTTGATGATCTTGAGGGATCTGAGCTTAATTAATGAGATTTAGAGTGATGAATCTAAGACTCGTCAAGCGCACGGCTTGCTGGTCCCTAGGCAGAGGTCGGTAAGGAGGCGTGGCGGAGATGAGGACGCCCTTCAACCGACACACGACCAAGGGCAGTGGAGCGTGGGCGATGAAGGCTGCAAGCGGTCGCGGACTGTGCTGCGGTGGACGGCACACCACCGTGCAGTGAAGGAGGATGCACGAGGGCATGATGGGGTAACACCTGCTTTTTTTTTGGTTTTTTAATTTGTAAAGCCGAAATAGAAAGCAAAACATTTTTTTATATTTTTTAATTTGTTATGTGATCCTGCAAAATAAACATTAGGAAAACAAACAATAGATATTTTTTGTGTATTTTTATTTTCTTATTTATAAACAAATGAAGACACGAGCACGATGGACCGGTTAAGAAAAACAGAATGTGTGAGCGGGGATCCGACGAAATGTGAGATCGAATCCTTGTCTTCATCCACCATGCATGGTCGGAGTTGATAGATCATGCGAGGTAGAAAAGAACACGAATAGATCGAGAGCTGAAACGGAAAATCGAGTCGATGACAGATCAAATCGTGATGGATTCTAAGACTAAAAAATTGATGAGGAAATTAAAATGCGACAAAATAAACTAAGGTTAATCGAGATGAGAAAATAAGAGAAGATGACGGTGGATCTCACCTTAGGAGCGGAAAAATACCGTGATTGCCTTGACAAAGGCCGAATCGTTGTCACCAGATGGCTCGGAGGCTAGGCACCTTTCTCAATAAGAAGACTCTCGGAGATCGGGCCCCTCTCACCAAAGATTGATCAAGCTGGAATGAGGGAGAAGGAGTCGTATAAATAGAAAAGATAATGGAGATGAAATTTGAATTTTTGGCTTTTTGGATAAAGATAAGAGATAAAATTGAAATGAGATGGAGATAAAAAGAAAAGTGTCAAAAAATATTTACAAAAATTAACTTTTTTTGAATTTTGTCACTTTAATTATTGAAAAATTAAAAATTGATTTTTTTTTTATTTTTTGTGGAAGTTAGTTTAGAAAATAAATATATACATATATGACATTATATACATGGGTAAATGAGCAAATTAGTTTTTTTAAATTTTTTATTTTTATTTTAAATAATTAATAAAAATATTTACAAATATATACAAATACAATATGTACAAAATACATGGAAAATTGCACAACCATCCCAAAAAATCAATTTTTTACTCGTAACTCTAAAATTTATGAAAATACAGTCACTTTAAAGATAATTTAATTTAGAATCCAATCGAAGTAAGATTGCTTCCGATTGAATTCATATAGAGCTGGAATTGGTCTTTCAATTTGTGCTTATTGGCTTTTTCCTAGTGTGGTTGCTTTTATTCTGTACATAATTTAATTGTGCAATTATTATTATTAATTAGAACACATTTTTATATACAACTTTGATTTTGAAAATTATATGATTTGAGTTCAATTAAGGTACAAATAAAATAGTGAAGTATACAAATATACACAACACACAATTTCTTTGGATTTTCTAATTGAGGACCCTATCTCCCGGTCGATCAGGTCAAGTCTAGACCTTCTCTCGGGGTTCGGGTCAGCCTGTATCTATTACATATATGCAGTCTTCCTCTTTTTTTTGTTTTCTTTTCTTTATTTTTCCTTTCTCTCTTTATTTATTTATTTTAGGTTAAAATAATATACAGATATAAAATAATTACACAGAGATGCAAGTTAGTAAGAATAAGGAGTTAGTATTATATACACGTGTTTTATAAGGGATTTTAAGCTAAAAAATGAATAAAGATGACGAATCGTAGATTCATTCGTGCTCCACCACAAAAACAAAGGTTCTTTTTAAATTACTCTTCTATTGAATTAAAGAGTCGAGGGCTATCCGACTAGAGTTTTTCTTGCATTTATGCCCATGTACTGATTGTTAAATAACTTTGGATCAACAAATCCAAATTCAGTGATTTTGGTCTCGTCTGAAAGAGTATTTCATCCTCTTTAATTTTGTATAAATTCTTGATGTGATCTACTTTTAGCATATTAAAAATAAAACTTATCTTTTTTAGTTTTAATATTATGTCTAAAATAGATTCTTTCATTGATTGGATGACTTATGAGTCATTTTAATCTAATTAGGAACTAGGAATAAATTATTGGGAAATTAATTTAATTTCCCAATTAGATAAATATTTAATGCATTAATCTAGTCTATTGCTAATTATGTGAGGTGTTTAAAATATCATGCATAACGAGAAGTCCCAATTCCTTTAATTCTAAGTTGGAAAAACTAAGGACGGAGAACAAAAAAGCCAATGCAAGTGTAAATCAATGATGCAGCATTCCTAAGAAGGAGACTTACAATGATTCCTCGCATTCTTCATGTAGGATGCAATACAAGAGATTTAAATTTACATTAAATGATATGCATAGAGGAAAAAAGCCCTAGGCAGATAGTTCTACGTTGTTGCCCTAACAGATTTATTTAGTTACATATCAATCTCTTTTTTGACCAAATTGTGAAATTTTAATTACTGCCATTAATCTTGGCTCAAGTGGAGGATTGTGAACTTGGAAAAAACGAGCAAGATTAGGGAGAGGTTAGATCATTGTATTGCTAATACGGTAAATGATAAGACTCCTGCAAGGCTAGGAATGTCCTTCTCGTCCCGATCATCTGGATATAAATGCTTCTTTTATTTCTCCACCATGCCACAGAGGCTGAAAAAGAAGCTACTCTCCTAAGCATAGGAGAGTCGGGACATGAAAGATTCCTAAAAAAGGATGAAGGGAGCAGCAACCTAACCTTCGTTTATCCAACTATATATCTATATCTGGACATGTTAAGAAGATACGGAAGACACTTCGACAATGAACTTCCTTCTTCTTTAACCCCATACTCAAATATAATCTCAAATGCATGCAACATTCTCTACCTTGAATTCGAACTCATTACTTCACTGCATGCTCCACCACAAAAACGAAGCTCCTCGTTAAATGACTCTTCTATTGAATTAAGGAGTCGAGGGCTATCCGACTAGAATTTTTCTTGCATTTATGTGAAGGATATGGGAAAAATCCTCAAGCGCATCATGGAAGCGTGATGATCGCATCAATTGCGATCGGGAGCGACTAGTCACACTAGTCGCTCCAGGCAGCGGAAATAAAAAAATTCTATGTGACGAAACCACATGATCCGAGAACACTTCTCGGATCGTTTCGTATAAATCACAAACAAGTAATAGAATTACCTCTTGAAGTGCTATATCTCTGCTTCCCCACTTTCTTTCATGAGGAGGCTTCTGAGACCTCGACTTTGTGCAACATCCCACCGCTTGCTTGCAAGTGGCAAAGATCAGACCAAGAGATCTCCTATCCCAGGTCCGATCCAACGGAGGAGACGCTTGCGAGCGCATGGATGAGACGCATGCTTCTCACAATCCATGTTGATGATCCAAGCCACGGATCTCCTGATCTCGACAAACGAGATACGTCGTCTTCTTCACGATCAAGGTACGTTGAAGTAGACAGAGATCCACGAGCAAACGATCAGGCATTATAACGACGACGTTGCAGCGATGAAGGATCTCTCTAGGGCATACATGGTGGACGGCCACATGAGAGTTAGAGAGAGTGGGTATGTAGAGAGAAAAGAGAGAGAGAGAGAGAGAGAGAGAGAGAGCATTCATTTTTTAATCATCTTTCTTAAAGAGCAATGGATGCCTCTTCTTATATAGGGTTTTGGGAATCCATGGATCTCATGAATCCACATTTCATCATCTTTATTCTATCAATTTGGCCTCAAAAACCCAGGCAAATGCGTGTAAATGCCATTAATTCCCGCATCTTACCATTTACACGTGTGCATATAAATAATGTATAAAATACTGTTTTTAAAGCCAAAATAATAGAATAAAGAAAAGAAAAGGAATAAAATATTGTAAATATTTTATGACCCAAAACCCCGAAACTTAGGCATCTTGATGAATAGGTCGACAAGGAATAAAGTAGGGGGAGATAAGGGCCAGAATACACTAAAAATACCTATTCATTTTATTCATTCTTTAGTCATTTTGGGACCCATTTTTGGTTTCACTTTTTATACCTCAAATAAAGAAACCTTATACATGAAAGTTGTAGATAATTAAATAAAGAAAAATACAAAATTTATTTCAGTCAAAAATACTATACAGATAACAAGTTATAATCTGAACAAAATCCAAAATGCCAACTTCCTAGACCTGTATCTCTCAAATAAAAGCTCGAAATGCATCAAACTCACCTTTAATTGTATATAATTTTAAATAATCTATTTAATGAAGGTGGTTTCACATCAGGCAGAGCTACGGTTTGAAAGTTGAGTTTTGGACCCCTATTGTATACTTGTACGGATTAAAATATTCATTTTATTATTTATTCATTATTTTATATTTTTATAATTTCGTAAATAACATTTATAATATATATATGTATATAAAAACTGGAATAAAAACTCAAAGAAAATGCAAAATAAAATACTTGTATAAATAACATACCTAGGTATAATACCTATGCATATACCTATAGAATTACTGTTTATATTTTATTAAGTGTACAAAATACATCAGAAAAATCAGATAAAAATATATTTAATGGTATACAAATATTCTATAAATTTATAAAATAATAAACAAAAATAAATAAAGTAAATACACAAAATAAAAAATAAAAAGGTAACTTGTAATTATATACCTCATAAAAATAAATAAAAATCACCATAAAATTCTTTATAAAATAAGAAACATTTTTTATTTTATAACCTAAAATTAATAAATTCATTTACTATTTTATTTCGAATTTCCAAATAATTTTGACCAGTCTTTTTCTGGTTGGTCCACGTGGACCAACCAGAGCCAGCCGTTGGTTGACCCCCGCCTTCTGACACTCGATTTTTTGCCCGATTTCTCTTCTTTTTGGAGCTCGATCCATTCACCCCTCGGGCCTCGATTTCTTCTTGGGACTCCTTCCTTGATCATCACTGATCCTCGCCGAGCACCAAAATCCTCCAAAATCTTCATCATTCGTGCGTGGACCTCGCTTGAAGGAGACGCCACCATCCTGTACATAATCGACCAGCCATCTTCGAGCTCTAGTTTGAACCCCTTGGTGCCATTTTCCTCTTCTCCTGTTGCGCCCCAGAGCTAGAGGGAGGTGACAGCTCCCTTCTCCCACCTTCAAGAGGATCGAGGACTGTCTGAGGCGGCTCCACCACCTCCGGCAAGTCATCGTCGTCGAGGTCCTTCACATCTGGTTCCGGCCATCGAGGTATATCCCTTTTCCCCCTTTTTCTTTCGCTTTTTATTCCCTGTAGTCGTAGGAGTGGATTAGCATCTTCATATCCCCTCGCCCATCGCTCTCTCGCCATCCATTGATCATCGCTGGTGCGCACCGCCGGCCGAAGCTCCTTCACCTCCCATAGACCATCTCCAACGCCTATTCCACCACCGCGGGGTCCAGGCAATTTGCCCTGGTCCCCTTCACCATTTTTTGCAGGTCAAAGCACCGTCAAAGCGACTGGAGCTCATTTTGCGTGGTTCGCAGGAGCTACCTGGAGCTTCAAGCTCTGTCTCCCTCTCGTCAGCGCCACAACGCTCCTCCGACGAATCCGTGACTTCCAACACCTAGCTCGACCTCCCAGGAGCACGCCCGGCCATTCTTCACGCCTCCAAGTAGTCGGAGACTCGAGATCAAGCTCGGGGAAGTTCGCCTCACCGGCGTTCTTCCCCGTTCTTCCACTTGGCTTCTCCACCGTTCGATCGAGCCGCGCCTCCAGTTCTGATATCAGCCATTGGATCGTGCCGCCCTCCACCGTCAGATCTTCGGCCGAAGATCTAATCTCCAACGTCCAGCGTGAACCGTCATCGAGGGGGCACTCCACAGCCGTCGATCACGCATGAGGATATTAGGCGTGGGTATTTTGCACCTACACCCTCGCCAATTTTTCATCTAGACCCCCGCACTTTCATTATTTGCATCTAGGTCCAGTCCACGTCACCTCACGTGACCCGTGCACGTGGGGTGGTGGGTATTTTGCATCGGACCCCCTCGGAGTTTGTTTATTTCATTCCAGTCCATGAACTTTTTAGTTAAGTTGTATTATTTTGGTGAAATTGCATGTTAGCCCCTGGATCTTTGTAATATTGCAAAAATACCCCTACCAGGTCACGTATCCTGTGCGCGTGAGTTGGACATTTTGCAGCAAACCCCCTTCGGGTTTGGGTATTTACTTTTATTCCAAAAAATTGAGTTTAATGTTATATATTTGGAAAAAATGCAAGTAGGCCCTTTGACTTCTATTTATTTACATCTATGCCCTTGCTAGTGTTGTGTTTTTGCTTGAATGTTTGTATTTATTCATGCATCATTTTAACTCAAAAAATTACCAAAAAATTACCATAGGCTCCTGTTGCATTGTAGTTTAATGGCATATTTTTAGTTTGCATTTTTATTGCATTTTTATATTTATTAAAAATCAAAAAAAACAAGCCTTTTTCACTGTTTGCATTAGAAAATACATAAAAATTACAAAAATTCTTTGAAAATTTCCAAAAAAAAATTATATTTCGTGTGTTTAAGTCTATTTTATTTTCTGACCAAAAATCACTAAAAATTACAGAAGAAAACCCTTAAAAATAGCAAAATTCTCAAAATCTTCATAAAAATCTAAAGATTTCATAAAAACTCTAAAAATTGTATTTTCTATCTCTGAAATTTCCTTATCCTATTATCTTTCTACACAAATTAATTTGAAAAATTTTCACTCCTGTTTGTTATTTTATTTCTATATTTTTGTCTTGTCTATATATTGTATTCAATGTTTACTAGTATTTTTGACCTTAAAATATTCAAAAAAATTAAGTAAATTTAGAAAAATCATAAAAACATTAGAAAACTATAAAAATCACAAAAACATTCTATTTCTTGTCTTTTGTACTTTCCCCTATTTTTATCCCTCTCTTATCTCTAGTGTACATATATATATTCCTTATATACATTATATCTTTATTAAAAGAAAAAGAAAATAGAAAAATACAAAATATCAGTAAATTGAAAACCAAAATATAAAAAATGTAAAATCAAAAGTTAAATAATATATATAATTCAAAACCCACAAAAAATAGCACTTGTAGGCATTTAACCACTTTCACATTTCTGGGTATTATTGCCTTATTTTACCTGTTTGCTCCCTGTGTTCGACACTCGACATACTTGCACTATACACATATTTTGTAGATTTATAATAAATTTTAACTCCACACTTTGATTTCCATTGCTTGATATTATTCGTGGGTTAATTGTTGACTTAGCAGGGATTTACCGAGGGTCGCCGCAGCGACTCAGTCTCCGCCTTGTGTGAGACATTTAGACCCTCGTATCTTGTGGTAAATCAAATGGTCGTTGCCGGGGAGCAACAGCGTAGTGTAGTGTCTTTGTTGATTGTGAATATTTGCCTATCTTTTTACATATTTGACTATATTATTTGATTGGTCTAATCACCCTTTTTGTTGGATTTTGTGCGAGGTACCGCCGAGCGAGGAAGCGCCCTATCCTAGGCACTTGGGCACCCACGTGAAAGCTCACTTAGCATCAAAAGAAACTTGGAGGCTTGAGAAGACCATCACTTTTTGCAGAATTTCTTGTAGTCTAAAATATTTGTAATTTAAAGTGAGAGAGAGAGAGAGACTTAACTTGTAATAACTTGGACTCTCCAAGACACTCGGGCCTAATTTCCAAGTGTTTGTTCACTTGGGGGCTCACCGCAATTTTGTGTTTTTCGTAGCTTTTTCTCTCTTTTATTTCTATTTGTTTAACGAGGATTTAGCCCCTAGACATAGGAATTTTTGTTGACTGTGACGAACTAAGAAGCTAAGGCCAAATCCCTAATATCATGCCTGCACCTATAGACCGTAATTGGACTTGGCTAAAAATCAATTGAAAAATCTATTCGACTTGGACTAGAGACCACATGCCGGGAGGGTTCGTATGCAGCGCGTGCAGGATCCATTGTAGTGGACACCAATCAGCCCCCAAGACCAGACTCCGGACTCTCTTCCGCATCATAGCTACTTGTTCTTCACGTTAATAGAAGCTGCTCATCTTAGGGTGATTTCCGCGTGCATGCATCTAGGTAGTTTTATTTACTATCTTTAATTTATGCACGGATCACTTTGCATGTAGAGTGCTGGCAAAAAGGTACACATCTCTATCCCTGCATGCATCATAGATTTTGACCGAGCATCGGCTTTTCCCGTTTTCCTCCCCCAGTTTTATTGGACTTTAAAATAACAAGCAAATTGGAAAATTCGTTAGACGATGTTTGTTCAGAAAAATACCTAAAAAGTGAAAGCAATAAAATTGGGACTGCTAAAGCAAACTTGACTTAAAATTCACCTCACAAAATTTTTGTCTTGGGGAGAGCAACCCCCTCATTGATTGATTTATCTGCTGCGAGAGAGTGACTCGACACTAGGGTAGAGCCATACCCAAAATTTTAGTTGGCTACTGGTCGTGGTTAGTCGTTCTCCAGTGAGGATCTCTCAGGTAACCGGTAAAGTGGATCGCGATGTCCTTAGCAGATTGAATTAGCGAGAACAACCGGATTACGGTACGCAATTCATACTGGCTGGGAAAGATCTAATGTGGATTGGGACAGTCGGCTAGGAAAGTAGGGTTCCTAACAGCTCGTTCTAATGCTCTGATAGATTTATTAATAACCCGATAAAATTTGACAAGATAAAGGACCGAACCTTTACGGTCTTCAGCTGAAGGGTTGCGTAGGTGAATTTGGGGTTTGAATTCAAATCTTGTTTGCTTTGCAGATCTCATCCTCCATTCTCTACATCACGATGATGGGAAGGAGATCCCTTAGGCCATGTCTGGTGGCACCGCTGTCGAGCACTCCTCCTTTTTCATGTAGGTCGGCTTCAGGGAGTCCAGACCCACTCTCCGAGCCCAAGTTTACTTCCACCATGTACCCCCTCGACCATCCTTCTTCTTCTATCAGTCCAGTGGTGTCAGAATTTGGTACAACACAGAGTTCAGAGAATTTGACGACACTTGAGATGGATTCTTTTGGCTTTGCAGAAAACCAAGATATGGAATGCAGAGAGGAACACCCAGATGAGCAGAGACCACCTCTGTACCTATTTGATCAAGCTGCCATCAACAACTCATTGTTAGCCTCCCCGGAAACCATGCAGCGACAGATCCGAGACTAGGGGGTGTTCATGGGTGAAATCATGAGGGAAATGCGTGAAGGTAGAGAAGAACGAAATGAGGGAGGTGATATACCAGATGCAGAAGGAGGAGGACCTGACCAGGAGAGGCCGCCACCGGCAACCATGAGGTAGTTGCATAACCCAACTGCAACCCTCACTCGCTGATGGATCCGACTCCCTCCCATATTTGGAGACTTCGAGCTTCGCCCACATACTATTCAGCTACTGCCTAAGTTTCACGGGCTGGCCACCGAAGAACCGCATCTCCATTTGCAGGAGTTTGAAATGATATGCAGTACAATCCATGACAGGTTTGTGACTGAGGACACAATCAAAATGATTGCCTTCCCGTTCTCCTTGGTTGATAGAGCCGTCTATTGGCTGAAACACTTGGGGAGGTACATCGACACTTGGGAGCAGCTTCGGACCGCATACTTGAATAAATACTACCCACTCGGCCGGACAACCGCAGCAAGAGCTATGATCAGCAACTTCACAATGATCCCGAATGAACAATTCCATGAGGCTTGGGATCGCTTTAGAGAGCTCATTGACCGGTGTCCGCATCACGACATATCAAAGCCTAACTTGGTTTAGAGTTTCTTTTGTGGGCTGACACCGGAGTTGCAGGGGCTTTTAATTCCTCTTGTGGTGGGTCCTATTTCTCTAAAGGTGAAGATAATGTTTGGGCCATTTATGAAGGAATGGCAGAAAACTCTACAGTCATGGCCCAAGCCCGAGTCTACACACAAAAGAACCCCCCCCCCCAAGGAGCAGGAGCATATCAGAGGATCGCCCGCATCGATGCTGGTCCCCATACTTCATCAGCAACAGCAGCACAAGATGAATCATCAGCTGCCAACATGGGCATAATCAGTGAGAAATTGGACCGCATTGAGATTTTGGAGAAGCAAGGCCAAGGTCTGGCACAGATAGACCAGTTGGCTAAGTCCATGAGTGACCTGAAAACTCACATCTTGAGTATTCAGGAGGCACAATCATCTTCACATCCGCCTCCCAGGTCACTGGCTGAGCCTAGTAGCCGTTCTACCCCACCACCTCCCGCATACCGCCAAGTTCACCATGTCCAGGAGGTGTCGGTACAGCAGTTGTCACACTATTCACATCATCCACATCTCTGGATACTCAGATGGTGGTCTATCAGCTAGATCAGCCATTAACAGCACTACCACCTCCACCCTTCGAGCAGGAGCCGTTGATGGAAGTCAACGGGATATGGTACGATCGGTACCCCCAGCAGCCCGGGATTCACCGTGATCACCCCGGATTTCGTTGGTCCACCGGAGGCACTTCATCCCAGCAGCAGTCTCCACCTCAGGGCAACCAGTACAGCCAACAGCAGCAGCCCCAATATTCCCACCACCCACAGTCTCACCATAGTCCTCGTCCCACCTATCAAGGACAACAGTGGAGGCAGCGACAGCAGCCTTACCAGCAGCAGTACCCTCAATCCCACCAGCAACCTCAGTTCCAGCAAGGGAACACTCCCGGTTCTCCCACACCTGCCTTAGAGAACCCAGCACTTGACGATCTCGTCCGCTTGCTCTCCGAATAGCAAGCATCTTTCCGGCGAGAAATGGTTGAGTTCCGGCAGGAAATGAGGGACATTATGAAAGGCAAATCCGCCATACCTGCAAAGAGCGAGCCGAATCCGAATAACTTGAAGAGAAAGTATGAGCAGGTATAGTATACAGAAGATACCACTCCTAGTGCTTATTTGAATGGCATGCATTCTATGTTTGATACTCACTTCGTGTCACATAAGAGCGGTAGGGAACCAGCCGGCGGCGGCTTATCTGAGGGACAACACCATGGAGATTCTAGAGCCCCAAATGAGGAGAGAAGCGGTGTTGATGCCGCTAACAACATGGATGATGACGGTGGTGTGATGCCACCAAGGATGACCTTCCAGACGATGGTGCTGAGACCGTCAAGATACCGGATGCAGACAGTGGTGCTGAGGCCACCATTTTTTATGATGAATCAAAGCGCGGTGCTGAGGCCGCGAAGGAGAATATTTTGGGTGGTGCTAATACCCCCATTTTGAGTCCATCTGTATTCCAACCGTCTGTTTTTCCATTTTCTGTATCCCTGGACAATAATAAAAAGACCAAAAAATGAATAAAGGAAAGGTTTCTCCATCAATTCTGAGTCCATGTGTGTTGAATGATGATGTTTGCATGGATTTTAGTCCTTCACAGGGCCGGAAACCGTCTCCTAACCCTCTGTCTGAGGAGGGCCCATCCGTCCCCTTCCCTCAAGCACTCTGCTCGACGAAGGGGAATAAAACAGAAAATTCCAAAAAGAAGGAACAGTTAGAGTTCAGCCAACAGATGATAGACAGATTTCAGATACAGCTGACTCTACAAGAGGCACTTGAGCACATCCCCCTCTTCCAAAAGAATCTGAGAGAGAAAACCACCGTACGCAGGAAGAGGAGGAACAACAGAGGAGACATCCATGTGCTCACACGTGCCACGTGTTGTGCCATTCAGAACCAGCTGCCAGCCAAACGACCAGATGCAGGAGCTCCTTATGTCAGATGCCAGATTAGTGAGTAGTGGTTCGATTGTACTTTATTAGACAGCAGCTCTTCTATCAACCTCCTTTCGGCTGCCTTACTCGACCGATTTGAGTTTGGCCCTCTTCTTCGGAGCAGGACAGTCCTTGATTTTGCTGATCGATCGATTAAGAGGCTGAAGGGGTTGTTGAGAGACGTGGTCGTTACCATTCAGGGCATGAAATTCCCCGTGGACTTTGTTGTATTGGACATGGAGATCCCTAAGTCAGTGATAGATGCCCCCATCATACTAGGACACCCATTCTTGGCCACAGCCAAGGCAGTGTCCGACCATGATAGTGGGAAGGTGTACTTTCGCGTAGAGGGTGAGAGTATACAAATAGAGACGATCGACGAGATAAAAGCGAGAGATTCAGCCTGCTCGGAGCGGAACAGTGATGCAGAGCAGATGACAGGTGCAGAGTTAGACGTCCACTAGGAGTGTGATTTTGTGATGATTAATGATGAAGCAATTTGGGAAGAACCAGAAGCATGAGCCCTCGCCTTATCTACAGATTCCGAATACACATTTTTCATAGCAGACAAGAGTTCGGAGAGCACACCCTTGGCAGAGGGCACTATACAGGCTGATAGTTGTGTGATGAGTGGTGACATTGATGTTTGTTCTGGTTCAGATCCCTCGGAAGCAGACTTTGATTGGAAAGATTTTGACGCATATTTTCCATGTTTGTTTTCCGATGGGCCGATAGATAGGATGGAGAGCGAGCCAGCATAGATGATAGACACACCAGCAGGGTTCCCTTCGTCAGATGATGACATACAACGAGAGTTCTCACATGCAGACCTGGTAGATTTTACACAGACATATCAGAAGCCAGATTTGCCAGCTCCTACAAAGCCAGAATTGAATCCTTTACCGCAGTCGCTCAAGTATAGATTCCTTGCAGGTGAGCGAGAAATGCACCCACTCATTATCTCAGGAGACTTGACTGGAGAACAAGAAAATCGTCTGATGGAGGTTCTTGAAAGAAACCGCAAGGCAATAGGATGGAGTGTGGCTGATCTCAAGGGGATAAGTCTGGCCATGTGCTCCCACCATATCTACCTCAAGGAGGACGCTAAGCCTTCGCGTGAGTTCCAACGACGGCTGAATCCGAATCTGCGAGATGTAGTAATGAAGGAAATATCTAAATGGTGGAGCACCGATTTTATCTACCCCATCTTCGACACCAAATGGGTTAGTCCTTTACATGTGGTGCCCAAAGAGACGGGTATCACTACAGTTGTGAATGAGTCTGGAGAAGAGATCGCCACCAGGGTACCCACTTCTTGGAGGATCTGTATGGACTACAGACGATTAAATGAGGCCACCAAGAAGGATCATTTCCTGCTACCATTTATTGATCAGATTATCGAGAGGCTAGCTGGGAAGAGTCATTACTATTTTCTTGACGGGTACTCCGGATACAATCAAGTGGCCATTGCGCACGAAGACCAGGATAAAACGATGTTCACATGTCCATTTGGGACTTATGCTTTCAGACAGATGCCCTTTGGTCTATGTAACGCCCCTGCAACATTCCAAAGGTGCATGTTGTCCATCTTTTCGGACATGATAGGTGATTGTTTGGAGGTCTTCATGGATGACTTCTCGGTCTATGGCGACGAGTTTGATGCTTGTCTTGATTGCCTAGGCCGAGTGCTTCAGCGCTGCATAGAGGTAAACCTTGTACTATCTTGGAAGAAGAGTCATTTATGGTGACTCAGGAGACGGTCCTTGGTCACATCATCTCCAACAGGGGCATGGAGGTTGATCCGGCCAAGGTGGATATCATTAGAAAACTCAATCCACCGTCCAATCTAAAACAGTTGCGGTCTTTTCTGGGGCATGTCGATTTCTACCGACGGTTCATTCAGGACTTTAGTCGATTTACCCGACCGCTTATGAATTTATTGACTAAAGACACCGAGTTCCTCGTAGATGATAAGTGTCTTAAGTCCTTCGAGACTCTCAAGATTTTAGTTGTCGAGGCTCCTGTCCTTCAACCACTCGATTGGTCTCTCCCATTTGAGATCATGATGGATGCTTCTGATTATGCCATTAGAGCTGTGCTTGGACAGAGGAGGGATGGATTACCTTATGTCATACACTACGCTAGACGGACTTTGGATGCAGCTCAGAGGAACTATACAGTGACTGAGAAAGAGATGCTAGCGGTAGTCTTTGCTTTGGATAAGTACAGATCTTACATTCTTGGATCTAGAGTGACAATTTTTACAGATCATACTGGCATTCGGTACTTGATGTCAAAGAAGGATACCAAAGCCAGATTAACCAGATGGATCCTTCTCCTCCAGGAATTTGATATTGATATTAAGGATAAACCTGGAGTTAGGAATGTTGTGGCAGATCACCTCTCCCGCCTAGAGAACCTTGAGGAATCTGAGCCCATAGCACCTATTACTGAGACTTTACCAGATGAGGCGATCCTTGCTATCACCTCTCTTCCATGGTATGCCGACATTATGAATTACCTTCTTGCCAAATCTATTCCACAAGGTTGGCCCAGACAGCGGCTTGAGACCTTCCTTGCGAAGGCAAAGTCGTACCATTGGAAGGACCCCGTCCTTTATCAAGAGGGAGAGGATAGTATCTAGAGACAGTGCATTCCTCAAGATGAGCAACATAGCATCCTCACCTACTACCACAAGCTTGAGGCAAGAGGACACCATTCTGGGAGACGGACAGCACAGAAGGTGCTCCAATCCGGCCTTTGGTGGCCTACCCTTTTCAAGGATTCTGATGAGTTCGTAAGAAGGTGTACTGACTGTCAGAAGATGGGTACCTGCGGACAGAGAGACATGATGCCCATGCAGCCCATTCACTTTTGTGAGGTTTTTGATGCATGGGGGATTGATTTCATGGGCCCATTTCCTAAAAGTCAGGGGTTTGAGTACATTCTGCTCGCTGTGGATTATGTGAGCTGTTGGGTTGAGGCCATCCCCGCCCGAGCCGTAGATGCTAAAACCATATGCCGTTTCTTGAGGAAAAATTATATTTCACGGTTCGGGATTCCTAGAGTTTTGATTTCAGATGGGGGGTCTCACTTTATTAATGATAAGGTTAGGGCCCTTACAGACGAGTTCAGTATTGACCACCGTGTTTCCACGCCATATCAGCCTCAGACTAATGATCTTGCTGAAGTATCAAATAGGGAGATTAAGACAATTTTACAGAAGGTAGTCCATCCAGACCGAAAGGATTGGTCGCAGCTTTTGGACTCTTTTGTGGTCCTATCGAACTTCCTTCGAGACACCATTAGGGACATCTCCTTTTCGTCTCGTCTATGGCAAGCTGTGCCATTTACCAGTGGAGATAAAGCATAAGTCACTTTGGGCAGTTACAGAACTATTATTGGACCCTAAGAGTGTAGGAGAACAGAGGAAAGCAGAGTTGGAAGCCCTGGAGGAACTGAGAGACACATCCTTTTCTAGCAGCCTACAATATAAGGAAAAAGTGAAGACATGGCATGATTCTCATATCAGCCACAAACAGTTTGAGTCCGATCAACGCATATGGTTATTTGATTCTAGGCTGAAATTATTTCCAGGGAAATTACAGAGTAAGTGGAAAGGGCCATATATGGTCCGGAAGGTGCATGATAATGGTAGCATTGATATATCCGGACCTTCATCATCTTCCACTTTTAGAGTCAATGGTCAGCGCTTGAAACCATATCTAGATCATGACCCGCCGACCATTGATGTTGCCCCGATTCATCTGGTATGAGATGTGGTCTTTGATCACACCTTCTGCATCTCGTACATGATTATTACTTCTATCTTCCTCTGTATAGATCCACTTGTCCATATCATTAATTCTTTTATTCATCTGTCACCCCGCGTCATCCCATGATTTTGCTATAATTAGGACATACTTTGTCCTAAGTATAGGGGGGTGTGCACCCCGAAGTAACTCTACTCTTTGATCCTCTCCATTGTCTCCTCTTCTTGTCTATACTTAGGGATATCTCACCCTAAGTATAGGAGGAGACAATCTGAGTACGATCTGTTCATTCCCACCCTTGACCCTCCCTGTTATGTGTACAGTCTACTATACTTAGGATTTTTTCATCCTAAGTATAGGGGGGACGGTCAACTTCTCATTTGTTCATTCATTTATTCGATCGCTATTCGTTAGACTTTTCTATACTTAGTACGAGTTATGTCTTCTCTTTTCTCTCTGATCTATGAGGACATAGCTCAAGCTAAGTATAGGGGGGTCGTATATACTGTGTATATACTTTAGCCATAACTCGTACTTTAAAATATTTTTACTATAACTCATTATACTTATAAAATTCATTGAAAACCTTAATAAAAAGGTATGATTATTCCTCAAATTCTTTTTGTACATACTGATTAATAAATCAGGTGAAGAAGCTTTGCAAAATGTTTGAAAAATAATTTGAAAATCTTTGTGAAAAATCTTTTGAAATCTTTTTGAAAAACATCTTGTTACATGTTTTCAACCTTTGTAAAAACATTTTGAGTGTAAAATTATTTCTTTTTGTGAAATAAAATGTTTGAAAAATGATTTGCAAATAATTTGAAAAATGGTGGCAAAAATATTTGATAAATCTATATATATTGTTTGGAAAACCTTTGCAAAATGATTTTCAAATGTGTGTACATGTTTGTAAAACTATTTGTAAAAAATTATTTTGGACTATAGTTTTCAAAATTGATTGAAAAAACTGTGTCAAATAAGTTTGAGGAATACTTACATCTCACCAAAAATTCTTTATGTATATACCTATAAAATCGACCACTTATCCTTTTTAAATCCTTAAAAAACTAATTCTTGTAAATAAAAGATACATCCCCATGTAAATATTTGTACCTAGTTTTTTAGCCAAAATCTTTTGTTTTCAAAAATCCCAAAAATATTTGCAAAATTAAAATACCAAAAACATTTGAAAAACCTTTTCGAAAAACTAAAAAAATGCATGTGTATTCATCTTTTCAAAAACCCATAAAAAGTTCAAAAGCTTTGAAAATTACATCACAAAAATATTTCCTGCATAGTATTTGCATATCATGAGCATTTTTTCGGATTGAGTTTAATGGTTGAACAAGTCTATGTAAAATCAGAAGATTGGAGCTTGGTTGGACCTTAAAATCTACCTAATTAACTGGAACCTTATAGGAGCTGGTATTGAGGTACTTCAGGTCTAGTTGACTTAATTCTTTGAGGATCACGGGACTTAGTTCAATGGATTCTTGACTGCCTAAGTAGAGTGTTTCGGAGCACACGCACGACTCTTGTTGATAATGACCTAACTTGGACACCTGCATCTTTCACTTAGCTCATCTTAGTTGGAGTGGAGAGGGGGTTGGATTTGCCAGTATGAGACGCACACAGGTGGAAACATTTGTCCTCCTCTAGGGAGGGAAGTGCACCCCAACCCATCCGGTGATGATGAGTTTCGAGGACAGGAAATTGTGGGTTGAAATAAAGCTTCAAAAGAGGGATAGTCTACTGGCTCAAGAGGAAAAACTCCCTATGTAAATGATGTTGTATATAGTGTTAAAAAAATGCAAAAATCAAAAAACTCCAAAAGAGTGAACAGGCATGTACAAAAATAAAAATGCCTGCTGGAGTGTATATATGTGTATAGTCAAATAAGCAAGCTTGAGCTTCAAAGTAAAATCATGTGAGCCTACAGCTGGATGACTTGACTACACTGGTCTTGCATCCCAGGATAGGTAGCTACACTGCTACCGTCCATTCTTCTCTTCACCCCCCTCCTCTTGAGCTGGTTTCCACTTGAACTTAGAAGGGAATACCCTCCTCCTTGAGGAATGAGTTGTTGGATTGGGGAATCATTAGGTTGTCATATTGGAGAAGTCAGTCTCTTTGTCATTTCAGTTGGGGAGAGCCACCATCACTTACATTGTACGAGTCAGATTCATAGTCGTAAGGGTTTGCATATGAGTTGAAGTATTTCTGACCTGGCTATTGAGGAGACTTGAGCAGAGTTTTGGGATTCTCAAGGACTGTTGGGTTTCAAATTCGATTCTCATTAAGGTTCCGCCCACACTAAAATTCCAAAGGTCCGACTTAAGCTCCAAACTTTGATTTTGTAAAGACAAGTTTGTTAATTAAATTTAATCCACTTTCTTCTTTTTCTTTTCTTTGTTTTTCTGCACTTATTGCATAAGTGTTTGCTAGGGACTAGCAAAGGTAAAGTATAGGGGATGATGAATCCACATTTCATCATCTTTATTCTATCATTTTGGCCTCAAAAATCCTGGCAAATGCGCGTAAATACCATTAATTCCCGCATCTTAGCATTTATACATGTGCATGTAAATAATGTATAAAATATTGTTTTTAAAGCCAAAATAATAGAATAAAGAAAAGAAAAAGAATAAATATTGTAAATATTTTATGACCCGAAACCCCGAGACCTAGCCATCTTGATGAATAGGTCGACAAGGAATAAAGTAGGGGGAGATAAGGGCCAGATACACTAAAAATACCTATTCATTTTATTCATTCTTTAGTCATTTTGGGACCTATTTTTGGTTTCACTTTTTATATCTCAAATAAAGAAACATTGTACATGAAAGTCGTAGATAATTAAATAAAGAAAGATACAAAATTTATTTCAGTCAAAAATACTATACAGATGACAAGTTATGATCTAAACAAAAATCCAAAATGCCAACTTCCCAGGCCTGTATCTCTCAAATAAAAGATCGAAATGCATCAAACTCACCTTTAATTGTATATAATTTTAAATAATCTATTTAATGAAGGTGGTTTCACATCTGGCGTAGCTACGGTTTCAAAGTTGAGTTTTGGACCCCTATTGTATACTTGTACAGATTAAAATACTCATTTTATTATTTATTCATTATTTTATATTTTTATAATTTCGTAAATAACATTTATAATATATTTGTATATTAAAATTGGAATAAAAACTCAAAGAAAACACAAAATAAAATACTTGTATAAATAGCATACCTAGGTATAATACCTACACATATACCTATAGAATTACTGTTTATATTTTATTAAGTATACCAAATACATCAGAAAAATCAAATAAAAATATATTTAAGGGTATAAAAATATTCTATAAATTTATGAAATAATAAACAAAAATAAATAAAGTAAATACACAAAATAAAAATAAAAAGGTAACTTGTAATTATATACCTCATAAAAATAAATAAAAATCACCATAAAATTCTTTATAAAGTAAGAAACATTTTTTATTTATAACCTAAAATTAATAAATTAATTTACTATTTTATTTCGAATTTCCAAATAATTTTGACCAGCCTTTTTCTGGTTGGTCCACGTGGACCAACCAGAGCCGGTCGTTGGTTGACCTCGGTCAACTCCCTGACCGAGGCCTGCCCGCCTTTTGACACCCTATTTTTTGCCCGATTTCTCTCCTTTTTGGAGCTTGATCCATTCACCCTCGGGCCTTGATTTCTTATTGGGACTCCTTCCTTGATCATCACTGATCCTCGCCGAGCACCAAAATCCTCCAAAATCTTCATCATTCGCGTGTGGACCTCGCTTGAAGGGGACGCCACCATCCTGTACATAATCGACCCGCCATCTTCGAGCTCCAGTTTGAACCCCTTGGTGCCATTTTCCTCTTCTCCTGTTGTGCCCCAGAGCTAGAGGGAGGTGACAGCTTCCTTCTCCTACCTTCAGGAGGGTCGAGGACGGTCTGAGGCGGCTCCACCACCTCCGGTAAGTCACCGCCGTCGAGGTCCTTCACCTCTGGTTCCGGCCATCGAGGTATATCCCTTTTCCCCCTTTTTATTCTCACTTTTTATTCCCTGTAGTCGTAGGAGTAGATTACATCTTCAGATCCCCTCGTCGATCGCTCTCTCGCCATCCATCGATCATCGTCGACGCGCACCGCCGGTCGAAGCTCCTCCACCTCCCATAGACCATCTCCAACGCTTATTCCACCGCCGCGGGGTCCAGGCAATTTGCCCTGGTCCCCTTCACCATTTTTTGCAGGTCAAAGCACCGTCAAAGCGACTGGAGCTCATTTTGCGTGGTTCGCCGGAGCTACCTGGAGCTTCAAGCTCCGCCACCCTCTCGCCAGCGCCACAACACTCCTCCGACAAATCCGAGACTTCCGGCACCTAGCTCGACCTCCCAGGAGCACGCCGGCCATTCTTCACGCCTCCAGGTCATCGGAGACCCGAGATCGAGCTCGGGGAAGTTCGCCTCGTCGCCGTTCTTCCCCATTCTTTCTCTCGGCTTCTCCGCCGTTCGATCGAGTCGCGCCTCCAGTTTTGATATCAGCCGTTGGATCGCGTCACCCCTCCACCGTTAGATCTTCGAGCGAAGATCTAATCTCCACCGTCCAGCGCGAACCGTCATAGTGCAACCTCAAAGCGCCACGTGTCAAGGGGGCGCTCCACAGCCGTCAATCACGCACGAGGATATTAGGCGTGGGTATTTTGCACCTACACCCTTGCCAATTTTGCATTTTATTTCTAGTCCATAAAATTTAATTTGTAGTTTAAATTTTTCTATAATATTTGCATCCAGACCCCCGCACTTTCATTATTTGCATCTAGGTCCAGTCCACATCACCTCACGTGACCCGTGCACGTGGGGTGGTTAGCATTTTGTATCGGACCCCCCCCCCCCCGGAGTTTGTCTATTTCATTCCAGTCCATGAACTTTTTATCTAAGTTGTATTATTTTGGTGAAATTGCATGTTAGCCCCTGGATCTTTGTAATATTGTAAAAATACCCCCGCCAGGTCACGTATCCTGTGCACGTGAGTTGGACATTTTGCAGCTAACCCCCTCCGGGTTTGGGTATTTACATTTAGTCCAGAAAATTGAGTTTAACGTTATATCTTTGGAAAAAATGCAAGTAGTCCCTTGGACTTCTATTTATTTACATCTATGCCCTTGCTAGTGTTGTGTTTTTCCTTGAATGTTTGTATTTATTCATGCATCATTTTAACTCAAAAAAGTACCAAAAAATTACCATAGGCTCCTGTTGCATTGTAGTTTAACACCATATTTTTAGTTTGCATTTTTATCGCATTTCATATTTATTAAAAATAAAAAAAGCCTTTTTATCACTGTTTGCATTAGAAAATACATAAAAATTACAAAAAGTCTTTGAAAATTTCCAAAAAAAATATATTTTCTGTGTTTAAGTCTATTTTATTTTCTGACCAAAAATCCCTAAAAATTATAAAAGAAAACCCTTAAAAATAGCAAAATTCTCAAAATCTTCATAAAAATCTAAAGATTTCATAAATACTCTAAAAATTGTATTTTCTGTATTTGAAATTTCCTTATCCTATTATCTATCTATAAAAATTAATTTGAAAAATTTTTGCTCTTGTTTGCTATTTTATTTCTATATTTTTGTCTTGTCTATATATTGTATTCACTGTTTACTAGTATTTTTGCCCTTAAAAATATCAAAAAAATTAGGGAAAATTTAGAAAAATCATAAAAAACATTAGAAAACTATAAAAATCACAAAAACATTCTATTTCCTGTATTTTGAGTATTTTCCCCTATTTTTATCCCTCTCTTATCTCTAGTGTACATATATATATACCTTATATACATTATATCTTTATTAAAAGAAAAAATATAAAAATACAAAATATTAGTAATTTAAAAACAAAAATATAAAAAATATAAAATCAAAAATTAAATAAAATATATATATAATTCAAAACCCACAAAAAATAGCACTTGTAGGCATTTAACCACTTTCACATTTCTGAGCATTATTACCTTATTCTACCTGTTTGCTCCTTATGTTCGACACTCTACATACTTGCACTATACACATATTTTGTAGAGTTATAATAAATTTTAACTCCATACTTTGATTTCCATTGCTTGATATTATTCGTGGGTTAATTGTTGACTTAGCCGGGATTTACCGAGGGTCGCCGCAGCGACTCAGTCTCCGCCTTGTGTGAGACATTTAGACCCCCGTATCTCGCGATAAATCAGGATCCCAATCCATGGACAACACACAATCAATAGTTGAGATTGATTTGTGTTTCTTTTAATGGCTATGATCTTGTTGTAAAAACACAACATCAATTAATTTAATTTAATTTTATATATATATCGCTAAATCAATATATTTAAATTCAAATCAATTAATTATCCTTGGAGATGATGAGGAGATAAATCATATCCCCTAAAAAGGGGGGATGGCTACCAACATCTCATGAGATCTCCTTATCTCATGAGATCTCATTATCTCATGAGATACATTATCTCATGATATCTCCAGGATTTACAACAACAATTGTTGTAAATTATTTCACAAAAATGATTCATAATTATCTTGTGAAATACTGCAATCATGCCATTGGAAAAATGTGAATCATATTCACATCCCAAAACAAAATGTAAATTATATTTTAATTAATCATCCAATGTGAATCCAATTCACATCAATAATTAATCAACAAATATAAATCACAAATAGCTCTCTCTTATATATTATAAATCACATTTATAATATATGTGAGTAATACGGATAGTGTTGTCCATATTATTTATATCTATGATAATTAAATCGTATTTAATCATCTTGGATCTCTATTCTCATGTGCCAAAATAATCTGAATCACATTCATATTATTCACATCTTTGATAATTAAATCACATTTAATTATCTCATATTACTCTCCTTATAATATGAATCAAACTCATATTATCCATGATAATTAAATCACATTTAATTATCAATTTTCTCGATGCTCGGATACATATATCAACAATGAAATTATCCATGAACTCTTTCAAGGATAATGTGCTTTCTCCGCAGATACTTGGAGATAAGGACAGGGCGATTGTATTGTTCCACGTATAGTGACTTGGATATTGAGATCACATCTCAAATCCAGATCTCGGGCCTCCCACGGATGCTTGATTAAATTAAGACCGCAAATCTAATCTTCTCATTGCATATGAATCACATTCAGATCAATGTCCAACATTTGGACCAAGATTAGATTATTTCTCTACTGAGAGGAGTCACTAAAATCCAGACCCGTTTCATCACTCCCTAGGAATGGAAGCATCATGGTTATACAATCGTTTATGAACACATCACCCTCAGGTATTCCCAATACCTGTACATCCTGCATATTCGAAGACTCAGAATAAACTCGAAGTGTTAGATCAACTTTATACTGTCTACTTCAGGATTTTATCAGTAAGTTTCTCATTTGATCATTGGGAGTTGGTATCGATCATATACCTTCTAAAAGCATATATCATACCTAGGTCTTGATCATATACTTTCCAAAAGTATATATCAAACCTACAAATTCAGTCAAGCTTCCAAAGCGAGACGACCGTGCACGGAATTTAATTCTTCCCAATATCCCATGAGTGAGCTCATGTCTTCCGGTTTAGTAAATGAACATGTATGATCCCTTCGAGAGATCGTATTACTCATATGCCTTTATATGCACACCAGCGCGTCGGTGTATAGACCTTGGTTAGGTCATCAACCTATTAGTCTGCCAAATGTACATACTCATACATATAGTAACACATTTATCTCCGGTCAGAGGATGTGTGCCTATATCGTGACAGCATACGACATGGGACTTTGGTTATCTCGATCTCGTTAAGTCAACTCTTTGACCTAACTAATCTGACACCTCCGAATCTCTAATCCTATGCAGAGGACCTGTATCAAGAGATCGATCAGATATCATCCTATGTGAGAAAGGATTGTCTTCTCCTACTCAAGCTGGAGATCATCTTTTAACAATCATTTGATAGTGCTTGATGAGTCCTCAATCTAACCCTCTAGATATTCATCCAAGCACCAGCCTCTATGATTCAATTATTGAATCAACGGTTGTATGATTATTAAGATGGCAATGGTACATAATCCTAATTGTACTAAGGGACCTATTATGCAAATTATTTATTCTTCATTTCAGATCACAAAATGATATGTATAATAACATTTATTGCATAATGGCTCGTTATGGGCTCGCATGTCCAACAATCTCCCACTAGCCCAAAGAGCCATTAATGGGCTAATCATTTAAACCTACACTCATGTGATAATCATAGGCTATTTAGAAAATAGCCAGGTGAGCTGATCAGTCACTCTGTTCCTAAAAGACTATGCCAAGTCCTTTTACGACACTTGCATATCTCCTAGTAACAATGCTCGCATCCAATGTGAATGTTGCATCTTATGCAACCAATACTCAATCTTGATAAAAGCAGTTATAGTTTCCTTGACAATATTGCTCAGTAATTATAACCAGTATTTCCATAATCCTTATCAGAATACCTTTATTCCTGGATATCTTTATCTCCTAAGGCATCTACAGTTAAGACTCTTATATATCTCTATCTATAAAGTCTTAAGTTTTTTAAGATAAGACTTTGAGATCACTATCTCAAAAAATCTTGTCATCTTTGAAGATTTTGTTATTACTGCAATCAAGAGTTTTCTCTCCATGGTAGGATTAGCAACACTTTACTACTCCCACTTCATGGTAGATATCTGGCTTTTGTACACATCTAGCATACTTTCAGCTTCTCGTAACTGATGCACAAAGGGCAACCAGTTTTAGCATTCACTTCCTCAACTCTTTGAGGTGATATCCCTTTAGATAGGTCAGTGCCATATCTTAAGGGATGGAAACCTTTCTTGGAATTTCCAAGAATGGAATGTGTCCAATGTGTACTAAAAATGTGACGGTCCCAATACCCTCTTCTCTTTGCTTCTGAACAACTTCAGAACTAATATCTAAGAGGTATCCTTGAAATCATATTTCAAGATGTGGAATAGACATATTATAAAACACTTATTATTATCTTTATATCATTTTAAATGATTAGGATAATATCTACATTTAGCATAATGAACACAAAGGCACTCCCACTAAGCTTCATATGGTTCATCTAGATTCAATCTGAAATCATAACATTTATAATTTCATCAAATCTTATGGTCCAACTTCAAGAAGCTTATTTGAGTCTATAAATGGATTTCTTTATCTTGCACATCTTGCTTTTCTCAACCATGAAGCCCTAGGGCTACTTCATGTGAATATCCTCATAGAGTTATTCATAGAGGAATGCAATCTTGACTTCCATCTTGAAGGTGTCAAAGACAAGTTGTGTAGCTATAGTTAGCAATAATCTGATGGGTTTAAGCATGGTTACTGAAGAGCAAGTCTCATCGCAAACGATGTCTTCTCTTCGTCGTGTAGCTCATGGCTATAAACCGTGCTTTAAAGGTCTCTACCTTCTCATCAGGTTCCCTTTCTCTTGAAGATCCATTTACACCTTAACGGGTCTTACCCTTATAGGTGGATCATCGAGGGTCCATATACAACACTTGTATATGAAGTCTACTTTAGACTTTATTGTTAAAATCCATCTTTCCATGTCATGATCCTCAGGAGCTTCATCACACGAAGTCCGATCATTGTCACACTTTACTGCATACGGAATACATCCTCAAACTCATTTGAAGAGGTATTAGTGCTTCATCTTTAATTATCTTTTAGTTTCCGATTTCAGGAGCCTCGTTATCATCTCAAGATTAAATGATTTCCTCTACTTCATTTATATCTTGATTTCAAGAGTCTCAATCCTCTAAGAATAACATTCTCAGAGATGATATCTTTTAAGAATCTCAAGGTCATAAAGTAGGTATCCAATACCATCCTTTATTTTCCTAATGAAGTAGCACTCTCTAGTGCTCAATTCCAGCTTACTTTCATGGAATCTTATTAAGGATATATAATGTAGTCTCTACTACATATATACCCGGAAACTAACAGGCATTTATGCTAAAAATTCATCATTGATCAAATCATGTCACACATGATCCAATTGTATCTCCTAGAACTCTATTGAGTTTAGGTTTATCAGGAGGAGTGAGATAGAAATGATATTCATATCTCCATAAGGTATTCTTTGAATTTTATCTAATAGGTACAAGCTACCTAGGTTAGATCAAATTCATTTCATCTTTCTTCAAACTTTGGTTTTAAAACAAAATTGTGAAATCTTTGAACATTTCAAGGGTTTCTTAGGTGAAGAGAAGAAATCTCATATCATACATACTCATCAATAGATATCACATATCCATAATGTTTATTATGATATAGATGATCCACATACATCAATATGTATGAGATCTTGAATACCTCGACATCTAACACCATTCCCATAGAAGGGTGTATTGGACATTTTACTTTGAATACAATATTCACAAGTATGTAAGATTTGAAATTTTAGACATTCTAAAGTTTCATATCTTACTAGTCCATTGATCTCGTCAACAGATATATGTCCAAAACTTGATGCCAGATCATTATCAAATGATCTTCATCCTCCTATTGATCTTTTAAAGGTTTAATTTTTAGTTTTAGAAATCTTAATGAACCATTCATTAATTTTCTAATTTTGTGGAGTCCACTAGATGTTAGATTACTATCTGAAATATATTCATCATAACTCTTTATGATGATTCTATCTCAGAATTCATGTTTATTTCCAACATTTAGAAACAAGCAATAAGTATATTCTAATATCTAGGTCATAGAGACATTCTCTAAGACTAAGGCACTCCCACTGAAATTTAGAAGTCTATCAATCCAACAGAGATTGTTGCAACAATTGCATCAATATCCATGCGGATGACTACAGACATTAAGATCAATTATCTAGTCTTCTAAAACATATGCAACCTATTGCAAGTGTTGTTAGAAGATTGAGATACAATTATAAGACTTTATCTTATTCAATAAGCAAGTCAATATCAATGATTTATGTAGATTATTCGGATACTCTCGAGTCCTTCTCTAAGGATTCTATACAGACTTGATAGTCATACTATCAACACACCAACTTATTGCAGTATTGGCATTCATCCAACTCTTAGGATGTCATATGGAAGTCATAGAAGTACAGTCAACTCTTTGACTATCATTCTCATCTTAGGTCTGACCCACGCTTCCACTGTGCTCCCTTTATCTATAAACAACCATTGCTTAAGACTAAGGATCTCTTACGTTAAATTCAAAAGAATTCAATGTAAGAGCATTTCAACATTTATACATGCTTCATTAAATTCATACAATATGAATATTATGAAGCTTCATGAATGACCAGAGTATAGACAGTAGAATGATGACACTCATCATGTCTACATCCATCTAGACTCTTAAAACATTAGTTCAGGTAGGTATTCAAACATTTTGAATACATCATCTCTTTCGAGCTACCATTCTGCATAATGCAGAGAACCACGTCATTCATGATTGAATGTCTAGAGCTCATATGTATGCCAAAACATCTTCTTTGATTTTATAAGGATCATTCGACAATTACGATCACCATCGACATGTCACTTCCAAAGTACACTCGATGAAAGATCAAAACTATAGAGACATACGAACCTTAAGGTGATGTCTTATTGTCTTATTTAATTGTCATTCCTCATTCTTATGAGGAAACTTGCACATTGCAACTACATACATTATGTGTCCAACTGCAAGTACAATATCTGGATCATGAGTCCAGTCCATGATATTTTACTGGTTATTATTGAGTATAACATTGAGTGGGTTTAATGAAGGATTATCTGAAATAAGAAATTTGCATAAGTATATATATACATATTTTACTTTGATTTGGGAGTTTTTATATCAAAGTTGACTTGCCTTGTCAACAATGAAAGTTCATTCCCTTAATCACTTTCAATGTAAGAGATATATTTACCATTATATCTCAAGCAAGATCTGGGATCTCCTTCCTTATCTTTATCACATCCCAATAATATGAGAACTTGTGACTCCGATAAAAAGAAACGGGAACACATTCCACCTCGCAAGTCCAACTTGCATCTCCCAATTTGGTCTTTAACACCCGGGCCCACCACCCCTAAGGTGATGTTGACCCGTCATTAATTGAACCAACCGTCAACATGCTTAATACTCGCTATACGCAATCCAATATCGCCCCAATAATATGAGGACTCGATATTGGGGTCACTACGTATACGACCTTACTCTTTCGAGAAGAAAAGAGCCCGATCCAGATGCGCTTGTATACAGAAGTTATCACTTCGGACGAGCGTCTCCTACATACAATCCCTGGCGACGGAAGCCTTCGCCTTGACGGGAGACCATGGATGCCACTTATGTGATCCTCTATATCATATTCAAATTCTAATTAATTATTATGAATCACATTCATTATGATCAATTCTTCCAAGGGAAATAACACATCTATTTATAATAGAGTGTCTTAATTTTAATTGGATTCCAATTAATCTAATCATATTAAATTAATGATCCAATTAATATCCAACAAACATTCTTAGTTGTTACTTGAATTATGGTATTATCTCAAATACATATTATTTTGAATTTTAATAATTAGAAATACATCATGATTTCTTAAGCATTATACCAACCCTACCCGATGTCATGGCCAGTACCGACAGGAGTGGGACAGACCACACACGGTGCAACCTGCTACCCCAACGCCCCCGACTAGGCACCATATCCGCCTCGGGAAAGGATAATGCAAAATAGATCACTTTGTACTTGTGATGATCATCGATTTTTCAACCGAAATTATACCATATAATAATAATCAAAACCATTTTGATTAGTATTATTATGAGATTTTCTAAACAAATCCCAAATCCTATTCAAGTAACATATTTGTTGGAATGTAGATCATGTAACCAATTTGTAATCTAGATCACATCTAATCAATAATTGGTTAGGGCAATGTCATTTATGGAAATAATTATCATCAAATATTTCACAAATATTTATGCATAATTATTCAAGGAAATTAAACAAATTTAATTTCACTAATTTCTTAAATGATAATCACTAAGTTCTTGATTAGGAAAGTAATTTCAGCAGTGACCCTCACTTACTAAAATTACCATATCTCAATCAAATTAAATCGAAATTAAGCAAAATAAGTTCCTAAAGTTTGCTAATTTGATTTATAACATAACCTAAGTGATTTTCACGTATTTCAAGGCATTTCAGGTCCACAATTAACATCTTAATTGCGTCATGATCCGCAGTCCCCGAAACAGTGGATATATGGTTATTAAAAACATCATATCTTGAGTTATCGGAATTCAAACCACATAAACTCAAATCCTACTGTTTCCTTAATTAATGGGGAACATTATCCAATTTAAAATTTTGTATTTAAACATTTTAAACATGGCTGAAATTTTATCACAAGATAGGGATGCAAAAAATGAAATGCTAAAATCTTCACGAACACTATCGAGCCCAAATTTTCGTAGGTTCATGGATATCATCAAAAAACTTTGAGAACATGGCTCCGATACCACTTGAAGGATACGGAAAAAATCCTCAAGCGCATTATGGAAGCGTGATGATCGCATCGAATGCGATCGGGAGCGACTAGTCGCACTAGTCGCTCCAAGCAGCGGAAATTAAAAAATTCTATGTGATGAAACCACATGATTCAAGAACACTTCTCAAATCATTTCGTCTAAATCACAAACAAGTAATAGGATTATCTCTTGAAGCATGGTTGCGATCAAGTCTCTAAACCAAGAGACCTCCTGTCTCAAGTCCGATCCAATGAAGGAGACGCTTGCGAGCGTGTGGATGAGATGCATGCTTCTCGCAATCCATGTTGATGATCCAAGCCACGGATCTCCTGATCATGACAAACGAGATACAACGTCTTCTTCACGAGCAAGGCACATCGAAGTAGACGGAGATCCACGAGTAAACGATCAGGCAACATAATGACGACGTTGCAGCGATGGAGGATCTCTCTAGGGCATCCATAGTGGACGGCCACATGAGAGATAGAGAGAGTGGGCGTGTAGAGAGAAAATAGAGAGAGAGCATTCATTTTTTAATTATCTTTCTTAAAGAGCAATGGATGCCTCTTCTTATATAGGATTTTGGGAATCCATGGATCCCAATCCATGGACAACACACAATCAATGGTTGAGATTAATTTGTGTTTCTTTCAATGGTTGTGATCTTGTTGTAAAAACACAACAACAATTAATTTAATTTAATATAATATATATCGATAAATAAGTATATTTAAATTCAAATCAAATCAATTAATTATCCTTGGAGATGATGAGGAGATAAACCATATCCCCTAAAAGGGGGGATGGCTACCAACATCTCATGAGATCTCATTATCTCATGAGATCTCATTATCTCATGATATCTTCAGGATTTACAACAACAATTGTTGTAAATTATTTCATAAAAATGATTCATAATTATCTTGTGAAATATCGAAATCATGCCATTGGAAAAAAGTGAATCACATTCACGTCCCAAAATAAAATGCAAATTATATTTTAATTAATCATCCAATGTGAATCCAATTCACATCAATAATTAATCAACAAATATAAATCATAAATAGCTCTCTCTTATATACTATAAATCACATTTATAATATAAATGATTAATATGGATAGTGCTATCCATATTATTCATATCCATGATAATTAAATTGTATTTAATCATCTTAGATCTCTATTATCATGTGCCAAGATAATATGAATCACATTCACATTATTCGCATCTTTGATAATTAAATCGCATTTAATTATCTCAGATAACTCTTCTTATACTATGAATCAAATTCATAGTATCCATGGTAATTAAATTACATTTAATCATTAATTTTCTCGATGCTCGGATACATATATCAACAATGAAATTATCCATGAACTCTTTCAAGGATAATGCGCTTTCTCCGCATATACTTGGAGATAAGGACAGGGTGATTGTATTGTTCCACGTATAGTGACTTAGATATTGAGATCACATCTCAAATCCAGATCTTGGGCATCCCACAGATGCTTGATTAAATCAAGACCGCAAATCTAATCTTCACATTGCATCTGAATCACATTCAGATAAATGTCCAACATTTGGACCAAGATCAGATTATTTCTCTACTGAGAGGAGTCACTAAAATCCAGACTTGTTTCATCACTCCCTAGGAATGGAAGCGTCATAGTTATACAATCGTTTATGATCACATCACCCTCAGGTATTCCCAATACCTGTACATCCTGCATACTGGAAGACTCGGAATAAACCCGAAGTATTAGATCAACTTTATACTGTCTACTTCAGGATTTTATCAGTAAGTTTCTCATTTGATCATTGGGAGTTGGTATCGATCATATACTTTCCAAAAACATATATCATACCTAGGTCTTGATCATATACTTTCCAAAAGTATATATCAAACCTACAAATTCAGTCAAGCTTCCAAAGCGAGACGACCGTGCACGGAATTCGATTCTTCCCAGTATCTCATGAGTGAGCCCATGTCTTCCGGTTCAGTAAATGAACATGTATGATCCCTTCGAGAGATCGTATTACTCATATGCCCTTATATGCATACTAGCGTGCTGGTGTATATACCTTTGTTAGGTCATCAACCTATTGGTCTGTCAAATGTACATACTCAGACATATAGTAACACATCTGTCTCCGATCAGAGGATGCGTGCCTATATCATGACATCATACGACATGGGACTTTGGTTATCTCGATCTCGTTAAGTCAACTCTTTAATCTAACTATTCTGACACCTATGAATCTCTATTCCTATGTAGAGGACCTGTATCAAGAGGTCGGTCCGATATCAGCCTATGTGAGAAAGGATTTTCATCTCCTCCTCAGGCTGGAGATCATCTCTTAACAATCATTTGACAGTGCTTGATGAGTCCTCAATCTAACCCTTTAGATATTCATCCAAGCACCAACCTCTATAATTCAATTATTGAATCAACAACTGTATGATTATTAATATGGCAATGGTACATAACCCTAATTGTACTAAGGGACCTATTATGCAAATTATTTATTCTTCATTTCAGATCAGGGAATGATATGTGCAATAACATTTATTGCATAATGGCTCGTCGTGGGCTCGCATGTCCAACATTATGCCCTTGTGCTGATTATTAAATAACTTTTGATTAACAAATCCAAATTCAGTGATTCTAGTCTCGTTTGAAAGAGAATTTCATCCTCTTTTATTTCGTATAAATTCTTGACGTGATCTACTTTTAGTGTATTAAAACTCATAGAATAAAACTTATCTTTTTAGTTTCAATATTATGTCTAAAGTTGATTCTTTCATTAATTGTTGACTTATAAGTCATTTTAATCTAATTAGGAACTTGGAATAAATTATTGGGAAATTAATTTAATTTCCCTATTAGATAAATATTTAATGCATTAATATATTGTTAATGATGTGAGGTATTTAAAATATCATGCATAACAAGCAGCCCCAATTCCTTTAATTCTAAGTTGTAAAAACTAAGGATGGAGAACAAAAAAGCCAATGTAAGTGTAAATCAACAATGCATTCTTAAGAAGGAGACTTACAACGATTCCTCGCGTTCTTCATGTGAGATGCAATGCAAGAAATTTAAATTTACATTAAATGATATGATCAGAGGAAAAATACCCTAGGCAGATAGTTCTACATTGTTGCCCTAACGGATTTATTTAATTACATCTCAGTCTCTGTTTGGACCAAATTGTGAAATTTTAGTTACAACCATTGATCTTGGCTCAAGTGGAGGATTGTGAACCTGGAAAAATGAGCAAGATTAGGGGAGAGGTTAGATCATTGTGTTTCCAATACGGTAAATGACAGGACTCCTGCTAGGCTAGGAAAGCCCTTCTCGTCCCTATCATCTGGAAATAAATGCTTCTTTTTGTTTTTCCACCACGCTACAGAGGCTAAAAAAAGCTACTCTCCTAAGCAGAGGAGAGTCGGACATGAAAGATTCCTAAAAAAGGATAAAGGGAGCAACAACCTAACCTTCGTCTATCCAACTAGATATCTTTATCTGGACATGTTAAGAAGAGAAGGAAGACACTTCGACAATGAACTTCCTTCTTCTTTAACCTTATACTCAAATCTAATCTCAAATGTGTGAAACATTCTCTACCTTGATTTTGAACTCATTACACTTCACTGCCTGCTCCACCACGAAACAAAGCTTCTCGTTAAAATGACTCTTCTATTGAATTAAGGAGTCGACGACTATCCGACTAGAGTTTTTCTTGCATTTATGCGCATGTGCTGATTGTTAAATAACTTTTGATTAACAAATTCAAATTCAATGATTCTGGTCTCGTTTGAAAGAGAATTTCATCCTCTTTAATTCTTATTAATTCTTGATGTGATCTACTTTTAGCGTATTAAAACTCAAAGAATAAAACTTATCTTTTTAGTTTTAATATTATGTCTAAAATTGTTTCTTTCATTGATTGTTGACTTATACGCCATTTTAATCTAATCAGGAACTTGGAATAAATTATTGGGAAATTAATTTAATTTCCCGATTAGATAAATATTTAACGCATTAATCTATTGTTAATGATGTGAGGTGTTAAAATATCATGCATAACGAGCAGTCCCAGTTCCTTTAATTCTAAGTTGTAAAAACTAAGGACGGAGAACAAAAAAGACAACGCAAAGTATATATCAATGATGCATTCTTAAGAAGGATATTTACAATGATTCCTTGTTCTTCATGTGGGATGCAATACAAGAAATTTAATTTTACATTAAATGATATGTACAGAGAAAAAATGCCCTAGGCAGATAGTTCTACATTATTGCCCTAACGGATTTATTTAATTACATCTTAGTCTCTATTTGGACCAAATTGTGAAATTTTAATTACAACCATTGATCTTGGCTCAAGTGGAGGATTGTGAACCTGGAAAAAATGAGCAAGATTAGGGGAGAGGTTAGATCATTGTGTTGCCAATATGATAAATGACAGACTCCTGCTAGGCTAGGAAAGTCCTTCTCATCCCGATCATCTGGAAATAAATGCTTCCTTTTGTTTTTCTACCATGCCACAGAGGCTGAAAAAGAAGCTACTCTCCTCAGCAGAGGAGAGTCGGGACATGAAAGATTCCTAAAAAGGAATAACGGGAGCAGCAACCTAACCTTCGTCTATCCAACTATATATCTATATATGGACATGTTAAGAAGAGAAGGAAGGCACTTCGACAACGAACTTCCTTCTTCTTTAACCCTATACTCAAATCTAATCTCAAATGCATGCAACATTCTCTACCTTGATTCTGAACTCGTTACTTCGTTGCATGCTCCACCACGAAAACAAAGCTTCTCGTTAGATGACTCTTCTATTGAATTAAGGAGTCGAGAGCTATCCGACTAGAGTTTTTATTGCATTTATGCCCATGTGCTGATTGTTAAATAATTTTTGATCAACAAATCCAAATTCAGTGATTCTGGTCTCGTTTGAAAGAGAATTTCATCCTCTTTAATTTCATATAAATTCTTGATGTGATCTACTTTTTGTATATTAAAACTCAGAGAATAAAAACTATCTTTTTAGTTTTAATATTATGCCTAAAATTGATTCTTTCATTGATTGTTGACTTATAAGACATTTTAATCTAATTAGGAACTTGGAATAAATTATTGGAAAATTATTTTCATTTCCCGATTAGATAAATATTTAATACATTAATTTATTGTTAATCATGTGAGGTGTTTAAATTATTAACATATTGATTCTATTGATCCCTTGAAGCTTAATAATCATACTTGTAAACGTTCCGGGCTTAGGTCCCCAGTCCGTTATCGAGAAAAACTGGTCTTGACAACTTGTTGGGTTCAGGACCAAATGGACCCGTTGACAACCACCCAAAATGCTTAACCCAAGTTGACAAGTAGTAATCCCCACCACTTATAAACCACAACCACACTTTGTGAGTTTTCCATGTGGTACTACATTTGGGGTTAGGGTGTTACAACCTCCCCCACTTATATTCGCAACGTCCTCGTTGCGACATGGCCCATCACTTATTCTCAGTGACAGTGGTGGCTGCACGCTCTGGGTTGCCTTTTCCTCCAACCTCTTTGTAAGGGCGGCTCCACCTCTCGGGTAGCACTTTCCACTATCAGAGGGAAATTGGCTCTGATACCATTTGTAACGTCCCGGGCTTAAGTCCCCGATCCGTTATCGAGGAAAATTGGCCCTGACAACTTGTTGGGTTCGGACCCAATTGGATCCGTTGACAACCACCCAAAATGCTTAAGTCCAAGTTGTCAAGTAGTAATCCCCACCACTTATGAACCACACCCACACTTCGTGAGTTTTAGGTATGGCACTATGTTTGGGGTTGGGGTATTACAATACCATTCATTGACTTACTTCCCACTAATTTTTCATGTTAATTATTTATTTAATTAGGAACATTGTTATGTGATTGTGCATCTTATTTTGTCTTGCATTAGCATTATTGTTCATTTAATATATTTGCATAAGAAATTTAAAAAATCATGTATTGCATTCTGTTTGCATAGCTTTGCCAATATCACTAATTATTCTCTTAAATAAGTATTTTATACATAGATTAAATTAATTAATTGCTCGTGTCCTTGTTTTTGACCCTGGATTTATCCATGATATAAATTTAAACCAAGTCCTCCTCATGGAGATCTGGTTGATTTGGTTCTGACCGAGTGTTGATTGGCCACATTATAACGAAGCGTAATTATTACTGCCAATTTGCGATTCATCAAGTAGCTTTTCGAGGAAAGTCTAGTGTGAAACCATGGACGGCATAAGAATAGTGATTTCCTCTTACTTTGATTTCCATGGTATTAGCCCTTGGATTTGCTTTTGAATAAATTTATTTATATACAGGGGTGCTAGCCCACATTTGCTTATATTATAGTACTGCACTAGTGGCTTTTATTAAATATACATGCTTGTATGGTCTTGGGTATCAGATCCTTATGAGCTAACTGGAAAATAACTCACTTCTTGATCCTCGACCACCTTTGATGCAGCATGATACCGCGTGACTAATTGTTTTTGTGAACATTTGTTTATTTAAATTTAGTCGAACATTTGCTTTATTTACTTTTTATTTACGTAAAAGGCTCATTATACAAGGCCTTATCGTCTTTTCGTTTTTTTCTATTTTTAGGGAGTTTGTTGCTTGTTTTGGGGGAGTTAGCCTCTATAAAGGCACCCCTTGGATTAGGGTTGGGAATTAGTTTTGAATGAAAGTTATTTTTTTCCACCTCTAATTCTCTCTCTCTCCCCTCTCGTTTCCGCCTTCCCTTCTTCTCTCTTTTCCCCCACGTTTTTCTCCCGTGCCTTAACCTTCCCTGCCACCCCTCTCTTCCGTCGCCTCCTTCCCACCCCACCATGTGCTCCCCTCAACCTCCCCAGCACTCGCTGCCTTCCCCTGCGCCTACCCGCTCGCCCATGCTTCCTCTCCCTTCCCCGCTATCGCCTCGACTGCGCCCCCCGCAAAGCCCGTGCCCTCTCCCACGCGCAGGCATGTCTTCCCTCGTCGTCGCCATCTACGCTTCGCCTCCCCCTCGCCACCGCGTCCGCTTACCTCTCTCTCGCCCTTCCCTTTCCCGCCGCTCCTGCGATCACCAACCACCTCGGCTGTTGCCGCCCCGCCCAGCCGCCCCAACCATCGCCCCTACACCGACTCCTCATCACCCAGCCCGTGCCGCCCTGTAGCCAAACCATCCCACCGTGCTTCCCTACCCGGTTCTAGTGTTGCTGACAGCCCCCCGCCCTTCCGTTCGCCCCAGCTGCTGCGGAGCCGTCATCGTCGTGCCCTCCGATTATTGCCCGCACCCCGCAGGCCAACTGTGGCCAACCTCCGTAACGATCAGGTCCGAAGCGACATGAAATCCCTTGTCAGTTGTGGTACGAGCGCCATTTCCACCATTTATTCTACCGCCTATTATTAGTTTTGTGGATTGATATATTGTTGTTTGCTTGGTGAACTATTGAGATTCTAAACTGCAACATCGTTATTTGTTTCCATTAGTTGTTAACTATTTGATTTGCCCTGAAATTGTGGAGAAACCGGTGCTAGAACTCGAGTATTTTGTTGTCTATTGTTGCTGATTTTTGCATATCGCATGTCATCTTATTTTTTTTCATCATTTAGTCCATTAGTTTCAAGTTTTAGGATTGCCATTTAATCGAAATTTGGTGGTCTTAAGTTCCACACAAATCGGGAACTTAGTCGAAGCGTTGACCACACAAAATCTCAACTAAAATCAACAATTAACCCACAATCAATCAATCAAACAATGACAAGCAGAAAGTGGAGTTAAAATTTATTTTTAACTCTGCATAAAAGATGTATAGAAGCAAGTATGCAGAGAGTTCGAACACAAGGAGCAAGGCAGGATAGATCCACAAGTGTATGTGTGTGTGTGTGAATGTGATGTGATTTACACTATGCAACGCGAATATTTTTGTGGGTTTTTAGTTTTCTATTTTTTATTGTTGTTTTTATTTTTTTAATTTTTTTGTATTTTGGTTTTCTTTTTACTGATTTTGTATTATCTTTTTATATTTTATATTTTTATATTTTCTTTTCAATCTAGGAATATATATACAATATAGGGAAAGGAGGGGATAGGATATTTATAAACATAGACAAAAATAGTCAGAAATCAGGAAAACAAATGTTTTTGGACTTCTTATGATTTTTTACTATTTTTGTGATTTTTGGGTATTTTTAAAAATCTTTTTGGTATTTTTTAAATATCAAAACAAGAGAAAATAGTGAATTGGAATTCTGGCCGAAATCAAAATGGGAATGAAAATATCAAACAGTATCAAAATTTTCCCAAATTAATTTTAAAATAAAGATAATAGAATAAAGAAGCTACAGAACCAGAGTTTATATTTTTAGGAATTTTCTTTGATTTTTTTGATTTTTTTGAAGTTTTTAAGTGTTTTCTAATTTTTAAGGTTTTTTCTTTGAAATTTTTAGTGGTTTTGGGACTGACACTAAAATACACTAAAATAGACAATATATATTTTTTTTGGGAATTTTCTGAGGTGTTTTTATAATTTTATGTATTTTCGAATGCAAACAGTGCTGAAAATGAGTGTTTTTGAATTTTTTATAAATAATAAAAATGCAATAAAATGCAAATGCAAAAGTAGTGCTTGAAAGTGCAAGTTAACCGGAGCTTAATGTGATTTTTGGTGATTTTTTAGAGTTAATATGATGTATGAAATGAATATACAAAGCAAGCAAAAACAATTAAGCCTGGCGGGGGTATATGTGCAAATATCTAAAACATCCTGGGAACAGTTGCAATTTACCACAAAATATAACACTGAAAATTTAATTTTATGGACCAATCACAAATGTTCAGACCTGCGAGGATATGCCTGCAAAATGTCCACCAGGGCGCGTGACTTGCACGCGCCTGGGAAGGACCCAACTGCAATTTCAAAAACCTCGAGGGTCTGACTACAACATTTCAAAACTTTTACACTATAATTCAAAGTTCAAGTACTCAAATGAAATGCACAAAAGGCTGGGGGCCTCGCCGCAAAAATGCCAGTACCTCACGTGAACAGGTCACGTGAGGTGACGTGGCAGAGGACCTACTTGCAAATACTAAAAGTTTGAGGGCCTAGTTATAAATTTTACAAAATACTTTAACTACTAGTGAAAGTTTCTGGACTAAGATAAAATTACAAAAGAGCGAGGGGTATACTTGCAAAATTTCCTCACTAAGGAGATCGAACAGCTGTGGGTCGTTCACTTGACGCGTGGTGCATTCTCCTCGCGCGATGCCGCTTCGTCTTCTGTGGCTGCGATTAGATCTGGCCGAGCGATCGGACGATGATGGGAGGCCTAGATCCAACGACAGCTGTAAGCCCTAGAGTTCCTCGTAGATCGAACGGTGACGGGCAAAGGAGCAAGAACTAGGATGAACGCCGAGCTCGGCGAACGTCTATCTCTCCTCCCTCGCACGCCCGACGGTGGTTGGCAGTACGGCGAGGCTCAAAAGACTCCTGGCGGGTTGTTTTTGCGGCTGAAGGTCTTCAAAGGGCCGGATAGCGTCTGGTGCGCACCAGCGAGGTTGGAGGAGCTGCGGCCCTCTAGGACTCTCCGGCGAACACCAAAGAGGTCTCCAGGCATACTCGAACATGACCGGACCTGCACCAAAAAGTTACTCCCTCGAGGGCAAATTGCCTTGAGGGATGGGGAAACAACTGGGAGCGAAGACGAAGAAGATGGTGATCGTCGCCGGAGGAGCACTCCGGCGAAGGTGGTGATAAGGCGCGTTGATCGATGGGATTTAGTGATTTAGGATGCGAAAAATGCCTACGACGACAGAGAATAAAAAAGGAGCAAGAAAAGAGGGAAGTGGATACCTCAAGGGGGTAGGACCCGAGGTTGAGTTACCTCAACGGCGAGGCTCGTCGGAGGTGAGGAACGCGCCCAGAACAATCGAAGCTCCTCCGCTTTGAAGGTGGGAACCTAGAGCTGTCACCTACAGGCTTCTAACTCGAGCAAAAGGGGAAGAAATTATGTATGAAGTGTGGATCAAAATTCAAAAGAAAATTGGAGGTGGGTTTTATGGGGTTGACGGACAGTGGAGGAAGAACGAGGCACAGCGATGAGCACAGTGATCCTTCGACCGAGGTTACATCAGGGCGGGTATGCCCATTGATCGAGGATCAAAATCCAAGAAGATGCTAGCACGAGAGGATGCAAGAATAGGCCTTGAAAAAATTGAGAAAGAGGGGTCACACCCAGGTCTAACACGGGCTACAGGACCTAGGGCAGACAGTTGACCAAGGTCAACTGCGACTGCCCCTTGGTTGGTCCACGTGGACCAACCAGGAAAAAGGTCCTAAAAAAGATTTAAAAATTTATTTAAAAATAGAAAAAAAAACGAATTAGATTTTGGTCAAAAAATAAAAAATATTTATTATTTTATGTAGTATTTTATTCTGATTTTTAATTATTTTTATGAAGTATATTTTTACAAGTTGCTTTTTATAGCCTATATAGGTATTTTACTTGTATATTTTACTATTTTATTTTTTATTTTGTGATTTTAATTTCTTTAATTTTGTTTATTATTTATAAAATTATAAAATGCTTATATATATATATATTTTATTTTTCTGATGTGTTTTGTATGTTAAATAAAATATAAGTATTAACTATATAGGTATGTGTATAGTTCTTATACCTATGTATTAGGTATATACATGTATTTTATTTTGAGTTTTACTTATGTTTTTATTCCAGTTTTAATGTACATATATATTACAAGTAATATTTACATAATTATAAAAATATAAAATTACAAAAATAATGAATAAATAATAAATTGAATATTTTAATCTGTACAAGTATACTACAAGGGTCCAAAACTCAACTTTCAAACCGTAACTCCGAAAAATACGAAACCACCTCCATTAAATAGATTATTTTACGTTATATACAATTAAAGGTGAGTTTGGTACATTTCAAGTTTTTATTTGCAAGATACGGGTTTGGGAAGTTGGAGTTCTGGAATCTTATTCAGACCATAACTTTTTATCCGTACATTATTTTCAGTGAAATCAATTTTTTATTTTTACTTATTTAATTATCTACAACTTTTATGTACAAAGTTTCTTTATTTGAGGTCTCAAAAGTGGAACCAAAAATGGGTCCCAAACTGAATAAAGAATGAAGGAATTTCATTGTATCTTTACCCTTATCTCCCCCTACTTTATTCCTTGTCGACCTATTCATCAAGATGCCTAGGTCTCAGGGTTTCGGGTCATAAAATATTTACAATATTTTATTCTTTTTCTTTTCTTTTCTTTATTCTATAATTTTGGTTTTAAAAACCATATTTTATACACTATTTACATGTACATGCATAAATGCTAAGATGCTTTAATTAAGGGTTTTTACACGCATTTGCGAGGGTTTTTGATGCCAAACTAATAGAATAAAGATGGTGAATTGTGGCTTCATCAGTTACCACTTAATTAGGTTGCATCAATTTGGTATCAGAGCATAACGGTCTTGCATCTCGCATGCATTCCATTTCTTTCATTGCATAAAAAAACGACAAAACAAAACAAAAAAAAATATCCCAAAACAAAAGAGAGCAGAAAACCTAGGATTCCATGGCCGACAAACCTAATTCCTCTAAAACCGCCTACACCCCACACACTGAGGTAACGTTAGAATCCTTGGATGCTAAAATGCTACGGATGTTCGAACAACTGCGCGGAGAAATTGGCACCTTAAATTGTCAAATGCTAGCTAAAAATCACAGTGATGAGACATCAAACAAAGGTCGGTGCACTAGCCGTAGACCGCACTTACGGGGTAACACTTCCCGCGACTCTAGCTCTTCTACTTCCGACGGACAGGTCTGAAATCCAACAGCCTCTGAGTATCCCAAAACTCTGTTCAAGTCTCCTCAATAGCCAGGTCAGAAATACTTCAACTCATACGCAAACCCTTACGACTATGAATCTGACTCGTACAGTGTAAGTGATGGTGGCTCTCCTCAACTGAAATGACAAAGAGACTGACTTCTCCAATATGAGAACCGAATGATTCCCCAATCCAACAACTCATCCCTCAAGGAGCAGGGTATTCCCTTCTAAGTTCAAGTGGCAACCAGCTCAAGAGGAGGGGGTGAAGAGAAGAATGGACGGTAGCCAGTGTAGCTACATATCCTAGGATGCAAGACCAATGTAGTCAAGTCATCCAGCTGCAGGCTCACATGATTTGACTTTGAAGCTCAAGCTTGCTTATTTGACTTTACAACATATGTACACTCCGGCATGTATTTTTATTTTTTGTACAGGCCTGTCCACTTTTTTGGAGTTTATGCTTTTGCATTTTTATTTTTATTTTTTTTTTGAATAATATATACAGTAGCATTTACATAGGGAGTTTTTCCTCTTGAGCTAGTAGACTATCCCTCATTTGAAGCTTTATCGCAACCCACGATCTCCTATCCTCGAAACTCATCATTACTGGACGGGTTGGGGTGCACTTCCCTCCCTAGAGGAGGACAAGTGTTTCCACTTGTGTGCGTCTCATACCGGCAAATCCAATCCCCTCACCACTCCAACCGAGTTGAGCCATGTGAAAGGTGCAAGTGTCCAAGTTAGGTCATTATCAACAAGAGTCGTGCGTGTGCTCCAAAATACTCTACCTAGGCAGTCAAGAATCCACTGAACCAAGTCTCGTGATCCTTAAAGAATTAAGTCAACTAGACCTGAAGTACCTCAAACCCAGTTCCTATAAGGTTCCTGTTATTAGGTAGATTTCAAGGTCCAATCAAGCTCCAATCTTCGGATTTTATTTAGACTTGTTCAACTATCAAACTCGATCCGAAAAGAAATGCTCATGCTATGCAATGCGATGCAGAAAATATTTTTGTGATGCAATTTTCAAAGATTTTTTAACTTTTTATGGGTTTTTGAAAAGATGATGCATATGCGTTTTTTTTAGATTTTTGAAAAGATTTTTCAATTGTTTTTGGATTTTAATTTTGCAAATGTTTTTGGGATTTTTGAAAACAAAAGGATTTTTGGCTAAAACCAAGGTTAAAATATTTACACGGGAGTGCATCTTGTATATACAAGAAATGGATTTTAAGAATTTACAAGGGTAAGTGGTCAATTTTATACATATATATATAGTGAATTTTTGGTGTGATGTATGTATTCCTCAAACTTATTTGACACAGGTTTTTCAAACGATTCTGAAAACTATAATCCAAAATAATTTTTACAAACAATTTTTACAAACATGTACACACATTTGAAAATCATTTTGCCATGATTTTCCAAACAGTATATATAGATTTTTCAAATATTTTTGCAACCATTTTTCAAACCATTTGCAAATCATTTTTCAAACATTTTATTTCACACAAAGAAAATTATTTTACAATCAAAATGTTTTACAAAGGTTGAAAACATGTAACAAAACGTTTTCAAAATAGTTTTCAAAAGATTTTTCACAAAGATTTTCAACTATTTTTCAAACATTTTTCAAAAAAAACATTTTCACCTGATTTATTCATCAGTAAGTACAAAATGCATTTGAGGCATAAAACACCTTTTTATTAAGGTTTTAAATGAATTATTATCATATTATTAATAAAATACGAAAGTACGAGTTATGGCTAAAGTATATACTCAGCATATACGACCCCCCTATACTTAGCTTGAGCTATGTCCTCATAGATCGGAGAGAAAAAAAGACATAACTCGTACTGAGTATAAAAAAGCCTAAGGAATAAATGAATAAGAGATGAATGAATAAGCAAACGAGAAGTTGACCGTCCCCCCTATACTTAGGATCAAATAATCCTAAGTATAGCAGACTGTACACAAATCAGGGAGGGTCAAGGGTGGGAATGAACAGATCATGCTCAGATCGTCTCCCCCTATACTTAGGATAAGATATCCCTAAGTATAGACAAGAAGGTAAGACAATGGAGAGGATCGAAAAGAATAGAAAACTCGGGGTGCACACCCCCTATACTTAGGACAAAGTACGTCCTAAGTATAGAAAACTGTCTACAAGGGGTGACACCTTTCTGATAGATACAGAAGATAGAAGAGGAAAAGAAGAAAAGAAGAAAATATAAAGATAGCAACAGATGGACGAATGATATATACAGATGGATCTGTATAGCGGAAGATTGAAGGGATAACCATGTACGAGATGCAGATGATATGAGTCAAAGAACGCATCTCATACCAGAAGAATGGGGGAAACGTCAATGGTCGGCGGATCATGATCTAGATATAGTTTCAGGCGTTGACCATTGACACAGAAGGTAGAGGAAGATGACGGTTATGATATATCAATGCTGTGATTGTCATGTACCTTCCTGACCACATATGGACCTTTCCACTTGCTCTGTAATTTCCCTGGAAATAATTTCAGCCTTGAATCAAACAACCATACACGTTGATCTGGCTCAAACTGTTTATGGCTGATGTGAGAATCGTGCCATGTCTTCACTTTTTCCTTGTACTGTAGGCTGCTGGAAAAGGTTGTATCTCTCAGTTCCTCCAGGGCTGCCAACTCTGCTCTCCTCTGGTCTCCTATACTCTCGGGATCTAACAGTAACTCAGTGACTGCCCAAAAAGATTTATGCTTGATTTCCACTGGCAAATGGCATGACTTTGAAGGATACGATTAGATCCTCAAGCGCATCACGGAAGCGTGAGCGTCGTATCGAATACGACAAGGAGCGACTAGTCGGACTAGTTGCTCGATGCAACGGAATTTAAAATTTTTTATACGACGAAACCACAAGACATAAGAACACTTCTCGGATCGTTTCGTTTAAACCACAAACAAGTAATAGGATTACCTCTTGAAGCGTGGTTGCGATCGAGTCTCTAAACAAAGAGACCTCCTGTCTTAAGTCCGATCCGACGGAGGAGACGCTTGCGAGCGCGGGGATGAACCGCGTGCTTCTCAGAATCCATGTTGATGATCCAAGTGGCGGATCTCCTGATCTCGACACACGAGATCCGTCATATTCTTGACGAGCGAGGCGCACCGAAGGAGACGAAGATCCACGAGAAGACGATCGGGCAGCATAACGACGATGCTGCGGCGATGGAGAACCTCTCCATGGCATCCATGGTGGACGGCCATGAGAGGGAGAGATAGGGCTGACGTCTAGAGAGAAAGAGAGAGAGATGCTTCTCAAGCATTATGTGTCAAGAGAGAGCATGGGTATGCCTCTCTATTTATAGGGTTTTGGGATCCATGGATCTCAATCCATGGGACATATAAAATCAATGGATGAGATTGATTTATGTCAATCCAATGGTCAAGACTGTTATTGGTAAAAACCAACAACTTTAGATTAAAATATAATTGACAAAATCAAATATAAATCAATCCAATAAATAAGGAGAGAATATGCATGGAGATCAAATCTCCCATGCATCATCAAGGTGGACGGCCACCCATTCCAAATAGGACATGGGTGCCGCCCACCACATACCATGTGGGGCAATCTCATGGAAATCCATGAGATTGCATGCTTCCTTGATTTTCTCCATTATTTATTTCCAACAACTTTTGTTGGTTATTTATTCATCAAAAATAATTCACAATTATATTTGAGAATATTGCAATCTTGCCATGGAAAATTGTGAATCATATTCACAACCCAAAACAACATATAATTTACATTGTCAATTAATTACACAATGTGTATCCAATACACATAATAATTAATCAACAAATATAAATTATAATTAACTCTCTCTAATACAATATAAATCACATTTATAATATATTATGAATAATTGGATATTGCTATCCACATTATTCTTATCCATGATAATTAAATCATATTTAATCATCTTGGATCTCTTTATCTCATGTGTTCAAATAATATGAATCACATTCACATTATTCACATCTTTGATAATTAAATCATATTAAATTATCTTAGATAACTCTCTTTATAATATGAATCAAATTCATATTAATCTTGATAATTAAATCACATTTAATTATCCATTTTCTCAATGCTCGGATACATTTTATCAACAATGAAATTATCCTGAGCCCATTCAAGGATAATGCGCTTTCTCCGCGAATACTTGGAGATAAGGACAGGGTGATTGTATTATTCCACGTATAGTGACTTGGATATTGAGATCATATCTCAAATCCAGATCGCGGGCCTCCCATAGATGCTTGATTAAATCAAGACCGCAAATCTAATCTTCTCATTGCAACTGAATCATATTCAGATCAATGTCTAATAATTGGACTAAGATAAGATTACTTCTCTACTGAGATTAGTCATTAAATCCAGACCCGTTTCATCACTCCCTAGGAATGGAAGCGTCATGGTTATACAAACGTTTATGATCACATCACCCTCAGGTATTCTTAATACCTGTACATCCTGCATACTAGAAGACTCGGAATAAACCCGAAGTATTTGATCAACTTTATATTGTCTACTTCAGGGTTTTATCAGTAAGTTTCTCATTCAATCATTGAGAGTCGGTATCGATCATATACTATACAAAAGCATATATCATACCTAGGTCTTGATCATATACTTTCCAAAAGTATATATCAAACCTACAAATTTAGTCAAGCTTCCAAAGCGATACGACCATGCGCATCGTTCTTCCCAATATCTCATGAGTGAGCTCATGTCTTCCGGTTTAGTAATTGAACCTGTATGATCCCTTTGAGAGATCGTATTACTCATATGCCCTTATATGCACACCAGCACGCCGGTGTATAGACCTTGATTAGGTCATCAACCTATTGGTCTGCCAAATGTACATACTCAGACATATAGTAAAACATCTGTCTCCGGTCAGAGGATGTGTGCCTATATCATGACAGCATACGATATAGGACTTTGGTTATCTCGATCTCGTTAAGTCAACTCTTTGACCTAACTCATCTGACACCTCCGAATCTCTATTCCTATGCAGAGGACCTGCATCAAGAAGTCGGTCGGATATCATCCTAACTGAGATAGGGTTGCCATCTCCTACTCATGATGGAGATCATTTCTTAACAATCATTTGACGGTGCTTGATGAGTCCTCAATCTAACTCATTAGATATTCATCTAAGCACCAGCCTCTATGATTCAATAATTGAATCAACAACTGTATGATCATTAAGGTGGCCATGGTACATAACCCTAATTGTACTAAGGGACCTATTATGCAAATTATGTACTCTTTATTTCAGTTTTAAGGAGTGAATTGCAATAACATTTATTGCATAATGGCTCGCCGTGGGCTCGCATGTCCAACAATCTCCCACTAGCCCAAAGAGCCATTAATGGGCTAATCATTTAAACCCACACTCATGTGACAAACGTAGGCTATTTAGAAAATAGCTAGGTAAGCTGATCAGTCACTCTGTTCCCAAGAGACTACGCCAAGTCCTTTTACGACACTTGCATATCTCATAGTAATAGTGCTCGCATCCAATGCGAATGTTGCATCTTATGCAACCAATACTCAATCTTGTTAGTTATAGTGTCCTTGACACTACGTCTTATTAATTATCATAACCAGTATTTCCATAATCCTTATTAGAATACCTTCATTCCCGGAGAACTCTATCTCCTAAGGTATCTACAGTTAAGATCCTTACATATCACTATCTACAAGGTCTTAAACTTTTGAAGATAAGACTTTGATATCATTATCTCTAAGTTTCATCATCTTTGAAGATATTGTTATTTCTGCAGCTAAGTGTTTTATTTCCAGAGTAGGATTAGTAACAGTTTACTACTCCCACTGCATGGCAGACACATGTCTTTTGTACACATCCAGCATACACTTCAGCTTCTCGTAACTGATGCACAAGTGCAAGTAGTTCTAGCATTCGCTTCCTCAACTCTTTGAGGTGCTATCCCTTTAGACAGGCCACTACCGCATCTTGATGGAAGGAAGCTTTTCTTGGAATTTTCCAGAAAATGGAATAAGTCCAAGGTGTACTACTAATGCGACAGTCCCAATACCCTCTTCTCTTTGCTTCTGAACGACTTCAGAATTAAGACCTAAGAGGTATCCTTGAGATCATATCTCAACGTGTGGAACAACCAAATTATAAAACACTTATTATTATCCTTATATCATTCCAAATGATTAGAATAATATCTACATTTAGCACGATGAACACAATGGCACTCCCACTAAACTTCACATGGTTCATAAAGATTTTATCTGAAATCATAACAATTATAATTTCATCAAATTTTATGTTCCAACTACAAGAAGCTTATTTGAGTCCAAAGATGGAGTTCTTTAGCTTGCACACCTTGCTTTCCACAACCATGTAGCCCTGGGGTTACTTCATATGAATATCCTCAGAGAGGTATTCATAGAGGAATGCACTCTTGACTCACATCATAAAGATGTCATAGTCGAGTTGTGTAGCTACAGTTAGCAATATTTTGATGGGTTAAACATGGTCACTGAAGAGCAAGTCTCATCGGAAGTGATGTCTTCTCTTCGGTTTGTAGCTCATGGCTACGAACCATGCTTTGAAGGTCTCTACCTTCTTATTAGGTTCCCTCTTTCTCTTGAAGATCCATTTACACCTTAATGGGTATTACCCATATAGGTGGATCCTCGAGGGTCCATATACAACACTTGTATATGAAGTCTACATTAGACTTTAGGGATAATTACACCCATAACCCTGAGTAATTCCTCAATCTCAATCATAACCCTGTATAATAGCGACAATTATGATTTAGATCAAATCTAATCAATTAATTGGTTGAGGCCAAATCAATTAAGGAAATAATCATCTTCCAATATTTATCAAATATTTTACATAATTATTTCTCGAAATTAACAATTAATTTCATTAATTGACAATCACATGGTTCTTGATTAGGAATGTAATTTCAGCAGTGACCCCTACTTACTAAAAATAGCATATCTCAATCATATTAAATCCAAATTAGACAAAATCAATTTTCATAGATTGCTAATTTGATTTAGAACAGAATTCAAGTGATTTTTCACGCATTTCAAGGCAAGTCAAAACAGTAATTAACATTTTAATCACGTTCAGATCTACAGTTCCCGCAACAGTGCATACATGTTCAATAAAACAACCATATCTCGAGCATACAAAATCCGATTTATGCAAACTCAGATCCTATGGTTTCCTTATTTAATGGAGAACAAAATATAAGTATTAAATTCGTGTTTAAATAATTTAAACAGTGCCGAATTTATTTACTAAACAGATCTGCAAAATCAAATGCGATGAAAACTTTCGCGACCTTAACGAACCCAAGTCGTCCTCGGTTTGCGAATCATATTCGAAACCGTAGACCTAAGGCTCTGATACCACTTGAAGGATATGGTTAGATCCTCAAGCGCATCACGGAAGCGTGAGCGTCGTATCGAATATGACAAGGAGCGACTAGTCGGACTAGTTGCTCGATGCAGCGGAACTTAAAATTTTTTATACGACGAAACCACATGATCCAAGAACACTTCTCGGATCGTTTCGTCTAAACCACAAATAAGTAATAGGATTACCTCTTGAAGCGTGGTTGCGATCGAGTCTCTAAACAAAGAGACCTCCTGTCTCAAGTCCAATACGACGGAGGAGACGCTTGCGAGCGCGGGGATGAACCGCGTGCTTCTCGCAATCCATGTTGATGATCCAAGCGGCGGATCTCCTGATCTAGACACACGAGATCCTTCATCTTCTTCACGAGCGAGGCGCACCGAAGGAGACGGAGATCCACGAGCAGACGATCGGGTAGCATAACGACGGTGCTGCGGCGATGGAGAACCTCTCCATGGCATCCATGGTGGACGGCCATGAGAGGGAGAGATAGGGCTGACGTCTAGAGAGAAAGAGAGAGAGATGCTTCTCAAGCATTATGTGTCAAGAGAGAGCATGGGTATGCCTCTCTATTTATAGGGTTTTGGGATCCATGGATCTCAATCCATGGGACATATAAAATCAATGGATGAGATTGATTTATGTCAATCCAATGGTCAAGATTGTTATTGGTAAAAACCAACAACTTTAGATTAAAATATAATTAACAAAATCAAATATAAATCAATCCAATAAATAAGGAGAGAATATGCATGGAGATCAAATCTCCCATGCATCATCAAGGTGGACGGCCACCCATTCCAAATAGTTATGGGTGCCGCCCACCACATACCATGTGGGGCAATCTCATGGAAATCCATGAGATTGCATGCTTCCTTGATTTTCTCCATTATTTATTTCCAACAACTTTTGTTGGTTATTTATTCATCAAAAATAATTCACAATTATATTTGAGAATATTGCAATCTTGCCATGGAAAAATTGTGAATCATATTCACAACCCAAAACAACATATAATTTACATTGTCAATTAATTACACAATGTGTATCCAATATACATAATAATTAATCAACAAATATAAATTATAATTAACTCTCTCTATAATACATTATAAATCACATTTATAATATATTATGAATAATTGGATATTGCTATCCACATTATTCTTATTCATGATAATTAAATCATATTTAATCATCTTGGATCTCTTTATCTCATGTGTTCAAATAATATGAATCACATTCACATTATTCACATCTTTGATAATTAAATCATATTAAATTATCTTAGATAACTCTCTTTATAATATGAATCAAATTCATATTAATCTTGATAATTAAATCACATTTAATTATCCATTTTCTCAATGCTCGGATACATTTTATCAACAATGAAATTATCCTGAACCCATTCAAGGATAATGCGCTTTCTCCGCGAATACTTGGAGATAAGGACAGGACGATTGTATTGTTCCACGTATAGTGACTTGGATATTGAGATCATATCTCAAATCCAGATCGTGGGCCTCCCATAGATGCTTGATTAAATCAAGACCGCAAATCTAATCTTCTCGTTGCATCTGAATTATATTCAGATCAATGTCCAATAATTGGACTAAGATAAGATTATTTCTCTACTGAAAGGAGTCACTAAATCCAGACTCGTTTCATCACTCCCTAGGAATGGAAGCGTCATGGTTATACAATCATTTATGATCACATCACCCTCATGTATTCCTAATACCTGTACATCCTGCATACTGGAAGACTCAGATTAAACCCGAAGTATTAGATCAACTTTATACTGTCTACTTCAGGGTTTTATCAGTAAGTTTCTCATTCGATCATTGGGAGTCGGTATCGATCATATACTTTCCAAAAGCATATATCATACCTAGGTCTTGATCATATACTTTCCAAAAGTACATATCAAACCTACAAATTTAGTCAAGCTTCCAAAGCGAGATGACCATGCGCATGGAATTTGATTCTTCCCAATATCTCATGAGTGAGTTCATGTCTTCCGGTTCAGTAACTGAACCTGTATGATCCCTTTGAGAGATCGTATAACTCATATGCCCTTATATGCACACCAGCGCGCTGGTGTATAGACCTTGATTAGGTCACCAACCTATTGGTCTGCCAAATGTACATACTCAGACATATAGTAAAACATCTGTCTCCGGTCAGAGGATGTGTGCCTATATCATGACAGCATACGATATAGGACTTTGGTTATCTCGATCTCATTAAGTCAAGTCTTTGACCTAACTCATCTGACACCTCCGAATCTCTATTCCTATGTAGAGGACCTGCATCAAGAGGTCGGTCAGATATCAGCCTAACTGAGACAGGATTGCCATCTCCTACTCATGCTGGAGAACATTTCTTAACAATCATTTGACGGTGCTTGATGAGTCCTCAATCTAACTCATTAGATATTCATCTAAGCACCAGCCTCTATGATTCAATAATTGAATCAACAGCTGTATGATCATTAAGGTGGCCATGGTACATAACCCTAATTGTACTAAGGGACCTATTATGCAAATTATGTACTCTGTATTTCAGTTTTAAGGAGTGAATTGCAATAACATTTATTGCATAATGGCTTACCATGGGCTCGCATGTCCAACAGGCTTGCCATAGACGAGTCGAAAGGGAGATGTCCCCAATGGATTCTTGAAGGAAGTCCGATAGGCCCACAAGACCGAGTCCAAAAGTTGTGACCAATCCTTTCGGTCTGGGCGGACAACCTTCTGTAAGATAGTTTTTATCTCCCGGTTCGATACTTCGGCAAGACCATTAGTCTGAGGGTGATATGGCGTGGCAACCCGATGGTCAATGTTGAACTCGTCTGCAAGGGCCCTAACCTTGTCATTGATGAAATGAGACCCCCCGTCTGAAATCAAGACTCTAGGTACCCTGAACCGTGAAATAATATTTTTCCTCAAAAATTTGCACACGGTTTTAGCATCAGCGGCTCGGGCGGGGATGGCCTCAACCCATCGGCTGACATAATCTACAGCGAGCAAAATGTGCTCAAATCCCTGACTCTTAGGAAATGGGCCCATGAAATCAATCCCCCATGCATCAAAAACCTCACAAAAAGTGAATGGGTTGCATGGGCATCATGTCTCTCTGTCCGCAAGTACCCATCTTCTGACAGTCAGTACACCTCTTCACGAATTCATCTGAATCCTTGAAGAGGGTAGGCCACCAAGGGCCAGATTGAAGCACCTTCTGTGTTGTCCTTCTCCCAGAATGATGTCCTCCTGCCTCAAGCTTGTGGCAATAGGTGAGGATGCTATGCTGCTCTTCTTGAGGAATGCACCTTCTCCATATGCTATCCCCTCCTTCATGATAAAGGACGGGATCCTCCTAATGGTAAAACTTGACCATAGCTAGGAAGGTCTCAAGTTTCTGCCTGGGCCAACCCTGAGGGACCGTCTTGGCAACAAGATAGTTTACAAAGTCGGCATACCATGGGAGTGAGGCGACAGCCAAGATCGCCTCGTCAGGAAATGTCTCTGTAATAGGTGTGTTGGGCCCAGATTCCTCAAGATTCTCCAAACGGGAGAGATGATCCGCCACCACATTTTTAACTCCAGGCTTATCCTTAATCTCAATATCAAACTCCTGGAGCAGAAGGATCCATCTGGTGAGACGAGCTTTGGCATCCTTCTTGGCCATTAAGTACCAGATGGCAGTGTGATCTGTATAGATTGTCACTCTAGATCCGAGTAAGATCGATACTTATCCAAAGCAAAGACTACGACCAGCATCTCTTTCTCAGTCACAGTGTAATTCCGTTGAGCGGCATCCAAAGCCCGGCTGGTGTAGTGAATGGCGAACGGCAATCCATCCCTTCTCTGTCCAAGCACAGCCCCTACGGCAAAATCAGAAGCATCTGTCACGATCTTGAATGGGAGAGACCAATCCAGTGGCCGAAGGACAGGCGCTGAAACAACCATACTCTTGAGAGTCTCAAATGACGCAAGACACTTATCATCTACAATGAACTCGATGTCTTTCGTCAGCAGATCAGTAAGCGGTCGGGCAATACGACTGAAGTCCTGAATGAACCGTCGGTAAAAACCGACATGCCCCAGAAAAGACCGCAATTGACGCAGATTGGACGGTGGATTGAGTTTTCGAATGATATCCACCTTGGCCGGATCGACCTCCATGCCCCTGTTGGAGATGATATGACCAAGGACTGTCCCCTGAGTCACCATGAAGTGACTCTTCTCCCAAGACAATACAAGGTTGACCTCAATGCAGCGCTGAAGCACATGGTCCAGATAGTCAAGACAAGCATCAAACCCGTCGTCATAGACCGAGAAGTCATCCATGAAGACCTCTAAGCAATCACCCACCATGTCCGAGAAAATGGATAACATGCACCGTTGGAATGTCGCTGGAGCGTTACATAGACCAAAGGGCATCCTTCTGAAAGCATAAGTCCCAAACGAACAGGTGAATGTCGTTTTCTCCTGGTCTTCGGGTGCAATGGCCACTTGATTATATTCGGAGTACCCGTCAAGGAAACAATAATGACTCTTCCCAGCTAGCCGCTCGATAATCTGATCAATGAATGGCAGCGGGAAGTGATCCTTCTTGGTGGCCTCATTCAATCGTTTGTAGTCCACACAGACCCTCCAAGAAGTGGGTACTCGGGTAGCGATCTCCTCTCCAGACTCATTCACAACTGTAGTGATACCCGTCTTCTTGGGTACCACATGCAATTGACTAACCCACTTGGAGTCGGAGATGGGGTAGATAAAATCGGCGCTCCACCACTTTGATATTTACTTCATGACCACATCTCGAAGATTAGGGTTCAGCCGTCGCTGGAACTCACGCGACGGCCTAGCATTATCCTCAAGATAGATGTGGTGGGAGCACAGAGCCGGACTAATCCCCTGGATATCAGCTATACTCCATCCTATCGCCTTGCGGTTTCTTTCAAGAACCTCCATCAGACGAGATTCTTGTTCTCCAGTCAAACCTGCTGAGATAATGACTGGGTGCATATCTGGCTCACCCGCAAGGAATCTATACTTTAGCCACTGCGGCAGAGGTTTCAGTTCTGGACAACTGGGAGGTGGCAGATCTGGCTTCTGATATGTCTGTGTGAAAGCTACCAGGTCTGCATGGGAGAACTCTCGCTCTGCATGAATATCTGATGAAGGGAGCCCTGCTGAATCATCAATAAACTGTACTGGCTCACACTCTGTCACGGCTGTTGGCTCAGAAGGAATCCGACACGACAAATAGTCAGCAAAATCATCCCAATCAATGTCTGAATCCGAGGGATCTGAAGCAGATGAACAAGATTGAAAATCATCAGCACCACTCGTCCCAGTACTGTCAGCCTCTAATGTATCCTCGTCCAGGGGTGTGCTCTCCAGGCTCTCGACTGCCATAAGCTTTAAAGATGGTGAATCTGTAGGCAAGACGAGGGTCTGTGCTACGGGATCTATCCAATTGGATTCATCATCTGTCATCACAAAGTCGCACTCCTGGTGGATGTCTGCCTCTTTCTCTATCATCTGCGCGGCTTCGCTGGACTGCTCTGAGCGTTCTAACTCTCTCGCTCTGGTCTCCTCGATTGTCTCTATTTGTATGGAATCGCCCTCTACGTGAAAACACACCTTCCCGCTATCATGATCGGTCACCGCCTTGGCTGTGCCCAAGAATGGACGTCCAAGTATGATGGGGGCATCGGTTACCGACTCAGGGATCTCCATGTCCAACACAACGAAGTCCACGGGAAATTTCAGGCCCTGAATGGTAACAAACACGTCTTTCAATAACCCCTTCGGCCTCTTAGTCGACCTGTCAGCAAACTGAAGGATTGTCCTGCTCCTAAGAAGAGGACCAAACTCAAATTTGTCGAGTAAGGCTGCCGGAAGAAGGTTAATCGAAGAGCCACTATCTAATAGAGTACGATCAAACTGCTGCTCTTCAATCTCGCATCTGACATAGGGAGCTCCTGCATCTGGTCGCTTGGCTGGCAGCTTGTTCTGAATGGTGCAACAAGTGGAATGGGTGAGCACATGGATCTGATCTATGTGGTTCCTCCTCTTCCCGCGGATGGTAGTCTTCTCTCTCAAATTCTTTTTGAAGAGGGGGATGTGCTCAAGGGCTTCTTGTAGAGTCAGCTGAATGTGGAATCTATCAATCATCTGGTTGATGAACTCTACTTGCTGGTTCTTTCTTGGATTTTCTCTTTTGTTCCCCTTCGCCAAGCGGAGTGCTTCAGGGAAGGGGATAGAAGGGGCCTCCTCAGATGGAGGACTAGGAATAGGTTCCTGTGCCTGTGAAGGAATGGAATCCATACAATCATCATCATGCAACACATATGGATCTGGAGTATACACAGAAGCCTTCCTTTATTCATATTTTTGTTCTTTTTCTTGTTACCACAGTCCATAGATACAAAAGGTGGTAACACCACAGGAGGAAGCTCGACAAAAGTAGATGTGGTGGCCTCAGTACCACCACCGGCACCTGTCTTCGCGGCATCAGCACCGCGCTTTGGCTCTACATCAAAAATGGTGGCTTCAGCACCACCGTCTGCATCAGGTATCACGACAGCCTCAGTGTCGTCATCGGGATCTCCATCCTTGGTGGCTTCAGCACCACCGTCATCAACAGCATCATCAGCGGCATCAGCACCGCTACTCTGCTCATCTGGCGCTCTGAGTTCTTCATGTTGTCGCTCAGATGAGGCGCCACTGGCTGGCATCCTACCGCTCCTAGTAATCACAAAATCAGCATCACACAAAGTAGAAGACATGTCACTCAAATAACCACTAGGAGAGGCATCCTCTGTGAACTGTACCTGCTCAGACTTTCTTTTCAAGCTGTTTGGATTGGGCTCAATCTGAGCTCTGGTATGGCGGCTTTGCCCTTAATCAAGTCTCTCACCTCATGCCGGAACTCATCCATGTCTTGCCGGTAGGACTCCCGATGCTCAGAGAGTAGTCGGGTGAGGTCATCTAATGCGGGGTTCTCAAAGGCAGGTGCCTGAGAACCGAATGTACTCCCTTGCTGGAAATGAGGTTGTTGTTGTTGATACTGGGAGGATGAGAATATGACTGCTGAGGCGGCTGACGCTGCCTCCACTGCTGTCCCTGGTAGGCGGGACGAGGACCATTCTGGTTCTGCTGCTGGGCATATTGGGGTTGCTGCTGCTGTGGCTGGTTCTTATGATATCCTTGAGTGGGAGACTGTTGCTGGGATGAGGAGCCACCATTACCCCATCAGAATCCGGGGTGATCACGACGAATCCTGGGTTGAGGGTACCAGTCGTACCAAACCCCATTGACTTCCATCAATGGGTCCTGCTCAAAGGATGGTGGTGGCAGAACTGCAGTGGCTGATCCGGCTGCTATACCACCATCTGAGTGTCCTGAGATGGTGGCTGCGATGGGTAGTACGGTAGCTGCGACACCGGCTCTGCCTGGATGTGATTGACCTGGCGGTGTGAGGCAGAGGGCTAGATGGAGCTGCAACTGCTCGGATCGGCCCGTGACCTGGGAGGTTGCTGAGTGTGTGCATGTGCCTCCTGAATGCAGAGAATTTGAGTCTTCAGGTCACTCATGGTTTTGGTGAGAAGGTCCATATGGTCTACACCTTGGTTCTGCTTCTTCTCGAGGATCTCCATGCGGTCCAACTTCTCACTGATGATTCCCATGTCGGCTGCGGCAGATTCGGCTTGGGCTGCGGCTACCGATGAAGTGTTGGGACCGGCATCAATGCGGGCGATCCTCTGAAATGATCCTCCTCCTTGGGGTGGCTTTTGCTGTGTGTAGACTCTGGCTTGGGTCATCACGGTCGAGTTTTCTGCCATGCCTTCATAAATGGCCCAGACATCGTCTTCACCCGGGGAAAAGTATGATCCACTGCAAGAGGCATTTACAAGCCCCTGCAACTCCGGTGTCAGCCCACAGAAGAAACTCTGAACCAGATTGGGCTTTGATATGTCATGGTGTGGACACCGGTCAATGAGCTCTCGGAATCGATCCCAAGCTTCATGGAATTGTTCATTAGGGATCATGGTAAAATTGTTGATCATAGCTCTAGCTGCGTTCGTCCGGCCGAGAGGGTAGTACTTCTTCAAGTATGCAGTCCGGAGATCTGCCCAAGTGTCGACGAACCTCCCCGTGTGTTTTAGCCAATATGCGACTCTATCAACCAAGGAGAATGGGAAGGCTATCATCTTTATTGTGTCCTCAGTCATCAGCCTGTCATGAATGGTACTGCAGATCATTTCAAATTCTTGCAAGTGGAGGTGTGGCTCTTCGGTCGGCAACCCGTGAAATTTGGGCAATAGCTGAATGGTATGCGAGCGAAGCTCGAAGTCTCCATGGATAGGAGGAAGTCGGATCCATCGGTGAGTGAGGGATGCGGCAGGATTGTGCAATTCCCTCATGATCGTCTGTGGTGGTCTCTCAGCTTCTGGATCTCCTCCCTCTGCAACTGGTATATCCTCTACACCACCTGCGGCTCTGTTCTCTCGATCTGCTCTCATCTGTGCCAACTCTCGCATCATGTCACCCATGAATGCTCCTTGGTCTCTGATTTGTCTCTGCATGGTCTCCAAGGAGGCTAATAGTGAATGGTTGATGGCAGCTTGATCAAATAGGAAATGAGGTTGTTCCTGCTCATTTGGGTGGTCTCTGTCTGCCATGTCTGGATTCTCTGAAAATGCAAAAGAACCCATCTCAGGTGCCGTCAAATGTTCTGAGCACTGTGATGCACTAAATTCTGAAACTCTTGGACTGATGGAAGGAGAATGAGAAGGGTGGTCGAGGGGGAACCACGCGGAAGTGAACTCAGGCTCGGAGAGCGGACTCTCCGAGGTTGTCCTAGATGAATAGGGAGGAATGCTGGAAAGCGGTGCTGACAAGGTCGGCCTAAGAGATCTCCGTCCCATCATCTTGATTATTTGAGAGATAAAGGTTGAGAAAAGAGGAAGGTGGAAAAATTGCGCACGATTGTGCGGTATTTTTGATCTTGACCTAGATTCAACTAGCAATCAAACACAAGACAAGGGATTTACCAACTCAACACGTGAAGTCGTAAGGGTTTGGCTATTATCTTTGTAGTTTTTAACTTGAATTCAGGAATTTATCTTTTAACGAGTCCTTAGAGCGCTACGCCTATAGGAGAGAGAATACTGCCGGAAGAGTATCATGTACTTGTCCTCCTCCTGTGTAACCTGTAGCTTGCGCTTTTTGAGGTCCTTGTAACCCTTCCTGGATCCCTACTCAGCCAAAGAAATAGAGAAAGGAAGCCAATAGGCGAAACCGATACTTCAGTACTCGCTCGCAACGGAATCACCCGTGAGCGTGCAAGAACCTACTCGGACGCGAGACGATGAGACAAACACCCCCGTGAAGGCGTGTCCTAGGCTCGATACTTCGGACAAGGTCGATGCTCTACACAATAGAGAGTCACCAATGTTGACCAAGCCCTACTCGTCCACGTACGATAGAAGCGCCAATACTTCGGAAATCCAGGCGATACACAAGGCAGCCACAAGCTAGGATTTTGGCTCTAATTCTTACGAAGCACTCTGCTCACTTGGAAGGAGACCTTCCCATGCAACCTGAAGACAAGTGAGGGTGTAACTCTCCCCAATCAATGAGTCCAATTACCAATTTTATTTAGGTCAAAGTTTTCTTAGCAGTCCCTTTTTTAATTTTTTTGGTGTTATCGCTTCTTTTGAGTAGATTCAAACAAGCGCCTAACGTTTTGTATTTTCTTGATTCCTATTTGATCCAAAAACAGAGGGAGAATAGAGTCGGAAAAGCCAATGCAAGTGGCACTAAGATGGAAATCTCACTTTAGTGCCTAAATGATGAATGCAAAGATAGAAGACTTGCAGTGACTCCCAGTTCTCTCCATGCGGGATGCAAAACAGGAATTTATAAACCTATACTACATGCAGATATGCAAGCGGAAATCGTCCTAAGCAGGCAATTGCTAGCGTGAAGAACCACAAGTCAATCACCAATCCTCGATCCTAAGGGTCCGGTCTAGACTCACCCCTCCTTTTCTCGACAAATCGAGTTCAGGAGTAGTGCTTGATGGGGGTGGGCTCGCAGCGTGGCAGATCTAAGATGATGATTTAACTCTTTAATTAGACTAAGTCCAAATACGTACTATAGGTACATGAAATGGTTATTAGGGTGTCTGGACCTAATCTAATCGATCAAGCAAAAGCCTAGAACTAAGGGCTCAATCTACAAAAGAAATGAAAAAGAAAACAAAACCAGCAAATGACAACGAGAAACTCGATGAAATCCGCGGTGAGCCCCCAGGTGAACAGACACCTGGAAATTGGGCCCGAAAGTCCTGAGTGTCCCAGTACCTGTATTATTACAATTCAATGAATCTCTCTCTCTCACCAAAGAAAATAAAAGCTATCTAACTAATCTCTCTCTCTCTCACTCCTCCTGCTCTCTCCTGTCGGTTAGGCTAAGAAAGCCGACTCCGCTTCCCAAGGTTGCACCGGATCCCCTAGGCAATCCGCCTCGCTCTGCGGTCCCTCGCAAGAAGACAGAAAGAAATGGTCAGAAAAGCTCAACAATATCTATCAAAAATAGGAGAGATAAAATAAGCAATGGTAGATAACTAATCACAATCAATCAAAACTAGGATCTACTCGTTGTTTCTCCCCAGTAACGACGCCATTTGATTTAGCCGAAATTCGGTGGTCTTAAGTTCCACACAAAGCGGGAACCCAGTCGAAGCGTTGACCACGCAAAATCTCAACTAAAATCAACAATTAACCCACAATCAATCAATCAAACAATGACAAGCAGAAAGTGGAGTTAAAATTTATTTTTAACTCTGCATAAAAGATGTATAGAAGCAAGTATGCAGAGAGTTCGAACACAAGGAGCAAGGCAGGATAGATCCACAAGTGTGTGTATGAATGTGATGTGATTGTCTACACTATGCAACGCGAATATTTTTGTGGGTTTTTAGTTTTCTATTTTTTATAGTTGTTTTTAATTTTTTTAATTTTTTTGTATTTTGGTTTTCTTTTTATTGATTTTGTATTTTCTTTTTATATTTTATATATATTTTCTTTTTCAATCTAGGAATATATATACAATATAGGGAAATGAGGGGATAGGATATTTATAAACATAGACAAAAATAGTCAAAAATCAGGAAAACAAATGTTTTTGGACTTTTTATGATTTTTTACTGTTTTTGTGATTTTTGGGTATTTTTCAGAATCTTTTTGGTATTTTTAAATATCAAAACAAGAGAAAATGGTGAATTGGAATTCTGGCCAAAATCAAAATGGGAATGAAAAATATCAAATAGTATCAAAATTTTCCCAAATTAATTTTAAAATAAAGATAATAGAATAAGGAAGCTACAGGACCAGAGTTTATATTTTTAGGAATTTTCTTTGATTTTCTTTGATTTTTTTTTGAAATTTTTAAGTGTTTTCTAATTTTTAAGGTTTTTACTTTGAAATTTTTAATAGTTTTGGGACTGACACTAAAATACTAAAATAGACAATATATATTTTTTGGGAATTTTCTGAGGTGTTTTTATAATTTTTATGTATTTTCGAATGCAAACAGTGCTGAAATGAGTGTTTTTGAATTTTTATAAATAATAAAAATGCAATAAAATGCAAATGCAAAAGTAGGGCATGAAAGTGCAAGTTAACAGGATCTTAATGTGATTTTTGCTGATTTTTTAGAGTTAATATGATGCATGAAATGAATATACAAAGCAAGCAAAAACAATTATGCCTGACAGGGGTATATGTGCAAATATCAAAAACATCCAGGGCACAGTTGCAATTTTACCACAAAATATAACACTGAATATTTAATTTTATGGACCAATCACAAATGTTCAAACCCGCGTGGATATGCCTGCAAAATGTCCACCAGGGCGCGTGACTTGCACGCGCCTGGGAAGGACCCAACTGCAATTTCAAAAACCTCAGGGGTCTGACTGCAACATTTCCAAAACTTTTACATTATAATTCAAAGTTCAGGTACTGAAACAAAATGCACAAAAGGCCAGGGGCCTTGCTGCAAAAAGCCCAGCACCTCACGTAAACAGGTCACGTGAGGTGACGTGGCAGAGGACCTACTTGCAAATATTAAAAGTTCGAGGGCCTAGTTGTAAATTTTACAAAATATTTTAACTACTAGTGAAAGTTTCTGGACTAAGATAAAATTACAAAAGAGTAAGGGGTATACTTGCAAAATTTCCTCGCTCAGGAGATCGAACGGCTGTGGGCCGTTCACTTGACTCGTGGCGCGTTCTCCTCGCACGATGTCGATTCGTCTTCTGTGGCTGCGATTAGATCCGGCCGAGCGATCGGACGATGATGGGAGGCTTAGATCCAACGGCAGCTGTAATCCCTGGAGTTCCTCGTAGATCGGATGGTGACGGGCAAAGGAGCAAGAACTGGGATGAACGCCGAGCTCAGCGAACGTCTAGCTCTCCTCCCTCGCACGCCCGACGGTGGTTGGCGGTACGGCGAGGCTCAAAAGACTCCTAGCAAGCTGCTTTTGCGGCTGAAGGTCTTTAAAGGGCCGGAGAGCGTCTGGTGCGCACCAGCGAGGTCGGAGGAGCTGCGGCCCTCTAGGACTCTCCGGCGAACACCAAAGAGGTCTGCAGGCGTGCTCGAACGTGACCGGACCTGCACCAAAAAGTTACTCCCTCGAGGGCAAATTGCCTCGAGGGTTGGGGACCTGCACCAAAAAGGTCCTAAAAAAGATTTAAATTTTTTTTAAAAAATAGAAAAAAACGAATTAGATTTTGGTCAAAAAATAGAAAATATTTATTATTTTACGTAGTATTTAATTCTGATTTTTAATTATTTTTATGAAGTATATTTTTACAAGTTTCTTTTATAGCCTATATAGGTATTTTACATGTATATTTTAGTATTTTATTTTTATTTTGTGATTTTAATTTCTTTAATTTTGTTTATTATTTTATAAAATTATAAAATGCTTTTATATATATAAATATATTTTTATTTTATTTTTTTGATGTGTTTTGTATGTTAAATAAAATATAAGTATTAACTATATAGGTATGTGTATAGTTCTTATACCTATGTATTAGGTATATACAGATATTTTATTTTTAGTTTTATTTATGTTTTTATTCTAGTTTTAATGACATATATATTATAAGTAATATTTACATAATTATAAAAATATAAAATTACAAAAATAATGAATAAATAATAAATTGAATATTTTAATCTGTACCAGTATACTACAAGGGTCCAAAACTCAACTTTCAAACCGTAACTCCGAAAAATACGAAACCACCTCCATTAAATAGATTATTTTACGTTATATAAAATTAAAGTGAGTTTGGTACATTTCGAGTTTTTATTTGCAAGATACAGGTCTGGGAAGTTGGAGTTCTGGAATCTTATTCAGACCATAACTTTTTATCTGTACATTATTTTTCAGTGAAATCAATTTTGTATTTTTATTTATTTAATTATCTACAACTTTTATGTACAAAGTTTCTTTATTTGATGTCTCAAAAGTGGAACCAAAAATGAGTCCCAAACTGAATAAAGAATGAAGGAATTTCATTGTATTTTTACCCTTATCTCCCCCTACTTTATTCCTTGTCGACCTATTCATCAAGATGCCTAGGTCTCGGAGTTTCAGGTCATAAAATATTTACAATATTTTATTCTTTTTCTTTTCTTTTCTTTATTCTATAATTTTGGCTTTAAAAACCGTATTTTATACACTATTTACATGTACATGCATGAATGCTAAGATGCTCTAAGGGTTTTTACACTCATTTGCGAGGGTTTTTGATGCCAAACTGATAGAATAAAGATGATGAATTGTGGCTTCATCAGTTACCACTTAATTAGGTTGCATCAATTTGGTATCAGAGCATAACGGTCTTGCATCTCGCATGCATTCCATTTGTTTCATTGCATAAAAAAACACGACAAAACAAAACAAAAAAATATCCCAAAACAAAAGAGAGCAGAAAACCTAAGATTCCATGGTCGACAAACCTAATTCCTCTAAAACCGTCTACACCCCACACACTGAGTTAACGTTAGAATCCTTGGATGCTAAAATGCTACGGATGTTCGAACTACTGCGCGGAGAAATTGCCACCTTAAATTGTCAAATGCTAGAGAAAAATCACAGTGATGAGACATCAAACAAAGGTCGGTGCACTAGCCATAGACTGCACTCACGGGGTAACACTTCCCGCGACTCTAGCTCTTCTACTTCCGACGGACAGGTCTGAAATCCAACAGCCTCTGAGTATCCCAAAACTCTGTTCAAGTCTCCTCAATAGCCAGGTCAAGAATACTTCAACTCGTACGCAAATCCTTACGACTATGAATTTGACTCGTACAATGTAAGTGATGGTGGCTCTCCTCAACTGAAGTGACAAAGAGACTGACTTCTCCAATATGACAACCCAATGATTCCCCAATCCAACAACTCATCCCTCAAGGAGCAGGGTATTCCCTTTTAAGTTCAAGTGGCAACCAGCTCAAGAGGAGGGGGGTGAAGAGAAGAATGGACGGTAGCCAGTGTAGCTTCCTATCCTAGGATGCAAGACTAGTGTAGTCAAGTCATCCAGCTGCAGGCTCACATGATTTGACTTTGAAGCTCAAGCTTGCTTATTTGACTTTACAACATATGTACACTCCGGTATGTATTTTTATTTTTGTACAGGCCTGTCCACTTTTTTGGAGTTTATGCTTTTGCATTTTTTATTTTTTTTGAATACTATATACAACAGCATTTACATAGGGAGTTTTTCCTCTTGAGCCAGTAGACTATCCCTCTTTTGAAGCTTTATCGCAACCCACGATCTCCTATCCTCGAAACTCATCATTACTGGACGGGTTGTGGTGCACTTCCCTCCCTAGAGGAGGACAAGTGTTTCCACTTGTGTGCGTCTCATACTGGCAAATCCAATCCCCTCACCACTCCAACCGAGTTGAGCCATGTGAAAGGTGCGGGTGTCCAAGTTAGGTCATTATCAACAAGAACCATGCGTGTGCTCTAAATACTCTACTTAGGCAGTCAAGAATCCACTGAACCAAGTCTCGTGATCCTCAAAGAATTAAGTCAACTAGACCTGAAGTACCTCAAACCCAGTTCCTATAAGGTTCCTGTTATTAGGTAGATTTCAAGGTCCAATCAAGCTCCAATCTTCGGATTTTATTTAGACTTGTTCAACTATCAAACTCGATCCGAAAAGAAATGCTCATGCTATGCAATGCGATGCAGAAAATATTTTTGTGATGTAATTTTCAAAGATTTTTGAACTTTTTATGGGTTTTTGAAAAGATGATGCATATGCGTTTTTTTTTAGATTTTTGAAAAGATTTTTCATTTGTTTTTGGATTTTAATTTTGCAAATGTTTTTGGGATTTTTGAAAACAAAAAGATTTTTGGCTAAAAACAAGGTTAAAATATTTACACGGGAGTGCATCTTGTATATACAAGAAGTGGATTTTAAGAATTTACAAGGGTAAGTGGTCAATTTTATACATATAGTGAATTTTTGGTGTGATGTATGTATTCCTCAAACTTATTTGACACAGGTTTTTCAAACGATTCTGAAAACTATAATCCAAAATAATTTTTACAAACAATTTTTACAAACATGTACACACATTTGAAAATCATTTTGCCACGGTTTTCCAAACAGTATATATAGATTTTTCAAATATTTTTGCAACCATTTTTCAAACCATTTGCAAATCATTTTTCAAATATTTTATTTCACACAAAGAAAATAATTTTACAATCAAAATGTTTTACAAAGGTTGAAAACATGTAACGAAACGTTTTCAAAATAATTTTCAAAAGATTTTTCACAAAGATTTTCAACTATTTTTCAAACATTTTGCAAAAAACATTTTCACCTGATTTATCCATCAGTAAGTACAAAATGCATTTAAGGAATAAAACACCTTTTTATTAAGGTTTTTAATGAATTATTAGTCATATTATTAAGAAAATATGAAAGTATGAGTTATGGCTAAAGTAAGTTTGCTAAGGCCCAGACAAGGAGGATGTCTTTTTCTGTGAACTCCGTCCCTCGCGCCAGTTCCCCGATGACGACCTCCAAACCAATAGGTTCCACATCGATTATTACGGGTAAAACCCAAACCAAACCCGCAAAACCTGTCGTCGCCCGACCATCTACTGGGAACCCCGGACCAGGCATCTTGGGAAGTCGACCTGTTGTAGGACCTGATACTTGTTTCTGATGTTATCAAAAGGGACATCGAGCAGCAGAGTGCCCAAACCCTAAGGCTAGACCCGCCCATTTATGCACCATCTAAGACCCTGAAGACCCTGATCCTGACCAACAGGAATCAACCGAAGAGGATCAGACCGCTTTGACTGCTGACACCATAGGAACCGATGACTATGAGCTTCTGGGAGTGGATGGAGATGAATCCGGACCTTTCTTGTTAATTGAACGTGAGAACTTTATCGCCTCTGACAGCGCACCCACAAACATCTTGCTCACACCCGCTGTTAACGACGTTGATAGTTGGTTGCGACGCAGCATATTCCGAACCACCTGCACCTCAGAAGGGTGTCGCTGTTTGCTGATCATTGATAGAGGGAGCGTTGAGAACTTCATTTCCCAAGAAATGGTCGATAAGTTGGGACTACCAACTCAACCACTCGAGATACCTTACAATGTGGCTTAGTTTCGAGGTGATACTCAACTTTCGATCCACTGTCAGAGCCTCGTTAGCTTCTCGATTGGGCCTTCGTATAAAGACGAGGTGTGGTGCCATGTCGCCCCTATGGATGTCTGTCATGTACTACTTGGGAGGTTTTGGCAGTTCGATCGAGACACTGAGCACAGAGGAAAAATGAACACTTACTCATTTCTCATAGACAAGGTGCGTGTGACCCTTAGACCACAACGCGAAGCCCTTATCCCTCGCCAGGTGGCTACCCTTCAAGCTGCGACTGCACAATCTGGTAGAAGTACTCCACCGCCAAAGCCTTCAACTACGGGTCCCGTATTGCTGATGGAAGCCCAGACGTTCCAACGTGAGGTTCAGGAGAGCTCCACTATTTATGCGTTAATGGGACGTGAAGTGAGCAAACATGAGACAACTACACCCGAAGTCCCGCTTGAGGTAAAGCCCCTCATCTAGGAGCTTGCTGACATTATGCCTAAAGAGTTGCCTGAAGGACTACCCCCGTTGCGAGACATTCAACATCACATTGACCTAGTCCCGGGAGCCAGTCTGCCCCACTTACCACATTATCGGATGAGCTCAAGTAAGCATGAAGAAATGAACATGCAGGTTACTGATCTTCTACATCGTGGGTATGTGCGAGGGAGTATGAGTCTTGTGGCGGTCCCTGCTCTGCTTACACCGAAAAAAGATGGCACATGGAGGATGTGCGTGGACAGCCGTGCTATCAACAAGATCACGATCAAGTATCATTTTCCGATCCCACGCCTTGATGACATGCTCGACATGCTATCGAGTGCCAAATTATTTTCCAAAATGAACCTTCGCAGTGGGTACCATTAGATTCGCCTCCGACCTGGAGACGAGTGGAAGACTGCTTTTAAGACCAAAGAGGGCCTTTATGAATGGACAGTAATGCCCTTCGGCCTGTCTAATGCTCCCAGCATTTTCATGCGAACCATGAATCATGTTTTACGGCCCTTCATCGATAACTTTGTGGTTGTGTACTTCGATGACATACTGATCTACAGCTTGACCGAAGAAGACCACTTATCCCACTTACGACAAGTCCTGGAAACCTTGAGAGCCCAACAATTGTATGTCCACCTTAAGAAATGTTCCTTCATGTCTGACACAGTCCTCTTTCTGGGATACATTGTCACTGCCGATGGACTTAAGGTTGACCCCTCCAAGATTCAGGCCATTCAGAGCTGGCCCGTGCCCAAAACCCTCACTGAGATTCGCAGCTTTCTGGGATTGGCCTCTTTCTACCGGCGCTTCATCAGGAACTTTAGCACTTGTGCGGCTCCCTTGGTAGATTGCACAAGCAAAGGCGCACCCGCTTGGTCTCTTGAAGCAGAAACCAGCTTTCAAAGTCTAAAACATCAATTGACCCATGCCTATGTCTTGGCACTTCCTGACTTCACCAAGGTCTTTGTAGTCGACTGCGACGCCTCACATGTCAGGATCAGTGCCGTCCTGAGTCAAGAAGGACGACCGATAGCCTTCTACAGTGAAAAGTAGAACGGAGCTCGATCATGGTACTCTACATATGATGTCGAATTCTATGATGTGGTACAAGCTCTCGAGCATTGGAGGCACTATCTAATCCAACACGAATTTGTCCTTAATTCTGATCATGAAGCTTTATGATATCTGAACTCTCAGAAGACCCTTAACAAGCGTCATGCCAAATGGGTTAGTTTCCTCCAAGAATACACGTTCCATCTCAAGCACAAGGCTGGAACCCTGAATCGCGTGGCCGACGCATTAAGCAGACGAGCACATGCCCTGACCACAATGACCGTCAGCACAACATGATTTGACGCACTCAAGGATCTCTACCCCATTGACCCTGACTTCGGACAAGCTTATGTCGAGTGTATCGGAACTGGACAGGATCCCACAACCACCTATGTCCTTCATGAGGGATTCCTGTTCAAGGCCCACCGGCTGTGCATTCCTGCCACTTGCCTTCGAGAGAACCTGATTTCGGAACTGCATAACGGTGGTTTAGCTGGACACTTTGGAAGGGACAAGACCTTGACCCTTCTCCAAGAGCAATTTTATTGGCCGCAAATGCGAAAGGATGTTACAAAGTTCGTACAAAAATGCCAAACATGTCAAAGATTCAAAGGCCATAGGCAGAACACTAGGTTGTATACACCTCTGTCGATTCCTCTACGACCCTGGGAAGACATCACTATGGATTTTGTGCTAGGCTTGCCCCTCACGGTACGGAAAGTTGACTCTATTTTTGTGGTTGTGGACAGATTTTCTAAAATGGCACATTTCATTGCATGTAAAAAAACCTCAGATGCATCTCATGTCGCTGATTTTTTTTCGTGATGTTGTTCGATTGCATGGTGTTCCTCGTTCTTTCACTTCGGATCGTGATACCAGGTTTTTGAGTTATTTTTGGCGCACGCTTTGGTCTCCTCTTGGTACTCGTGATGGGCAAACCGAAGTAGTTAACATATCATTAGGAAATTTATTGCGATGTCTTGCAGGGGACTCTCCGTCCAAATGGAATCTAATTCTTCCCCAAGTCGAATTCGTGTATAACAGTTCCACTAATAGATCCACCGGAAAATTGCCATTTGAGAGTGTGTACGGCTTTCCACTTACCCAATTTCTAGACCTAAAACCCACAACCATGCAAGGGAGAAGTAGTGCAGCTGCTGAGGATCTGGTCGAACACCTAACCCATATCCATACCGAAATCCGAGCCAAACTCCAAACCATGACCCAGAAATACCAAGCCCAAGCCAACCTACACCGTAGAGAGAGCGAGTTCAGAGTTGGAGAATTAGTGATGGTCCACCTAAAAAAAGAGAGGTTTCCTTTGAGAGTCCACCAAAAATTGAGTGAACGAAAGATTGACCCATTCCGAATCCTCAAAAAGATTGGGCCCAAATGCTTACTTACTTGATATGCCGCCAGACGTCCAAACATCACCAGTCTTTAATGTATCAGATCTCTTCTTATATCATGGAGATGAACAAACAGATGCCACCACGCCAGCAGTTCCCGCTGATGATATGCGCCAACCACCAGCTGCGACTAATGCCGATCAGATTGAAGATATTGCCGACATCCGAGATATGATGACTAGGCGTGGTCTCTTCCGTCGCTATCCAGTCAAATGGAAGGGACGACCTCTTACAGACTGCACCTGGATTGACGAGGATGAACTCCAACAACTCGCCCCGATATACTTCAGAACTACCACGATGCCATCTCGACGGAGCGAGATTCTTCTCAGCACGGGGGAGTTGATGCAGCATGATACCGCGTGACCAATTGTTTTTGTGAACATTTGTTTATTTAAATTTAGTCAAACATTTGCTTTATTTACTCTTTATTTATGTAAAAGGCTCATTATACAAGGCCTTATCGTCTTTTCATTTTTTTCTATTTTTAGGGAGTTAGGTGCTTGTTTTGGGGGAGTTAGCCTCTATAAAGGCACCCCTTGGATTAGGGTTGGGAATTAGTTTTGAATGAAATTTTTTTCCACCTCTAATTCTCTCTCTCCCCTCTCGTTTCCGCCTTCTCTTCTTCTCTCTTTTCCCCCGCGTTTTTCTCCCGTGCCCTAACCTTCCCCGCCACCCCTCTCTTCCGCCGCCTCCTTCCCACCCCACCCCGTGCTCCCCTCAACCTCCCCAGCACTCGCCGCCTTCCCCTGCGCCTACCCGCTCGCCCCTGCTTCCTCTCCCTTCCCCGTTATCGCTTCGACTGCGCCCCCCGCATAGCCCGCGCCCTCTCCCACGCGCAGGCCCGTCTTCCCTCATCGCCGCCATCTACGCTTCGCCTCCCTCTCGCCACCGCGCTCGCTTACCTCTCTCTCGCCCCTCCCTTTCCTGCGGCACCTGCGATCACCAACCACCTCGGCTGCTGCCGCCCCGCCCAGCCTCCCCAGCCATCGCCCCTACACCGACTCCTCATCGCCCAGCCCGTACCGCCCTGTAGCCAAACCAGCCCACCATGCTTCCCTACCCGGTTCTAGTGTTGCTGACAGCCCCCGCCCGTCCGTTCGCCCCAGCTGCTGCGGAGCTGTCATCGCCACGCCCTCCGATTATTGCCCGCACCCCGCAGGCCAACTGTGGCCAACCTCCGTAACGATCAGGTCCGAAGCGACACGAAAGCCCTTGTCGGTTGTGGTACGAGCGCCATTTCCACCATTTATTCTACCGCCTATTATTAGTTTCGTGGATTGATATATTGCTATTTGCTTGGTGAACATTGAGATTCTAAACTGCAACATCGCTATTTGTTTCCATTAGTCATTAACTATTTGATTTGCCCTGAAATTGTGGAGAAATCGGTGCTAGAACTCGAGTATTTTGTTGTCTACTGTTGCTGATTTTTGCGTATCGCACGTCATCTTATTTGTTTTCGTCATTTAGTCCATTAGCTTCAAGTTTTAGGATTGCTATTAAGTTACCACTTAATTAGGTTGCATCAACCTTACTACGAGCGACAAAAGGCAATGTGTTGTTCTTAATATATACAGTTGGTTTGAGACCTTGGATGACTTCTTTCTTTACCCTAAAGTCACTAGCGACATCAATGCTTTCTGAATTAAGGCATCTTCCTTGCAAGTGTCAGGTCTTTTCCTCCCATTTTTTACGGAATGGGCCTCGAAGCCACATTGAAATCCCTTGTAAGTTTCCAGTCTTTTCCACCTATTTTCTTTATGGGAACGGGACCTCGATGCCACATCAAAATCCCATAGCGAAAAGAAGTCCCTCTTAGGTACACCTCCGTATTGGAGCAATAATGTAGCTTGTTTAAAATGTCACGCTGCTTAACCACCATCTCTTTACCACTACAACAACTCGAACTACAGTTCTCAAGCCCGAGAAGAAAGAAGAATGAATCTTGATGGTGAAGAGGAAAGAAAGAAGCGTAGTCGAACTTTAGCTAGAAGGATGATGGTTCACATATTTTTTAACCCCACATGAAATCAGAGAGGTATAATACCCATCATTTCCAGTAAAGGATGATTTGCACTATTTCATTAAAAAGACCCACTTAAATGATTTTGTGGTAGATGCAAGCGAGCTCACATTCCAATGACTAGGATACCAACCCCACCCCCACCTTAACGAAACCAATGAAAAAGTTGCATTAGAAAACGAAACCAATGAAATCAACGGCGATTTTTATATGAGATCAACCCCATGTACGGAGAGAGGTGCCAAAATGGGTCATAAATAGGCCCCACATAAATTAAATGCCACCCGTTTCTGACGTGGCATGTATCAATTGGCCGGATGCACTTTATTACCTAAACGGGTACAGCGTCCACACGATGTCGCTCAAATAGGGCGAGAGAAAGGGAGCGAATTCTTTCCCATTTCTCGCCGCCCATTCCACAACCCCTTTCCTCGATCGCCCATACGCTACATCTCAATCCAATCCCTGAGATCCCTCCGATCCATTCGACCTCTTTGCCGTTTCCAATTCGATCAGGACGTACGCCTCCCAAAAATGGTATCTCCTCATCCATTAGGGTTTGCAATTCGCTATTTTTGATGGCCGTTTGGTCCGCGAGATTGGATTCCGTTGGGTTTGATCTAATATGGTTTAAATTACGGGATTGTGATGTTTAATTTGCTATTTTAGGGTCAAGGTCGAGATCCTTGTTAAGTTTGGCTCTGATCTGATATGGGTGTTGATCGGAGCTGCCTATCCACGGGTGGGACGGGTGTGGATACTGTTGCGGGATCGGTAGATCGCTGGTTGTGGGGTTTATCTGAAATATACATGTGAATAGTGCCTTTCTGTGGTCGTGTTTCTGTGTGTTTTGTAGAAATGGATCTTTCTTTCGCGTGTTATGATCTGTTGTGGCAATTGATGCTTTGGCGGCCGATTTTGAGAAGTTGGACTCCAGTAGCTTAAGCCTTGACCTGTCCTAAGAAGGTTCTATCTTGAGGGAAATGATCTATCTGGTTGAAGCATATGTGAGATAACTTGGTTTTGATTATTGTTTTAGGAAGCGTATCTACAGGAAGTATGATGGTATGCGATATGTCAAATTGAGTACATTATGCGAGAGCTGTTCTGGTCATGGTTATGAAAATAAATTAACTAACTTGAGTACTTCCCTGAATGACAGGGTGTCCCTTGCCTGAATAGTAGGACCAGTTCTTCGACTCACTAAGTAGTCGACCACTTTTCTATGGTTGTTGTTCATTATTCCTTATTCTTTGAGGACATTTGTGATAATGAGGTGTGTTATATATATATATATATAACTTTGCCTCTAGTAATCTTCTTGATTTTTTTGATTTTGATTTATAATTTCGAGTGAGAGAGATGTTATTTTCATTACATGGGTGTTGGTTATAATATGTGAAGTAGGGAAGAGTGTTTGGATCAGTTGCACACATGAACCACGAGGGGAAGAGAAAGAAACTTGAGAGAAAACAATCTAGCGTCACATAGATACTGTGTTATTTGCTTAATGGTATATCATTTATAGTTTTATACTTCAATCAACTATTGGGAGGAATCATCACCTCTTTGCTAAGGTGACCACGCTACACCATTTGGAGGATGATGAGTCTTTTATCCTATGAGGAGGTTGTGGGGAGGTAAAATTCTCGAGATATTATCAAGGTTGCAAATGTTGGTATTCAATTGGAAAACAACCAAGTAAAGAATATTTGGGTCATGATTCAAAAATGTTCATTTATGTAATTGTTCTTTTAGAATTTATTTGATATATATTCTGATGTATTTATTTATATTTTTAGCAAGATTAAAGTACTTATTAAATTTCAGTCAAATATTCATGGTTTTTCTTTTTTATTTTTTCTAAAAAAACAAATATAAAAATAACATTCTTCATTAGGCAACTGATTAGTCCAACAATTAACCAACCAATCTGACTGATTATTCGGTTAGGTTGACTATCAATCAAATACAGTTTATCTATTCGACCATCCCATTGAACGATATATCCCATCTGACTTTCTTAAGATTGGCAACTATCAAGTAGTGGAGTCAAAATTAAATTCTTGGTTATAGTTCTCGAGAAATGTGTAGCTGAAAGAGATGCAAACAGTAGTTTTTTTCATATGACCACATATAATATGCTTAGGTTCAATCCATGTGATGGTTATATAGGAGTAATGTTAAATGGAAGGTAGCATATTGACAAAGCATTTTCTTAGCAGTTCAAAAATTTTACATTGAGGTGTTAACGGGCATGTGCGTTATATGTTGATTATTCTTCTTTTATCATTTATTTCGAAAAGGATGCTTCTCTATCCTCAAGCAAGGATGCACACCATAGTTTTATATTTTCTCTTCTTAATGTAAAGAGATTTAGTTGGTGACGAGTTTGTCGTGGTGGCTCAAATGTTTGTGGAGGTAAAGTATGAATTCTAGAAAACTTTGAAGTTTCTTGCTCATGCCTTGAGAAAATATCAACCTTGATAGTTGATGATTGTCTTCAAATTGCATTCTCTAGTTATATGTATCCAATGACAAGAAATTTCTCTTAGTAGAGGAATGTGAGATGCGATCTTTCTGCTCATTTCATGTTCAATCTTGGAAGGAAAAATCCTTGTTAATAGAGGTGATGTGAGATGCAATGTCTTTGTATGTGTTCAATCATTGAAGATATTTGATGAAGAATTTCCTCCTGGCATAAAATGTTGTATATCGGAAATAATATAAGCACTCGTTTCTTTGGGTCAAAAAGTTTAACTTGTATATTCAATAATGGGAGAAAGGATCCTTGTTAACAGACGTAACATGAGACACAATGTCGTTTCTCATTGTTATGCTCAATCATGTAAGCTGATGGAGAATTTTTCCTAGCATTAAAAGTTGTTTGCGAGGAAATGATGTAATGCTAGTTTTTTGTGTGTGGAAGGTGGACTTGTAAAAGTTTAACACTTTGAATAGGAATATTATTTTCTAAATATTTGGATCTCTCGGTGCTTCTAAGTTCTAAGTGGAAAAGTAGAACTTATATGAATGGTGGCTTAAATTGGGTCATGCTAATTGCTAGGGATGCCCCCTAGAGTTTTCATAATTTGATATATTTTTCCTTTGTACTGCAATAACAACAAAACCATCTTCTTACTTAAAGTGGGATCAACTGTATGATTCTTTGCTTTGAAACAGACCTAATTTGGGTCATACCTTGAAGTAGATTAAAAAATTTATATATGTTTCATTCCTTCTGTAAACCCCCTAGGATCCGGGTACCCGTTTACGTGCATCTCGCAATAATTTATTTACATGAGATCGCATAAGCTACAGAAATACAGGGAAATTTTTCGCACGGATAATTTTCCACATGACATTCACAATCATAACCACAAGTTATTAGAACAATTGTCACCAAAATCTTATTTCATTAACTTCCATATATTTCACATGTACAAAGTCTGACAGTACATACAGTATATCTCAAAAATCTGACTGAAGAGAAAGAAACATAATACAATATAAATTGAACAAGAATTGACACAAAATAAACCATACCATTGGGTATAAAATTTATCTCCTGAAATCATTAACCCGCTACTGTGCTAAAGGCTCCTTGCCTGCCATGCGTGCAAGGAAGAAAAGGCGTCAGCGGGTGCTGGTACTTCCCATAAGTTTATGAAAAAAAACAGGTATTTATTATTTACAAAAGAAAGCAAGTAGAGAGGCATGAGCAACTCAAATTTAAAATTTATTTCTACTTGCAAATGTAAAAGGTTTCCAAGTCTCTAGTAAGTACCTCTCATGATTAGCCATTAACCCAACATTTCCCACATAAGCATATTTATTTTATAACTAATTGATCATAGTAAGTATATTTCATTCTCATATTACTTAGAGATCATATTTGTGGATTTTGATGATGGAAAAGATGGGATGAGAAGATATAATGATTTATTAAATTCTTAAGTCTAGTGGATAGTCTGTGGTCTTGGTTCGTGTGAAACCTCACACTATGACTCTAAGACTTGGGAAAAGTCTTAGGGTTGGGGTGCCTCCGTAGGCATGCGGTGTTGTATAATGCATCCTAACTAAGTTCCCAACACGTCCACTAGCTTAATAAGATTTCGAATTCGATTAGAGTCTTTTTCATTTACTCAATTTAATTGTAATCCCTTAAAGTCTCAAGTGTAACTGTATCAGTTGTAACTCTAGATGATGTAGATATACAGATGGATGATCTGGATGTAGAATCAATCCCTTCAAACCTCAGTACAACAGTCTCAATGTAACTCTAGATGATGTAGATATAGATATGGATGATCTGGATGTAGAATCGTCAAGTCTGTTGGCGAAAGAAAAACGCAAGCGGTGAAGAAGCCAACAAAAGGGCTCTTCCGTCTCGCCCCCTAATTGGAAGGACGGTCCAATAGAGGGATAGGTCTACTCCCAAACTATGCCACTGAGACGGGTGAGAGGGACTTCCCGGAAAAGTCACTCTAGAAAAACAGCCCGACCGGTAACGGGCAACCGAGCTCGTACGTAAAACTGAAAAACCAGGATCCCCCGCCTGGGTATCCTAAAACAGGGTCAGCAGAACTGGTCTAAAATCGGGATCCCAACGAGGCGTAAAAACACTGCGAGCTCGCGTAAAAATCGAAAGAGGACTGGGATCCTAGACCCGCGCACTAGGCGGCCGCTGCCCTAACTGGGCTTCCTATTCTCCCGCCCAGTTGAGGGTCACCGCGCCCTCGCACGGTCAGGTGTAAGGATCACCATGACCGGCAAAATATCTGATATCACTAATTAACAACCGTATAGATGCATTTGATTATAGATTCTGTTTACATTCTAATGAAAACTTTAGTGTTATAATGGAAAATGATCGCTTATTGGGTGATGGCAACTATGATGTACGGACTATATAATATAGCATCGAAACAGAGTACCTTAGGTTGTACTAAAGGATCATTTGATAAAGATTATTAGTCATATAAATAACATGGAATTATCGAATCATAGGTCGGTTTAAGCATTTTGAGTCATTTCATGAAGAATATGTGAATCTTCATTTTGTAAAATGAGTATTCTAAAATCAAAGTTGATCAATCCACAGATATCCATACTGAGTTGTCCTAATATTATTGCCACTGAATTTATATTGATCATACTGTATGGGTTTTGCAACAGAATATGTGAACTTTCAAGATATTGAAACCCTATTATTGTATTAATATTATTCTTCGAGAAGGTCCCATTTAGGTCAATCATTCATTGGCTTTTAAATAGAAGGGTACCACAAACCTCTAAATTTTCATCTAAAAATATAAGATTGAGTATCTTTACATCTGATCTTAATTTAGACCTAATTCATAATCCAATGACTTTGGATAGCATTAATCTCATGCCAACCCCCTAAAATTCATCATTTAAAAATATAAGATTCAGTAACTCTAAACCTAATCTTAGATCAGACTTAATTACGTAATCCAGTCCTTCATCTTACAACATAACGTAGGCATTTTTTTTACAGATAAGATTTTTCTGTATGAAACCATATTTTCCCTGTTTGAATATTCATCCACTTAACTATGAGATAAATATCCGTTCATAATCTCCATTTCTTATCTATATTTAATTCTTATGATGAATTAAATTCATTAGCACCCGTTGTTATCTTCCAGGGCATCATATGTTACTGTTTTCTTCTTATATACTCATTATATACTTATTCTAAATGTAATAAATAGACAACTAGTTATCCAGGTGCATATCCATACTAATAAGGCCACAACAAATCTAATACCTAAATTTAAGCACACGAATAAATTTAGAGTACTTAATTTATTAGGTAAATCTCGATAGACCATAACCACTACAATTTTGGGAGTTCAAGGAATCTACTGTCAAGTCAACACCTCCAACTATAAGGATTCTCAACATTTGTAGCCATATAATAAACTGAGCACTATGAAGCACAGTTCTAATTAAGTCGTTAAAATGAATGTTATATATAATCATTTCCCCCTGAAGAACCTCATTCAGAATCCATTTCAGTTGACTAATATCCCAAGAATATTGTAAATTATCGTGAAAACAAGCTTATACTAAGCTGGTAATATCTTGTAACATGGGATAAAATAATTTGAAAAGACATGCACTGCACTCTGTAGTATAACAAAAAATTAACAAATTTTTTTCCTATAAACCACTAGATCAAACTGGTTCGACATGGAAGTGCCTCACAAGGTTCAATTCCAAAGTTCACGTTTTATAATATCTCATTCACCCAATCAACATTTGATATATTTTAAAATCTTAAACAGAAACATAAATTCAATAATATTTTTTTTACTGGCACCCTCTTCATCAATTTCATAATAAATTTAAAAAAAGGAAACTCATCTCATGTATGGCAGCAGTGGTAGGGAGGGAATGTACAAGGTTATAGATAGTAGAAAAAAATGGGTAACGGCACATGCATGGCAGCAATAGGTTGGAGATTGGAATGTACCTTTTTTGGGTTTCCTAATTTGGAGATTACCAGCATACAGGACTGGATTCTGGAGTCAAGAACAACAGCTGGAGGTCACCTTTCGTTGGAGAGTAGGGAATTAGGAGAGAAAGGGAGAACGGGAAACCGTGGGTATATATAAAAGGAAGAGAATCTCATATGTTTGACAAGTAGGCGAGAAGGATTTACAAGTGGAGAGGCATTAATTGCCAAATGTTTTTTTTCTAGAAGGAATGCACTGTAGCATTTTTTTCTCACGGCTGGAATATGGAATATACAGTAGGATTCTGTCTACTGTTTTATTTAATTTTTTTTAAACTCTATTTTATTTAACCAATTTAAAGTTGATTGTATTCATGCCTCGAATGTCGGATTTTGACACGAAATATCTCGATTTGATCGTCTCAAAATAACGGTCAAAATGAGTATAATATTGATATACTTTTGATCGGGTTTTAAGTACCCGAAATTTCGGATACGGTTTTTGTTTAAGGTTAAATTTTGTGAATTAAAAATATCAAACGACCTCCGATTAACGAACGGTCGATTCCTTTGGTCTTCTTTTGTCGAATCGGATCTCATGACGGTCTCGGTTCGTTTTGTGGTTTCCGAATTTGCATCGTGGCTTTTCGCGGCGCGCATTGCGAAGCGACCGATTTTTGCTCGATTTTGCCCGAACGACTTTTGATTCATGATCAATCGGTCGTTTTAGGTTGTTTAGTATTGACTGACAACGTTTTTGGGTTAATCAGACGCTAATCGGGTCGAGTTCGGGTTTGGCGGATTCCGGATGTTACACCTTCCAACATTCCGTCGGTCTTTTTGTAACTTTCCTATGACCAATGATGCCACTTTTAAAAGCCAAACCATTATCAATAGTCGAATATTTATTTTTAATGTCATGTATTTTTTTGAGGCTCATTCCTATATATTTGAGACTCTTATGATTCAATATAGTTTTTCTTCCACATGATTTCAGAGAGAGTAAGTCAGTGTTATGTTATCCCTCCAAATACCATGAAATACTTTTTTTAGGGAGAAAGGGGTGCGACGTCGAGAAGACGCCCAACCAAAAAATATTTTCCTTGCAGAATGGAGTCATGCATGTTGCGTATTTTGAGTTAGTTCATGGCAACATTCGGAGACCATGTCCTATAGGTATTATATCTGGTTACACGTTATATTTTTTTCATTGAAGAATATATCTTGGAGTTATGCTTGCTGCATCTTTTGAGTTAGTTTGTTGCGACATTTGGATACCATGTCCTATAGGTACCATATCGGGTCGTAAATGTTTTATTATTTTCATTGATGATTATATGTTGAACTAATTCATTGTAGTATTTGGAGACTACATCTTGTATGTTACTTTTTTGAGTTAGTTCATTGCAACATAGATTTTTCGAGGTTAATGTAATAAATGATTGATTTAAGAGTAATTTTGTTATCATATGATTCTTTATGGAATACAAGTGCCATTTTCTTCCTCAATAAAGTTGTTTAGATGATTAGATATGTAATATGCTTGAGTTATACAACATAATTTTGCGGTGTTTGCTCAATGTATCTTATATTGAACTTTTTGCGCTTACACCTGATAGAAAGATGGGGTTGCGAAAGGTAGTTGTGCTACTGTCTTGATATAGCTTGGACTCTTTTGGTTCATAACATTTTGAGGAGATGAAATCCCCTCTGCGACTTAGTTAACGGAGTTTCGTCTTCAATGCTTTAAGTGATTATAGGGGGTAGATCTTGCTATTTTCTCTATCCTATCCGTGAACTTTTTCCTTCTATTCTTTGCATTTTTGATTGCATAAATTGTGTCCTTTTTTACACTAAGGACAACTCCTTGCTTAGATCAATTGTGTGTTTTTTGGGTACTCTCGCACCAATAAATGGTATTAGTGCTACTATCTTGTTGTCCGCAATTCATGTATCTGCTAACAAGGTTCAGACACGTGGTATGTGGAATCATTCGGACATGTCACTACATAACTACTATGCGGTGGCAGTAAAGGAAGGATTTTATGGTTTTATGCAATTTTGTCTTTTTATTTTAGGGTAATTTACATATTAGATCCTCATCTATGGATCCAATCCCAATATGGGTTCTTGTGTGTCAAATGTAACAAAATGGTTCCAACTCCATTTTCAGAACTAGCAGAGTTGGTTTCTTTTTGTTGCTATTGAGAAGAAGGTAGATCATGATTAGGGATCGCTGTGTGAGGCTCTTCCCTGATATTTCTGGCCGGTGCCCTCTCTGTGAGTCGTATATTAAAACTGTGGACCATCTCTTCTTTAGATGTATGAAAACTAAGGCGATCTGGTTGAATTGGATGAACACTCAGGATCTGGACAACTTCTGGGAATCCGTGGCAGGAATCGATTCCGCCTGGTCATCCTTCGCCCTCTTGCTTTGGTTTGGTCTATTTGGTTAGTCAAGGACGGTTCCCTTTTTTTTTTCCAAAGAGTGTTTTTACTGTGAAAATATAACCTTCCATTCAAATGTTCTCGTAGAGTCTTGGTCACTGTAAGTCTTTCCGTAACTCATCGTTGAATTAATATATTGGGGTGGACACCATATAATGTTTCGACCTAAAAAAACTCATTGTCAGAAACAAATGAGAGTTGGACTAAAATACCCATTCACTAAATTGGAAAATCCACAAAAAAACATCTTTTCCCCCAAAACCCTTGACCCCCTCTCCACATACTCATCCTCCTAGAGTGATACCCCCATTCTCCTCTTCTAGCGGCGTCGACGCTATAACATCCCTTTTTCTTGCGTCGTCAACGTGCATTCACACCTTTTGGGGCAACGACGACACAATCGCTACCCTTGATCTCCTCCTCCAGCAGCCCCGACCTGCCAACCTTCCCTTCTCTAGCATTGTTGATCCCCTGACATCCCCTTCTCCTACGACGATGACAAAACTACCTCCCCCATTGTCCCTCTCTATATTTTCGAACCAAGTTGGAGGATCCTGCAAGTGGTTGAGACAACTAGAGGTCGAATTTCTGGGAGTTGCGCTTGATTTCAGAATATTAGGTAGAGATCTTTGCGGACAACGTATTTGGTTGTGTGATTACAATTTTTGAAGTGATCTTTAGTTGGAAATACATAGAGAATTGGTTTTAATTGAACCATCAGTTGCATGTGGGGATTGAAAAATTAAGATTCAGAAGTCAGGGATAGAAAATTTAGCTGTTGCTAATAAAGATACTCATCTTTCCAAGAACCACTTCTTCTTTGCGGGTGGTTAAACATGGTTTGAAGAAATAGAGAGGGAAAGGGGGTGGCGACTGTGCCACTATCATCTAGGAGAATGTGAATGCACATCGACGACACATAAGAAGGGGAGGACGAGGTGTAGGGGATGATGTTGAAGGAGAATGGGGTGTTGCTCCGGGAGGATGAGTATATGGAGGGAGGATCAACTGTTTTAGGGGAAAATGTGGATGAGTTTTCCAAGTTAGTGAAAGTGTATTTAAAGCAACCTCTCATTGTTTCTGATGGTGGAATTTTCTGTTGTTTACATTTGAATGCCTTGTATCTACTTAAATGATCTGATGGTAGTGTAATGTGCAAGGCCCTAAATGTCGGTTTGGTCACTATTTCGGCGACTAACTGAAACGGAATTTTGATCGAATTTCGACCGGAATTTCGGTCATTTCGGTTATTTTTTGTACTGGGCCCCCCATCTTTCGGTCATTTTGGCTATTTCAGTTGAATTTCGATTTCGACATGATATCGATTTTTAACAGAATTTCGATCGAATTTTGCTGAAATTTGAGACCATGACAAACGTGTCTATCACCCAAAAGACCATGGTTCAAATCCCTCCTTGTGGGGGTAACATGCCTGTCGTCGACAACCGTCGTAAAAATAGTCGAATCTTTCAACATGCATTTGAGTAAGAATCTATGTAGTCAACCCTACTTATAGTGGGAGAAGACTTCGCCATTTTTTTACATTTAAATGCCCCATATTGGGATTGGACCCATATATGGGGACCTAATATATTGGTTTCCCTTTATTTTATAATAATGGTAATCTAAAATTTATTTCACTTTTACAATACATTAGAATCTTCTAAGATTCAATGGTAGTGTACGTAGATGCACATGTGGCCTTTAACATAATTTTTATGATAAAATCATGTAACCATGGTTAAAATATAAGCATAAATCACCTTTGATAAAATTCTCATTAAGTACTAATAAAAATAGACAAGTTCTTAAAATGAGTGCATATTGAAGCCTAAGTTATATATCAACTCTATCTAGAATGTTGAATGTTGACTGAAGATAAATATATATGTGATCTAATATGTAGTCATGCGGATTGAATATGGGAATGTGGTATAATACACCTACCACATAATTGAAGGTTAGGGTTTAGGCCTTAGCGCATCACAAAAGCATTTAGATCACATCAAATACGATATAGGGCAACTAATCATACTAGTTGCAACAAGCAATGAAATTTTAAAAAATTTAATTAGATGAAACCACATGACATGTGAACACTTATCAAATCGTTTCATCAAGATAAAAAACGAGTAATAGAATTACCTCTTAGAGCGTGTTTGTGATTGCTTGTCTCTAAACGAAGAGACCTCCTGTCTCAAGTTCGATCCGATGAAGGATGCGCTTGCTGACACATGGATGAGATGCATAACTCACACAACCTGAGTTGATTATCCGAGGTTGGAGTCTGCTGATTTCATCTCACGTAATACTGATCCTTCTTCTCAAGCAGGAAGTACTGAAGAAGGGGGAGATCCACGAGTAGTCGATCTGGCAGCACAACGGTGTTGCGGCGACGATGAGATCTCTAAACAAAATATGGTGGAGAACCACTATATATTCTTGGAGAGAGGTTGAACATGTGGTAGAAAATGAGAGAGATTTGTTGCTCTTGAAGTTGTACTAGAAAAAACTAGGGTTTGCCCTTTCTTTTATACTAAATTGGATGGTAGAGGTGCACTCCTAATTCAAACCAATGGTTGAGAGTTTGTTGCAACAATTTGTAATAACACTTAATTAATTTAAAAGAAAATAAATATGTTGTAAATAATCTTAGCATATTTAATTTCAAATAAATCAATAGGCTCTTATGAACAAAGTAGGACTAAAGAGCCATCTTCCATGTAAGGGAGAAGGAGAAAGCCTCCTTCCCCTTTAAGAGGGTTGGGCGTCCATGGTGAGATTGGAGAGAGAAAAAATCTCTCTCCAATCGCCATATAATATAATCTTATTACATTAAATCTTTATTCATTGAATTATTTGTGTACAAAATATCACCAAATAATTTTAAATTATTTGTGACAATTGCCAACAAGCCATTGACAATTATGAAGCAAATTCAACCACCTGGTATAAAACGTAAATTGTATTTACAAGTAGTTGTACAAGCCAATTCACATCAACATTTAATTTGTAATTTCTATTTACAATTAAATCTCTCAAATATATTATAAATCGTATTTATAATATTAATGATTATTATGGATAGTGTTATCTACATTAATCATATCTTTGATACTTAAATCATATTTAATTATCTTAGATGATTATTCTCATGTGTCCAAATAATATGAATCATATTCACATTATTTATGATAATTAAATCATATTTAATCATCCATTTCCTAATGCTCAGATACGTTATCAACTATTGAATTATTCTTGAACTCTTTCAAGAATAATGTGCTTTCTCTTCGGATACTTGGAGTTATGACGATTATACGTTCCATGTATAGTTACTTTGATTGGGATCATATCTTAAATCCAGATCTCGAGGACCTCTCAAAGATATCTGATTAAATCAAAATGTGAATCTAATCTTCTTGTTGCATCCAAATCATATTCATATCAACATCCAACATTTGGATTAAGATCGGACTACTAATCTAGTAAGAGGAGTCACTAAAATCCAAACATGTTTCATCACTCCCTCGAAATGGAAGTGTCATGATTATATAATTGTTTACGATCACACCACGTGATACCACCCTCGAGTATTCCTACTACTCGTACATCCTGCGTACCGGAAGACCTAGATCAAATCCGAAGTTTTAGATCATATTTGAACTGTCAGGGTTTTATCATTAAGTTCCTCATTTGATCATTGGGAGTTGGTGATGCTCATATACTTTCCAAAAATATTATCATACCTATAAATTAAGTTAAGCTTCCAAAGCGAGACGACCGCACGGAATTTGATCCCAATATCTCATGAATGAGCTCATGTCTTCCGGTTTAGTTATGAACCTGTATGATCCTATTGAGGATCATATTACTCATATGCCATACACAACAGCTCGTCGTTGTATAGATCTTGACTAGATCATCAACCTATCGGTCTGCCAAATATATATACTCAGACATATAATAACACATCTGTCTCCAGTCAGAGGATGCATGCCTATATCGTGATGCAGCGTGGATCCAACGGATAGGGCCGAATTTTAGTTAAATTTTAATGGTCAATTTTATTTACGTTTATTTAGATTATCGTATCTCTAATTAAATAATTGAGATCGCCTGTGATCTCCAACATTTATTCGTATTTGATTTTAAATTTGGCCGGTTAATTAGTTAGAGTTCAATTAGGATAAATTAGTGGTCAAATTAAATTAGTTTTCTATTTTTGTAATGCCATCCCTCTTATATAAAGGGATGAGGGTCCAATGTTTTATTCAGTTGAGTATTGATAAAAATTGAGATTTATCTCTCCCCTCTCTTGTCTCTCTCTCTACTCGTGATCTTCACGTTCTTCCCCAAAATCCCTCGTATTCCCGACGAGTATTCTTTTCTCAACCCCTCTATTTTCTTCTACCAAAAAATCCACCCAAAAAATTATTATTTTCGTCGACGCCGATTCAGTATATGAAATAAGTCTTGGTTATCTCGATCTCGTTAAATCAATTCTTTGACCTAACTTATCCAACACATCTGAATCTCTATTCCTATGCGTAGGACATGCTTCAAAAAGTCGGTTAGATATCAACCTTTAGCAAGGTTCGAAATCTCGATTTTGATTTCGTTTTGGTCACCCTTAATACCGAAATTTCGTTGATATTCGGGAAATTTCGACGATTTCGGTGGAAATATCGGAAATGGTTCAAAAAGTCATTTTTTTTCAACCCGCTGTGGCCTCCGAGGGGGGAGGGGGGGAGGGGAGGCTCGCAGTGGCCTCCGGTGGGGGAGGGGGAGGGGGCGGCCCGCGGTGGCCTCCGAAGGGGGAGGGGAGGCGGCCACCGCTATGGCCTCCGGGTGGGAGGGGGGAGGGGAGGCTCGCAGTGGCCTCCTATGGGGGAGGGGGCGGCCCGCGGTGGCCTCCGAGGGGGAGGGGGAGGCCTGCGGTGACCTCCGGGTGGGGGGGAGGAGGGGAGTGGAAAGCCTGCGGTGGCCTCTGGAAGGGGAGGGGGAGGGGGAGGTCCACAGTGGCCTCTAGAGGGGGGAGGGGAGGCCCGCGGTGGCCTCCGAGAAGGGGGTGGAGGGGGAGGCCCGCGGTGGCCTCCGAGAAGGGGGTGGAGGGGGAGGCCCGTGGTGGCCTCCGAGGGGGGAGGGGTGGAGGGGGAGGCCCGCGGTGGCCTCCGAGGGGGGAGGGCCGGTTGATTGTAAATTATGATATTCCAAGTTATTAGAACAATAAATAACTTATAAATACACAATTATTTCACATATGTTGCTCATTTATACCCCTTATATTGTACATATCGGTCATATCAGCCATATCGGTCATATCAGTGATATTGTACAATATGTTAGATATTGCAAATGGAGTTAATCTGAGTACTTCAAATAATGAAACAATAGATATACACTTATATGCTTATAGCATATATATCAATCATCTTATCATCTATGACTCTGACGGTATGTGACACACCATATCAAACATATCGTTGTTAATACTTAATACTTAATAACAGAGTAACAGTCTTACAACAAGTGAAAATACATATATTTCACGTAGAGTAATAAGAACATGCACATTAGTGATTAATGCAATAAAAGATTAAAATATATTACCTGGTGATATGTTTGGTTTAGAACCAAGAGTTCTGCGGTGGATCTGAATCCCCCCCCTTCTTTGTTGTCTCTCATAATGTATAGCAGATTCAATGAACTCGCAGTAGTTCTCCCATGTCATGTACGAGTACATGGGGCTTCAAAAAAAATGTACGAGTACATGGCCTTGTAATCCATCACATACTGCTTGTATTGGTGGTCATCGATGCCTATGAGTATCCGAGATGGGGATAAGTAGCACCAGATTTGGTATCACGAGTGGCGCAACGAGGCTGTGAAGTACTTGCTTGAGATCTTCAGGACGACAACGACGGAGTAGGAGAAGATCTCTGCGGAGGAGAAGGAACTGACGTGTACTCAGGGAAGAAACCATAACTGTCACCGCCAAAAAAGCTGCCCTGGCTCTGCTCAAGTTGGCTACCTTGGTAGTTCTAACCGTTGTAGCTACTATATCCCCCATACCCACTGTAACTATATGAATATGATGGAGGTGCATACGCTTGAGGAGGAGGAGGAGGTCTTAGAGGAGGAGCATGACCATATTAGCCTAAAGGACTTGGTGTTCCTCCACGATATGGGCTGTCAATATCCATGCAAGTGTGCAAATCAAGGAACCTACAGATGATATCAAATCATCCATGTAGCTGTCGGTTGGATGATGGCTACGATCGTACTCGTAATCCATAGGTCCTAGACTCGGATTTGGAACAAAATGTCCATGTGTATTCCTCCGTTGCTCTATATATTCACGGCCTGCGTGTAACACTTCCTCAAATTTTGTATCTTGTGGTCCACGACCACCCCCTCCTGACCCACCTGAGTATGTTTCCCCACTATCACCAGGTCCACCACAACCACCACCACCAACATCATCATCATCATCTCCACTGTCATCCTTTGACTTGGATTTGGATTTGGAGCTAGTGGAGAGAATTTCATCAACAACTGCATCAACCTTGGCCTCCAACCCTCCAAGAGGGTCTGTAATCTGCCCGGATTTTGCTCGATAGTTGATGAATCTCGTATTCATCATGCTAAAAATTAATTATTAAACTCCTTGCTTAAATACTCCAATAAAAATCACCTATAATTCATTCATATTATCTTATACTGTATTGTATATAATATGTATTTAGTCAACCTATAATTAGTGTATATAATTAGTATTATTTAATTTGCAATTATTTTATTATTAAAAACCCATAAAAAGTAGGTTGATTAATTGTCTATAAGTTCCTAACCCTTTAAAAGAGCTAAAAAATACAAAAAAATGTCAAAACCAAAAATCAATGTTTTTAACCCCTTAAAAATACCCCAAAAATACTTTTTGAACAAATGGCCTCTTTTGACTTTTTGTCCAACATGAAACTTTTAGATCTCATTGAGCTCTACAGCTTTCATGTTTTGGCTTTTTCCTAATTTTGCCTCTAACTAATTCTTTTTGATTTTCTATTTTTGAATTTTCTAGTGCAGCCACGTGGCGCCCTCTGGGCCGCCCACATGGCCGCCCCTCCCTCCACCCGTCACCTCTCCTAGCCATCTGATCTTCTTTACCCTGCCTCCATCTCGATCGTCCATCTCCATTCCATCTCTAGTCATCTAATCTTATCCCAGATTAGATCACCACCGCTCGCATTCGCCCACTTCTTAGCCACCCGATCGCCTCACCATCCTACGACTGTCCTTGCACCTCGTCATCCCCACACCTCCTGCTGTAGGATGAGACTCCAGATCTCATAACGCCCCTCTCCCCAGACGTTACACTGTGCGAGACCCCCGCCCCTTTCCATTTTCACGCCTCTCCGGTGACCCCCTTGCTCCATAACGGCTCCTCCACGTGGCCCTATCATCCGCCTTCCTTGCGTGACCATCTTTACTATGCCTCCTTCCCTCCTCGCCATCATTCCGTCCGTTACATCTCCGCCGGTCATCTCCAGTAATGCATAAGAACCTCTTATTTAAAGGCCCCCTCTACCCCCATTTATGACCGTCCACCACTCTACGGGGCTCCGCCTTAGCCTCCTCCGCCCTCTGGTGACAACGGAGGGCGATCTTTTTGAGGCGACGATGGTCGCAAGCCTCAGGTGTGATCCATGGCCTCCGCCATGTTAGCTCCGCCTCTCCGGCGGTAGTTGAGCTCTTCGGAGCGACGACCCCGGGCTTCCTCGAAGCCCAGCACAAGCCACTACCTCCGCCATCTTTCCCTCTCCGACGAAGTCCCCTTCCCCTATCTTTTCCTTTACTTCTCATAATTTTCCCAACAACTCCGCTCGCTTTCACCTCCACCTGACCATCCTACTACCTTCACAAACTCACCAGCATCTACGTTGACTCCCCCTTCCCTTCCCCAGAACCACTCCGCTTCGACCCCCCTTCTTCTTTATCTCGTCGGAGAAGAAGTGTCCGACCACCATCTCCCGTCGCCCCACGACCTCATTCACTTACACAACTCTCCGCACGCTTCAACTATTCACACCTAGCGTCTGCAGGTATCAGCCTCTTGATTAGCCGGAGTTTGCACCAGAGCTCCGATGAGCAGTTCTCCTCCGGCGAGGATTCATCGACCTCAAGCTCCAATCATCCTCGGAGCCTCATCACACCTCCAACCTTCTCGCAAGGACATCAGATATCTTCTCCAGTCTTCGGCGAGCGATTACGCACGGAGGAGCTCCTACGAGGCCGCCAGATCACCGCCTTCTCCGATGGCCCGCGACGGAGCAAGAGTGTACATGTACGATCGGAGGGTCCATATATCGACACGTGTCTATACCGAGCCTAACGCAGAACCAACAGGCTCGGAGTCTCCGAGCCTCTTAACGAGCCTCCTGAGTCTAGCTTCTCACGTGCCTAGTACGTGAGCGGCTGGGTAAATTGTAAGAAAGGTCGGATAAGTTTTGATAATTACATATGCCTGGGTATTTTACATGGAGGCCCTCACAGATTCACGAATTAAAGATATGCTCCCGCGTACAATGGCAAAATTACAGAGGGGCCCCTTCGGGTTTGGTTTATTACAAATAGGTTCTTCGAGGGACCTATTTGTGATTAGTTATCTTTTATTTCCTCGTATTTTTATTGCATTTATGTCCCTACACTATTTTATTCATAACTTGAGCATCGTAAGTCCAAATTGTATGATTTTAGTGTCGTTTTGTTCCTTGTTTCCTCATCTATCTAATGACATGTTTAATTTTCTCAGCTGACACTATTTTAAATGAAATAAATTTTAATGTTAGATGATGTCCTTGCTCTATATGACCTAGCCCTTAATAGATGACTGCTCATATTTTTGTGCTCAATTCGACTCTAATTTCAAACCATATTCTGTTGCTCATTTATGTAATCTTTTTAGGGCATATTTGCATGAATCGTTTGCTTGCATAACCTTTGCATTCATCATTCATGTTTCACATGCACCACCTTATAATTGCATTGAAAAATGAAATAAAAAAATACATGCATCATCTAATTGCATTGTATTCCGCATCTGCATGAAGACCTTGTAATTGAGAAGTTATTCACACATGCTCTTAATTGATCGAAATTTGATAAATGGATAGAGTAGCTCGTGTCCCTGTGATCGAAGTTTGATACTTGGTAGACTTACCAAGTATAAATACTACACAACATTCAAAGGATTGTGTTTTTGCTGATCGAAATTCATCTCCCATATTACTACAATTTACGACTATTAAAGAGGCGGATTTCGCGTTCATCAAATGGCGCCATTGTCGGGTATACAACTCACCTTTATTTATTTATTGGTTTGATATATTGTTGTGTTGAATATTTTCAAAATTCACAGGTCTTCTTTTCATGCATTATTTTTACATCATTTTTGCTGATTAATTTCCTCGCTATTTTTCTAACATTTCTCTTTTGTGGCAGGGGCCCATGAAGATCGAGGATATTTGATCTCCATGGAGGCGTGGAATTGGGAGCTCCCGCTGAAGAGCCGCACAAGACTTGACAAAGAATTTTAAGAATTTTTATCAGCTCTGCATGCATTTGCATATCGTAAATATATATATATATAGGCATGTGTATTTTTAATAATCCTCATTAGAAGGCTCGCATGTTGTAAAAAAAAGAAAAAGTAGATCACTAGATGATCTACCCCCCCACTTGCACTCACCCCCTCTTCTCCTTCCTCTCTGTATATTTCACTCGATCACTCTCCCCTCTCTCACCTCCAAATCTGTGCACAAATCTCCCCCCTCTCATCCTCCTTAAAATCATAGGTAAAAATACACCCCCTCCCTTGTATCTTAGTGTAAATGCTCCTCCCAACACAGACCCCTTTAATTCAGATCCCTTACTTTAGGTTATTTTTTAGCCTAAGTATAGGGGGGGTCTGATTCATCCATCCATCCCTCGCTCTGTCTTCTTATACTTAGGTCAGTGTTTAACCTAAGTATAGGGGGATTCTCCTCCTCGGTTCCGCTATATCACCTTATATTTAACCGAGCCATGGCTTCATATCACTTGTGCTATGAGGACATAACAAATGTTAAGTATAGGGGGTATACCGTATATAATTGTATATTTATTTTAGCCATAGCTCCTATATTTTTAAACTTTTTGAAAAATCTTTTTCGACTTGATTTAAGTAAACCCGTGAACTGAGTTTTGTAAAAATCTTGTAAAAATGTTTTCTTAAAAATTGAGGGATTAACTTTTTGTAAATAACCCTTTAAAAAAAACTTCATTAAAATTTGAATTTTGGGATTTTATCACTTGTGCCCCTCCGAGATATCGCAATATCAGTTATGCCCCTATTTTTTGGTAATATCAGTTGTGCCCCTCACTTCTTGCAAATCTATCACTTGTACCCCTTGGGTTAGTTTCCGTCCATCCCAAATGCAAACGGACGTTATCTTTAGGGATACATCAGGAATTAAATTTAAAAAATGGATTGAAATGTCATGTTCCTCCATCCTCCTCCTCCTCCTCCTCCTCTGTCTTCTTCCTCCCTTCTCCTCCTCTCCCATCTTCTTCCTCTCCCACCTGTTGCTGCCCAGACCTCCCTCCACCCCTCCGCCCCGACCTCCCTCCTCCACCACGACCTCCCTCCACCCCCTGCCGCCCCTTCGCCCCGACCTCCTTGTCGACCCGACCTCCCTCCACCCTCTGTCGCCCCTCCGCCCCGACCTCCCCCCACTCAGTTCACGGACATAACAAATGTTAAGTATAGGGGGTATATCGTATATTACTGTATATTTACTTTAGCCATAGCTCCTATATTTTTAAACTTTTTGAAAAATCTTTTTCGACTTGATTTAAGTAAACCCGCGAATTGAGTTCTGTAAAAATCTTGTAGAAATGTTTTCTTAAAAATTGAGGGATTAACTTTTTGTAAATAACACTTTTTAAAAAAAAGCTCCATAAAAATTTGAATTTTGCGATTTTATCACTTGTGCCCCTCCGAGATATCGCAATATCAGTTATGCCCCTATCTTTTTGGTAATATCAGTTGTGCCCCTCACTTCTTGCAAATCTATCACTTGTACCCCTCGGGTTAGTTTCCGTCCATCCCAAATGCAAACAGACGTTATCTTTAGGGACACATCAGGAATTAAATTTAAAAAATGGATTGAAATGTCATCTTCCTCCATCCTCCTCCTCTCCCATCTTCTTCCTCCCTTCTCCTCCTCTCCCATCTTCTTCCTCTTCCACCTGTTGCTGCCCAGACCTCCCTCCACCCCTCCTCTCCGACCTCCCTCCTCCGCCACGACCTCCCTCCACCCCCTGTCGCTCCTCCGCCTCGACCTCCCTGCCGACCCGACCTCCCTCCACCCCCTGCCACCCCTCCGCCCCGACCTCCCTGCCACCCCGACCTCCCCCCACCCCCTGCCGCCCCTCCGCCCCAGCCTCCAGGCCGCCCCGACCTCCCCCCATCCCCTGCGGCCCCTCCGCCCTCGCCTCCCCTCTCCTCCCCGCGCCTTCTCCTCCCCCGTGCCTCCTCATGCCCTGCCACCCCCCGCGCCCAAGCCGCATCTCCTCCCCCATCCCACACCTCCCCCTCCCCCCTGCGCCCCCGCCCCAGCACACATCTCCTTCCCCAGTCCGCCCCTCCGCTCTGACCTCCCCCCACCCCCTGCCCTCGCCTCCCTCTGCCCCAACCTCCCTCCTCCCAGACCTCCCCTCGCCCCTTGCCCTGACCTCCCCCCACCAACCGCTAGAGTACGGCTCCCCTCGCGACGCTGACGGCCAGAGAACTCACACCGCCTCCACTGCCGTCGGCCCTGCCATTAACGATACCCTCGAGTCTGCTGGAAGGGCTCCGGCTGCCTCGACTCCGACATCCTCGCTTCCCGGCATACGTTCCCGGCGACTGTGGGTGCATGTCGTCGTGCATGGACTACTCCCTCAATCCGAAGGCCGTCTCCAGCGCCATTGTCATATGTGAGAGAGGGAGTAGCCCCCGCATGGCGTAGGGGGTCGCCGTTAAGAAGGTCGGCGGTGTCGGGATGATCCTCGCAAATGGGTTGTCCAACGGTGAGGGGCTCGTCGGAGACACCCACGTCCTCCTCCTCCTGGACAGTAATACCCCTCATGGTTAAGTCAACTCATTGACGGTCAATCTGACGGAAGGACACAAGTGATAACGGCGAAAGAAGTGAGGGGCACAACTGATATTACCAAAAAGATAGGAGCATAACTGATATTGCGATATCTCGAAGGGGCACAAGTGATAAAATCCCTTGAATTTTTTTCTTGATTGAGACTTTGACTATTAGTATGAGTAGTTACTTTCAGTGAGGGAAGTTTGGTCTTCCTTAGCAGAGTGTGTGGTTAGAGGATACTGTATATGGCTCCGTCCTTAAGGAACGCGGATTCGTCTAACGGCCCATACACCCATACTGGTTGAGAGTAGATGCAACTATTCATTTGAGACCGGGCCAGTCATAGTCTCTCAAGAGAATTAAAGGAAAAATTTAAAATCCATAAAAATCTACAGAAAAATAAAAATAAAAATTACTAAGGAGTTGGTGTATTCCTGACACATTCACCATCGCTCAAGACTTGAGGATTTCGAGGACACTTGATTTCTGTGAGCTTGAGAGTCTGAGTTAGCATGCCTTAGACATTAGGGTTTTGAACTTAATAATACACACTTCCCTAGTTTGGAAGATTTGAACGCTATATTGCACTCTTCATCTTTACCTTCAAAAAGAATATGATCAACACTTCACTTTCACAACTGCATGATTGATGAGATGAGTTGAGCTATCACTTGAGGAACTAGGACGAGAGATTTGAGTTTAGACCCGATCTAATGATGCTCGAGGATGTGATAAAGTTAATGAAGGCTTCAAGAAATCTGAGTGTCAGCAAAACTTTAGCCAGTATGTGAACAAGTTCACGTATTATCTTTTGATATTTACCTATGTGCCAGGGTGATGAAACATAATTAAATTGTTGATCAGTGTGCGCCAACTTTTGGTAAAAGCAGTGGAGTTAGCCAAACAAATGAAAAGAAAAGAAAGAAATGTCAAATAAAAGCTCTATCCTCCAAAAGTCAAATTACAAATGAGCTTCCACTAATGGCGAGCGCTCCCAAACATTTTCAAAGTGTCCACTTGAACCAAGCTCTAATTAGGATCAAGGAATCGGACTGGCACAAAAAAGGACTCTGCATCGTAAATGATACAAGCCTGGGTGTCGAAAGTATCTTAGATACTCAAAAAAGACACCCGGTGTACTCCCAGAAAAACAAGTGCAGACAACTCCAACTTTCTTGACGGGCACACTGATCAACAAGCTAATAATCTACATGTGTTGAGTAAAAAGGCATTCGAGAGGCTCCTTGTTCCAGTGTGAGGGAGAGAAAAATAGATACAATTCTATGCCCTCCATTATCTGACCATCTATATTTCAAGTCTGACAAAATAATGAGACGGTTGATTGAGACAATAATGGACTTATTCCCTAGTGTTGAGGATGAGGTCTAGAGGAAAGTCTCATGGACTGGAACTTCGAGTGATACCTTGACTTGACTCTCATGAATGCAATACACTGAATTTCATATCCTTATATTATATGTACAAAAAGAGAGTCTGATGACTAAAGAAGTTGGATTCCTTCTGACTAAAGGATGGCTGAACCCAGAATTTTAGGATTACTTAAATTGAGGGTCTTCGAAAAATTGAGCCTTGAATCTTTCACATTACTGTCAGGAATTAATCTGACTCCTTCATTCTTTAGATGCTCGAGAACGAGCATGGTTTAAGTATAGGGGTATGATGAATCTCGCATTCATTATGCTAAAAGTCAACTATTAAAATCCTTTCTTAAGTAATCCAATAAAAATAACCTAGAATCCATTCATTTTATCTTTTACTATATTGTATATAACCTGTATTTAATTAACCTATAATTAGTGTATAATTACTATATTTAATTTATATTTATTTTATTATTAAAAACCCATAAAAAGTAGGTTGATTAATTATCTGTAAGTTCCTAACCCTTTAAAAGAACTAGAAAATACAAAAAATGTCAAAACCAAAAATTGGTGTTTTTAACCCCATAAAAATACCCCCAAAAATATTTTTTGAACAAATGTCCTCTTTTGACTTTTTGTCCAACATAAAAGTTGTATATCTCATCGAGCTCTACAACTTTCATGTTTTGACTTTTTCCTAACCTCTAACTAATTCTTTTTGATTTTTCTTTGATTTTCTATTTTTAAATTTTCTGGTGCAGCCACGTGGCACCCTCTGGGCCGCCCACGTGACCGCCCCTCCTTCCTCCACCCGTCATCTCTCCTAGCCGTTTGATCTTCTTCACCCCGCCTCCATCTCGACCGTCCATCTCCGCTCCATCTCCAGCCGTCTGATCTTATCCCAGATCTGATTACCACCGCTCGCATCCGCTCACTTCTCAGCCACCCAATCGCCTCACCATCCTACGACTGTCCTTGCGCCACGTCATCTCCACACCCCTCGCCGTAGGATGAGACTCCAGATCTCATCTTAGCCATTCGTCAGTGCCTCACTCTTCGCCGTTCGATTAAATCCTTGATCTGATCCCATCCTTCCATCCGCGCCATCATCCTAGCCATTGGATCGCTAGATCCAACGACTAGGTCTTCATCCCCTACCTCCTAATGCCCCCTCCCCAATCGTTACACTGTGCGAGACCCGCCGTCCCTTTTCATTTTTGCGCCGCTCTCCGGTGGCCCCCTCACTCCATAACAGCTCCTCTACATAGCTCTATCCTCCGCCTTCCTCGCGTGACCATCTTCACTACGCCTCTTCAGTCCTCGCCATCATTCCGTCCATTACATCTCCGTCGACCAACCCCAGTAACACACCAGTGCCTCTTATTTAAACGTCCCCTCCGCCCCGTCTACGACCATCCACCACTCCACGGGGCTCCGCCGTAGCCTCCTTTGCCCTCCGGTGATAGCGGAGGGCGGTCTTGTTGAGACGACGATGGTCGCAAGCCTCAGGTGTGATCGGCCTCCGCCATGTTAGCTCCGCCTCTCCGGCGGTAGCTGAGCTCCTTGGAGTGGCTGCCCGAGTCAGAGCAACGACCTCGGGCTTCCGTGAAGCCCAGCGCAAGCCACTACCTTCTCCATCTTTCCCTCTCCGACGAGGTCTCCTTCCCCTGTCTTTTCCTTTACTTATAATTTTCTCGACAACTCCGCTCTCTTTCACCTCCACCTGATCATCCTATTACCTTCACCAACTCACCAGCATCCATGCCGACTCCCCATTCCCTTCTCCAGAACCACTCCGCTCCGACCCCCCTTCTTCTTCATCTCATCGGAGAAGAAGCGCCCGGTCGCCATCTCCTATCGCCCCATGACCTCATTCACCCACACAACTCTCCGCACGCTTCAGCTACAACCTCTTGATTGGCCGGAGTTTGCACCGGGGCTCCGACGAGCAGTTCTCCTCCGGCGAGGCTTCATCGACCTCAAGCTCTGATCATCCTCGGAGCCTCGCCGCACCTCCAGCCTTCTCGTCAGGATATTAAATATCTTCTCTAGTCTTCAGGCGAGTGATTGGCATATGGAGGAGCTCCTAGGAGGTCGTCGGATCCCCGCCTTCTCTGGTGGCCCACGACAGAGCAAGAGTGCACAGGTACGATCGGAGGGTCCATACATCGACACGTGTCTATACCGAGCCTAACGCAGAACCATCAGGCTCGGAGTCTCCAAGCCCCTCAACGAGCCATCGATGCCGGCCACGTGTTCCTGAAGCAGCGACACCTCCCAAGCCTAGTGCCTCACGTGCCCAGCACGTGAGGGGCTTGGTAAATTGCAAGAAAGATATGAGAAGTTTTGATAATTACATATTGGTCCCCAGGCACGTGCCTCAGGTGCGCGCCTGGGTATTTTACATGGAGGCCCTCGCAGATTTCATGAATTACAGATATGCCCCGGCGCACAATGGCAAAATTACAAAGGGGCCCCTTCGGGTTTGGTTTATTGCAAATAGGTCCTTCTAGGGACCTATTTGTGATTAATTATCTTTTATTTCCTAGCATTTGTATTGCATCTATGCCATGCATTGTTTTATTCATAACTTGAGCATCGTAAGTCCAATCTGTATGATTTTAGTGTCGTTTTGTTCCTTGTTTCCTCATCTATCTAATGACATGTTTAATTTTCTCATCTGACACCATTTTACATGAAATGAATTTTACTGTTAGGTGATGTCCTTGCTCTATGACTTTGTCCGTAATAGATGACTGCTCATATTTTTGCGCTCAATTCGACTCTGATTTCAAACCATATTCTGTTGCTCATCCATGTAATCTTTGTAGGGCATATTTGCAGTAATCGTTTGCTTGCATAACCCTTGCATTCAATCATTCATGTTTCTCATGCATCACCTTATAATTGCATTAAAAAATGCATTAAAAAAATACATGCATCATATAGTTGCATTGTATTTCGCATCTGCATGAAGACCTTGGAATTGAGAAGTTATTCACATGCTCTTAATTGATCGAAATTTGATAAATGAATAGAGTAGCTCGCGTCCTTGTGTTCGACCTTGGTAGACTTACCAAGTATAAATACTCTACTACATTCAATGGATTGTGGTTTTTGCTGATCGAAATTTGTCTCCTATACTACTGCAATTTACGACTATTAAAGAGGCGGATTTCACATTCATCAATAATCACCTATATCTGCTCCCATTTGCTGGCTTATATTCTCATTTGGTCTTCCATCTGGTTGATCGAGAACAGGAGCACCATTGGAATCCATCCACCTATGGAGAGCATCTTCATCAGCATTATCATTGTGCATATTTAAAATGTATGCAAGATCAATAAGGCATGTGTAGTCCTCTTTGTCCTGTCCCTCCCTTACATGTTTCATCTTCATCCTCAAGTTGTAATGCACGTAGACAAGATCAGTGAGCTTTTGTTTTCCCAACCTGTTCCATCTCTTCGAATGGATTAAGTTGAATGTGCTCCAGTTCCTCTCACAACCACCAATAAATACGGTTTGAGACCACATTTTATGTTTTAATTATTGGAATTAATTTATTTTTAATTTTTCTAACACCTAATACACACAAAATCATAAATACTTGGTGTTTGAAATTGAAAGTACACTCTTAATATTTTGATTTTCAGAAAAGCACCTTATATCTATGCATTAGGATCTTACATCTAGAAATTAGGGGACCATTTTCGAGAAAAACTACCCAAGTGACACACAACATGTAAAAAAACATAGATCTAAGATTTGATTTTCGGAATTTCTCAATTTTTATATTTCATTTACAAAAAAACCGAAACATGTTTTCTACTTTCATAACTTAAGATCCGAGTTTATCCTTGAAGAACTCATCATGATTCTACATTAAAACACAAAAATCCCAATTTTCTCTTCCATAGATCTCACAAAATGTTCTCGAAGTACGCTTTACCACATGTTATACACGAGATCCGAGTTAATACTATCATAACTCATCATTATTGTGCACTAAAACACAAAATCCCTAATTTTGGTCTCCAAAAATCAAGCTATATATACGAAATATCTAAAAAAAATACCACATCAAGCTAGATCAATATCTTAAGAGTAAAAGCCCTAAAACAAATTGAAGAAATTGATGAAGATTTGGCTAATTTTGGCTTACCTTGAAGCAAGGGGCAAAATATAAGCTTGGAGGAAGCTCGGAGAAGTTCGCAGCACAAAGTCGGTCGAAATGGGCGAATTTTGACTGACATTTCAATCTATCGCGCCAAAAGCGGGTATTTTTTTATTACAGATTCGCTTTTTGGGCGAGATGAAGAGATGACCTGAACTCTCGTCGATATCTCGCGAGATTTTGGGCGAAATCCGGGAAATCGACATGCATATATGTTTCGAGATACAAGAACCATCGAAACTGTAATTTCGGCGATATTTCGTCGAAATTTCGCGAGATTTAGATCACTGGCCTTTAAAGAAGAATTGCCATCTTCTTCTCAGGTTGGAGGTCCTTAACAATCATTTGACGGTGCTTGATAAGTCCTCAATCTAACTCTTTAGATGTCATCCAAGCACCAGCCATTATGATTCAACATTTAAATCAAAAGTTGTATGATGATTAAGATGGCCATGATATATAAGCCTAATTGTATAGAGGGATCTTATAATGCATTCATTTATTTAACCTCAGAGAAGGAGTGAAATAAACCAATAACCTTTATCAATATATAGAAATATTACTATAACATTTATTGTAGTATTGGTTCGCCCTAGCCTTACATGGCTAACAATAACTATATTTGGGTTTGCACGACCACATTCATGAACATTTTCTGATGATGTCACATTTTTGGCACTCTTTCTTTATTGATATATTTTAGATATATTCTAGTGGAATCTTGCGCCTCTGCTCGAGGTTCATTAAAGGAGGCAAGTAAGGGAACTTAAGTCAATTTCTTTCTCCATTTTTCTTCTAAAGTGCATGTGAATGGCTATTTGAAACATGACCCCTCAATATTCCTTGCTCCAAATGTTCCACCTACTTCATTTGATTGTAATACAATCGGTTGCCCTATTGTCGCGTATAAGATTAGTAGATCTTGCGTACTTCACCTTTTCCTATTATAATACCGCTAATGGTGGACTATTTTTTTATGTTCATGGTCCTATGGCCTATTTTCTATATAGTGTTTTTTAAGGAAGTGGTCTATAGACAATAGGATGGCGATGCTCACATTTTACAAAACATGGGATCTAGTTCTGTCATTAAGGAGTTATTATAGTTGCCTTTGAATGCGTCTCTACTATTTAGTGCATCACTTATAGGACCGTTGAGGGTTCAGTCTCAACTTGTCTATGGGCTACACTAGACACACATTGTTGATTATTTTAAGACATTATATTATGTTGCTCGAATGAGGCCTATACACACTATCATATCCGACGTTGCTAGTTCCAATTGTTACATATACCTAATAAATGTCAAAAACGTCCTTTGTGGTGACTTAAAAGCGAAAGTGACGTCTCAACCATATCGTTGCACAATGGCTTTAAATGGGTGATATTGGTGTTGTTTTGCCATCCCCATGGAAGGCCATATCGATTTCGATATCGTGTTGATACGATATTTCGACGATATATCACCGAGATATCGCCCATATCCACACTCTTTTGTGAAGAAAATGCCTGAAAAAGAGAAAATATCGCCATATCGGTCTCATCTCGATATCTATATATCAGCGATATATCGCTGATATGTCGGTGATATTTCCTTCCATGGCCATCCCTGAAAAGGGCGCGTTGTCGACATGTCCTTGATATGTCATCGATATTGCCATAAATTATGGAAGTGGCTATAAAAATCATTTTTTTTTCATAAAATTAAGATTTCTAATGTCCTTTAGTCAATAAATAAGATACAAATACACACTTATTTGCTAAATACAACTTTTTTGTAGTATATGCATTATTATATAAGGTATGCAATTAGAAGTTTGGTCATGAAAATGCATAAATAGGTTTCCATCTGACATGTTTGTTGTTTTCCTCTTTATTTTCTTTTGATTAAGACTTTATAGCAAGGTTTGAAATCTCGATTTCGATTTCATTTCGGTCCCCCCCCCCCTAAAATCAAAATTAGTGAAATTTTGAGAAATTTGACCGTTTTGGTGGAAATGTCAAAAGTGGCTCAAAAAACCATTTTTTGACCATTTATTTTTGTAAATTAAGATCTTCCAAGTTATCACCACAATAAATAACTTACAACACATATATTGCTCATATATGCCCCTTATATCATACATACCGGTCATATCGGTTATATCACCCGAATCGATGTTAATGCTGATTCTTGACTAACATACTGGAAATGTATATCATCCAATCCAAGAATCTTAAAACAACAATAGTTTACAAATGCACACGTATATCACACATATCTCTCATCCATATGCCTTATATTACACATGTCGGTCATATCAGACATATTTTTGAGCTGACGGATAGATACTGGATACTGGAAATGTAAATCAAAATAACTTAGTTAAGAACACTTAGAAAATGCCTTTGTTCATAAAAATAGATGAGCATTTGATTCTAAAATGTAGATAATGATTAATTAGACAATGTTTCTCTCATAGACTTACCTGTCGTGGAGAATGTTCTAATGAATTATAAAATTAGTTACAGACGTACAATAAAGATGCATCTTATTACGAAGATAAATGACAAACGGAATGAAAAGAACAAGCTATATCGGATATCTAGAAGCTATAGAGTTGTTTCATCTCCATTGCTTAAATCCAAAGGGAGTGAAGCTTCCCAAGTTGAAGAATCGTTGTATGTACTCCCTGCTCTCTGAAACAAAATATATAAATCATTATGTGTTTTAGTATTGGGAATATGTAAATAAACAGTAAAATGAAGCTCACATAGATAATAACGTTGATTTACATAGGTTTCGATGAAATTTCGCTGATATCGATCGAAATCCGAGAAATTTTGTATGAAAATCATGAATTTCAACCTAAATGGGTCGATATGTGCAAATATCATCGATATTTCGACCCATCTCAGTCGAAATCCTAGAAATCGACATATAGGAGAGTTTCAATACCCATGACCTGTCGAAACCGAAATTTCGACGAACGTGAAATTTCAATCCATGCTTTATAGTCTGCATATTTTTCGCATGCCATATAGCGGCAAATGGCTGAGATAGTCCAAGGATGATTGGCCTCAACTATTTATGATATGAAAGGCTTCAAATATCAAGTGCACACTAGGCTATCAATATTGTTATCGCTCATTTTAATTGCCTTCATAAATGCTTGCGATGCGAAATAGGGTGAAATCGGGGAAACATGCAACTAATATCACCCACATGAGGAAAAATACATTAAAAAACAAGACGAACTTTCTTTCATCATTTCACATAGTGGAGATGTTTCGGCTATATATTGATGATATTAGTGATATATCACCGACATGATATTGATACCCCATTATCGATATTGCCAACTTGGCATGTTGTCGATATTTAAGGCTATGATTAACATCATAAAATATACACGGTTTACTCTCAGTAAGATACAAAAGTTTACCTAACTGGACTTCTAAATCATTTGATGCCTTGAAAAGCTTATCTATAGAGATAATATGAACCTTTGAATCTGCAGGTAGCTATGCCTCTTCAAGAACATCTTTGCAATAACTTCTTTGTGAAAGGAGAAGACCTCCTGGGTGCACAGTGGCCTCAATGTTCGAAATGTACCGAAGATGACCAAGATCTTTGGTGGCAAACACTTTCCGCAAGAATGCTCGGGGTATCATCGACATAATTAAGTACATGATCCTTTACAGTTAGCTGATAGATAGGGTAGTTCTTATTACCAACAGACAAAATTGTCCGAGTAGATAGCACACTGGTAGTTGGAGAGGTTTCAAATTAACCAGCTCGGTAAGTCCGCGCAAATCCCTTTTCCAAAGCCTTTAGTCTATTAAGAGATACATAAGAGGCAAGGTTGGAAGTGAAAACCCAAGGAGCTGATACAAGGCATTAAACAAGATCCCTTCTACGTATGAATACGAGAGCTTCCATCTCATAATCCATGGCCGGCTTCCACTGTGTCTCGTAGAATCAGGTGATAGTCTTGGGATAAAAACAACCTTCAAAGCGCAAGTGCAAGTGAATTGTCTGACATACAAACAATCAATAAAGGTGAAGTGAGGGATATAGATCAAGGTAAGTGTTGATTGTATGCTTCTCGAGAACAATAAAAGAGATGTGAGGATCACATATAATAATATTTATTGGCGAGTCATGGGCATTTTGATCATCAACTTGCAAGTCTGGAATAACAGAACATGGATAGCCTCACAAATCTTTTGGTACCTCCTAAAGTAGACATGGAGCATAGTGGGGAACTCCAACAGAACTGGTGGGCCTAGTGAATTACCCAATATATGCTCGGAAAATGTAACATCAAAGAAGATATAACACCTGCAACCAACTAAGTCATGATACGAATATCCCTTCTAGATTCTTGATAACCCAGAAAATTGCATTGGATGCACGGGGGACTACTATTTGCCTTGTGGAAGTTGTGAATTAAAATAATGGAAAAGTAACATCATCGAACTAATAAAAGCAACAGATGTGCAACCAAAATATGCAAAGGTAATAGAAAAGCAAGAGCAAAAGGCGTGCAACCAGAAATATGTAAGGGTAATAGGACAATTGCCATCATTCATTATGAATAGAAAAAGGAGTGACACCACCAAGCACATATGAGGAAGCATGGCTGATCAAGTGAGTGACAACAACTTCTCGCCAGAAGATTTTACATTCATTTGGGTGAGAAGAGTGGGATGCATGTGAAGAAGTCTAATTTTTCTTTTTGTAAGATTATTTTTCTGTAAGTTATATGGACATGAATTGTGATGCACAAAGTACCCCGAGAAGCAAGAAAAAGGACCTAAATCATCTTATTAAACTCCAGGGCGTTATTGGATTTAAATTTGTTTATAGTACGGAGAAAAAATGATTGAGTGAGAGCAAGGTAAGATATGACAACCAAAATGATCCTTTTTTTAAAGGAAAAAAGCCTCGACCGTCTGTGCTAAAAAACTTCACCATTTATCACAAAAAATTATTATAGAGCTATAGATGTACAATATAAATTGTTTACATGTTCCTACTCTTACTCAGTGCTTGCGCGTGTGCCATCACATTCTCCGCGTAAAAGCGTTCCTGATGGAAGACCATCCCATTTCTGTCCAACTACAATGCCCACACCAAGGCCAAGCATCTCGATCTTTTCTCACTAGATAGTTGGTCAGGTGTGCGGTAAAGAGAGTTGATATCGAGCGGGCGAGATCACTAAAAGGTAGTGGTAGGATAAGCAGATAAATAGCTATATTGGATTAAGCTATGTTCGTAGTCTTGATTTGAGTTTGATTTTTTATATTATCTAGTTAGTTGAAGTCGACAATAAAACGATGAGATCATAGGGGGACATGAAAAATGATGGTCGACAAAGAGGATAATAGAAAGTCCCTCGAACTCATTATATTGATTAAGAAAGCACCGATTCTCATATTCACATGATCAAAGATGTTATTCAAATTCATATATTCCAAAAAAGTCGAGCCTTCAACGAGACTGACATTAGACTACCCTAGTTGACGACTGCTCTCACCCCCACATGTCGAAGACTATATAGGACTGAATGAGGCACCACTACTTCTATCCCCATGAAGAGAGTGAATGCCTATTTGTCTATCCTTGTGATGCTTGTCCGACCTTGACTGAGAAAGTCAAGAACCGTGAAACCACGCATTATTCCCGCCTCAGCTTCGGTACCTCACTCACTTTCCCCATACCAAGGTCCGCGAGCCTTATGACTTCTAGAAATGCCATGAAAGAACCATCCCTTTCTATTTCAAATGAGACCAAAAAGCCTTCTGTACCACTTTAGTTGGGGGCAAATTACTTTAAAAGCTTGCTCGGCATTTATATGATTTTTTTGTCCTTTTCTCATTCTATAATTACCTTGGTTTTCTCGGGGGTTCTCTCTTCAAGGCTCGGATATATAGTTTACAAACTGATAGTCTAGAGCCGGATATACATGAAGTCTAATGAATATTTCACCTAGGAAAATTGTTTAGCAAACTAATTACTCTAAATCAACCAAATCAGTGATCGGGGGCATGGACTCCTCCGGCTCAAATCTGCGGAGTGGTTAGTGTGGTCGGTTCCACTGCTTTTTGATGTGATTTTCACAAATGAGAAACGAGAAGTGAGAGAAGCTTCATGAATCGGGAGCTTTGCCCGACTTTGTTTGCAACCAGAGGAAAGAAGTCTATCTCCACCATGTTTGCTTCCGTGCCTTCGGACACGTCGAGGCTAGCAATGGTGAAGGAATGTATCCAAGGTGATGTTTTGACATCTCTTCGCACCCAGTCCCCTGACTGTTCTGCCATCATGCCAGCATCCACGCCTTCTTTCAGCAACATTGGTTCGTAGGTCCCTTTTTATATGTAACCCAACGGACCTAAGTGTTTCTACAATCTTGAGAGACCCAAGGCCTTAAATGTCGGTTTCGGTCACCATTTCGGTGACTGACCAAAACAGAATTTCAGTCGAATCGGTCATTTTTTGTACCAGGGCCCCATATTTCGATCATTTCGACCATTTTGGTCGAGTTTCGATTTCGACTGGATATCGATATTCAACAGAAATTTGACCGAATTTCGCTGAAATTTGAGGCCATGGAGAGACCTTTGTCACAAAGTTGATTCATTGTATTATCGCATTTTTGAATGCCTCTGGTTTAGGCATGCATTCAAGCAAATAGAAATATGTTGAGATAAATGTATCTCTCAGTACTGTTTTATATTTGATGTTTTCTTTGAGTATCGCTCTTCTAATTAACCCATGGCTTTTCTCCTATATAAGAGAGCCCTTGGGTCTCTTTTAAGATAGAACTCATATTTTTATCCCAACATGGTATCAGAGCAACGGTCCTAGACCGGGGTTCCCATATCCCACCCAAAACCCTAACCCTACACGCAGGCAAAGAGTAGAATAGAAAGTCCCTCGAACTCATTATATTGAATAAGAAAGCACCGATTCTCATATACACATGATCAAAGATGTTATTCAAATTCATATATTTGAAAAAGTCGAGCCTTCAACGAGACTGACATTAGACTACCCTAGTTGACGACTGCTCATCCCCACATGTCGAAGACTATCTAGGACTGAATGAGGGCCACTACTTCTATCCCCATGAAGAGAGTGAATGCCTATTTGTCTATCCTTGTGATGCTTGTCCGACCTTGATTGAGAAAGTCAAGAATCGTGAAACCACGCATTATTCGTACCTCTGCTTCGGTACCTCACTTTCCCCATACCAGGGTCCGCGGGCTATATGACTTCTAGAAATGCCATGAAAGAGCCATCCCTTTCTATTTCAAATGAGACCAAAAAACCTTCTATACCACTTTAATTGGGGGGCAAATTACTTAAAAGCTTGCTCGACATTTATATGATTTTTTGTCTTTTTCCCATTCTATAATTATCTTGATTTTCTCGAGGGTTCTCTCTTTAAAGCTTAGATATATAGTTTACAAACTGATAGTCTAAAGCCGGATATACATGAAGTCTAATGAAAATTTCACTAGGAAAATTGTTTAGCAAACTAATTACCCTAAATCAACCAAATCAGTGATCGGGGGCATGAACTCCTTTGGCTCGAATCTGCGAGTGGTTAGTGTGGTCGGTTCCACTGCTTTTTGATGTGATTTTCACAAATGAGAAACGAAAAGCGAGAGAAGCTTCACGACTCGGGAGCTTTGCCCGACTTTGTTTGCAACCAGAGGTAAGAAGTCTATCTCCTCCATCTTTGCTTTCGTGCCTTCAAGCACGTCGAGGCTAGCAATGGTGAAGGAATGTATCCAAGGTGATGTTTTGACATCTCTTCGCACCTAGTCCCCTGACTGTTCTGCCACCATGCCAGCATCCGCGCCTTCTTTCAGCAACATTGGTTCGTAGGTCCCTTTTTATCAGTAACCCAACGGACCTAAGTGTTTCTACAATCTTAAGAGACTCAAGGCCTTAAATGTCGGTTTCGGTCACCATTTCAGTGACTGACTGAAACGGAATTTCGGTCGAAATTCGATCGAAATTTCGATCGTTTTTTGTACTAGGGCCCCATATTTCGATTATCGACGATTTTGATCGAATTTCGATTTCGATTGGATATCGATATTCAACAGAAATTCGATCGAATTTCGCTGAAATTTGAGGCCATGGAGAGACCTTTGTCACAAAGTTGGTTCATTATATTATCGTATTTTTGAATGCCTCTGGTTTAGGCAAGCATTCGGGCAAATAGACATGTTGAGATAAATGTATCTATCAGTACTGTTTTATATTTTGTGTTTTCTTTGAGTATCACTCTTGTAATTAACCCATGTCTTTTCTCCTATGTAAGGGAGCCCTTGGGTCTAATATAGAACTCATATTTTTATCCCAACATGGTATCAAAGCAACGATCCTAGACCAGGGTTCTCATATCCCACCCAAAACCCTAACCATACACGCCCCCTCCCTCGTGGGTGCCGCCACTGCCCTACCGCGCCAATCTGAGCGTCACCAACGCCCCCCGCGTTGATCCGAGCACTGCCAGCGCCCTCTCGCGCTCCCTGCGCCACCAAGCGTGCCTCCCGCACACCTCCCACGCCGCCAGGTGTGCCTCCGAGCGCCGCCAGGTGCTGAAATCCTGTTGTCGACCGCCTTCCACGCGATGTACAACGTCGCCAGGTGCTAAAACCGCGGCGCAAGGCACGATCGTGCACCACCAACCGCTGCCTCTAGGTGCTTTGTGCGCAGCCCTATCGTGTCCAGGCGCTGCTTCTGCGCTACCAAGCGCCTTGCGCGAACGCCCGAAGACCTCCAGGTGCTGCCATCAACTTCCCAGGCACCTTTTCGCATTTTTCGTCTGATTCACCGCGTTTTGTGAGGCGCTTGAACTCGCACGAAGGACAAGGGATGGTTGTATAGGTCTACAGATACAACTAATCCCTCTTATGGTTTTGTAGATGATCTTTTCTTATCGTGATATAGTCCTCAACTGTTCCGCGTCGTGGCTTCTTGGTACAATGTCAGAAAACAAGGGTGATGTTTTCTCCTCTTCTGGTGCCTTCAAAGGTCCGGCACCTATCATGAAGATGGATGTGACCAACTATGAGTTATGGTCCATGTAGTTTCGTACCTTATGCAATGCCATAATAAGGAGCATATTCTGACTGATTCGGAGCTGATGGACAAGACTGGGGCAAATGCATCATGGAAGCAAGATGATACATATGCATGAATCTGGCTCTCCGGGACGTTAACCACGGAGATCGCTAATGATGTTGTTAACCAGCCAACTGTAAAGGCCGTGTGAGACATATTGACCTGTTGGAAATGCGAGCCCACGGCGAGCCATTATGCAATAAATGTTATTGCACATATCATTCCCTGATCTGAAATGAAGAATGAATAATTTGTATAATAGGTCCCTTAGTACAATTAGGGTTATGTACCATGGCCATCTTAATAATCATACAGCTGTTGATTCAACTATTGAATCATAGAGGCTGGTGCTTGGATGAATATCTAAAGAGTTAGATTGAGGACTCATCAAGCACCGTCAAATGATTATTAAGAGATGATCTCCAGCCTGAGTAGGAGATGGCAATCCTATCTCTGAAGGCTGATATCTGACCGACCTCTTGATGCAGGTCCTCTGCATAGGAATAGAGATTCGGAGGTGTCAGATTAGTTAGGTCAAAGAGTTGACTTAACGAGATCGAGATAACCAAAGTCCTATATCATATGCTGTCATGATATTGGCACGCATCCTCTGACCTGAGACAGATGTGTTACTATATGTCTGAGTGTGTACATTTGGCAGACCAATAGGTTGATGACCTAATCAAGGTCTATACACCGGCGCACTGGTGTGCATATAAGGGCATATGAGTAATACGATCTCTCAAAGGGATCATACAGGTTCAGTTACTGAACCGGAAGACATGAGCTCACTCATGAGATATTGGGAAGAATCAAATTCCATGCGCATGGTCGTCTCGCTTTGGAAGCTTGACTGAATTTGTAGGTTTGATATATACTTTTAGTATATGATCAAGACCTAGGTATGATATACACTTTTGGAAAGTGTATGATCGATACCAACTCCCAATGATCGAATGAAAAACTTACTGATAAAACCATGAAGTAGACAGTATAAAGTTGATCCGATACTTCGGGTTTAGTCTGAGTCTTCCAGTATGCAGGATGTACAGGTATTGGGAATACCTGAGGGTGATTTGATCATAAACGATTGTATAACCATGACGCTTCCATTCCTAGGGAGTGATGAAACGGGTCTGGATTTTAGTGACTCCTCTCATTAGAGAAGTGATCTGATCTTGGTCCAAGTGTTGGACATTGATCTGAATGTGATTCAGATACAATGAGAAGATTAGATTTACGGTCTTGATTTAATCAAGCATCTATGAGAGGCCCGCGATCTGGATTTGAGATATGATCTCAATATCCATGTCACTATACGTGGAACAATACAATCGCCTTGTCCTTATCTCCAAGTATCTGCGGAGAGATTGCATTATTCTTGAAGGGTTCAGGAATAATTCCATGAGATCTAAGCAATGAAGAGATCATGATTAAATGTGATTTAATCATCTTAATGTATGAAGAAATTATCCAATATAATTAAATGTGATTTAATTATCATGGATAAGAATAATGTGGATAGAAATATCCAGTTATTCATAGTATATTATAAATGTGATTTATAATGTATTAGAGAGAGCTAATTATAATTTATATGTGTTGATTGATTATTATGTGTATTGGATACACATTGTGTAATTAATTAACAATATGAATTATATGTTGTTTTGGGTTGTGAATATGATTCACAATTTTTTCCATGGCAAGAATGCAATATTCTCAAAGATAATTGTGAATTATTTTTGAAGAATAAAACCCAATAAATTTGTTGCAAATAAATAAGAGAGATTCCAAGGAGATATGCAATCTCATGGATTTCCATGAGATTGCAATCTCCATGCAATCTCAAGGGGCGGCACAACATTCCTATAAGGAATGTGTGGCCGTCCACTTGGAAGGTACATGGAGATGAACTTCTCTCCTTATTTGTTGGGTTGATTTAGGAATAAATTATATTTGATTTTGTCAAATATATTTTGACCTAAATTTGTTGCTTTTGACAACAACAATGTTGGCCATTGGATTGACACAAATAAATCTCACCCATTGATTTTATGTGTCCCATGGATTGAGATCCATGGTTCCCAAAACCCTATAAATAGAGAGGCATACTATGCTCTCTAATTACTTGCAAGATTGGAGCTCTCTCTCTCTCTCCCTCATTTCTTCATACACGCCAGTCCTCTCTCCCTCTCTTGTTGGTGGCCGTCCACCATACCCTAGAGAAGGGAATCGTCGTCGCCATCGCCACCGCGCTGCCGCTTCGACGTTCTTCGGTTTCTCCGTTTTCTTGGTGTGCTACGCCCACGAAGGAGACGTTAGATCTCGTGTGACGAGATCAGGAGCAACCACGCTTGGATCAACTTCTTGGATTGCGAGGACAACACGGTTCATCCCCGCGCTCGCAAGCAGTCTCGTCGACGATCGGACTTGAGACAGGAGGTCTCTTCTCTTAGAGACTCGATCAACCACGCTTCAAGAGGTATTGCATTATACTTGTTGTGGTTATAGATGAAACGATCTGAGAATGGTTCTCGGATCATGTGGTTTCATCGAATAAAAATTTTAAATTCCGCTGCACTGAACAAGTAGTACGACTAGTTGTTTTTCGTCGTATCCGATACGACGATCACGCTTCCGTGATGCGCTTGAGGATAATTTCCATATCCTTCATGACCGACACATACAGTCAAGCCAAGAATGAAAGCAAGATTCTTCAGCTGTAGTTCGACATTTTCTCGACCAAACAGAATAGTTGACCGCTCCATGCACACTTTTCTCATCCGAGAGGCATGTTTGAGCGATTGCATAGCTTCATGCCTATTACCACCAGCACAGAACAACAACAGACATATCAGACCCACCATGACAGGAGTCTTCCTGTCCTTTCTTGACTCAGAGTATGATGCCGCTCGTACTCAACTACTCACTGGTGAGACGATATCGCCAATGAAGGAGGTCTACAAGCGCTTGAGCAGGATCACTACAACAAACACTACTATGGTTCAACAGACTCCTTCTGCTATGGCTGCTACTCGTGGCAGAGGGGGGTCATCTCACTTTCGGGGTCGTGGACCTCGAGGTCGAGGAGGCGGTCGACAACGTGGCCTTTGTTCCCATTGCCATCGCCCAGGTTACTATGAGGACACATGCTTTCAGAAGCATGGATATCCAACGTCTGCACGTGTTGTTGAGCATGCTGATCATTCTAGTACACCTACTATGGATCCACGGTTCTCTCCAGGTTGAGAGACATGATGACCACTACTCCGACTCCGACTCCCAGTCCAACTGATGCTGCAACCACGATGCTCTAGCTTCTCAGGTATTCATTCTTCGTTCACAAGTAGTAGCAGTTCAGATTTAACTGACTGGATTATGGATTCTAGCGCATCACATCATATGTGTGGAGCAAGGCCCTAAATGTTAGTTTCGGTCACCATTTTGGTGACCATCGAAACGGAATTTCAGTATTCGATCGAAATTTCGGTGATTTCGGTCATTTTTTTGTACTAGGACCCCCATATTTCGGTCATTTCGACCATTTCGATCGAATTTCGATTTCGACAAGATATCGATATTCGACAGGAATTCGACCAAATTTCGCTGAAATTTGAGGCCATGGTGTGGAGATCAGACGCAATTTAGTACATACCGATCTATCTCACCTGGAAGGTCTGTGGTTATTGGTAATGGAGTTCCTCTACCCATTGTTGGTTAGGGGGAGATTGTTCTAGCCCCCTTTATGCATCTTCGGAATGTCTTATATGCTCAGATTTCCAGATGAATCTTTTGTCCATTAGTCAACTCACAAAAGATTTACATTGTTGTGCCATATTTTATCCCTCTTTTTTTGTGTTTCAGGACATACTAACTAGCAGGTTGATTGGTCATGGACGTGAGCAGAGAGTTTTGTACAAGCTTGCGTCCCACCTTGTGCTGGCATCACTACTCTACCTTCAGGATCTGTTTCTTCCTTCATGTGGCATCTTTGATTCGGCCACCTTCCACCACAGAAGATGTGTCATGTGCAACCACAAATATTTCCTCGTACTACTCTGGATTGTGAAGCCTGTCAACTTAGAAAGCTCCATCGCTCCTCTTTTCCGAGTCATCCGTGTCGTCACAGTAGTCAGTCCTTTGAGCCGTTCCATTTTGATATTTGGGGTCCGAGTCGTGTCCTTGATCATTAGGGACATCATTTTTATATGGTTGCTGTGGATGATTTTTCTAGACTTTCTTGTGTATTCTTGTTAAAACACAAATATGAAGCTGATGCTATCATCAAAACATTTCTTATTGAAGTTAAAAATCTTTTCTCGGCCAATGTGAAGTTTATACGTACTGATAATGCTTTGGAGTTTTCCACATTACACTTATCTGAATTTCTCAGGTCCCTTAGGATAGTTCATCAGACTTCTTGCAATTACACCTCTCAGTAGAATGGGGTGGCTGAACGAAAACATCGTCACCTTCTTGATGTTACAAGAACATTATTGATTCAGAGTCGTACTCCACATTCTTTCTGGGGGTACGCTGTTCTCACAACTTGTTACTTGGTAAATCGTATGCCGTTAACTATTCTTGGGGAGAAGGTTCCCTTCTTGATTGCATTTCCCGAGAAGGAACTTTTCTCACTCACTCCCAGAGTTTTTGGATCTGTTGCCTTTGTCCATAATTTCACTCCTTGTCGTGACAAGTTCTCTCCTAGAGCCGTCAAATGTGTCTTTGTTGGTTGTTCTCATACCCAAAAAGGGTATATATGTTTTGATCCTGTTAGACGGAAATATTATGTGAGCGCGGATGTTACTTTGAGTCTGTCATGTATTTATCTCCTACAGGTGACATGCTATCAAATATTACTACTGGAATTAATGTTGTTGTTCCACCACCTTCGTCTACTCCATTAGATGACACCATATTGTTACTCCACCACCTCTACCACTTCCACCACCACCTCCACCTCCCACCACCGAGTCCACGTTTTTGCCACATGTCTATACTCACAGGTCTTTTACACGCCCCTCTGCTCATACGTCGTCTGCATCATCCACAATGCCTCAGGTATGTCACGAATATAATATTTCTACTGATGGCACTGGAGATTTTAATGATACACAGGAAGAATTGGTTCCAGAGGACATAGAGACTGATGACCTGGAGATACCTATTGCCCTAAGGAAGTCTCATCGCCAATGCGCCACGTACCCACTTGCTGCGCATGTTTCCTTGTATCGTCTTTCAGAGGAATACAAGATGTTTGTGGTGGGACTATCTGTTGTTACTATCCCACGCACGTATCAGGAGACACTTCAGGACAGTAGGTGGCGACTTGCAATAGAAGAGGAGATGGAAGCTCTACGGTCACGTGGTACATGGAGCATTGTCTCCTCTCCGTCAGGTGCCTATGTTGTGAGCTGCAAATGGATATTTACGGTTAAGAAGAGGGTAGAGGGCAATGTGGAGCGCTATAAGGCAAGGCTTGTGGCACGAGGGTTCACCCAAACCTATGGGGTGGACTATCAGGATACCTTCTCTCCAGTAGCAAGACACTCGACACTTCATATTCTTCTATCTGTTGTCGTTTTACGAGACTGGCCTCTTTACCAGCTTGATATGAATAATGCATTTCTATATAGAGATCTACAGGTGGAAGTTTATATGCAACAACCACCAGAGTTTGCTTCTGGGGGGGAGTCCCAGAAGGTGTGCAGACTCCATAAGGAAATTTATGGCCTGGAGCAGAGTCCGAGAGCTTGGTACCAAAAGCTATCGGATTTGATAGAGCAACAGGGGTTTGTGCGGTCTACTGCAGATCACTCACTATTTGATCAGAAGACACAGGGAGGTACTGTAGCTATTCTGGTTTATGTGGATGATATTGTCATCACAAGAGATGATGAGTAACGCATTCATGCTGCCAAGGACTTCCTAGGTCAACAGTTTGTGACTAAGGACCTTGGTAATCTTCGGTACTTCCTTGGGTTGGAGTTCGTCAGGAACGAGCGAGGTCTTGTGATGACTCAGAGGAAGTTTGTTATGGATCTTCTTTTTGAGACATATATGGCAGGGTGCAAGCCTGCCACTACTCCCATGGATGCAAGTATGAGATTGTATGATGAGGACACTGAGGAAGTTGGCAGAAGAAGATATAGCGAGCTTGTTGGGAAGCTCTTATATGCAACCATCACCAGGCCAGATATTGCTTTTGCAGTAAGCAAGGTCAGTCAGTTCATGGAGCAGCTCAAGAAGGTGCATATGGATGCCATCCATATGATCCTAATATTTGAAGACCTCACCTGGCTCGGGCCTTATATTCAGTAGGGATACATCTCTTGAGGTGACAGCATGTGCTGACGTAGATTATGCAGGCTGTCCCAGAGACAGAAAGTCTACTTTTGGATTTGCTATTTTTGTTGGCAGCTCGCTTGTTTCATGGAAAAGCAAGAAGCAAACTGTGGTGGCCAGATCAAATGCAGAATCTGAGTACAGGGCCATGGCACAAGGAAGTGCAGAGGTGATGTGGGTTATATATGTATTGACCGGCCTTACTATTGAGGTTTCTCTTCCTATGCAGCTTTTCCTTGATAATCAAGCAACTTTATTTATTGCTAATAACCCTACCTTTCATGAGCGGACAAAGCATATCGAGGTGGATTGTCATTACACTAGAGACATGATCCAGAAAGGTCTTATATCCACTTCTCATGTTTCCACAGGAGATCAGACGGCAGACATTTTCACCAAGGCCCTTACTAGAGGTCCATTTCAGAGGTGTTGTTACAAGCTGAGCATGATTCCCCAGCTTAAGGGGGAGTGTTGAGATAAATGTATCTCTCAGTACTGTTTTATATTTTATGTTTTCTTTGAGTATTGCTCTTGTAATTAACCCATGGCTTTTCTCCTATATATTTGAGAGCCCTTAGGTCTCTTCTAAGATAGAACTCATATTTTTATCCCAACAACATATACACAGGACTCCGTTTATGCTCTCACGTATAGGAATCGTGAATAAACATCCCTCCTGTATTGTCAAGCCCTAAGCCCCCACCATAGGGAGGGGAAAGATGCCGAGTTCATGCATTTGTGTTTTTCTTTAGAAAAAGGAGCTATTACAGTTCCAAAATCTTTCATCTTATTATATTAAGATGTTCAACTTTGGTCGGTTTGCCTAGGACTCGATCATCGGAGGAGAAATATCTTTTTTGAAAGAAAAATTCAGCAATGCATAGAGAGGCGGCCATAAACAGGAGTCTTGACGGAGTCGAAAGTGGTGGAGAAATCGTAAATGGTGGTGGGGGTGAAAAGTGATATGCACTATCTCCCCGTCCTTTGTTGAGCTTCTTTTTTCTCCAAATTAAAAAATGGAACTCTCCATCCCAGTCCAATCAACCCCACTGAGCTCCAGAAACCCAACACACTGCCAAACCTTACTCCTTGGAAACCACAAGGCCCCAAGCCTCCATGGAGCATCCACAACCAAAGAAGAGGTAGTCTGCATTTTCAACATTTCCCAAGCGTCTAGGACATACCGTGTCCACCATTAGCACAAATCTCGAAAGCCTGTCCTTGATCGGTGTTCTTCCCCTCCTTAGGTTCCAAAGGAACACCTTCACAGGAGCTGGAGCCTTCCACTTCCATATACGACTGTAGTTCGCTGCACACCCCCAAGATATAAGAAATAACATGTCCATTCAGCATTCAGTAAGCCTTCCCAACGAGAAAGAGCCGTCTCACCAGGTCCATCAGTTTTGGCGGTCAGAGGGACCGTGCAGGCCCTCCAGCTGAAGTAAAACCATGAGCTCCACCATGTGTTGATCATAAAGCTCCGATCTAAAGCATGGAAAGAAAGACAATCCATCCCATGTGTCTGCCACCGAACCATCCTGGTTTTTTTGCTAATGTCTTCAGTCACAGAAATCTCTCCTGTAGAGCCCCACCCGCACTCCAATCATCCTCCCAAAAACGGAAGTCAGTGCCGTCACACAACACCGGTCTCAAGAATGACCGGATCTCTTGTGCCACACTGCAAACACTCCTCCAGAAATAAGATGGTGACAAACCAAAGCTCCCTGGGACCCAGGAAAGAGAGCATGGGTCCATAGAGCTTTCGGTAGCTACATACCGACCTGTCACAATTGCCCCAAATGCGTGCGACCCACTTGCTCAACATGCCTTATTCATTTCTTCCAAACTTTGAACACCGAGTCCTCTATCCTCCTTTGAGCAAGACATCGTCGTCCAATGCACCAAAATGATCCTTGAATATTCCCTTATTAGATAAACCCAAGAGGTTCTACTACAATCATAAAAATATTTGACAGGCTTTCCACTTGAAAGGATTCAATGAAGAAAGTTCAGACAACTCTGAGAGAGAGCCCCGATAGAAGGATGACAAGTGAGAAGATTCCTTAGAAACAAGTCAATAACAATTGAAGTAGCATAAACAAAGATAGAGTTGGTGGGAGCATCCAGAAAATTTATAAACCATTTGCCTCATGCCTCCACTGATAATCTGCATTTTTGGATGCCATGAAAGTAACACAAATTTCTGTAAAGAATTCCTCCACAATTGAGTTCAAAACGATATTAAAAAAAAAGTTAGCTTAGAATGATATATAGTGCACAGTATACTCTAGATAGCTCAAAGCTGGAAGAGAAGTTCGATTTGCCAACCACGGTGATAGGAGATAGAACACTATTAGCCAATCTATCTAGTGGCACAACTGTAGATGGATGAGGTGAAGAAAGAGAGCTACATTCACCAGTCAGATGATTGGATGCATCAGGGTCGATGATCCTTGGTCGAGCAGAATTAGTTGCAACGTTAACCAATATACATGTTTTGGTGGCAAGACTTACAAATGCATGGTCTTTTATATCAGGATCAATAGAGATGGTTTAAAGTAGCATCATTATGTGAGTGCAATCAGTTGAGGGTAGATGGACCTGACCAGACTGCTTCTTAGAAGTCTGGTATATTAGAGCCATATAAGTCTAATTGGCCATTGGATGCCATCCAAACTTTTTTGAATATCTCCTAAGCATGATTGTCCTCTGGCCGAGAACACTCCATGTTCTCGATCGCGTTCAGTGTCACAACCTTGACCATAGTAGCCAGAATGATCACCTTGACCTCGTCCCTTGTATGCACAACCATACTTGTTAAAGGCATGTTTAGAGTAATGGAAGAGATAGTAGAAGGTATAATGCTCCAGAATTGTCTTCAAGCTGCTGAAGGCGATCAAAGATAACATGGAGTAGATTTTTCTCACATATATACCAACCTGCCTCTGCATGCATGCACGCATAGTGTGATGGTCATTGACTCATTGGTTGGGGTTAAGTTTGTCAAGCTCTTCCTGTGTGTCTTTTGTAGTATTTTTATACAGAGGAGGTTTGTGACAATAGACCGAGTAACATAGTTTTTAAGCTAGGTCATGGCATGATAATCGTTTGAAGTCAGGATTCACATTCCTTGTCAGCTTCACGCAGAGGTGTTTTTGTGAGAACATCACGTTTCTTCTGACCGCCAATAAGCACCTTAAATGCCCGAGATTGAAGAAAATAGTTTCCAGTTCCTTTTGATTTGATAGTCCCTTGTAAAACCTTAGAAATTGTGGAGACAATAGGTTTCGCCTTCAGAGGAAGTGGAGTTGTGTCCATGGCAATCAGGACGGAAAGTAGATATTAGAAACAAAAGATGCAACCTATGTATTATCGATCATGTCATATTAATATTACTAATAATCTACAACATTAAGTTCTCAAGATTGTTCTTGAGAGAGAAACGTAATAGGGATGTGGTCCAATCTCCATTTGTATTTATAAAATTGCTATTGAGTACAAGCATACTTCACAGTAGAAACCCAATATCATGATAGAGAATAATTGTGTGAGCTGGTTAACACCTATAAGGGAGGGACCGCCGCTCATGCAGATTGTCATCACTCAGGTGAAGGTAATGTGCCCAGTTGGGAGTGAGGATTGGGTGTGATGGGATTAGAGTAGGTCAAGGAGGTATAGAATACCTGTCTATGAATGCTGTGTGGGAAAGGATGATCTTTCTTACAAATGGAAGGTACTGATGGATCCTCTTATATATAGGGAGACTCCATAAGACAAAATACATAAACGTCCTTGCAATAAATAAAAGGAATTACAACACGAGGTAACGAAAAGAAGAAATAAATATAGATATAATCAATACTCACTGTTACTAGAGTAGATATTTCCTGAGTTATGAGTAGGGTTAAGTCAGTTCATGGAGCCATTCAAGTATAGCCAAAAAAAGTTAATTAATTTAATTTCACTCTATGAAGAGTTCTTTATTAGGCATTTTCTATGGCAAAACATGGTCGTATGATATTTATTTTAACATTCATTATGCTGGTTCCCCTGATGACCAGAGGTATAGTGGTTGTCAAATCCAACACATAAGCTAAAATCCAGCACATAAGCCAAAGTTGGAGAGAAGGGTCGAGTTGGGTGCAGGGGGGAGGCTTTGGAAGGGAAAGGAGGGGGCTGGATTGATGGTTGGAGAAGAAGGAATGGGGGTATCAGGTGTGGGAGAAGGTTGAGGGAAGAAGAGAGAAGGGTTGTGGGAGTTGCTGGGAAGGGATGAAGAGAGCTGGAGGAGGGGCTTCGGGGGAAGAAAAGAAGAGGAAGGGCTGCTGGGAAGAGGAGGGAGAGGGATGGGGGAGAGGGGTTATGCCCGTAAGTGTTTCTCTGTGTAGGGCTGCTCCTTTAAAATATAAAAAAGAATGCACAATTACGTGGGCTGCCCCATCTAAACCGAAGACAAAGAAAAATAGAGAAAATCACAAGGAAATCCCTAAGAAACAACCCAACCTCAAAAGATTCGGACTTAGTTTCTGGTTGCTGAAATTTGCCCTTGGCCTCTCAGGTTTGGGCCTGAACTGCATCACATATGCTCCAACTTGAGGAGTTTTAGATTTATGTAATCTGTATACTCGTTCTTACATTTGCACTTTCTATACTTCTGTTTTTTTCTACGGGAGTCCCTCTCTCTATAAAAGAGAGTTACACAGTTTGGTTGATAATTAATTGGCTGTTCTACATCCCCCTCTGCATTTACCTTTTACACTTAACGTGGACATGTGTGGCCAAAGAGACATTCTGTGCTTGCTAGGGCCTGTGGTTAGGTTTTTGCGTGTGTTCTTCCGGTGCTGCCCTGTTCTTATTTCTTAAAGTATACTAATGACGATATTTTGTTTTTTATGCAAAGAGGTTGTGACAAGGTTATATCAAGCGCACTATTGTACATCCTTGCCAAGTCTTCATAGTTGTAAAGTTTTTATCCAGTACAAACTGGGGGAAGAGGTATCTGGTTGTTCGTTTTGCTATGTTCAACATAAAGATTTGAAACCTTGATTCGTTTAGGAAAGGGATAGCATAAGTTGCATTCACTGGCTGTCCTTTTAGCATTGTAGATGAGGGGCATTATTCAAAGGGACAAGGTGCTCATTGTTGAACATGTTCCCCACTCTTCATCGTATCCACGGTGATACTAGGTGTGATATCAGGTCTTCTAGGTTTTCAGATTTGGGCATTGTATTTCATTTATTTTTTTAACGATTTTCCGGGATGACTACTAACCTGTTGTCATTCTTAGGCTTTCTAAAATTAAAAGTAAAATACTATTAAAAACTGAAGAATCTTATTGATTTGCCCATCCATATCAGCAATAAAGAGGGAGATATCGTCATGAGATCTGTCATACTTAGCGGTCTAATGAGTTAAACCAAATTTGACATCATCTATGTTGACTTTTGGGAAAAACCTCAATAATGGTTGGCTGATACTCAACAGCTTAGGTTGCTGTAGCTACTTGTACTAAAACAAAGTTCTTCCCCTCTAGCTATCGAATATATGCAATATCTTTCCAAGGTTCAATTTCTAATGTGCTGGAGGAGCTGCATCAGGTTTTTTCGACCTCCACTACATTGGGAGGAATTGCATTAAATGTAGTAACAGTGTCAGTGGAAAATACAGCGCCTCAGTGCATATATTTGAACTAGAGGAAGTAGTTGAGTTAAATTGCTCGAAGTGGACTCTTTTGCTAAGGATCCATTAAATAGAAAGGCTTGGACACAGAGAATCCACCCCCTGCTAATGTTCCTTCTGGCCTCAGATGGCCATCCTTTGGTTTTTCAAAAAGAAAGTAATTTGAGGTCTACATCTTTTAGCTGGAGGATGAATCTATGAAGTCTAAATAATGCTTGCTTGTCAGTCCTAGAGCTTCTTTAAATTTTTCTTACTTACATAGTACGAACAAATGGAAATAATATGCTTTGTACAACAGAAGCACCCTTTAAAAGAAAATGAGTTGAGCAATTGGGAATACAAAGCATCAACTGTTGGGGTTAGAAACAGGGTACTAGAGCAGGTTTGCAAATGGTTTTATTTTAGTGGGGTTTGAAACAGGGTACTGGAACAGGTTTACAAAGCATCAACTGTTGGGGAATACAAAGCATCAACGGTTTGCACCAAGGATCATTCATGAGTTCTTGCCTTTTACCCTGGTTCATGATTTAACAAAGCACATACAAGTGAAGGTGTTGTGGTAGATGTTTGCAAATGGTTTTATTTTAGTGGACGAAATGATATGGAGCCAATATGAAGCCTATACAACAGAAGCACCCTTTAAAAGAAAATGAGTTTTACAATTGGGAATACAAACCATCAACTGTTGGGGTTCGAAACAGGGTGCTAGAGCAGGTTTTTGCAGGGACCAACCAAGCGGGGACTTCTATATCAGGGGTTGCACGAGGTCATCCCTTGTAGTCCTAGGGTCATTGCAATGGGTGGCCAGCTTCACCTTCCTGCCAGTGCCTGAAAATGAGTTTACACCCTGTAACATTGGCGGTTTCATTTTTACTCAGTGCGTTGGTTTGCACCAAGGATCATTCATGAGTTCTTACCTTTTACCTTGGTTCATGAATTAACAAAGCACATACAAGGGAAGGTGTTGTGGTAGATGCTTGCAAATGGTTTTATTTTAGTGGATGAAATGATATGGAGTTCATATGAAGCCTGAGCTTTGGAGGGGGGCTCTGGTTTGTAATGGTCTCCAACTAGGTAGAAGCAATATATGAAATGTTTATTTGGTGACAGGGATTTTAGAGATTATGACATAAGTAAAGCTTGAAACACATTTATCCAGCTAGAGCCTTTAAATACATAATTAGTAGGGTGGTTGTGGTAGAGAGGAGCTTTAGATGATATTTATGATAAGAAAATGCCTTATCACAAATAACTAAAATCTGAATCAAACTTGATCTGTTTGGAAGTAAAGAATATATATGGTCGACACCACTTTAAGTGAGATTAGGCTTGCTTGTTGGTGGTGGTGTTTTTTATTTGTGAATTATTCTGGTTAGGCCATTACATGTTATGCATGATCAATACATCCGAACTTTTGATTTATTCTATCTACTTCAGGATAAATATGGATTTTTTAGATGTTTGGAAACTAACGAGTGTTGGGCAATTAACTATAGACATGTGCAAATAATCTTTGTAGCTAAGACATATGCATGGATGGATTGTAGCCGCATAAAGAAGGATCACAAATTTGTAATGAGAGGATCAAACAAAAGGTTGTTGTGGCACCAATAAAATAGAAATTGAGAGAATCTTGGCTAAGGTGATTCAAACATGTGCAATCTAGTGCCCTAGTTTGAAGGTGATTTGGCATGCACCAAGAAGGTCATCAACTCATCAGGTTTTAAGGTGTAATACGTTAGAAGGGTCTTGTTAGAGGGACTGTGGAAGACCAAAGAAGTGTTGGAAGAAGACTACTAAGGATATGGATTTGTTAGATTTGAACGAAGTCTGACTCAAACTTGATCTGTTTGGAAGTAAAGGATCCATGTTGTGGACACCAATTAAAGAGAGACAAGGCTTGCTTGTTGGTGGTGGTATTGTTGATTTGTGAATTATTTGGGTTAGACCATTGCGTGTTATGCATGATCACTACATGCGAGCTATCGATTTGTTCTATCTACTTAGAGATAAAAATAGGTTTTAGATGTTTGGAAATTGATGAGCATTAAATGTCAATGCATTTAAGCGCCCTTGGGACTATATTTTTCAGTGGATAGTGTGGACAGTAGTTGGGCTCAATATGCGCTCTATTCTAATTTCTATTGGAAGTGCTGGTAACAAGTATTTGATATTTTGTTGATTAGGTGATTCAGTGAAACAGTCCACATATCTTGACAGTTAATCAGCCATGCCCCCTATTTTATACATTTTATCAACATCTATGAACTGTGTTGATCTTTTTATTTTGGCATCTGGCGATCATCTCGTTTTTTTTCTTTTTCTTTTGGACGTCTATATGCCAAATTCAACAGGCCAATGCAGCATCAGGAATGGCTGTAAATGATGAATGCAAGCTGAAGTTTTTGGAGTTGAAAGCCAAAAGAACATATCGGTTCATTATTTACAAGATTGATGAGAAGCTGAAGCAGGTCATTGTTGAGAAGGTTGGTGAGCCTACACTTGGCTATGAAGATTTTACTGCCAACCTTCCCGCAAATGAATGCCGTTATGCCATCTATGATTTTGACTTTGTGACTGAAGAGAACTGTCAGAAAAGCAAGATTTTTTTTATTGCATGGTAAATTTCCTGCTTTATTTCAGCTGTATCGTTGTCATTTTATGATTTTGTTTATAAATAACCAACTCCATTGTTTAAAGGTCCCCTGACACGGCAAGAGTGAGAAGCAAGATGCTTTATGCTAGTTCGAAGGACAGATTCAAGAGAGAGCTCGATGGCATCCAAGTTGAGTTACAGGCTACCGACCCGACAGAAATGGGCCTTGATGTCATTAGAGGTCGTGCTTATTGAGTGTGTTTGGTGTGCGATGTTGATTTGAAGCTGCATTGTGCTTTATAAGGAAACACCTATAGTTTAATGAGGTGGTGCATCTGGCTAGATATAGGCCTGAACTTGTGTTCATCTATTATAATACAACTCTCGTATCACCGAAATCTTGATTCTTTTTGGGTTTTGGAAATATTTCCTCTGAGCTGTTATTCTGTGGATTTCTTTGTGGAATGTCTTGTTGGAGCTTGATCTGTGCAAGTGAATGGTGTAATATTTTTGTGGGATCCTCTTTTGGCAGCAGTTTTAGCTTCCATCAATATTCAAAACTTAGTTTATAGGCAGTTGTGAAATTATACCATGTGGATACATATTGGCTGTTAGATTTTATTTTAGCTTATCTAAGGTCTGCATGTTAGGTGAATACCATGCAGTCCTGATTATCACTCTTTCAGGCAGGTTGGACCTCCATGTCGATATCTGGCATCAGTTGTGTGGCAGCCATTTATAGACAACTATTTAACAATCACCTCTCTTGTTTACGCCAATTTGTTCCTCTATAAGCAATTTTGTCCATCTAGAGACACGTGATGCTCCTGTTCAGTAAAAAAAATGGAGCATATTTACACCAACATATCACAAGTCACCCTTTTTTAACCGTGGCGTAAAGCATAGTGGTTCTCAGTACATTCAAGCACACTTGCTATGATCTAGATGTCTATTTATTGTGAGAAGTCCATTGGAGCTGTTGAAAAGCACAACGTTGAACGGGGCTGCTCCCTCTGAGTGTCATTCTAATTTTGTGAGAAATATAAACTCCTATACCATCCATCTGAAGGAGGTCGATTTCAAAAATTCTAAAACTGTTAAAATTCCACAGTCTTAATGGAGGGGATAGAAGTCTCGTATTAGGCCGAACTTTGAATGACACCATTATAGTATATTGTGATCTAGGGAGCCTCCTCTCAAGAGGAGGAAACTTCCCTCCACCTTACTTTTCTATCGTTAGATTTAAAATCTCTCACTATTAGATTTTATCCTCTTTTTCCAATCCGGGAAGAACCTCACATCATTTATCTCTCTCCTCTTTTCCACTGCACGAACCGCGTAAGGGTGCAACCCCTCTCCCCGCCTCTTCTCCTCGGGTGATCGTCAACCTCTTCTCCTTGGCCTCAAGCTTGTGCACACATTCCTCTGCCAACGGGCGCAACCCCTTTCCTTGCTTTCATGGTGTCGCACGCCCCTCCACATCCGTGGGCGACGTCCCTCTTGCAGTGTTCCCTTGAGCCGCTCCCACCCCTTTCCCAAGTGCCTCCGCCGCCCTTCCCCCATCTGACCACATCGTCCATCCGTGTCCGCGAGCGGCGCTCCTTAATTTGCTGAGCCCTTGTGCACAACCTTCTTCTCTCTCCCGAGAGCCTTGGCCCCTATCCTCTACGAGAATCGTAAGAGTGCAATGACCCAACTCTCTTGTGTCGGAGTATCTAAGAAGAGAAGTCACCTCCAATGTTAAAATTTATTTTTTAATATCTCATAACGAAATTTCACCATTGCCAAATGTATCAGAGCTCACGATTACACATTTTGCTCTAAGGAACGTCATGATCAAATTGTTGGACGTAATATGTGGTTAATTTAAGCACGTGCTTTCAATAGAGCATCACGTGAGATCAAATGATCCAGAGAAAGTATCTGCTGGTCGATAACAAATTACAACTGGCAGTGATCAACAATAAATCATGGATTGCAGGGATCAACAATAAACCATGGTAAAGGTTGCAAAGACATTGACATGTGGAATCTGACCGTCTGCTTAAATGACATTTACAATAGGAGTTGTAATGCATAAGGAACGTCAGATGAGGATTCGACGACCTTCCTAAGTATGCGGGGATAGTGGGCTTACATCTCGAGGCAGGAGATAGATGATCGGACGGCTGTAACCCCTACAGCAGAGTCTGCTACAACAGATGATCCTCTTTGTTAAGCTGTTAACTCGAAAGTCGTAACTATGCTTGTCATATTATTAACAAATTGTTTGGTATGTGTCTGTACTTTTATTAGCCCGCATGCAATAGTATCACAGGAACACTGGCTTACTTACAGTAATGTCTAGCCAATTGTCTACCATTCTAGTTGTACATTCACGCTGTTTACTTTTAATTAAATTTACATCTCATTATTTCTACCATATCTAAATATCATCCAAACACAAATACCAAATGTAAATACAAGTTAGGAACAAATTTTGACGACTAATTATGCACAAAGCTACCATTATCGACATATATGGATACTGGGTGTTATTTAGAATGGTATTGTTATGGATAATAAAAGGTTCCTCATTCTTGCTTTCTTCTCAAGCCAATTACAAGAGAATTCTACGCGATGTTGCTATGGGTGATGGCATCATCGTGCCGATCAGTGGCTATTTTTTTTCTGATTTGAAACGTGACCAAATACGTTGCTGGACGCAGCCAATATTCTCGGTTCTTCTACTGAAACTCTCATTGTCCAAAGAAATGAAGTTGAATTTATTCCTGATATCAAGAACAACAGTGAACATCTCGGAAGTTCCACGATATTGGCATTCCGCAATCAATATACGAGTTATAAAGATGTTGTGGCTATCAGTTGAAGCTATCGTGATGCAAAAGCACGCTGAAGTATTACTCCGAGAAAATGAACCACTGCGGTGCACAGAGAAGATCGTGTGGTGGTGGTTCGTCGAGAGGGAGAGGTACACCAGTGCCTGCACGCATCCACACAACTACTGCGTCGCGGGTTCTATCTCGTTGGTGCTGCAGGAGACGTTTGCACATAACGAATGATAGTGTAGGAAGTACCGGTGCAAGTGGCGTGGGCAAGGATTCCTCTCGTTCACTGGTGTGCAGAGAGGAGTGGGGAGAGAAGTTGCAGTAGGGAGTCCGACAAAAGGGGAACGTGTGCACGATCTTGTGGCCGGAGAGGGTGCATTGCAGGTGAGGTTGACGATCACCTGAGCAGAAGAGGCGGGGAGAGGGGTTGTGCCATTACGCGGTTAGTGGGAAAGAGGAGAGATAAATGCTGTGAGGTTCCTCCCGATTGGAAAAAGAGGATAAAATCTAACGATGAAAGAATTTAAATCTAACGGTCGAAAAGAAAGGAGGAGGGAAGTTGCCTCCTCTTGAGAGGAGGCTCCCTATTCCATATATGAGGAAAGGGAGCCTACTTTGTGAAGTAGGTAACCTTACCTACTTCACATCCATTTTTTCGTAATTTTATTTCTTTTTTTTTAAATACCACCGTGGATTTTCATAATTATATCCCTCTAATATCTCATTCAAATTTCATCAGAAATAGAGACTCCTACGGCATTCATCCAGAACATGTAAAATACAGCAAATCTGTGACCGTTAAAAAATGACTATTTGGATGGAGGCTGTAGGAGTCTCTGTTTCTGATGAAATTTGAGTGACATATTAAAGGGATATAGTTAAGAAAATCCATGGTGGTATTTTTCAAAAAAAATAAACAAATTTCATATATATATATATATATATATATATATGAGGAAAGGGAGCCTACTTTGTGAAGTAGGTAACCTTACCTACTTCACATCCATTTTTCGCAAATTTGTTTATTTTTTTTTGAAAAATACCACCATGGATTTTCTTAACTATATCCCTTTAATATGTCACTCAAATTTCATCAGAAACAGAGACTCCTACAGCCTCCATCCAAATAGTCATTTTTTAACGGTCACAGATTTGCTGTATTTTACATGTTCTGGATGAATGCCGTAGGAGTCTCTATTTCTGATGAAATTTGAATGAGATATTAGAGGGATATAATTATGAAAATCCACGGTGGTATTTAAAAAAAAAGAAATAAAATTACGAAAAAATGGATGTGAAGTAGGTAAGGTTACCTACTTCACAAAGTAGGCTCCCTTTCCTCTATATATATATATATATGTCTAGATGGACCGGCGCTTATATCTTCTATTTTTTTTACTTTTTTTGAAAAATACCACCGTGTATATGCATCTATATATCCCTCCAATATGCCATTCGAATTTCGTCAGAAACAGAGACTCCTATGACCTCCATCTAGAACAGGCCGATTACATCAATTCTAAGACCGTTAAAATTACCTGTTATAGATGGAGATCATAAGAGTCTCTGTTTTTGACGAAATTCGAATGACATAATGGAGGGATATATAGATGAATATACATGGTGGTATTTTTCAAAAAAGTAAAAAAATGTGGAAGATATAAGCTTCGGTGCATGTAAAGTTACACGCACCTTGGTGCAAGCTCCCCATCCTCATATATATATATATATATATATATATATATATATATATATATATATATATATATATATATATATATATATATATATATAGGGAAATTATCCAATGAGCCCTGTGCCCATTTGAGATGAGATGAGCCCACCCATTTTTTACCATTATTTCCTATCATTTTGAGCTTAATAGGGGTTTGTTTACGAGCGTTATATATATATAGGATTTAATGGGGCTGCCCCCTGGAGGCAGCCAACATGGCTGCCCCGCCCCATATTTCGGGCGTCTTTTTTATTTTTTTGAAAAATAAAACCATCTATATTCATCCCTATATCCCTCCTACATGCCATTCGAATTTCGTCAGAAACAGAGACTCCTACGGCCTCCATCTTGATGGTGTCGATTTAAAAAATCATGTTACCGTTAAAAAATGATTGTCTAGATGGAGGTCGTAGGAGTCTCTGTTTCCGACGAAATTCGAATGGCATGTAGGAGGGATATAGGGATGAATATATATGGCGACATTTTTTGAAAAAAAAAATAAAAAAAGTGCCGAAAATGGCGCGGGGGCAGCCATGTTGGCTACCCCAAGGGGGCAGCCCCATTAACCTCATATATATATATATATATATATATATATATATATATATATATATGGGAAAAAGGAAGGTGCACCCGGTGGTGCAGCCAACTAGGTGCACCCAGGCATTTTTCTCATTGGTTTTTTATTTTTTTGAAGGAAACTTATGGGGGATTTACTTAATTTATTGTGTGGAATATGTGTTTCAAATTTCATGCAAAACAAACATTCCTATCATGCCCATCTAGATATGGTCAATTTCAAAAATTCTGAAACCGTTAAAATGTCATAGCCATGATGGAGATGATAGAAATGTCGAATTTAGTTGAAATTGGTATGATATCATGGTGATATATAGTGATTTAAACCCCCCTAGGTTTCATTTCAAAAACATCAAACATAAATGAAAAAATACCTGGGTGCAGCTAAGTTAGGTGCACCCCTGGGTGCAGCTTCCTCAATCCCTATATATATATATATATATATATATATACACATATATACATATGGGTCATATGTGGCTGCCCCCGCCTTATTTGGGCAAATTTTTTTATTTTTTTTTGAAAAATAACACCATGTACATTCATCCCTATATCCCTCCTATATACCATTCAAATTTCGTCAGAAACAGAGACTCCCACGGCCTCCATCCGGACAGTAATTTTTTAACGGTAACAGGATTTTAAATCGATACCATCGAGATGGAGGCCGTAGGAGTCTCTGTTTCTGACGAAATTCGAATGGCACATAGGAGGGATATATGGATGAATATACATGGTTTTATTTTTCAAAAAAATGAAAAAACGTCGAAAAATGGGGCGGGGGCAGCCATGTTGGCTGCCCCAGGGGGCAGCCCCATTTTTTCCTATATATATATAATCTTTCAAATGAGATATGATCCTTCCATTTCCAAAGAATGCCAACGATCCTGTGCATTCATAATTAATCAAACGGTTGTTTTTAAAGACATGTTAATATTATTATTTAATTAATAAAAAACCCATTTTGGTCATAATGCATTATCTAAATATAGTAATATCTCCTCATTAATCTCTCTCCTACTCTTTCCAAAAATCACATACGTATACCTAAAATATCACATTAATCTCTCTCCTAATCCCACAAACACGACGGCGATGCATGAGAGGAGGTGACAACGGTGGGGTTCTGGAAGCTCGTGCAGGGATGCTGCTTCTCCAGGAGGGCGGTCTATGATGGGCGGAGATCCACTTGCACGAGCCTTCTGCGCAAAGAAACTCCATTGCCGATCTGGGCGTGTGTCGCCCAACCACGAGCATTGATGAATCCACATTTCATCATCTTTATTCTTTCATTTTATCCTCAAAAACCCTGACAAATGCATGTAAATACCCTTAATTAGTGCATCTTAGCATTCATGCAGGTGTGTGTAAATAATGTATAAAATACAGTTTTTAAAGCCAAAATTATAGAATAAAGAAAAGAATAAAATATTTTAAATATTTTATGACCCGAAATCTCGAGACCTAGGCATCTCGATGACTAGGTCGACAAGGAATAAAGTAGGGGGAGGGAGATAAGGGCCAAAATACAATAAAAATACCTTTTATTTTATTCATTCTTTATTCATTTTGGGACCTATTTTTGGTTCCACTTTTTTATATCTCAAATAAAGAAACTTTGTACATGAAAGTTGTAGATAACTAAATAAATAAAAATAAAAAATTGATTTCACACAAAAACAATATACAGATAAAAAGTTATGATCTGAATAAGTTTCCAAAATCCCAACTTCCCAGACCTGCATCTCTCAAATAAAAACTCGAAATGTACGAACTCACTTTAATTTTATATAATTTCTCATAAGCTATTTAATGATGGTGGTTTCATATTTTTCGGAGTTATGGTTTGAAAGTTGAGTTTTGCACCCCACTAGTATATTTGTACAGATTAAAATATTCATTTTATTCATAATTCATTACTTTTATAATTCTATATTTTTATAATTTTGTAAATATTATTTATAATATATATTTGTACATTAAAATCAGAATAAAAACCTAAAGAAAAGTAAAAAAAATACATGTCTGTAATACATAGGTATAATACCTATACCTATACCTGCATAATTAATGCTTATATTTTATTAAGTGTACAAAAACATCAGAAAAATAAAATAAAAATATATTTAAGTGTATAAAAATACATTATAAATATATAAAATAATAAATCAAAAGAAATAAATTAAATATACAAAAAAATAAATTAATAAAATACATAGATATATACCTATATATACCTAAAAAGGTAACTTGCATTTTTATACTTCATAAAAATAATTAAAAATCATAATAAAATAGTTTATAAAATAAAAAATATTTTTATTTAATAATAAAAATTAATAAATTCATTTACTAATTTAAATTGAATTAATAAAACATTTTCAGGGATTTTTCCTTGTTGGTCCATGTGGACCAACCAGGTGACAGTCCAAGTTGACCTCGGTCAACTGGTTGTCCTCCCCCATGTGACCTTGTCAGAGCTGCATTTTTGACCTCGTTTCTCGATTTTTTCGAGGAACATCCTTGCACCTTCTCGGCTAAGTTCCTTCACGACTTTTGTTCCTCGTTTAATGGGCACCCACGCCCAGGTGAAACCTTGATCGATGGATCAACGTGACAACTGCTGTGCCTCGTTCTTCCTCGCCTGTCCGTCAACCCCTTATATGCAGACCCAACTTCCATTTCAAAATTCGAGTCCCTTTGGTCCACCTTTCTTCGTCTCTTTCGAGCTCCACGGATACCTGGAGATGACAGCTCCATTCCTGTGTTGTCAGCCAAGGCGAAGAAGGTCAGAGGCACCTCCACCACCTCCGCCAACTCCGGCGTCGAGGTACCCCCCACCTCAGGTATAACCCCTTCGAGGCTCTCCCTTTTCTTCCATTTTTCTTGCGCATTTCGTTGCCCGTAGCTTTAGGATCATATCCCCCCGATCATCTTCACGATTCGACCATCCTAGCACTCAAACCGACTCCCTCGCCGGAGGTAGCTCCGGCCGAGTACCCTTCGCGCCGCTCCACGCTTCCATTTCGCCTCCGCGGGGTCTGGGCATTTTGCCCTGGATCCTCTCATTCTCTTTTGTAGGTACTTGGAACTGATCGAGAGCCTGGGGCTCGTTTTGACCCTCGCCGGAGGCTTGTGAATCCCTCCAGCTCCACCGTCTTCCCCAGCGAGCTTCGACCACCGCCAGAGCATTTTGGTGCCACCAGGACCTAGAGGAAGCCCCCAGGAGCTCGCAGCCCATTTTTGGAGCCCAAAGACCACCAGAGGACGGAGCTGGAGCTCGGGGAAGCTCGCCTCGCCAACGTTGCTTCCCTGTTCTTGCTCCGCCGCCCAACACTGTCGGATCGAGGCCAGAGCTCCAGGTGCACGTCAACCGTTGGATCTTCGTGTTTCCCAGCCGTCAGATCATTTCCAAGGACCAAATCGCCCCTGCTCATCGCCGAACCGTCATCGGACATTCAGGAGCTGCCACGTGTCAAGTGAAGCGACGCCCGCCGTTGGATGAGCCAGGCAAGGGTATTTTGCACCTACACCCTCGCCATTTTGTCTATTTAATTAGTAGTATTAAAAGTTTCATTTGCAGTTATAAATGTTTTGTAATATTTGCATTTAGGCCCCCATACTTTCATTAATTGCATTTAGGTCTAGTCCACGTCACCTCACGTGCCTGTGCGCGCGAGGGGACTGGGCATTTTGCAAGGACCCCCTGGGGGTTTGCTTATTTTGTTTAAGTCCAGAAACTTTTCATTAAAGTTGTAATATTTTTGGAAAATTGCTGTTAAGCCCCCGAGTTTTTGTTAATTGCACTTAGATCTTCCTTAGGCGCATGCATCCCACGTACGTGGCGGGGAATATTGTAGGGGTGCCCCCGCGGGTTCGTGTATTTGCATTTGGTCCTGGAAAGTGGTTTCTTAGTTACAAATTTTGTGAAAATTACACTGTGGCCTTTGGATTGATGGATATTTACATATATGCCCTTGCCAGTAGTGTAGTTTCTTTTTGTTGTCTCTATTTATTTAATGCATTTATAAAATCCCAAAAATTATCAAAAAAATATCATAAGCTCCTGTTGCATTTTAGTTTCACGGCATATTTTTAATTTGCATTTTTATTGCATTTTAATATTTCTAAAATTCCAAAAACATGCATTTTCAACACTGTTTGCATTATAAAATACCTAAAAATTATAAAAAGTTTTTGAAAAATTCCCAAAAATCATATTCTGTGTATTTTAGTGTGCTTTCACTTCAATTCAAATATCATTAAAAAATTTCAAATGAAAATACCTAAAAATTGCAAAACCCCTAAAATCTTCATAAAAATCTTAAAAATTCTAAAAAAATATTAAAAATACAATTTCAATTTTTGAATTTTCCTTATTTTGTTATCTTCATGTTAAAATTAATTTAAGGAATTTTTTACACTATTTTATATTTTTAATCCTCATTTTAATTTCGGCCAGCAACTTAGTTCACTGTTTTCTAGTATTTTTACCTTTAAAAATATCAAAAAATTGGAGAAAAACTAGAAAAATCACAAAAACATTAGAAAAATATAAAATTCACAAAAACACTTTAGTTCCTGTATTTTGAGTATTTTTCCCTATTTTTATCTCTCTTGTATTATATATTCTATATAGCTTTATATCTTAATTAAAAAAAAGAAAAGACAAAAGTATAAAATATAAAAGGAAAATATAAAATCAGAAAAATTAAAAATCAAATTATAAAAATATAAAATAAAAAATTTATAAAATTAAAAACCCATAAAAATAGCATTGGTAGACAAATCATCACATTTATTTTTGGCACATTATTTCCTTGATCTATCTTGTTTGCTCCCTGAGTTCGACACTCTACACATACTTACACTATACACACTTATTGTAGAGTTATAATAAATTTTAACTCCACATTTGCTTCTCCTTGTTTGATTGATATTGTGGGCTAATTGTTGACTTAATCGGGAATTACCGAGAGTCGCCGCAACGACTTTGTCTCTGCCTTGTGTGAGACGTTTGGACCCTCGTTTCTCTCGGTTAATCAAATAGCACCGTTGTTGGGGAGCAACAACATATAGATCATTATTTTGTGACTGATATTGATTATTTGCTTACCATTATTGCTTTATTTATTTCCCTTGTATTTGACTTACATTTCTGAGCTATCTGACCACCTTCTTTATTGTCTTTGTGCGAGGTACCACAGATTGAGGGAGGCGTGTTTTCACAGGTGCCTGGGCACCCACGTGACGCCGACTATGGCCTGCACGAAGAAGACTTAAAGTTTTTGTAGATTAGCTCTAGTTTACTTTTCTGTCTATATTCTTGTAATTATTTATGAGAGAGTGACTCCAAATTTGTAACTTAAACATGACATTCAAACACTTCGGCACTTCACAAGGTCCAGTGCCCGAGGGATTGTTTCCTTGGGGGCCTCGTCGGTTTTTCGCAGTTTTCTCGCGGTTTTTGTCGATTTAATTACCTGCTTGTTTCACACGGATTTAGCCCCTAGTTTTAGGAATTTCTATTGATTGTGACGTAAATAGCTAAGGCTCAACACCTAATATCTTACATGTGCTTATAGATCGTAATTGGACCTAGCTAAAAATCAATTCACGATTAATAAAAGTTGCTCATCTAGGGATGATTTTCTTCGTGCATCATATAGGTAGTTTTGTTCCTGTCTTTTAATTTATGCGCGGATCACCATGCATGTAGAGTGCTGGAGCAAGGTACGCATTTTCTATCTCTGCATGCATCATTGTGTTTGATCGCGCATCGGTTTTTCCGACTTCCTCCCCCATTTTATTGGACTTAAAATAATCAGGAGATCGGAAAATTCGTTAGGCGTTGTCTTTATTCATAAAAATACCTAAAAAAGTGAAAACCATAAAATTGGGACTGCTAATGCAAACTTGACTCTAAAACTCACCTCATTCTTCCAAAAATTTTGTCTTGGGGAGAGTAACCCCTCATTGTTTGATTTACCTGCAGTGAGAGAGTGACCCGTACACTAGGATAGATCCACACCTGAAATCTTGGTCGACTACTGGTCTTCGTGAGTCGTTCTCCACCGCGACATCCTTAGCAGACGGGGTTGATCGGGTAGCCGGTAAACGGTTCGCAACTCCTACTGACTGGGAAAGATCTCATTTGGGATTGGGACAGTTGGCTAGGAGAGTTGGGTTCCCAACAGCTCGCTTAATCGCTCTGATAGATTGGCTTATCACCTTAATAAAATTCGACAAGACAAAAGATCGAACCTTAACGGTCATCAGCTCAGAGTTGCGTATGGTGAATTGGGGGTTTGTTTTCACATCTTGTTTGCATTCCAGATCTCATCCGCCCTTTCTCCAAGATCAAAATGATGGGAAGGAGATCCCTTAGGCCACGTCTGGTGGCACCGCTATCGAGCACTCCTTCCTATTCATCTAGGTCGCTTTCGGGGAGTCCAGACCCACTCTACGAGCCTGAGTTCACTTCCACCCTGTTCCTCCTCGGCCATCCTTCTTCTTCCATCAGTTAAGTGGTGTCAAAATTTAGTGCAGCACACAATTCAGAGTATTTGACGGCACCTGAGATGGGTTCTTTTGCCTTTTCAGAGAACCAAGAGATGGCTGACAAAGAAGAACACCCCAAATGAGAAGGAACACCCTCCATTCATATATGACCAAGCTGCCATAAACAATTCACTATTAGCCTCCCTGGAGACCATGCAGAGACAGATCAGAGACCAGGGAGTATTCATGGGAGATATCATAGAGAGATGGCGCAGATGCGAGAAGGCAGGAGATGATAGACGTAAGGGCGGTGGTGCAGACATACCAGAAGCAGGAGGCAGAGGGGGAGAACCTAACCAGGAGGAGGCCGCCGCCAATGACCATGAGGCAGTTGCACAACCCAGCTGCAACCCTCACTCACCGATGCATCCAACTCCCTCCCATTGTCGGAAATTTCGAGCTTCGCCCGCAGACTATTCAGTTATTGCCCAAGTTTCATGGGCTAGCCACCGAGGAGCCTCATCTCCATCTGCAAGGAGTTTGAGATGATTTGCAACATTGTCCATGATAGATTCATGGACGAGGACACAATCAAGATGATTGCCTTCCCATTCTCTTTAGTTGACAGATCAGCCTACTGGATGAAACACCTTGGGAGGTACGTCACCTCCTGGGCACAACTCCGGACCGCATACTTGAATAAGCATTATCCTCTTGGTCGGTCTAACGCAGTGCGAGCTATGATCAGTAACTTCACAATGGTCCCGAATGAACAATTCCATTAGGCTTGGGATCGCTTTAGAGAGGCTCATTGACCGGTGTCCACATCACGATATATCAAAGCCCAACTTGGTTCAGAGTTTCTTTTGTGGGCTGACATCGGAGCTGCAGGGGCTTGTAAATGCCTCTTGTGGTGGGTCCTATTTTTCCAAGGGTGAAGATGACGTTTGGGCCATCTATGAAGGGATGGCAGAGAACTCGACAGTCATGGCCCAAGCCCGAGTCTACACACAATAAAACCCCCCAAGGGGCATGATCATATCAGAGGATCGCCTGCATCGATGCCGGGTCCCACACTCCGTCAGCAGCCGCAGCTCAAGCTGAATCTGCCGCAGCCGATATGGGTATCATTAGAGAGAAGTTAGACCGCATCGAGATCCTCGAGAAGAAGCAGAGTCAGGGGCTGGCCCAGATGGACCAGTTGACGAAGACCATGAGTGACCCCAAGATACAGATCTTGTGTATTCAGGAAGCACAGACGTCCGTGCAGCCCCTAGATCGCGTGTCAATGATAGCAGTAGCGGCTCCACCCAGCCCTCTGCCTCACACCGCCAAGTTCATCATATACAGGCAGAGCCGGTCCAACAGCTACAGTACTACCCGTCGCAGCCACCATCTCAGGACACTCAGATGGTGGTCTATCAACCGGATCAACCACTGGCAGCTCTACCTCCACCATCCTTGGAGTAGGACCCATTGATGGAAGTCAATGGATATGGTACGATCGGTACCCACATCAGGTCGGGATTCGGCGTGATCACCCCAGATTCTGCTAGTCCACTGGAGGCACCTCCTCCCAACAACAGTCTCCCACTCAGAGAAGTCAGAGCAGCCAACACCAGCAGCAACCCCAATATTCCCACAGCAGTACCAGTAGGGTCCTCCTCTCGCCTATCAGGGAAAACAATGGAGGCAGCGTCAGCAACCTCACCAGGCATACTCCCAGTCTTCCCATCATTACTCCCACAAGCAGTAGCCTCATTTCCAGCAGGGGAACACTTCGGTTCTCAGGCGCCAGCCTTCGAGAATCCAGCTCTAGATGACCTCGCTCTGCTTGCTCTCGAAACAACAGCATCCTTCCGGCGGGAAATGGATGAGTTCCGGCAGGAGATGAAGGATACCATCAAGGGCAAGGCCATCATACCAACACAGATTGAGCCTAATCTGAACAATTTGAAGAGGAAATCTGAGCAGGTACAGTCTTCAGAGGATGCCACTCCTAGTGACTTTTGGATGATATGTCTTCTTTTTGTGATGCTGATTTCGTGACTACTAGGAGCGGTAGGATACCAGCCGGCGATGCATTATCTGAGCGACAGCCATACAAAGAACCAGAAGTGCCAGATGAGGAGAGTAGCGGTGCTGATGCCGCTAATGATGTCGATGACGATGGTGCTGATACCACCAAGGATGCAGATCCAGATGACGGTACTGAGGCCGTCGTGATCCCAGACACAGGCGGTGGTGCTGAGGCCAACCATTTTTTTTGATGATCCATACGCAGACGGTGGTGCTGAAGCCACCATTTTTGATGATGTTCCAGAGCGCGGTGCTGAGGGCCGCGAAGTCAGATGTCGTGGGTGGTACTGAGGCCACCACTTCTACTTTTGTTGAGCTCCCACCTGTTGTGTTGCCACCTTTTGTACCTCAGGACTGTGGTACAAGAAAAGAACAAAAATATGAATAAAGAAAAGGAATCTGTATCTCCTTCAAGTCCATATGCATTGCATGATGATCATTGTATGGTTTCCATTCCTTCACAGGCATAGGAACCTATTCCTAGTCCTCCATCTGAGGAGGCCCCTACCATCCCCTTCCCTCAAGCATTCCGCTTGGAGAAGGGGAACAAAAGAGAAAATCCCAAAATCTCACCAGTTAGAGTTCAACAACCAGATGATTGACGGATTTCAGATCCAGCTGGATCTATAGGAGGCGCTTGAGCACATCCCCCTCTTCTAAAAGAATTTGAGAGAGAAGACTACAGTCCGTAGGAAGAGGAGGAACCGCAGAGATGAGATCCATGTGCTCACCCTCTCTACGTGCTTTGCCATTCAGAACAGATTGCCAGCCAAGAGACCTGACGCATGAGCTCCCTATGTCAGATGTAAGATTCAGGAGCAGCAGTTCGACCGTACTCTATTAGACAACGACTCTTCTATCAACCTCCTTCCGGCAACCTTACTCGACCGATTCGAGTTTGGTCCTCTCTTCGGAGCAGGACAATCCCTTCAGTTTGCTGATCGATCGATTAAGAGGTCGAAGGGGTTGTTGAGGGACATGGTTGTTACCATTCAGGGCTGAAATTCCCCGTGGACTTTGTTGTATTGGACATGGAGATCCCTGAGTCGGTAATAGATGCCCCCATCATACTTGGACGCCCATTCTTGGCCACTGCCAAGGCGGTGGCCGACCATGATTGTGGGAAGGTGTACTTTCGCGTAGATGGTAAAAGTATACAAATAGAGACAATCGACGAGACCAGAGCGAGAGAATCAACATGCTCAGAGTAGTCCAATGATACCGAGCAGATGACAGAGGCTGAGCGAGACGTCCACTAGGAGGGTGATTTGTGATGACAGATGATGAATCCATTTAGACAGATCCCATAGCACGAGCCCTCGCCTTGCCCACAGATTCATCATACTTACATGGCAGTTGAGAGCTTGGAGAGTACGCCCATGGCAGAGGACACATTTGAAGCCGACAGTTCCGGGACGAGTGGTGAAGGCAGAATTTCATTCGTGTTCTTCAGATTCAGATCCCTCAGCGTCAGACATTGATTGGGATGATTTTGATGAGTATTAGCCATGTCTGATTCCTTCTGAGCCGACAACTAGGGTGAGTGCGAGAAAGTACAGTTCATAGATGATTCAACAGGGTTCCCTTCGTCAGATTTTCATGAGCAGCAAGAATTCTCTCATGCAGACCTGGTAGCCTTCACATAGACATATCAAAAGCCAGATCTGCCACCTCCCAGTTGTCCATAATTGAAGTCCTTGTCGCAGTCGTTGAAGTACAGATTCCTTACGGGGGAGCCAGATATGCACCAAATCATTATCTCAGCAGATTTGACCGGAGAACAAGAATCTCGTCTGATGGAGGTTCTTGAAAGAAACCGCAAGGCGATTGGGTATAACTGATCTCTAAGGGATTAGTCCCGCCCTGTGCTCCCACCACATCTATCTCGAAGAGGATGCTAAGCCATCGCGTGAGTTCCAGCGACGGTTGAACCCGAATCTCCGAGATGTGGTCATGAAGGAAATATCGAAGTGGTAGAGCGCCGATTTTATCTACCCCTTCTCCGACTTCAAGTGGGTTAGTCCATTACATGTGGTACCCAAGAAGACGGGTATCACTATAGTTGTGAGCGAGTCTGGAGAGGAGATAGCTAACCGGGTACCCACTTCTTGGAGGGTCTGTGTGGACTACAAACGATTGAATGAGGTCACCAAGAAGGATCATTTCCCATTTCTATTCATTGATCAGATTATCGAGAGGCTAGTTGGGAAGAGTCGTTATTATTTTCTTGATGGGTACTCCGGATATAATCAAGTGGCCATTGCACCCGAAGACCAGGACAAAACGACATTCACCTGTCCGTTTGGGACTTATGCTTTCAGACGGATGCCCTTTGGTCTATGTAATGCCCCAGCAACATTCCAAAGGTGCACGTTTTCCATTTTCTCGGACATGGTGGGGTGACTGTTTAGAGGTATTCATGGATGACTTCTCGGTCTATGGTGATGGGTTTGATGCTTGTCTTGACTGCCTAGACCATATGCTTCAGCGCTGCATAGAGGTCATCCTTGTCTTGTCTTGGGAGAAGAGTCACTTCATGGTGACTCAAGGGACGGTCCTTGGCCATATCATCTCCAACAGGGGCATGGAAGTTGATCCGGCTAAGGTGGATATCATTAGAAAACTCAATCCACCATCCAATTTACGTCAATTGCGGTCTTTTCTTGGGCATGTCGGTTTCTACCGGCGATTCATTCAAGACTTCAGTCGTATTGCCCGACCGCTCACTGATTTGCTGACGAAAGACACCGAGTTCCTTGTAGATGATAAGTGTCTTGCGTCTTTCGAGTCTATCAAGAGTATGGTTGTCATGGCTCCTGTCCTTTAGCCACCCGATTGGTCTCTCTCATTCGAGATCATGACAGACGCTTCTGATTTTGCCGTAGGGGTTGTGCTTGGACAGATGAGGGATGGATTGTCGTATGCCAGTCACTACACTAGCTGGACTTTGAATGCTGCCCAGTGGAATTACACCGTGACTGAGAAGGAGATGCTAGCCGTAGTCTTTGCTTTGGATAAGTACGGATCATATATTCTCAGATCTAGAGTGACTATCTTTACCGATCACACTGCCATCCGGTACCTCATGGACAAGAAGGATGCCAAAGCTCGCCTTACCAGATGGATCCTTCTGCTCCAGGAGTTTGACATTGAGATTAAGGATAAGCTTGGAGTTAAGAAATGTGGTGGCGGATCACCTCTCCCGCTTAGAGAATCTTGAGGAATTGAGCCCAGTGCACCTATTACAGAGACGTTTCTAGATGAGGCGATCTTGGCTATCACCTCGCTCCCATGGTACGCCGACATTGTGAACTATCTTGTCGCCAAGACGGTTCCACAAGGTTGGCCTAGGCCGAAACTTGAGACCTTCCTGGCGAAGGCCAAGTTTACCATTGGGAGGATCACGTCCTTTATCATGAAGGAGGGGATAGCATCTGGAGGAGGTGCATTCCTCAAGAAGAGCAGCATAGCGTCCTCACCTACTGCTACAAGCTTGAGGCAGGAGGACATCATTCTGGGAGACGGACATCACAGAAGGTGCTCCAATCCGGCCTTTGGTGGCCTACTCTCTTCAAGTATTCTGATGAATTCGTGAAGAGATGTACTGACTGTCAGAAGATGGGTACTTGCGGACAGAGAGACATGATGCCCATGCGGCCCATTCACTTTTGTGAGGTTTTTGATGCATGAGAGTCAGAGGTTTGAGTACATTCTGCTTGCTGTGGATTATGTGAGCCATTGGGTTGAGGCCATCCCCGCCCGAGCTGCAGATGCTAAGACCGTGTGTCGCTTTTGAGGAAAAATATCATTTCACGATTCGGGGTACCTAGAGTTCTGATTTCAGACGGGGGGTCTCACTTATTAACCGCAAGGTTAGGGCCCTTGCAGATGAGTTCAGCATTGACCATCGTGTTTCCACTCCATATCACCCTCAGACTAATGGTCTTGCTGAAGTATTGAACAGGGAGATCAAGACTATCTTACAGAAGGTTGCCCGCCCAGACCGAAAGGATTGGTCACAACTTTTGGACTCGGTCTTGTGGGCCTATCGGACTTCCTTCAAGACACCATTAGGGACATCTCCCTTTCGTCTCGTCTATGGCAAGCCGTGCCATTTACCAGTGGAGATCAAGCACAAGTCACTATGGGCAGTTACTAAGTTATTATTGGATCCCACGAGTATAGGAGAACAGAGGAAAGCAGAGTTGGCAGCCCTGGAGGAACTGAGAGACACAACCTTTTCTAGCAGCCTACAGTATAAGGAAAAAGTGAAGACATTGCACGATTCTCATATCAGCCATAAATAGTTTGAGCACGATCAGCGCGTATGGTTGTTTGATTTTAGGCTGAAATTATTTCCAGAGAAATTACAGAGCAAGTGGAAAGGACCGTATGTGGTCAGGAAGGTACATGACAATGATAGTATTGACATATCTGAGTTGTCATCTTCCTCTACCTTTCGCGTTAACGGTCAACGCTTGAAATTATATCTTGATCATGATCTGCTGACCGTTGACGTTGCCCCATTCATTTGGTATGAGATGTGCTCTTTGACTAACATCACTTGCATTTCATACATGATATCACTTCTACCTTCCACTATATAGATCCATTTGTCCATATCGTTCATTCTTTCATCCGTATATCTACCACCCCATTGCCATCCTATGATTTTTCTATACTTAGGACATACTTTGTCCTAAGTATAGGGGGGTGCACACATTGGGTTGTGATCTGTATATCTCTTTTCTTCTTTTCTTCTTTCCTCTTCTACCTTCTTTATCATTCAAAAAGGTGCTGCCTCGTTGTGTCAGTCTTCTATACTTAGGACGTACTTTGTCCTAAGTATAGGGGGTGTGCACCCCGAGTTGATGCTATTCTTTGATCCTCTCCACTGTCTCCTCTTCTTGTATATACTTAGGGATATTTACCCTAAGTATAGGGGGAGACAGTGTGAGTACGATCTGTTCATCCCACCCTTGACCCTCCCTGCTTTGTGTACAGTCTGCTATACTTAGGATTATTTGATCCTAGGTATGGGGGACGATCGACTTCTCATTCGTTTATTCATTCATCTCTTATTCGTTGTTCTTTAGACTTTTCTATGCTCAGTACAAGTTATGTCTTCTCTTTTCTCTCTGATCTATGAGGACATAGCTCAAGCTCAGAATAGGGGGGTCGTATATACTACGTATATACTTTAGCCATAACTCGTACTTTCGTATTTTCCTAATAACTATGGCTAATTATACTTATAAAATTCATTAAAATCATTAATAAAAAGATGTGATTATTCCTCAAATTCTTTATGTATCTACTGATTAATAAATCAGGGTGAAAGTATTTTTTGCAAAATGTTTGAAAAATAGTTTGAAAATCTTCGTGAAAAATCTTTTGAAAACTGTTTGGAAAGCATTTTGTTACATGTTTTCAACCTTTGTAAAATATTTTGGTTGTAAAAGTATCTTCTTTGTGTGAAATAAAATGTTTGAAAAATGATTTGCAAATGGTTTGAAAAATGGTTGCAAAAATATTTGAAAAATCTATATATTGTTTGGGAAAACCTTTGCAAAATGATTTTCAAATTGTGTACATGTTTGTAAAATTATTGTCAAAATTATTTGAACTATAGTTTTCAAAATTGTTTGAAAAACCTTTATCAAATAAGTTTGAGGAATACATACATCTCACCTAAAAATCCTTTATTGTATATACCTATAAAACTGACCACCTACCCTTGTAAATTCTTAAAATTCACTTCTTGTAAATACAAGATGCATCCTCGTGTAAATATTTGTACCTAGTTTCTATCCAAAATCTTTTGTTTTCAAAAATCCCAAAAAATATTTGCAAAAGTAAAATACTAAAAACATTGAAAAATCTTTTTGAAAAATACAAAAAATGCATATGCATCATCTTTTCAAAAATCCACAAAAAGTTCAAAATCTTTGAAAATTGCATCACAAAAAGATTTTCTGCATAGCATAGCATGAGCACTTTTCGGATTGAGTTTGATAGTTGAACGAGTCTAAGTAAAATCCAAAGATTGGAGCATGGTTAGACCTTAAAATCTACCTAATTAACAGGAACCTTATAGGAGCTGGGATTGAGGTACTTCAGTCTAGTTGACTTAATTCTTTGAGGATCACAGGACTTGGTTCAATGGATTCTTGTCTGCCTAAGTAGAGTATTTCGGAGCACATGCACTACTCTTGTTGATAATGAACTAACTTGGACACATGCACCTTTCACTTGGCTCAACTCAGTTGGAGTGGTGAGGGGGTTGGATTTGCCGGTATGAGACGCACACAGGTGGAAACACTTGTCCTCCTCTAGGGAGGGAAGTGCATCCCACCCATCCAGTGATGATGAGTTCGAGGACAGGAGATTGTGGGTTGCAATAAAGCTTCAAAAGAGGGATAGTCTACTGGCTCAAGAGGAAAAACTCCCTATGTAAATGCTGTTGTATATAGTATTCAAAAAATGCAAAAATCAAAAACTCCAAAAAAAGTGGATAGGCTGTACAGAATAAAAAATGCCTGCCGGAGTGTACATATGCGTGTAGTCAATAAGCAAGCTTGAGCTTCAAAGTCAAATTATGTGAGCCTACAGCTGGATGACTTGACTACACTGGTCTTGTATCCTAGGATAGGTAGCTACACTGGCTACCGTCCATTCTTCTTCTTCACCCCCTCCTCTTGATGGTTGCCACTTGAAATTAGAAGGGAATACCCTGCTCCTTGAGGAATGAGTTGTTGGATTGGGGAATCATTGGATTCTCATATTGGAGAAGCCAGACTCTTTGTCATTTCAGTTGGTGAGAGCCACCATCACTTACATTGTACGAGTCAGATTCATAGTCATAACGGGTTTGCGTATGAGTTGAAATATTTTCTGACCTGTCTATGAGGAGACTTA